>CM038719.1:17657112-18857112 GCA_021613375.1 Megaleporinus macrocephalus
ATAATATTCATGTTGGCCAAGTTTTCATCAGCAAAAACATCTATACACAATTACTAAATAGTCCAGTTACTTGATATGAAGTGCTGTTGAAGAAATAACTTTTTTTATTACTGCTAGTAGTAGTAGTAATTGGTGTAGTAGTAGTGGCATTAGTAGCAGTAGTAGTAGTTGTTGTAGTAGAAGTAGCAATAGTAGTAGTTGGTGTAGTAGCAGTAGTAGTAGTTGGTGTAGTAGTAGTAGTAGTAGCAGCAGTAGTAATTGCAATAGTTGGTGTAGTAGTAGTAGTAGTAGTAGTAGTAGTAGTAGTAGCAGTAGTTGGTGTAGTAGTAGTAGTAGTAGTAGCAGTAGTAATTGCAATAGTTGGTGTAGTAGTAGTAGTAGTAGCAGCAGTAGTAATTGCAATAGTTGGTGTAGTAGTAGTAGTAGTAGTAGTAGCAGTAGTTGGTGTAGTAGTAGTAGTAGTAGTAGCAGTAGTAATTGCAATAGTTGGTGTAGTAGTAGTAGTAGTAGTAGTAGTAATTGCAATAGTTGGTGTAGTAGTAGTAGTAGTTGGTGCAGCAGTAGTAGTAGTTGGTGTAGTAGCAGAAGCAGTAGTAGTAATTGCAGTAGTTGGTGTAGTAGCAGTAGTAGTTGTTATAGTTGTAGTAATAGTAGCAGAAGTGTAGTTATTAAAATTATCACCACATTTGAATATGTTTAATAGGACAATTATGATAATTGTTTCAGAGAGGAACACTTTTACCACAACATGGTAAGAAACTGATGGTAGACTCTTTGTGTGGAGAAAGCCTGGAGAAGAATTCCAACCAGTCCACAATGAGGGTCCTGTAAGGTACAGAGGTAGAAACGTCAAAGTCTGGTTTTCCTGCACTGGCGTTGGTTATATTGTGTTCAGTGATGAGATCATGAACTCAAATGTGTGTACATTATGGAAGGAAATCAGCAGAAGTCTGCAAAGAAATTCCTTAAACAATAACAACCTTAAAGCAATGGCTACTTAAAAATGGCAAAAAAAACTAATATAATTTCCTAATTTCCAAATAAGCCTAATACATTTAAGTATGTCATAAATATGACAGGTGGCTATTTAAGCTATATTATGCTGCAAAAGTGTGGCATATGCTAATAATAATAATAATAATAATAATAATAATAATAATAATAATAACAACAACAATAACTAGTTTTGTAGTACTTGAATGTGGTCTCATTCTCAAGATTGGTCTAGAGACCACAAACTAGCACCACTGTTTTTCTCGGTTTTAACCTCTTTTGGACTTTTGGCTTATTGCCAAGACCAGTCATGAGCGATGCCTTCATGCCTGCATTATTACTGAAGATCAATAAAACCAGAACAAACAGGGTTCAGGGTTAAATATTAAACCCTGAAATATGAAGCTATGGAACATCTCCTAAAGTTTTTATAATAGCATTTTAATTGCAATTAAACTATAAAATTGCACGTCATCAGCATAGCTATGAAAAATGATATTGTGCTTCTGAACCTACAAGTAACATGAACAGGGAAAAAAATCAAAGGCCCTAAAACCGAACCTTGTGGTACTTTACAAGAAACCTTCAAGCATTTATTCAAAAACTGTGCCTGAGGGACCTATCCAGTATTAACAGTGCATTAGAATCAGATTAAAGTCAAATCGTCAAAATTGCCATTAAATTGAAACATTTAACATAAACTATCATTTTATACATAATTGTTAATACCTGAAAAATATGGTTAGATATCAAATGGTAGTAACATACCAACTCTCACATGTTTATAGTTGTGGTGATAGGAACCTGGGGTCACAGTGCCTGCAACACAGATATAGCCATTTTATGTACTAAAAACTACCTGCACACGTCTCCTGAGTTTTTATATAATGGTGAGAATAGTAAAACCTTTCTTTGGGAACTATTTTGCCTTACTGCAATGAATAGTACCATACCATTCCAGACCAAGGGTTTATTTCAAAACTTTTTAGAAAACATTGTCTCAGACATCAGAGAGTGCTTTCATAGCTCTTTATGTAATGGTTTTCTGTGTGCAAGCTTTTAGAAGCATTAACCTATTTGGACTTCTGGTTCCTCTCGCCAACACTGTGAACAATAAAGAGTTTTAAAAGACTAAACTACTTGGGATGGCTTACATCTTAATGATTTAATTATTAAGACATTTATAAACAAAACTGTTGATCTTGTAAGTGGATGTTATTTATTTTTCTGTGTCATTAAAAAAGCAGAAAAGCTTAATTTAACAGTAAATTACACAGAAGAGCTTTTATTACAGCTCACATACTCGCGTTCAGTTTGTCAGAGAAACTCTGTGAGATATTTTCCACACCTCCAAAAGTTCAGCTCAGTATTGGCTTCTTGACGGTGTAGATCTGTTCAGACTCATAAATGTTGAGATGTCTTTTTTTTTCTTTCGGATCTGAAGCACGAGTGGAGCTTGATTTCTTCCTTTCTACTGTATAATATCCGATGGTGACAGTTTTTGGTGGTGTACCAGATCTTACACAGTTCTCATGCAAATACAGTATCCTACATCTTATCTCCTCCAAAATATCAAATTTAGCACCTAGGAAATCTGAGAAAGAAACCTGTAAGGCAGCTAAGATGCATTTGGGTAGTTTCTTGTGTGAATGATCATATCACATCAAACCAAAGTTTATTTGTCGCATACATTGTCACACACGGTACAGTTAGCAGTAAAATGCTTTGCCATCTGCCAGCTCACATGAGAAAATAATCTGATATGAAGGTAGAATATTTGAAATATTAAACAATAGAAGATGAGAGCAAAATAACATAAAATAAGATACAAGTATATTCTATATTATAAATAACAATATACTAAAAGTAAGAATGGAAATTAATGCACTATTATACATCAGTATAAAATATAGAAGTATGGAAATGTGACAGCATAAATGCTGAAAATAGATTTTAGTGTCATGGAGGGAAAACATGTCTGTGAGGGATTTTGGAACAGATTTTGTTGGGAAGACACAGCTGTAACTGGCTGGTTTTAAGAGAGAAGAGGTATGGAAGAGTTAAACTAGCAGAAGTGTACGCCCTATGGACCAATTCAATACAGAGAGGTTTAATATATATATATATATATATATATATATATATATATATATATATATATTTATTTATTTATTTATTTTTTATTTATTATTTACGTTTCATTTAGTTTTTCATTTTGACATTGAAATGAACGGCTATAATTTCATAATAAGATAAGACATTATTGATGCCGAAGAACGTTGCAGCGTCACAGTACTACACATATTGCACAAGAGAAGACATACATTAAATAGAATAAATAAATAAAGCGTTACAGAAGAGCTATTGATGTATAAAGAATAAACCAATAGAAATGCTTCAGAAGCATTTAGAATAAACCTTTTTGAAATTAACTTTCATTAAAAACTACTACTGGCTTAGAGATACAAGGTTCTGTTTTGGCAGCGATGATGCACGTATTTTTTTTTCTGACACTGAAAATGTATTAAAGGGTGGTCTCTGATTTTGGACACTACAGTAGACTTCTGACCATTTGTTTTTGTAAGTGTAATAATTTCCTTTCCTAGATGACATGTCAAAGCCTGAGGGTGCAGGAGGTTCATACTAGCGCACCTACATCTGCAGCTCATCTACAGGTCAGGTGGTGAGCATCATTAGATGTTGAATTTACACTGTTTATTCCTGGAAGGTGTACAGATGCAGGTGGTTCATGCTTCCTCTGAGACTGCAGACACAGCTGAACACTCAACACTGCACACCCCTTCTTTGCACAGATGTACTGTTGCCATGGCAACACCTCCCCCACACTGCCGCCAGGGTGACCCAGATTCTCTGCATCTGTTGTTCCTCTATGCGCTGAATCTGCACTGATGATCTTCAGAGGTGCTACCGTAACAGGGGCTCTCAGCACACACTTTAGGGTATGTGTTTTACACCCTCATACTAAAGTGCTTTTAGAGTCACATAACCGATAAGAGATATGACAAAATAATGCAATATATATATATATATATATATATATATATATATATATATATATCTTCTATAAATAGTTTTTTTCCATAAACTGCCTGTTGTTTATACAGAAAATACAAATAAACTGTGTAAAAAAATACTCATACTGAGATTTACATTTATATATATATATATATATATATATATATATATATATATATATATATATATATATATATATATATATATATATATGCTCACTTTTTAAGCATGTGAAAGCATGTTTAAGCATTGTCCCACTTGCAACGCAATTGCTAAATACTGATGTGGGGTAAATCTAAAGGGCAAGCTAGTTGCAATCTGATAGGCCAGTAAAACCCTCCCTTAAGACTGGTTATTCTGTAATCTGACCCTATACTCTGATTGGCTAGTTAAACCCTAAAATTTGATGTGCCTGTCTAATTTTGCTCTGGATCACATAAACTCCAAGGCCGAGGCTGCAGGCAAGGGGAGAACAGGTTCCTTCTCCTTAATAACCTAGGTCACACAAATGGAACATTATAATGAGGCTGTGTCATGATGTCACTGGAAAGGTCCCACCTTATGTGATGGCCTCTTAAACACTTGAACCTAAATGTTAACTGGGATTAAACATAAAATGCTAACAAGAAATTGTGCACTAGCTTGGCTAGGATTTGTTATTGTAGCTAACTAATGTGCCAACAAGCTTATGCATCATTAAATTCTTGTGATTAAACTCAGTGTTCTGCTATTTTCCGAATGTTTTTTCTGTCTTGTGCTGTATGTTTGCAGGCAATTATGGGTATCTAAGGGCTGGAATGATGCATCAGTTGCTTCCTCAAAATCATTCCAAACGTAGCTTTTATTTCTAGGCAGTATACGAAGTGCCTTTCACTTTGGAGCGGCCTTCCATGACGTAGGGGCAGAGAAATGTAGTCTAGGCTTCGGAACACAACTATAGTCCATCCCTGCAATCTGACTGGCCTTTAAATCCTACCCTCTGAACCTTCTACTGAACCCTATAAGTGACTGGTCACTTGCAATGTGATTGGCTTCATGGTTCTACAAATCAGTCTTACTCTTGTCCTCTGATTTGTATTTCCAACACTGACTCCTGATTGGCAATTTAAATCCTGGCTTAGATTCCCCGCCATCTGATTTGACAGTTGAACCCTGTCAGAGGTCTGACTAATCAAATCATGAAATTTCTTTGTCAGTTGAATTCTTCCCTCTGATTGGCTACATGACTCCTGCAACGATTGGCCAATAGTGTTGTTATTAGCTGTTATTAACACAAAGCAAATCCATACGTGGCTACTTCATAAACAATCAGTGAACTACAAAAATAAGAATTTTAGCCAAATTAGATATTAGAGAGAAAAGACTAAAACACTGATTTTTCACAGAAGCTACCATTAAAAATGACCACGGTTAGGTTTTGACCCTGTTTGACCACTAGGTGTCGATATTTATCAACAATTGAAGACATATCCTGCTTGCTGACAGTAAAGCAGATTAAACAGCCATAACTTAAAATGTAACATAAAAGCCACCTCTTTGTATCTACACTCATGGTCCATTTTATCAGCTCCACTTACTAAACAGGTGCACCCTAGAGTTCTACAGTTTCTGAGCAGCAAGCAAGGAATCTTTCAAGAAATCAAATTTAAGTGTATTAAAGCACATAACTGCATGTCATACTAATACTGACATGCTGAATTGGCCAAATTTGTCTTTATAAATTTGCTTATTTCGATATACCCCTAATTCCTAACAGCATGAAGCCACCATCCAACTGTTGAAACTCTAAATAGCTCTATATAGTGATAATAATTAATGAGTAATAATTTCTTTCTCATTCCTTTATCATCCCAAAGAAAGTCAGTGATTTTGATAGCCTTTGGATTGACCAGATCAGTCTTTAAAACTTGCATGAAGCACCTCCATCCAGCGTTTTTAGACTCCTTGAACCTTCTTCTAAAATTCCCATATTATAGATTCTCATGCACTTTGAGTTGACCTTTGGCAAAGCAGCTTCCCTACAAACTTCACAATCAATTTTCATCTGCATCTTCACTATGAGGTACGCTGATTCGTCACAAGGAGTGTATAAGAAGGTTGCAATGTCTACCACCATTTTAACTGCAACCAAAACCACTAGTGAATCTACATGTGTCTTCTGCGTTTTATATGCAATGTTGTTCCAAGAAAATACATTTGTTTTGGTTCTTTTTGCTGTGGAACACCATGCATTTCCTCTCGACCATCAATGAATTTCAAGAATGTTATTTGATATTATGTCAAAATTGTAGTAAAAAGTGTTTTAGATAACAGGCTCTTAGAATATTTGAAGTTGCATTATACTGATTATTATAATGAAATCAAAATGCTGCATGATGCCTGAGACATTGTTTTACAATAGCTTTGAAATAGAAATTTAAGATAAAACATTTTTTTTCTTCCGTTCATGGCAGAGAGGTACAAAGTATGTGGTCACCTGACCTTCACAACTCTATGAGCTTAACATTTAGAATACAGAACTATTTGCCATTTGTGTTTGCACACAGAGAAATTTGACCTCCTAGCCCATGACTGCTTGTTGGATATTCCATTCCAAAAGCATGGGTATTGATATTGCAGTGTCCCACTATCGGCTTGGTCAGCTGTGGAAGTGCGGAAGCCACGTGGAGTGGCGAGAATGTAGCACCACAGGTAGCACCTCGGCAGAAATAAGAGACTAGCTGAACTGACAGCATAAATGTGTGTTGCTTGTGCTGCTCTGGGCTGGGCTGGGCTGTGGGATTTTTTTGGTGAGTTGTGTTGCCTACCATCAGGGAGAGGTGGGGGGCTGTTGATGACCTACCTGCTATCCCGGCTGTTCAGGAGTCTCTACTGCTGCCATATAAAAGAGCATCTGTCTGAAGTGCTATGTTTCCTGTGTGTTCTTACTATACGTTGACACCACAATATAAAACGTGTAGCAAACATCCTCAACTTGTGGAAATGTTGTCCACAAGCCTTTAGATTCTCTCTTCAGTCAAAAGAGCGTTTGTAAGGTCAGGCACTAATGTATGATAAAGGCCTGGCTGACAATTAATGTTCCAGTTCTTTCTGAATGTGCTCAGATGGATCTGGTTGAGTGAAGAAATGTAGTTTTAATGTCACGCTAATTTAATCATGAACAATGTCAATATTTGTTTTGACCTGCATGCCACTCTGTTCAGCCTCTGATAGGAAACATCTTTGAAGAACATCTGGTTTTTTAACTCCACTATTTTTTTCTGACATCTGATTCTTGGTTGGTTTACTGAGTTTAATCAGGTCACTGAAGTTCCAAAACCTGTCACTGAAGTTCCAAAACCTGTCAATGAAGTGCCAAAATCAATCTTCTTTAATTATGCTTTGTTTACAGCAGCTTGGTTGCACCGTGTGTCAAGAGTCATGCCCAGATAGCAAGCATACGTCAGTCCGCTGGCTTGATAAGGTCAGTACAATGCTGACTGCTCAGCACGGCTTGACCACCCTCACACCACCCATATTAAACTCCTAGTGTAGTTTTTAATCTCCTCAAAAGAGATTTTTTTGGTGTTGTTGAGAATAACAAAGACAAATTTTACAGACAAGAAAATACAGCAAAAAATTTTGCTTTTTGTCTAAAACTCCAAAAAAAACACCTAAAAAAACTCCTAAAAACTACCTTGGAAAAACACCGAGCAGAACCCCAGTGAACAATCAGAATTGCTTTCAGCTTATCCTCTTTTTAGACGCATTCTGGAGTTTGTCTGTGGAGGTTGCATGGTTATGTGTTTGATTTTATACACCTGTTAGAAACAGGCGTTGCCGAAACACACAAACTTCCTGCTAGAAAGCCAAGGCAGCATGACTGGTTACCAGTAAAACCAGCACATGTTGTGTTTTGGATGCTGAGAATGCCTGTCAGCAGCAATGACAGTTAATCACCAGCCAAACCGGTATGTTTTTACCAATATCAACACTTCAAATTCAAATCCAGAACATATTTCTCTACAATGAAGCATATTACATCACTTGAAATTACTTTGTTTACATCTCAACCAGGTACATACAACATTTAGGGCAAAAAAATAAAAATAAAAATAAAAATAAAATACAGACGAATCAGTCGCCGAACGAGAGTCTTCTCCTCACAGCAGTGTGGCAGAACAGTGGTCTTGTTATGCTACGAAGCTCCAACTCACCCAATGTTATTGAATGAATGAAAGTAGGGGGTCGCGTTTCAGGTAGCCCCCACTAAGGAAGCCTTCACATACCTATCCGCACAATGGCTCCCTTGTATCAAGCAAAACCAGTAACAACTTCTCTGCACTCCACCAGCAGGATCACACCATTCGAGAGGACGCTGAGAGAGACACACCATCTCGTTTAGCACCAAAAGCCGAAAGGAACCGTTACTTTCGAACTTTTAGTTTCCTGACAGGATCTTCGTAGCGACCCAGTCCATGGCACTTTCCGCCATTTCGCAGAGTGAGTGAGGATTTATCTCCACGTGTTTCGTCGACAGATTGGATTAACAGCTGGTTTCAGTTTTGGATGATTTACGAGTGGATTTAAAGGAGTAGCAGCAGAGGAAGAAGAAGAAACTGCCCAGCGCGGGTGCAGGTATGCTAACCCGTCTTGGGATAACAGCTAGCATTGCTTATGCTAAGATAAAAAAAAAAAAAAACCAACCACCTAAAACTTCGCTGCTGAGCAGCAACTGAGGTACAGCCTTTTTAAAATTTAGAGTACTTTTTGGACAAATAAAAAAGTACAATTGTAAGACAGCCATTTCTGATACTTTCTTTAATCTTCCTTTCAGTCAAAACAACTGTAACAGGTGCAAGCTGTGCTTCATTCAAGTCCATTGGGCAATCAGGGATGAGTCAAGATCACTTCTGACAAACATAAGGTCGACCACTTAACATGCTTTATTTCAGCATTCAAAATAATTAAAAACATCTCAAATTATTATACATATACAAAATAGGTACAGATCCTCTTGTTTTAACCCCCCTATTTGTGTGTCTGCTTCTCTCACTAGTTTCTTTGGGATTCTCTATTTTATTTCTCTTGCTATTCTCTTTTTTTTTTAACCCTTTTCTCGAAACAAAACAAAACAAAAACAAAAACAACAGATCCGAATACAAAAAGGGGAAGGGGGCACTGCAAGTAACCACGGGACAACATGAGGGGGATTTGGTAAAGAAACCAAAAGACAACAACCAAAAAGTGTCAAAAGGTGTTAGGGGGACAAAACAGACTCCACCTGCTTATTTCTACACTTGAAAAGACTATGTGCATCAAAACTGTATTGCTATTCCCTAGTCGATTCCCAGCTGCAGGGACTGCAGTGAAACACTTTAGCAAGAGAGGCATTTGTTACAACTGGACAGCAAGACAATATGATTGTTAGCACCAAAGGCCCTGTGAGCAAGGGTGACAAACAATACATTACTTTTTTTTTTTTTTTTTTAAGAAGAAAAAAAAAGCACAACTCTAACACACCCCACTAACAGGACCTCATGAAATAGCACCTTTTGCAGCTGTTACTTGCTTGTTTAACCATACTTCCGGCATGTAAAATCCTAACCTGGTGTTGGTCAACACTGGGTAATAATGTAGGTTTCTTTTCTGAGGTAGCCATAAGAGATCACAATGAAGTCGAAGCCCTGTCTCTGTTCTTTCTGTGACGCTTGAAAGGAACAATGAGGTTCTGTGCCTGTTGGCCACTTGTTCTGATGGGTAGAACACAAGGACACTTAAATATCATTTTACAGATTTATTTAACACCTGAACATGGTACAAAGCATCAGAGTTTTCTTTTTTCATTGTCCTTCCGCAGTGGTAAAAAAAGAGTCACCTGTATCTTTGATGGTTTTTTGTTTCGCTTTCTTTTAATCTCCAGGGGGATTTTACGCTTTACAGGTATATATTATTTTCTTGTTGCCAGTGAAACAAATGTGTCTTCTAAAGTATCCTCGTTGTGGGTGGTGGTAAAATAGTGGTCCCAAAAAAAGCTTGATAACACACAACCACTGTCTTCTGAAGCGTAGTTCTAAGCAAGCGGACCATTCGGAGAGCCAAATCGAAGTCTAGGGCTTTTTTAATGCATAGAAAAGATTTTAGAGAGATGACTGCTAGAAAAAACACACACACAACACACAAACAATTTCAAGTCCAGATTTCTTTTTTACAAGAAGCAGACTGGGCCAACTTCAATGCCAAATTCCTGATTGGGTGCACCAACGTCCATAGGAGCGATGTCAATAATAGGCAGCCGAGATGTTTTCGTTGTTTTGTAGTCAATGACTGTCTTGCCCCATGCACCAGTGTGCGACTGTGGGAAGAAGCAAAAAAAGAATAATCAGTAACTGAAAATACAACAAAGAATATCTAAGCTTTTGGAAAGTTTTTTGGAAAGCAACCAACATGTCTAGTCTTGCCTACACCTTTTTCAGTAAATAATTTAATCTGATTGATCAAGACTATCAAGCATCTGTGTACACAACAATAACCAGCTATGTCTTTCATGACAGTGGTCTGAAAGTAGTATAACTACTTCAGTACTACATAATACTTGTATGCCAATCCAATAGACTATTTGCTGTTATACTATGAACCATTTATAAATGACTATGTACTTTAGGCGCTCAATAAGAGAGGTTATTTAACTCACCGTGCAGCCATCCTCAGTGACGCTGTATGTGAAGCGGCTGTTGCCCTCTGCTCTGATCTCAATCTCGTTGGAGCCTTGGAGGAGCAGAGCCTTCTTAAGATTGCCTGTGGCCTGGTCCATGTAGGCAATGCTGTTCTTGCAGTGGTATGTGATGTTCTGGGAAGCCTCAGTGGACATGAGACGGAGGAAGGTGAGTTGGATGTTGACATCCTCAGGCTTGGAGTCTTCGCTACCATATTCGAACTGAAAAGGAAAGCAAAGCAATATTATGAGAGTGAGAAAACACATTCAGTATGTGGCTAATAATCCTTTCAGTTAGTCTTTTAGTCAATAAGGACATGAAGAGGGCCCTCACCTGGAAGCCATCGGTCATGGCCTCTCCGAACCAGACGTGTTTCTTCTCCTTGATGTTCTTGCTTGTGTACCAGTTCTTCTTGGGAACTTCAGCCTCTGCTGGGTATACGCAGGTCTCACCAGTCTCCATGTTGCAGTAGACCTTGATGGCATCCTGGTTGCAGCCCTGGTCAGGGTCAATCCAGTACTCGCCTGTTTTGTGTAGAACAAGGGATTTTAGAAACCATGTACGACAGAATGATACCTGTGGACTTCAGGGAACTTCAGGATTACATTTTCACTGTAAATTTACTGGTAAGTATCAAAGTGAATATTTTATTTATCATACTACGCTAAGGCTAAAGGCACATTTGGAAGAAGGGCTAAAGTTTACATACCGCTCTTCCAGTCAGGATGGCACATCTTCAGGTCACGGCAGGTGCGAGCAGGGTTCTTCTTGGTGCCATCAGGGCTGCGGATGCTCTCAATTTGCTGGCTCAGGGACTTGAGGGTGGTGTCAACCTCCAGGTCACGGTCGCGCATCACGTTGGCGTCATCAGCACGGAAGTGACGGAAGGGATCAGGGGCCTTCTCCTGAGGCTGGGCAATGAAGCCAATGTCGAATCCGCCACCAGAGGGTCCGGGAGGTCCAGGGGGTCCGGGAGGTCCAGGAGGTCCCTAAATCAAAGGATAATGGAAATAATGGTGTAAAGTATGTGCCTATTGCTATATATGGTCTACACACTTCAGAATAAAGTGAAAGAAAGGATATCTCACAGCAGGTCCAATTTCACCAGTGCGACCGCGAGGTCCAGGGGGTCCAATGGGTCCAGGAAGTCCACTCATACCATCCTTACCAGCGGTACCAGCAGATCCAGCAGGTCCCTATTATTAAAGAAAAGGGAGGAAAAACTGTATCAGTATATGACAGTAAAACTGTGGCATTACTTGGTGGTCTCAGAGGTTCTCAGTTGGATTTAGGTCTGGGAAACTTGAGGACCAGTCAATGGCATCAATGCCTTTGTCATTCAGGAACCACCTATACACTTCCGGCCACATGAGTTATTGTACCTGGTGGAACCCAGGGCCCAGTGCACCAGCGTAAGCTGGGACTGTGGCTCTAAAGATTTAATCCTGATACCTATCACCAATCAGGGTACTGTTGGCTTTTTAATGTGGAGGTTTGTGTAACCCACCAAGGATATGCCTCCCAAGACCAACCACCAAACTGGTGATGCTAGATGATGTTGCCGGCATCTCCTTCCTCTTTCATGTCTGTTGCAGTGTGGCTCAGTGTGAATCTGCTTTCATCTGTTAAGAGAACAGGGCTCCAATGGTGCACCTGCCAATTTTGTTGTTGTCTGGTGAATGCCAATTGAGCTGCACAGTGCTGGGCTGGGAGCACAGGTCCCAGTAGAGGACATTGGGCCTTGATGCCTGGACTGCCTGTGCAATCTTAATGGGCTGCAGGTACCACCTCATGCTAGGAGTCGTACTGCCTCAACTATCCATCCACAGTACAGTTTGTTGGTATTGCTTGATATTGTTGTAAACCTACAATTAATGAAAAAAGTAAATACTCACTCTAGGTCCAGCGGGGCCAGAAGCTCCAGCGGGTCCAGCTTCTCCAGAAGGTCCCTACAATGGAACACATGTCAGACATTACCTTTTGAAGCTCCACAGTTAGCCATTGTGTGGCATCTTAAACATTGTGTGACTTTATGTATTGGAAGGCATTATGTAGCAAGGAGAACACAAATGTCCATCTCTGTGTCTGTAGGTTAATAAGCACATTCCATGTGAAAATTAATACGTCTCTTACATTTGAATGCTTCATATATGTGATTTTTTTGGTTTCATATAATGGTGCAGAGTTGCTGCCTTTGAAACTTATGGTCCATCAGGCAAATGGGAAGTTACTTACAGGAGGTCCAGGGGGTCCCTGCATTCCAGTGAATCCTCTGTGTCCCTTCATGCCTCTCTCTCCAGCCTCTCCAGTCTCACCTTTGTCTCCACGGGCTCCAGCAGGTCCCTGTTCAGAGGAATATATGCTTAGACTAAAAGCTAATTTATAGGGATCACAGATTGGTCAAGGTGTTTTCGTAGTTTTGTCTGGTTCCATAAAGGCAGAGAATTCCGATGTTTCTTTACCAAGTTAACTCAGGTTAAAGCATGTGTGATTTGTGGTTGTTCTTGTTAATTGTTATCAATAATAAGTGGCAACAAGGAAAATATTAGTTTTTCTAAAGGACAGTCTATGTTTGCAAGTTTTGGACTTTGCTTAGATTGTGACTTTATGAGCATGAATAGGTGGGTGGTGACAATAAAATGATTACAGTATCAACTTACAGCAGGGCCACGGGGACCAGCAGGGCCAGGAGCACCGGCGGGACCAGCGGGACCCTAAAAGAGTAAAGAGATGGGCATTGCTGTAAAAAGTCAGAGACACTTTCATGATACATTGGTTAAAGGGGGTGTATTTGTTTAAAGGTAGTTGAACTAGGTTTGCTTCAACTGTGAAACGACCACTCACAGACTCTCCACGGTCACCAGTCTTTCCAGCAGGGCCAATAGGTCCAGGAGCACCAGGGGGTCCGGGAGCACCAGGAGCACCAGCAGCACCAGTCTCACCACGGTCACCCTATAGCAGGCAAACAAAGAACTCCATCAAACAGGGCTCAAAAGCAATGACAGAAAGAGTACAGTTTTAAGGCATCTTCTGAGGACTATATTGCAATAGGCTGATGTCCAAGTAATTAATGTATGAGGATAGAGAAGTTCAGCTCACCTTGGCACCAGCAGCACCATCTCTGCCAGCAGCACCCTCATTACCAGGAGTTCCCTAAGAGACAAAATTTTCAGCAATTTAGTTTGGCCTATATTTTTGGACTATATTTTGGTCAAACAACAAGATATGTTGTCACTGATGCCTCTGCAAGAGGAGTGCAACAAGTATTGATGCACAGGTAAATGTACTCACCTCACGACCAGGCTCACCGGGAGGTCCAGCCAGTCCAGGGGGTCCCATGGGGCCAGGAGGTCCACGCTCACCACCGGGGCCATTAGGTCCCTGTTTGCCAGGCTCTCCCTAACAGAAGACAAGGGCATTTGGCAAGGTTAATGCCTAAGAAATTATATATCTAAAATATCTAGAAGCACTAGTACCAGTGTTGTGCCTACTTTCTACAGTCTTACGTGCAATCTAATATGTGAATGTACAAATCTGTAAATTTCTTCAATTTCTGTGAAGATACTAAGGCTATGTTTGGAGACTTCAACCACTCAAAACACTCACAGATGGGCCAGGGAGACCGGGGAAACCACGTTCGCCTCTCTGTCCAGGAAGACCAACAATACCACGCTGTCCAGCAATACCTTGAGGTCCAGGAATACCAGAAGGTCCCTGCAAAGGACAGCAAATATTGAGGATAATTTGGTATTTGACAATCCCTGTGACTTGTACGGCTAAGATTATATTTACAGACAATATGAAAGACTTACGGTGGCACCCTCTGCACCAGGAGTTCCCTTCTCACCAGGAGCACCAGGGGGGCCAGCGGCACCAATCTCACCAGGGCGACCAGCAGGTCCAGTCTCACCACGGTTACCCTTGGGGCCTTCCTTTCCAGAGGGTCCGGGAGGTCCAGGGGGACCAGAGTTACCCTGCGAGGGACAGATTAAAGGTGGAATAGCATCTGAGTGTTCAGCTAGCCAGTGAACAAAGCTTCTTTTTGTTAACTACTAAGATTTTATAGTGAGCTGCACTGAAGAACTTACAGCGGGGCCAGGAGGTCCAACTCTGCCAGCAGCACCAGGGAAACCAGTAGCACCCTTAACAGAAGAGGTGTAGAAATTGTCAAAACATGATTTTGATTATGAAACAGTGGGAAGAAATTCCTTTTCAATAGATTTAAAGGTCTAGGCCCCTTCAAGAAATCCAAAAATGTATGTGTGATACTTACAGGAGGTCCAGCAGCACCACGGGCACCCTTGGGTCCAGTAGATCCAACAGGGCCCTGTAGGAAAGCATTGTTGTATTGTAAATTTGTAGTGGATATTTAGCTTCAGTTTTGTAGTCAGTTTTATAGGTCATGAGGATAACAGATTACTTTAAACCATATACTACAAACAACTAGACACTAAAAGCATTAGCTTTATGCAAGACAGGTTTGGATGTGACTGTACCTGAGGTCCAGGGGCACCAGTAGCTCCAGCAGGTCCAGGAGCACCTGCATCACCCTTAGCACCAGTATCTCCAGGCTCTCCCTTAGCACCAGGCTGGCCATCAGCGCCCTATGTATCAAACACAGACATGGTCAGCCAGCCTGTTGACAAACTCACATGTATATTATGAAAGTTCTATATGGGACCACCAAGACTTCTGGTTCCATACATGATATCTACTTAAAATGGAGTTTCTGAGATCAGGTTGAGTGTGAAATTATGTAGGTACTCACAGGTGGTCCAGCAAATCCGGCAGGTCCAGGGGCACCAGCCTCACCACGCTCACCCTAGGAGTGGAGGAGACTACAGTCACTTAAGGGAACTAGGGTTATCTAACGAATGTAATTTCTTTTGGTCAACATTTTAGTCTTTAGCTTTGTCATTGTAAGATAACTAATGTCTAATAATTAATTCTGTATCCCTGTAGAAGCATGTTTTGTGGAGTGATACATGATTATTATTTTCCTTATCAAAGTATTCTTGTTTTATGTTTAAGTGAACTTGTATGTATGCAGACATGTGTTTATTGAGCAAAAGCAGTGGTGGGGTCTGATAATTTTGCATGTGTGTGCAAAATGTTATCTAGGACAGAGACAAGTACTCACAGGGGGTCCACGGGCACCAGTAGGTCCAAGAGGTCCAGCAGCACCAGGCTCTCCCTTGGTAAAAAATAGAGCAAATGTAGTTTAGACCAAAGGTAGCTTCAAAGGTTAGGTGGTTCCTCTGATCAGTGACATCAGATGTTAAGTTCAAGAGAGACTAACCTTGTCACCCTGAGCACCAGCTGGTCCAGGAGGTCCAATAGGTCCAGTCATACCACGAATGCCATCCTTACCAGGAACACCATCAGTGCCCTTTGCACCTTGGTCACCCTAGGAGGAAAGAAAATGTGACATCAGATTCCAAGTGTTGCACTGTAATATAAGAACTTGGTTTATCTCGGCTACATGCTTCACTGATGTATTTGATTCCAATCAAAAAATATCTAAAGGTTTAGGCAGTATCATAATCCCATTATAAATGATAAATGTTTGTGGGTATAATGAAGATATGTTCGAGCTTCAAACCTTTGCATAGACACTCAACCAGCAACTCAATACTGTGACTTTCAGTATTTTAAATAATTTCAGTTATTTATTTAAATGAGCTAGCATTGGGTTGATGTATTGATTTGCTTTCATTTGGAGAGACGTGTACCAGTAAAAATAAATAAAAATATTGAATAAACAAAACTGACATGTTTATTAAACTGTGGGCATTTAAAATTCTGTTTTTCTTAATGTTCAATAAACATTGGGTGTTCAGACAATAATAACTGTTTTGAACTTTCTTTGCTATAACATCAGTTGGTGTACAGCATTGTGATACTACACTTGGCATCTAAATCAACATTGTTGTGCACTGTATAGTGCACTGAAAGGTGGTTTGCTACATGTAAACTAACACTACTGGTACAATACTAACAGTATTGGTACTGACCTACTAATGCTATTTATGGTTGAACTCAGTAGCCATCTTGCTTTTTCAGAGAATCATTTTATCCCTGCCCTTTAGAAATATGTCATATGCTCTGTGCCATATGAAAATGTGCTTGATTTTACCCAAATACTTTTCCATTCTGTTTAATATATGGGGTTTATTTGCATATTATTATAATGACCAATTTATTTTGAGCCTTGTTCTGCATATTAGGGTCATGCCTAGTGACACTATAACCTACTGGTTAAGTGCACAAATTCATCTAATTATTTAGAACATAATATGATCCTAAGGAATCTTATGGGTTAAGCTGGCTATAATCAGTAGCACAAGAAGAAAACCTTCCCAGCAATCAGTGGTTGGGAAAATGTACTTGGTTCAATAATTATGCATGTTATTGAAATTGTTTAATGCAGTTTACTGGAAAATTAAGTTTCTTGTATGCTGTGAAAATATGATCTTGGTGGTACTTACTCTGTCACCCTTGAGACCTGGCAGACCAGCAGCACCACGCTCACCAGGCATGCCCTGAAGACCAGGAGGACCCTGTGCACCAGGAGCACCTGGGGCACCAGTCTCACCCTATACATATAGAGAGAGAGAAAGAATGGAAGAAGAAGAGATTATCAGCATGAGTATTGTGTTTTGGCAACAGTAATACCAGAAGTATTACTTCTACAGATTACTTACTCATATAAAAAAAAGACTGCGTCCCATTGCATACTGTCTTGGGCTAGCTTAGCTAGCATGTTTTAGGCTAGTATGGTATAGCATCTTAGCAACCTTAGCATCAGTTTTGAGGGACTGCTAAACGTGCTAGATTGTTGACTAAACACATATTTGGTGACATCCCAGTTTGACAGGTGACTCTCACCTTGGCACCATCATTACCAGCTGCACCAGCAGAGCCACGAGGGCCAGCAGGTCCTGCAGCTCCAGGGGCTCCACGCTCACCAGGGAATCCTCTGTCACCCTGTGCAGAAAAGAGAGATAGAAAGAGGCCATTAGTTTTAGGGATATTTTTTTACTGGAACTACTGATTTGAGAGTTAGAATCCTGTATTTGCAAGGCTATGAATGCTGTGAATACTTACTCTGGATCCAGAAGGTCCAGGAGCTCCAGCCTCACCAGGCAGACCCTGTAACAGAGAGGATCATTCCTGAATCAATAGTCATCGCATGAATTACACTAACCTGGACCTCTGATTCGGCTACTTCATTGATGTTTATCAATTGTCTCATTTTTTGAGAAACCTTTAGAATATAATGATGTATGAAAACACAAAGTGAAATCTATAATGCAAATAATTACATTTATTATGGGCAACCACCTTGTCAATATGGTTGATCAGAAAGTTTTACATAGGCAGGTGTCTTACCTGCTCACCGGGCTTTCCAGGCTCGCCAGTAGCACCCTGAGGTCCGGGCAGACCCTGTTACAGAGGGAAAAAAGCAAGTGATGAGAGCACTGTTCATAGGGAGCATCTAAAATGAGATGTTGGGACTCTTCTAAAGAATTATGTGCTCACCTGGAATCCAGGAGGACCAGCAGGTCCCTGCTCACCTCTCTCACCAGCAGGTCCCTATAGACAAACAAGAATCATGGTTTTATAATAGCAAGAATATGTATATGGTAATCACATTGACATCAGTTTACTGGAATAGTGAAAGCATTCAGCTGTGTGTTGAATTGTCTATGGTCATCTTACACTGACTGGCCACTTTATCAGATGCACCATCCTGCTTACTTTGCAGATGCACAGTTTGACATTATAGCACTTCTCTTATTCTTTAGTCTGTAGCTCTTCAGCAGTGCTTAATTTCGAACCACTGGTTTGGCTGGATATGGAGATTTTAAATGATAGACTATTCCAAACCCAGTAATGATTCCGAGGTATTCAAAAACTGGTCAGTGGTGGTTCTATGGTGGTTCCGTTGCATGTATGCATAGAGTAAAGGTGCATCAACAGATGGGCTACAGCCATTAGCTGTGTGCATGGAAAGTGCATCTATGAGGTGGATGTACCAGATCAAATGGCTAGTGACTGTGTGTTGTAGCCCATTGTATGGCAGTTCAGATGTATATTTGCTATCAACTCATTTGAATATGGTATATGATGGGGGTAAAAACAGTATTGACAGATATTAGAGGTACTTACAGCAGGGCCAGGGGCACCAGGAGCACCAACATCACCGTCCTTACCAGGAGCACCCTACATACATACAAAAACACAATATTGAAAAGAGAAAACGCTTCCTTAAATCTTTCACTTGCAGAAGCATTACTTATTCTATATTGTAGATAAGGAAAGATGTAGATACTTACAGGAACACCAACAGCACCCATCACACCTCTCTCACCAGGTTTGCCACCCTCACCCTGCAGACAGAGTAAAAGAGCATTTTATCAGCTATAGACAATGGCCATCCTCATTAAATGTGAATATACCATAAGGTATCATATTCCTGATCATTTTGTGCCTTCCCAAACTCTAATCTTAAAGCACAGTTCTAATGATTTTACATTTTACATTTTTACTTCGGACAAAAGTAATCAGAGCATACTTACAGCAGCACCCTTTGGTCCAGGGAATCCCATAACACCGGGCTGACCTCTGGCTCCAGCAGGGCCTGGGGGTCCGGGGCGACCATCTTGTCCAGCGGGTCCCTGCCAGGAAAAGAGCATAGAAATTCAGTTGATTCATGTTGATATTTACGAGAGTAGTGAATATTCTGCATGTCTAACACTCTCTACTGACTGTAAACATATTATAATTTGCTCAAACTATGTAGAGTTGATTTGTCTGGTTATTGAATTATGTTACTGTAGGCAGATGAGGTACATTTGTAGTGTAATAATGGGACAGTGCATTGTTCATATCAGATCATGCAGACATTTGGTGATGAATACTTACAGTAGCGCCAGTCTTTCCATCAGGTCCAGGGCTGCCTGGGCTACCAGTCATACCCTAAATAGAAAAGGCAAGAAGAAGGCAGTGTATGATTACATAAACATGTGCTTAATTATAAAGCATGAGTACATATTAAACCTAGCACAATCCATGACTTGTGAAATGGTCACCCCTGTAGAGTTTGAAGAGCTTGCAAGAAAAGTTACTATGTAACTAAGCAAAGTAGAGAATTAGCAGAAATGAAGGTAATTAAGATCTAAATGCTTACACTGACCTAATTGTGAGGATCTCAGTTTTGCTACTAAATGGCTGAAAGAAGCTTGTTACATATGTATTTCTTATCAGCCATCTTGAATGTGCCACCTGATGTTACTATGGTGGCTACCTTTGGCAATGTTCACTATCTTTTCTAGCTCTGTGACATAAGAGTAAAAAAGGATGAAACCAGAAGAACCCTTACCTTTGATCCAGGCATACCGGGCTCGCCGTTGCGGCCAGGCTCACCAGTGGCACCCTTGGGTCCAACAGCTCCAGGGCCTCCACGCTCACCAGGGGCACCCTATCATAGAGGATGGAACAGGGAATTGATACGTTTTGTAATGGCAGGAATGGTTTTAGCCTAGAGGGCTTAGTCAGTATTTATTACAGTGCTCTTGCTGTAATGAGCTATATTGCAATATGTGAAGTTTGTTATTCTCACCTTGGGACCAGCACCTCCATCAGCACCAGGGAAACCACGAGCACCAGGAGCACCCTGTAGAGAGAAGGGGTTGTGGATCAAGCCTGATGTTTCAGTGCTTAATTGGTTGTGTACTGTGGGCTTTGGGTTCTTGATAAGACTGTGTGCTTAGATCAGAAGGGTAAAATGGTCAGAAGGGATTATATAGATAAATATTCATACAGTCATAATTATAATAAATAATGGATGGGTGAAAATGGTAAACATTGCAGGAAGGCCCTCATCTTTCATCATTCCTATGTGTTTATCTCTTAGGTCTGCACTAGCTGTGTAAAACTGTATCAGTGTATGGTGCTGCATCAGTCTATACATCTGTATATGTATGTTTACAATAACATACATTACTATGTAAATAGTCCTTCCGGTCAGACTTGTGTGTTTGAAGTTGTTTATAAATAGTATTTCTGAATCATTTTCTGAATCAAATTTCATTCTGGACTGAACTAAAGAATCAAATCAGTGATTCATACCTCCAGGTGTGTCACTACAGGTGTGTCATATACAGCCCTGAATAACTCAGAAGAGCAGGTGGTGAATGTGAATGTGAGATTATGAGAGTAAGAGGGGTACATACACGCTCGCCAGCGGGTCCACGGACACCAGCAGCACCGGGCTCACCACGAGCTCCTCTCTTGCCTTCCTCACCAGCGGGGCCAGGGGGTCCCTGAACTCCAGGGGCACCCTAGATAATGATAGAAAAGAAACAAAGCTATAGATGATTCCATAATAATTTGAAAAAAATTGTCTAACATCAAGAATGAGTGATGCCTAGTGCTCAAAACATAAAACAATCTTAAGGTGGATGGACTGAGAAGACATAACTATAAATAAATAACTGTAGTATATGACGTATCATTTAATAACTTCTTGATGTTTCCAAAAATGGAATATTGAATAAAACATTGGTGTGTTTTCTCAGTGTGACTGGTGTTTAGTAGACCAGCTAATTATAGTATAGTGTAAATTGTGTAGTTTTTGTAGAGTACATGTGAACCTCTTTGGCAAAACTAATTTAAAGGCATTTTTTAATTATGTTGACAAATTAAGGTGCTAAGGATGATATACTTACAGCCTCTCCCTTGACACCAGCCTCTCCCTTGCCTCCAGGAGCACCAGCCTCACCCTATGACACAGGAAACAGATCAATTGAATACCCTTTGAAGGACATCATGGCTGTCAAGCTAGTCAGACCTCCATTAAAGTCTTTGTGCATTAATCTTTTCAGCTTAATAATTCTGAAAAGGGGGCAATTGCTGATTCAATTGACTACACATGTACTTACAGTGTTACCCTTGGGGCCAGGGGCACCAGGAGTTCCAGCAGCTCCAGGAGGACCACGAGGTCCAGGGAAGCCAGGGGCACCAGCAATTCCGGGAGCACCCTGTAGAGGGCAGCAGAGATTTAGTGCAACATCTCCACTGGTTACAAGAAATTGGTGAATGGACTATGAAGTGCAGTAACTGCCATAAATATCCACAGAACTGATAAATTAAACGAAAGACTGCTAAAAATATCTACTTACAGGGGCACCCTTAGCACCAGGAGCACCATCAGCGCCATTGTTTCCCTAGAAGAAAAGCAGAAGAAAAGTGGTAAATGGGATTGAAATTGACATAATACTCCAGCTTTTCTACAAATCATATTTTTTAATAACAATTCACAGAATGAAGTGAATCCACTCACAGCGGGTCCAGCAGCACCAGCAGGTCCGGGGTTACCGGGCTCACCACGAGCTCCCTGGGGTCCCTCAGGTCCACGACCTCCCTGAGCACCGACCTCTCCCTGAAAGGAGCAGAGAAGAAGTTTGACGTTCAGGCCTAAACGTTCAAGTCAGTTTTTACTGAAGAAAAAATGGTCAATGCATAAACAAATGCTAACAGCGTAGATCAAGTCTATAGTCTGGACCTGAAACAACTGCTCCACAAAGTGGAAGTGGTATGAGGTCATACAAATTTCACCCTGACCTTAAATGACCTTAACAGCTGTGCTCAACAACTTTACTCCACACTGATCCAGAATCAACACTCATTTGAGAAGTGTTTTTGCCTAATTAAGAAAAACCAGGGGCATGTTGGTGGAATGTTGAGCTAATTATGAATAATAGTAGTGAATCACTGGGCCCAATAACTATAGGACCATCTAGCTGGTTCTTAATATATAGGAAGTAGGTTTGCTCTAAAAGCATAGCTTGATCTGCAGTATTCTGCAATGTTTCCTTGCCGACATCATTTATGGTGATGGAGGACTCTTACCTTAGCTCCAGGGCCACCGGGGAATCCAGGAGGACCAGCAGGACCAGTTGGGCCCTAAAACAGAATAAGAGTGTGTTCAGCCTCAAATTGATCTCTGTTGGCATGTGCTCTACAAATAACATATAAAAGGGGTAACATATAAAATATAATATAAGAGAGAAGCGAGTACTTACAGGAGGACCAGCAGCACCAGCAGCACCATCGTTACCACGAGCACCCTGTAGGAACAGAACAAAACCCAAAAGGTTTAGAAACACAGAAGATCTCAATGTTAAGAGGTTCTTTTTTTATATATACATAAGGTATAATAGTGTCCCTAAGGAATGGTAAACTAATTAATAGTTGAATAAATAAATTGACTGCTAAAACAACATTAAGCACATTAAGCATTAATTGCTTTTTATTATTAAGGAAATATGTCAATAGCATGTGTGCAGTATGGCTGAAGCAGCATGTGATTGTTAGTGTTTGGGTTCCAACAGAAGTTGAGAGCTTGAAGAAATGAATGAGAAACTTATGATATTGATGCTAATTTTCAAAATCAAGGCTGGAACAAATATAACACTTTAAACCTTCTATGAAAGCTTCTAAATGGTCCTTGGTTTAATATGTGGTAAACATGTTTCCTGAAAGAATGAGCCATTAAAATGTACTGTAGGATACTAGTAGTGGTTCTTCTATGGTATCACTCCGCTCCTTCATTCACAAGCATGTGATGTAAAAGAAGAACACTGTATACTTTTGTGTATTGGTGAAATGAGGTGAATTCAGAGATATAGGAGGTACACAGTTACTTACAGCAGCACCATTGGGACCGGCACGGCCTCTCTCACCAGGAAGACCACGAGGACCCTAGGAAACAGAATCAGATAGAGAGATGAGGTCAGTGTGGATAATCCCCTATGTGTCAGTTTTCATTTATGGCATCTGAGCCTTTAAATATGATTATCAGAGATACTGTAGACACTCACCATAGCTCCGGGGGTTCCATTCTCTCCAGGTGCACCAGGCTCTCCCTATGAGACAAAATCAGAAAGTTATGAAGCACTGCATGATGGTACATGTAGTTTTATAATGCAAGAGTGAGCAAGTGTGAGTAATGAGGCACCAACCTTGGGACCAGCAGGGCCAGTGTCTCCCTTAGCTCCATCTAGACCGCTGAAACCCTATGAAAGAGAAGAGAAAATTAGATATTTAGGATAACTGAGGTGCAGCTGACATCCACCAGCCTGTAGAAAAACACATCTCCACTGGCATAGTCACTTACTCTGTGTCCCTTGATGCCAGGAAGTCCAGGGGTTCCGGGGAATCCACGAGCACCCTGTGTAAAAGAGAAAGAGAACACAAGAGATAAGGAGATGGACTTTTTGAAATATGAATACTAAGTTCTCACTTTTGATTAAAATTTTTGCCATGCTAACAGCTGGCAGAAGATTATAAATACAGGAACACTCACCTGGGGGCCAGAAGGACCACGCTCACCTGGGCGACCAGGCTTGCCAGGCTCACCCTACAGAATGAGAGATGGAGAAAGAACAGAATTAAAAGAAGCTCTCATCATTTTAGAGAAATGAAATGTATAAAATTACACCACCACAAAATCAAATATACATTATTTTGAGAATTCAGACTGACAGAGATAGTGAGTTGATAGCCTTAGCTGAACTTTTACATTTCAACTGTTAAGACTGACAAGAGCAGGTGGTTGGAGATGCTTTGGAATTTAGAAAAAAAAGTTCTTCTTCTGATTATTTGTTCTTAAGGTGTTTTGCTGAAAGTGCCAAAGTGGATGAGCCACTCACATCTTCTCCGTTCTTTCCTGGAGGACCAGCTGCACCACGGGGACCCATGGGACCCTACAGAAACCAAGTAAGAGAAGACAGGTTAGATATATGAAAACATATTGGACTCATCAGTGTGATGAGCCAGAGGAATACAACTTCACCAATATAATCAGAAAAGCATAGAAATGTATAACATTATTCAAAAAAACACCTCCATACACTGCATTGCTATGTAATACAGTGAAATGACCATGTGAGGCTTTCAATTCTGCCCTCATTTATCTGCTGATCTTTTGACCTCAGTTAACCCTATGACCCCCAGATAAATACTGCATGCACATTATAAAGCAAGACATATTACAAGAAATAGGGGGGATGTAATAAAGCTCATCTGTGTTGATGATTTAAGCATCTTCTGAGTCACAAAAGAGCTAACAGATGTTCCAGGGCTCTGTACTGAAATTACAGCATGTGTTCATGTTTTGTGGATATTGATGATGTATTCAGACTTACAGAAGCACCAGCCTCACCGGGCTCACCAGGGGGGCCAGGGAAACCTTGGGGTCCCTAAAGGAAATAAACAAAAACACACATTTTAAAGTCTATAAATGGTACCAGTATACTCAACTGTGCAGAAGAGCTTTTGTGCACTACTTTACTTGTCAGCACCAATATATAGTGATTAAATAGAGCTACATTTAACAAAAAAAGAAATAAAAATGTTTTTAACCAACAGGCTAGAGTTAGATATATAACAGAGGTGAAGATACTTACAGAAAGGCCAGGAGGTCCAGGGGGACCACGGGGGCCCATTGGTCCCTATAAGACAAAGAAGAGAAAAAGCAGTGAGTTCTCTAGCCCTGCTTTATATGACCACATGTTGTCAAGTTACTACAATTTGGTCATATTATATCATGTCAGGGCACTACAGTACCTGAGTAAGCAACACTGAATTGCATGTGTGGGCATCGGAACTACAATCAGATCATTCTGAAGTTATATGTGTAGATGAGGGACAAGTTCTTGCAGCCTACACAGGAGGTTCTTGCCTGTTATTGTAGTGTAATGATGGTGTAGACTACCCATCAAAGCCTAAACAGGTCTAGACTAGTGGTGGCTAGACTGATTGAGGGGTCTAGACTAGCTCCTGTTAAAAGTCAGACATCACTGCAAAGTTCTAGATTCTCGCATTAGCACAGCTGACTGAGTGAAGGTAATAACAGTGCTGGTCTAAGCTAATTGTGGCGGTATATGCATAAGCAATGTATGAAACTGGTAGCAATTCTGTAGCCTTACCATGGGGCCTGGGATGGGCATGCCACCGGACTTCTCATCGAAACCTCCAGACATCTGAGGAGAAAAGTTCTGTGGAGAGAGCAAAATGCAAAGTTATTATTGTTATGGAAAGTTGAAAAGGGATCATTAGAACTGAAAAAAATCTTCATTCCAACTAAATGTTATAATGCACAGATCACTGTGAATTTATAAAGAAACATCAGAAACGTGTGATGTAACCTGATCTAGCATAGTTACAAGTGAATCAAGAATTAAGCCACAATTGACCCAAGCATGAGTTTTAGTATAGCTCAGACTCCTCTGATTTGTCCTAGAGGTTCATGGTGACAGGTATAGTCTCTCTGTGGTTTACTAAGGAACCTCAGGACGCTGTCCACTCTAGGAGTGCTGAAATTGGTTTGTACTGTAACCTGGGAGATTCTCAGAAAGAGCTTTCTTGTGATAGGCTCTGCCCTGTGGCTCTCGCTGAGCCAAATCATTCAGTGAGTCAGGAGTAAGTCCTTGTAGTAGGCCTTGGCCCTAAGGGCAGGAGACACTCCTTCTCGGTCTGTGAATTGGTATTTTTGCTTCTTTTTTTCCTTCTGCAGGATGAGTTACTTACTCCGCCAAGGCCAGGGGGTCCAGGGGGGCCTGGGGGCCCAGGAAGTCCAGGCTGTCCGGGAATTCCATCGTTGCCGGGAGGACCAGGAGGACCCTGATTGAGAAAGAGAGAGAGAGAGAGGGTGAGAAAAGTGAGTGTGTGTGAAGAGGGAGGCTTAAAATGGTCCTGGTCTGTTAAACTACAAGGCAGAACTAAGCATGTTTATTTATGTGTGTATATGGCCTTTCAGAGATCTGCATCCACATTGGTGACAAATCCATCAGAGAAGCTAAACATCAGCAAGATGCTGATCTAAAGTCTTTCAACATAATTTCTTCAGCTTGTTAACCAGTTAGTACAACAGTTAATACAAATATGCAGCTATAGATATGGTTAACTTAAAGGCCTATGAGTTGTTAGACTGCCAGAGTGCTTTATCATGGCTTCACTGGCCCAAATACATAGACTAATCTTAACTTTCACAGTTATACTGCAAAGGCAACTAAGGACACAGAAACCAGGCACTTGCATGCAGCATTAGTCATGGAAAGATGATAAAGAAACCTACCCTGTCGCCCTTCTCACCAGGCATACCCTTGGGACCCTAAAAAACAAGAAAGAAAGAAAGAGCTACATTACAATGTGGTTTGCTCTGAAGAACTGATTAATTAGTTCAATGTTATTAAAATATCTCCTATTATTTAATATGGCTGGTAAATGTCATCGGTTGGAACTGTAATCTGACTTACATATAGACATAAAACTATAAACAAACAAATAAACAAGTATGTAAATTAACAGAAGAAAATATAATAGGATGGATTATTAGGAAATAAAAAAATTACCTCAACGCTGGGCTCTTGGTATTCTACAAAATGAAGAAAATGTAAAAATTAAAATACATAAATACAAAATATGAATAAATATAAATAAAATGTATGACAATGATCTGCTATTGCCAAGCCTATAAGATTTGCTGATACAACAAATAACAGCACGTGACCCTGTAACCTGCATCTGGCCTTTGCTGGTTTACTAAATGGGCCAAAGGCCAAGAGGTTAGGCCTGCAGGTAGACCTGCGCAAACTCTGGTTTAACAATGCCAACATTTAATCCAGACAGGGAATGAAACTTCAGAAGAACGATGGTCAAATCTGAAATCCACGAGGAGGAATCCCTGTTAATCTCCCATCTACTTTTTTTTTTCTCCAAAACCCAAAATGATGAAGCATTAAAGAGCGCGCGGTCCCTGAGCTTCCGTAACGCAAACTTCCCACGGTACAGGAGTGGGCGGGGCTTAGAGGCAGACTGTCGTACCGTCGTCGGGGCAGACGGGGCAGCACTCATCAGGGGGAATGACCGGGTTGGCGCACTCGCTCGTGTCCTCGCAGATCACTTCATCGCACATCACCGTGCCGCTGTCGCACACGCAGATCTGGCAGGGCTCGGGTTTCCACACGTCCCTGTCATTGTAGACCTGGCCGTCCAACGTGCAGCTGCTGCCTGTGCCTGGGGACGCACAAAGCAATCAACAGAACATGATATAACACGATGGTATCATAACAGAATAACACCAAAAATTAAATTTTATCATCAATTCGTTATTGCTTTTAAATGTATTCATTTTGTTTTTTGCCGGAGAAATATGTATCGTCTATAAAACAAGTAATAATAATAATAATAATAATAATAATAATGGCAGTAACGAACTAATTAGTACTAAGGCCGTATTTTTTGGCCTAATAATTGGAGCTAAAACCAAGAATATTATGTTAATCTTAGATTGTGTTCTTTGCAAATATACTACTACTTCGAATAATAATAATAATAATAATAATTAATATATATAATATATTTTTTCTTTTTTTCCAGTGTATCCAGAAGTCCACTTTCAGATCGTGGCCAGCAAAAAAAGGAACCTAAGCATCCAAACTGTCGTCATATTTTGTTACAACGACGTTATTAGATTATTATTATTTTGCTATAAAGTTAAATTATATTATCGTGTTTGCACGATATGAACGTTGTGCTCAAAGACACTGCTAAGAATTCTAAAGACACTTAAACTACTGCAAACTGCAATCCGAGGCCTCCAGCTGTTGCAGTGCTCTTCTGTTATGATGCCTCTAGGTGGCGCTATACGACGGGTTTCTTTCCAAGCGAGGAAAATGGCTCAGGGGGAAAAAAAAACTCCACGTCCGCCTGCGTTCACTGTCTATCATAAAATAACAGAAAGCTGTCGGCTTGGCAACGACATACGGTTTTCCTTAGTGGAAAGTCTGCAGGGTCCACATGTGTTTTACATTAGTCTAAAACTCTGGAGGCGGGGTGGGGGCTCTGCCGGAGTGGCTGCCAAAAGGAGCCGTTCCCACCTATGATCACTTGGGGGCGCTCTAGGACTGTGACACTGGCGCTCAAGGCGCGCAGGCAGGTCGCACAACTGTCTGAGCAATTATTACGTATGTGAACTAACTTTTTTTTTTTTTTTTTTTTTTTACAAAAGTTTGAGCCATTTTTTACCTGTAGTTAGACAAAAGTTCTGACTTTCTCCTCTAAAGTTCGGAACGGAACCCCACATTCAGCCTTGGGCTGCGCGAGATGCTCCAACCTCTGGTCCAAAGATGAGATCATCCAATTTTCCATGAGGAAACCTCAAAACAGCTCGCGCTTAGGATTTACTAAACGTGTACTGGTAGAGCGAGCCTAGTGGTTTCAGCTAACCCAGATGTTTTAAGCTGTTTCTCATCTTATTTTTACCAGGCCAGAAATAAAGAAGGTCTAAAACGTCAGTGATTCCCAAAGTTCAGAAGTTCTGAATGTGCTCTGCCATTTTTTCCCCACTTATCTCACTGGTCTGTCTCTCTGTTTGTCCAGAGCTCTGCAGCTGTTAAAGCACAGCTCCAGGGCATCACTAGCGCATGGAGGAGGTTATGGGGGTGGTGGGGAGGGGGGACTCTCCAAACCTGTGCCAGCTTGTCTCCACGCATGCATGCATGCAAGCAAAGGCTCAGTGGCTCTCGTGCACCTCCAACCTGGAGCTGCTTCTCCTCTCACGTTCAAATGAACAAAATTATGGATATAAAGAAGTCCATAAAGACAACACGACCCAGACCGAGCACTGAACAGCCCTGCTGGCCTGGAGATCACAGTGCGGTGATTCTGCCTGTCGCAGCCTGATCAGAGACCCCCTCACACGTTCCCCATCAACCAAGAACAGAGAAATAAGAGCAGACTATCAGAAGAAGCTGAAAAAGGTGCCCCAAAGAGATACTCACGGTCGTCCTCGCCTTGCCCCCTTGCCAAAAGCACTGTTGCGCTGAGCAACAGCGCCAGCCGAATATCCACAAAGCTGAACATGTCTAAATGTTAGACATGTAGACTCTTTGAGGCGAGGGAAGTTCTTTTTTAGACTCCAATCATACACAGTAGGGTCCGGTCTTCTCTGACTCCAGTCCAGACCCCAGCAGAAACTCCCTACTGCCTAAACGAACTTTTTCCCCACGCTTTTATACTCCCAAGTTTTGGGGAGGTGCCGGGCACACCAGAGAGCTCAGGCATGTTCCCATTTAACAGGAGAAAGAAAAAAAAAAACGTCCCTCCTTCCCCTCCTTCACCAGACGGAGGGGCTGTCTCAGGAACCTTTTTTTCCTGCTTCACCCCAGCATCTAAAGAAACTTGATCTTTTAAAGAAAAGGTGAGGGTTAAGCAAGCCAAAAGGCTCGTTGGCTTCAGTTGGTTCAGTGTGCCAGGGCTTTAGCAGAGAGCTCCACCAGACAGGCCTGCATCTCTCCTCACCTCACCTTATGGTAGTAACTGTCCTAATGGAAGGATAGTGTCATTATTCGGGCTTTAGTTCTTCATCTGGGTCACTGATCTTAAGTTTACTGGGTAAATTAACATGCTTTCCGTTCATATTAACACGTTTTGGATTCATATGTTGTGGCTTGATGCTGTTTTGCGTGCGTTTGGGCTGGATGGTGGGTAAATGGCTCTCACCATCGACTGCTTTCATGAATCCTGTATTTAGAGGGTTCCTGCTATTGAAATCCTGAGCCTGACTTTTAATGCAGTCTGCTGTGAATCACTATAAGAGCCAGGTTGGCCAGAATAAGGGGGATAAGATGTGATCTTTAAAATTAAATTCGGTTGGCATTGCAATAGGATTTGGCTTAATCCATGCCTGATATACTGGCCTTAAGTGGTCTTTTCTTTTGATAAGAGTGGGTCTTTTGGGGCATTTCATGAGAGATTCTGGTAAATTCCAATACATGCTTAAAATTTCATTGCACCGGGGTCTCTTTTCTCCCCCTTATCCCCTGCATCCACATTTCAGTGCAGACGATCTGCTCAGTGAGCGTTTTTCGCAGCTCTACGTATGACTATAATTAGGAATTGCTGCGCATTTCAATGGGAAAGGCTGTGACGGGGCTACGTGGCTGCAGCGCAGGCCCGCTGTGAGATCTGCAGCTTGCAAACGGTTCAAAAAGACACAAGTAGAGCTTCAAATCAGAAAACACAGCACATCACATACGACACCAACGAATTTTATTTTTTATTTCAAATAAATTAGAGGAGGGAAAACAGAAATGAACTGAATGAAGAAGATGCTGACCGCACTGCAGCCGCAGCGGAGTGCAACGTGATGACGGGCGCGCATGCGCAGTGCCGTTATTAAAAAAAAAAAGTTCATTGGCTTCAGTAGCGCCCCATCTCTCTCTTCCGCAGACACGTCGCATCTGACTCAGTATCCAATCACAGCTCGCAGCTCTCCCCCTCATTTTTCAGCTCCGTGTATTTTCCCCCATCCAAGAATCCAAGAGTCTCTTTTTTTCCCTTTAAAACAGCGCAGATGAAAGCAGCGTGAGGGAAACGCCACCTCATCGCCTTCAGGTGCCTTTAGGGTCAGTGTTGAGGAAAGCTCCTGTTCTGCTCACTCTGAAACAGCACCCTGCGAAGACCAGGCTTGCGTCGAGAAGGTTTAAGATGATATAGGATATGTTTCTTATATATATATATATATATATATATATATATATATATATATATATATATATATATATATATATATATATATATGTATATAATATATAGATATGCAATATCAGAAGGTCAAGAATAGTTCACCACCAATAGACTTCCACTCTTTAGTGTAGTATGTGTAGTATAGCAGTTTGAGGGTTTGGATGCAGCCTAAGTAGTAAATCTGTTAACCACTTCCAGTCAAATGCATGCTATCCTGAGGAGTGAGTTCACCACAGATGTAGTGAGTTAATCTAGTAGCACCATTTCTAGACTGTTGAAAGATTATTTTAGCTTGTTTCTAATCATTTGTACTCATTTTTGGTTATTTATCAAGTGAGATTTTCTTGTATGTCTTGTCATTAACAGCGACAGTGTATTTTTGTTTTTGATAATAAGCTCTATTATGTGCCAATAGATTAAGACAAGTTTAGTAGATAAAAGACCAGTAAAACTAATAAAACACCTAGAAATAAGTTACATCTCAAAATGAAAAATGTTAGATATCGTCGCTGTCCAATAAAAAACATCTCCATTTTTGTCCATTTTTCCCACATAGATTAAATGCTGCAGCTGCTATTTACATTGGGTGACAAATTTATGATGAATGGACCAAAAGAAGTGCTTAAAAATAGCTTGGAAAAAAATCTGGTTCCATTGACTTGCATTGAAAGTGAAGCCAGTTTTTGTCCTCTTCTATAAACCTGATTGTTTTTCATTGGACAGTGATGATATGTTGACTTGATTTAAGATGCTTTAGCTTGCTGAGATGTAATTTTTCGCAGTCTAGTGTTTTTAGACTAAGACGTAGGCTATGAAAACTGCATACTTACTAGAGTTTTACTTTTCAGTTACTTTAAGTGAACAATTCAAATTCATGCATTTTTTCTCTTTTAATCTGATGTAGTCTGTCAGCCATGACATGTTTGGTATCTCATAGTTAGGTTCTTTAGAATTTCAAATTATTGTCATTATAAACTCAATAAGCCAAAAATTGACAACTCTGAGGAAAAGTTGTGTATGTTGGATTTTTCAACATAGAATTCATTTAAAGGAGAATTTATGTTCAGTGTTAAATATCGATTATGGACGGGACCTACTGTCCATACTCTGTGTTTATTTTGTCCACAGTTTAATGTTTATGTATTCTTCCACAGTAGGTTCTTATATTACAGAAACTCTGATTATCACAACCTCCTCTACCATCATCCTGTACGTTGTTGACTCTGTGTCCTCTAGTGTATGTATAACTTTCACGCCAACGTATTGGACACATGAAAGTAGTGGGCAGCTACAGGAACAACGTTTGAAATGAGAATATTTATTTTTATATGTAACTGGATTATAAACAAGCCCTAAAATGAACCAATTGAACTTGCCAACAGGAATGCAAAATATGGGCCCACTTTATATAAGACTGAATATGCTGTAAACCATATTCAGAAACATATATATGTGGATGCATTTAAATTAAAGCAAACATATCATTTGTGGTTGCGTAGTGTAGGGTCTGTAAATTGAGTTCTAGATTATTAAAATCTCCTTTTATGGTAGCATTCCTAGAAGCTAAAGATTGCAGGAATAAAAATAGCTTCAAAGTTCAAGGCTTAATGGGTTTTGGGGCCCAAACTCTACATTTCGAAGTCTAAAAGTTATTTTAAAGTTTGTTTTTTGGGCGGCCTGTTCGGTAGGGCTTGTTGTAACTAATGCTTAATTTATTAAGCGTTAAATATTATCACTCCCATAAACTGCCTTGTACCTTTTGTCAAAGAGAGAGTTTTCATTTGTTCTTACTCACTGATAAACGATAGCTCTATGAGGTGAACTGATGGATGCGACTCCTGGTTGTGAGCTTGTTATTATATTCTTTGGTGTTAAATAATGGTGCAAATTTTAGCCGTAACTGAAGAAACTGAGAACTTTAAGATGACAGTGGGGACTTGCAAATGAATGAAAATGGAAGCAAGTGAGGAAAGCCAAGCGTAAGTGTTTAGGCAAGAAGAGCAAAGTCTTCTGGGAGCTCTCACTCTGACCAAAGCCAGCATGGACTGCCGGAGGTTGCGCCAAGCAAAACACAGCACAGAGAGCTTGGAAGGCTTTAACCTGGAAAAGATACAGGGACAGGAGAAGAGATAGAAGTCCTGAGAGGCCTGAAAAGATTGCGCTCATAAGGCCTTATTTTACCATGGTGGGTTTATGACAGAGATAGGACGTTGCTGCATGAGACTGAATGGAGACCCTTCACTCTGCCATTCATTTTATTTGATATTTGAGAGTAACAGAATCATCAACTTGTATAAGGAGGGGCGCAAGGGTTTCAGTTCATAATGTGATTATAAGAAATTGGCACTTCTAACAAACAAGAGACCACCAAACCCTTTTGCTTTAGATTTGAAAAAAAGTCTGTCCCATCTTTCCATTATGAGAAGACAGCTCAACGCTATGGTTCTGAAAGGATGTGTTGCTGTCAAGAAGCTGTTACTGAGAAAAGGAAAGAGATAAAATTGAGGAAAAATTTCAAATCAAATTCTCAGAGTTCTCAGAACATTAAATTTACCACCCTAGAGTCCAGACTTCAATATCAGTCATTGCCACCTCAAACATTCTTTTTAAAAGCTATTGTACCTGCAAATATGAACATGTAGATTATAAAGAATATATAAATAATGAATTTATTCAAAAATTTAGGTTGTTTTTATGTCAGTCCAAAGGTGTTTTTGCCATCTTGCGGCTGCTGTGTTAAACACTACTTGCTTATTTCTTGGGCTTTGTTTTCACCCATACACACTCTGAGCAATCTGAAAGAGTTTAGAGTATATAAGCACTGAGAAGTGCAACTACTGAGCTACAATCCAGCTCTCTTGTTCAGATTTCTTAATCGAATTTTTAGACTTTACGTAACAACTTAAACAGAAATAAGTTAACTGCAGATTATGACCAGATTATTTAATGCATGAAAATACACTCATTGAATTTCATTAAGACTATCTGTATCATGAGAAGCAGGAAACGTCATCAATTTGTATGGCTGAACTTTGGCAGTGTAGAACAAATATCCCTACCATAAATGATGAACTAGTTATTGAGCTTTCTGTGTAATCTCAGTGTAATGGAATCTGTAATAAACAGTACAAACTGAAAATATATTCTGTATATCTTTCCTGCTTTGTTCATGGATGTTGAAGTGTTGGTATGCTTTGAAATGTATTTCCTCTCTGATAAGTATCTGGTGTCCATTCACAAACCGTGCAGTGCTGGGTCGTCCATTTAGGATAGGTATGTTAGTGTAGTAGCATAAACGTGCTCCCCAACCATCGTGTCATTAACAAGATGTGTCTCACACCGTCGGAGCTTCTGGAGTTTGATGAGCGGGTGTCTGTTTTGGACAAACAGGTGTTCTAACCCTCCCCACACTTTCAAGACCCAGAAGGCCAGCATGACAAAAATACCAGCTTCACGCCGTTCAGCAGCTTCTGCAGCTGTTGCTCTTTGGAAAAGTGCTCATCCTCTTGGAGGTTTACAACCCTGCTTCACAAAGAATATGATGAAGGGTCTTTGGAAACCTGGAAATGCAAGAGTTACGTGGCATGTGTCAACAGCAAGTGGAGAAATGACAGAGCAGATTTAATGGTAATAGTCCCTCTGACAAGATGACGTATCAATAAACCAGGATAATGCAGACCCATAACTTGAAGACTATAGCTTACTATAGCTTAAGCTTACTCTTTACGTTATTCGGAGGAGTCTTGGAAGTTTCCGTCTTTTTGCTCAAGATTCATGTGGTACGTTGGGTTTCTTCTGGGAGCTGTGTAGAAACCATAAAGCCAGCATATAGAGTGCACAGCTCCTAAACTAATTCAACTTCTGAACTTAGAACTAAGTACAAAAACCCACACTGGGGAATGTCTTGGACGCAACTCTAAAAAAACCCAATTAAAGGACAAACAACCAGCCTCTGAAATAGTATGTTGTTTGGCAGTCCTGAGAACAACAGTGTTACATGTTGAGTACAGCATTGGATAATTTTAAGAACGCTACTTTCATCACAGTAAGCTTTCTGGCATATGTGAATGTTTATGTTTGGCGGCACGCATGAAGCAATTACTATATTGAGAAAGAATCAAACGGGGTCATGCGTCGTTAACCTTGCACTGGCATGCAACCCAGACTATAGATAGCTAAGAATTATAAGACCTGTTTGTTCATTTACGATGATGAAAATATGCGGAGCTGAAAAAGTAAAAACAATCTGAAACATGCGTAATGTTTCTCTGTGTTGGTGGGGCAGCAGTATAGATGCCCCTTCATGTAAAATGCTGTAAAACAATGTACACTTTTGTTCACCCGGCGAGATGAATCTGCTTTTAACTGAAGAAACCTACAGTGGAGCAGTGGCCTGACCAGTTAATGTTATTTGTGAAGTATCTACCAGTTTTATTTGTTTGCTTAACAATTTGTTAGGTTACATGCATCTGTTCTGATAACTAGACCTTTATCCAGACTTATGTATCGACAAAGAAAAACAAGTATCTGCAACTTTACAAGAGAGGACACAAACAGTTTTAGCTTTCATTGTAAGTCAATGGAACCAGTTAATTTTCAAGCTGTTTTGGAGCTGCGTTCAAACGAAAATGAAAGAAATCAACAAAAATGGAGATGTTTTTCTTTGAACAGTGACGATATGGTGAATATGAATTTAATTAACAGTTATGCTAATTTCATCAGGTTACAGAAGTAATGTACAGCAATGTAGCGTTAGAGGCCCTAGACTGTGTAGAGGGTCAGCAGTTTTAGCTGCTACACTATATTGACCCTTACACTCACCGAGGGTTGTCTCACAAGGCGTGACGTGATCTTATGGAGAGAATGTTTGGGGACAACTTAAGAAATCTAGGGTGAGCTGTAGCTGGGAATGTTGATTTATTAGAACAGAAACAAACTAAGTAGGACATTTCTACACCAATCCAATGCTACATGAAAGCAGTGCTCAAAGTAGGGAATAATGGTGTGTTCGTCACTGCTGTCCAACAGCCTGTTGTCTGTCTCTATGATCCCATGGATGTGACACAGTAAAATTTGCAAGGAAGAAAAATTCCCCAAAAATCTCTAAATAAACCCATTTGCCTGGAAAACAATCCCTTAGCAAATGATAGATCTTTCATTTGTGTTATTGATTTTATTCTGGGTGATAAAAGGACTAAAGGAATTCAGGGAATTTGTTTTAGAGAGAGCATTCACAGAGGATTATTGAATGTAGCTTTAGGAATCTTGCCCAAGGACTCTTATTGGTATAGTGTGGCGCATGTCTTAGCATGCCTGGATGGGGAATTGAACCCAGTCTGCTATAGTTCCCAGTTGTGTATTTTTGTTACAGGATCCCACCTTGCTCCACAAAATAATTAGAAGAGTAGATATAATTACATACAGAAAGTCAAATGGAAAACTCTTGCCATTCCTTGCATGGCTTAGTTATGGAACCCTTCTTTTAAAGGAAGCATTGCTGTAGTATCGGTATATATGCCACTAGTATTACTTGCAATTCGTGGCATTCGAGAACCCTCAGCTCTATAATCTCAGTCTCATACTGATGATGTTTGTATGATTGAATGAGTGATATTTGCAGTCTAGATATACACTGGACAAATATTAAGCAGAGAGGTGGTCACTTCTGTCTTCTGAGGCCTCAGAGGTGGAGTAGTCTGTGAAAGCTGGATTTACTGCAGGGCAGATTTAAATGTTGGCTTGATTCAGACAGCACGGAAAAATGCTCCACTCCGAAGCTCCACAGGCTTGCCAGCAGCTCAAATGCTAACTGTTCTGGAATGGAAATACAGCTGGGGAATCTGAGGAATGAAACCAGGAGAAGAATTTCACTTTGATCTTACTTTATTCAGACTCTTTTCGGTGCATTTGTTGCTATTTGCTTACCGTTCTGTTGGTATACCTAGAAAGTTATCACTGAAAAGTGTAATTCACACCAACGTCTAAACGCTTATCAGTGCTTCACTGTGACACACTGCTAATTGACATATCTTTATGTGGAACTAATGAGGACCTGGACTGTATACAAATCTGGTGACTGATACTGATTTGAAGGAGAACTCATTTTAGATAACCAATACATTTGGCTTATTTTATATCATTTTCACTTCATTTGACTTCATTTTATTCCCTTCATTTATTTCCAAGCAAAACATTTTAGGTATTATTTTTTCACAGAAGCTTATAATACTTGTGTAATCAAGTTGATTTCAGTATTTTGAATGTCCACTCTTTTCCATTTCTATTCTTTTTGTATTCTGTTTTCTTTTCTTCTAGGGATCCTGCAGGGATATTCAGCCTTAGAAGGTTCCATTCTCTGCTTCTAACTATCCATTTTATTTCAAACAGCATTAATGATGTTGAGATTTGGGCTCTGGGCTGGTTACTCCACTGTTCTGACACCAGCAGCTTCTTTGTTTAACTTTCTTTTTCATCTATTTCCTTTTCTTAGTAGCAGCTTCTTTGTTTAACTTTCTTTTTCATCTCTTTCCTTTTCTTAGTAGCAGCTACACCTTTCAGACGTATAGTGTTGAGTTGTCTTTTCCCACTGAAAGACTTTTCTCAAATCTGTCATAAAGGCAAAGCTTTTCCAGGGTTACACAGTTATAGTAGTCTACCAGATCTTGCATTGTTTTTTGGAGGCCCCAATTTTGCAAACTCCTGCTTTTCCACTTCTTTTCTTTGGACTTTCTCTATTCTTATGTATATGGAATCTCTTGGAAATATCTCCCGAAAAATTAATATCTTTCAATAAATGAAAAGTGATCACTGACTCACAGAACTATATGTACTTGAAATGAACGACAATCCACTTAATTATTAGTGACTTTTCAATTAGTTATTTCAACCAATCAGCTGATTATTTCATTGGACCCTAAAACATATGGTAGCTTAATTAAAGAGATGCAATCAGGTGAAAAAATGTCCCCCCAAAATAATAGTCCCAGCTGCTAGTCCTAACCCACCTAGTCCCTTCACCTCAGCCGTTCCTTGTGACCTTAGTGAGCGAGCAGCGTGTAGGAGCGGAACTGTAGAAGAACGGCTTCACATTGAAATAGAAACTGCCATTTTACAGAACCTCCTCATCTGAGCCTGGTCTTTTGTAATCTATAGTTCTGTGGTCAGCGACTCACAGGGTCCAGACTGGTGATTATGGGTGGAGTGCTGCTGGACTGTGCAGCAGCCTGGAGGTTGACTGGAGACGAGCTTTAGCTCTGCTCCACCAAGAGGAAGCCTCTTCTTCTCTTTTCCTATCCTTAGTTTTCCTTCTCTCCCTCTCTCTTTCTTTCTCTCTCTCTCCCTCTCTCTCTCTCTCACTCTCACTTTCTCTACTGTGTCATGAAAAACAATAGCTGATGGAGATTGCAGGCAGCAGGCAGCTTGGAATGACGAGTGGAAGTCTGTGAGGGAGGATCAGGATTAAGTTTAAAAACAGATCGTCTTCTAATGTGGTTAAATAGCAGCTGTAAATCTGTACGTTGGGATGAGATTGTTCTATAACCTAGAAGAACAGAGTACAGGAAGACGGGGACGAAAAGGTTTCGGCACTCCGAAAAAGAAGGCAGAGGGCTTTAATTAGGTTTATATGACATGGGAACATACTATGATTAATGAAGGGATCTCCTCTATTCAGGATGCACAGGAATAGTTAGTGTCACACCCATTCGAGAAAATATGAGTGGGTTTTAAATGTGCATTAAAAATATTTTATTAAACAGTTATAGTTACTATACTATCTGTAAAAATGTAAATGAGATATGCTTAAAATGTTTTAAACATTAAATTCAGCATTTTTCAATTATTTTAACACATTTTTATATTTTAACCAAAATTTTATATTTTTGTTCTATTTTATTTTGTTTAAAACTATGTTAAAGAAATACATTTCCTTCTATTATCATATGTTTTATATTAGATTATTTCATCAACTTATATTATTTTATCAAAACCTTTATTGTGTTTTGTTTTGTCTTGGTTTGTTTTTATTTAACTTTTTGTTTGTTTGTTTGTTTTTTTGCGTCCCCCCGAGCATTTCAGTGAGTTATGATGGCTTTATAACAGCTGTTTTTTTTAATCAACCTTCATAAGAGGAGACTAATGAGTACACTTCAGCCATCTTCACAAAGCTCCTGACCCAGAAGGTGCCACGTTTTAAAGCCCCCTGCTTTTATGAACGGAAGGCCGTCGTTTGAAGTGTTGTCAGAAGCCACATGTTTGCTGAGAGCAGTGAGTGGCTGTTAGCGAGTGGGAGACGGGGGGCCAACAACACACTGAAGCCTAATAATCATACATTACACATATACACACACACACAGACACACACACACCACATAGTTTACCCACATCTGCAGAACAGGAACCCAGGCACCAGTAAATTGGACATTTTGTGCGTGTTTATTTTAGGGGCCAGGTTTAATAAAGCGCTCCTCACCTGAGGGAAGGTTTTATTCTCCATCACTGCTCCTCCTCTACTCGTTCGCAACTCATGCTACAGCCCTGTCAGAAGATTAGGCTGTAGAAAAGGGGAAAGTAGCTTTTACGGCTCTGTTTCCTGATGTGTCATAAATCGTCAGCATCGTTTAGACATATCAACGCTCGCCATGAGCTCTCGACTGCTCGCTTCAGGGACTTGTGCGTGAATGTAATGCCATTATTAAACATACCAAGAAGCGGCCGTTGGAGCAGTGGCCCTAATTGCTTACCTTAAGAACGACTTTTATAATTGGGTCCATAACCATACTGGAATTTTGTGCTTCTATTACTTTTTATTGAGAAAAAAAATATGATATTGTAAATGAGGGTTGTATGTGAGAAGAACTGCTTTAAAGCTCTAAACAAAGGAGAATTCTATTGTTGTTGTTTTTTTGATTGTTGATTTTCTGAATAAGTGAGCGATTAAGATGTAAGCATGTCAATCAAAGTGCTTTGATGTGAAATGTCAGAAAAGTGCTCATAAAGTCAGAATGGTTCTTAGCAGTGCTCATATGACCCAGACATCCCCCATCAAAAGCTCTCTCACAGAAAGTTGTTACAAAAAATGGTTATGAATACGTTGCATGACGCATGAGACTGGTTTTGACATAAGCTTTTGAAATGCATTTGAAGCTGTATTATTAATAAATATTAGTAAATTATATAATAACCATATGAATTGTTATTATTGTCTCCAAACGCCTGTTAAGGTTTGTCTGTGGTTTTGTATAGTAAACAAATAGGCCCACATTTGATATTGTGACCGCTGGTTCCTTTTACCACCACTATAAAGAAAAAGAGCTGGTAAGTATCTCAGATCTTCATGTTGGTCAGTATCTGTACAATACACCATCTCTCATCACACCACTCTTAATTACTTTGTTTATATCTTAACCATTGAATTAGCATCATGAGTGGATTTCCCCTAAAGCTTTTCTAGAACAGAACGTCACGACCAGGAAGGATTATGGAATCTTTATTTTAGAGATCAAATGTAGCTTTGTGATCTGTGATGATCAAGGAAGCACTTTCTGTGTTTATTTATTAATGTCTAATCGTGTTTACTGACCTTTTTCATTCTTTGTAAACTTGATACTCTGATTTATTCAAAGGTTTTACTAGACAGCATGATGACGGATGGGTGTCAGTGCTCATCACATTGACCCACATAAACAAACCACCATGATGCCCAGATGCATTTCTTTAATATTTCCCCTCATTAAAATCGAACCAATTTCTGGGGTTAGATACCACCCCACGCCTTTCTTCCCTGCTTGTAGCAGCTTGTGTGCAGATGTTTCAGGATGAAGTGCTTGCCCAAGGCACTCCTGGAGCAAGGGAGTGAGTTTAGCAGGGACACCCTTTGGCCACCTCATTAGGAGGGAGCCTTTTACTCTTTTAAGTTACAGTATATGATGTCAGGGAGGCTGATATATAGTAGCCAGCAAGCGCGTTTCACCTATTAAAAACAAATAAGATAGGTAAAGAAATGGCTTTGCACCTTTAATATACCTGCTGATTACATAACAGTCATCAAATTCACACATAATTCAGAAGCTGGGTTGACGATTTTCTAGCTAATGTCTGAAAACTACTCGAAAAGCAGCTCTCTGAATGTAGGCCTGTTTATTGTCACGATGAGACGAGTGCTATTTCCTTGAGTCCGAAGAGGAGAAAACGGAGCATCAATCATTAAAGCCATTATTAACCTAAACAGTAGCACTGAAACTAAAGCTCTTTCTATGGTTCATTTAAACAACTATTAGCCAAACAGCAGAACTGAACCTTTTACTTTCAAAACAGCACCAACTGTGCAAAATTACCAGAAGTTTCATTTCAGTGCTGCAGAATTTGTTTCATTCTTTAAACATTTTGCAGTCTTGGCCAGTCTTTGGTCCAAACAAAGTCTGAGAGTTTTTTCTTATTATGCTATGTTTTAAATGTAGACCTACAGTACTTTCATGAGGTTACATCTTGACCATTACTAGCTAAACAGCAGAAGCGAACCAAACAACCTTTAAAACAAAAAGTAGTTTTGGCAATAGCAGCAACAGTACAATAATTGCACAGTGTTCCTTGTTTGTACTGTATAATCTGTGTTCTTCTGCAAATGCTTTGGAGTTCCTCAGGGCTCCATGTACGGACCAATCGTGTTTGTATAGTCTGTATGGTCAGGGACACCTTTTGTGAGTGTGTAGTGTCAGTCTGTGTACAAACGTGTATGTGTGTGTGCATGGACGCTTTGCTCCAAGCTGTGAGGCACACTTCACAAGCTCCTGTTAGAAGTTAAGGGGCGGAGAGGATCTGCTAGTTGGCGCCTGCTTTTACCCAGGCACTCCTGTTGCCCAGCAGGTGAGCAGACTAACACATACACAGTTTACAACGTCAGGCCTCACTTCAGACCTACTGCACAATCCATGACCTGCGAAACCACACTCAGCAACATCTCACAAGTGCAGCGATAGGCACTATTTGATTAAAGAAACCTGCTCACATGAAAGGCTGCGGAGTAGTCGGAGTTGTTGCAGATCTTCACTTTTTTGTGCGTGTGATGGGTCAGAAGGTTCATTTACACAGTTTTCCAGGTGCTGATGTGGCTGCTTTTCCAGTGGTGTAGATCTCCACTATGCAGTCAATCATATGCTGTAGGACTACTCTCTGTCCAACTGTACCTTCTGAAAATAATGGCCGACATATATACCGACAAATCATTCCGCTGGCACTACATCTGTAATGCTTTTCATTTAAAGCGTATGGCTTACTTGGTGCGTGGAGTTAACCATCAGTAGTAAGACAGTACCAGTTTGGGTGCTATGCGGTTACTTTACATGCATGTGTAAAAGTTTGAATGACCAATATTTAAATTAAAAGCAACAGGGTACCTAAACAGAGGTATGCCTTTATTCTATCCTATGAAACTTTACTACTAAACATTAAAATAGCAGTTCACATTGACAAATGACACATTGAAGGTAATTGATTTCAATGTTTACATAATTTTCACATGAATAAATATTGTTGCTGTCATAATAACATGGTGGCTTTACAGGAGAAGAAAACTAATTAAATTAACATTTTGTTCATTAAATGTAAATGTAAACCTTTTCTAAAAGCATTTGTTGTTTTTTACCGTATTTGTAAACATTAACAGCAATGATATACACTACCTGGTCAAAAAACAGTTGCACACAGATATTTACTTCAGACCGCCTTCAGCTTCTATGTGGCTTACAGGTATTTGCTGAGGAATTTGGATGGGAGAGTCATGAAGTCTTTTCTAGCAGGAAGCTTAATCTCCAGCAAGACTTTAGGGTAACAGTCAGGACTCTGTGATGGCCTATACAAGTATGGAAATAATTCTTCATGCTCTTTCACAGTTTGAGCTCAATGAAACTTGACATTGTCACCCTGGAATATGCCTGTATCAGTGAGGAAGAAAACTGATTGGGATGGCTATTGAGAGGATATATGTGAAAATGTTCTTACATTCACTATTAAACATGGCCATGAGTTCTACTGTTGGGTAGACATGATCTCTGATTTAATACTGTATTGAATTTCATTTACTGTATTTAAATCATTAGTTGTTTATTTGCTTTCTTTGCTTCATGCAGGTCAATAGTTTGACCCCTCTAACCGCTTCCTTCTGGCTACCTCGGACGCCAGCCCCCCTGGTCTCCCTGGACTTTCTTTTCAGTTGTCCAGCATAGCACTTTCTGTCCGTTTTGAGCCCTTCTTTGAGTGATTAAGACCTTGCAAATAGATTGTAACGTTATCCCTGAGTCTGAAGGGGTAAATTGGTCTTCCCATATGACTGTTCAACAATTTTTGCTCAATTAACCAATCAAAGCCTCTTGAGCATTTGCTTATTTATATGGTGATAATAAAATGACAGATTTCTTGGCCAGGGAGTGCATTACATTAACACCATCGTTAAGTAAATTCAAAGACAAACCGTGTTGATTTAATAAATCTTATATATCTCATATAGCTGCATGTTGTAATAGGTGTTATGCTAACTGACTTCTCTTTTTGAGCAACCTGTTAATGCACTGAACATTGATGTCCATATTGTGGATCCGGCCATGCATGTGGAAATGGTGCTCAACCATAACAATAGAGCTAGGCCTTCAGTTTGGGCCTTTAGATGTCCAATTTAATGTAAAAAAATATGAAAATACTGGGAAAAGCAACGTCTATAATGATGCATGTTTCAGATAGCATTCCTGTGGGATTCTAGAATTGTTTTTGCTAATGTAATGGCAAAAAGTTTTGTAACAGACACCCTGATGTATATTTTACTTTGCAGCAATCTGCTAAAGAATTTTGGCTTAGAGGTTCCTTTGTTTTACACTGTACATCTGACTGCACTGGTCAGACTACCACCACTCACGGTCAGTCACCTGCAGAATGCTTAGAGTGATGCTTTTCTAACACAAGTGGTTTCACCTACTGTAGATTAAAATGTGATTGGCTGATTCCTCTGTCAGGTTTGAGGTTAATCTGATGTGCTAGGCCAACATTTCAGTTCCCGAAGTCCAATCAAACAACAAGACAAAAACAAGGTTGAATACTATTCTATTGGTCTGAAACTCTTGTTTCTAATCAAAACTTAAAACTAATAAAAAAAATGACATGATAGAGTTTAAATATAACAACATGAACTAAAATAAAAAAGATCTATTTTTTATTTCACTAAACTAATTAGGCCAACTGTAAAGGCATAGATGGTCCTGAGGACTACCCTCAGCTTTTGTCAATAGAGTTTATTATTCATTCATATATTACAGAGTTACGGAGTCCCTGCAGAGTGCTGCAGTTTGCAGGTTCAAACTCGTACACAGTCTCACTGGACATGCTGAGACGAGAAATTCAACAGTGTGTGTGCGTGCATGTGTGAGAGTATGTCTGTAAATGAATGAGAGAGAGAGAGAGAGAGAGAGAGAGAGAGAGTAGATGATACATTTTTAAATGGTAAAAGCATGTGTTGAGGAACAGATGAGACTTCACAACTTATACTTATGTAAAGAGGTAGTATACTGCCGAGGCGTTCAATGCGCGCAGTCTAAATGCAGCTCTTACTGTCTAGAATAATATCATTACAGCACTCAGATTCCACCTAGACATTTTAGTATTAGCCTTCATTATCTCAGCCTCTTCATCGGTAAGTTCAAACTCAGGGAGAACTGTAGAGACACCGAGGAGACCATGAAAAAAATTATCAACAGCAGGAGATACAGATGCATAATAGTCATACATCTGTCTTACCGCCAGCATTCAATTGTTGGTTTGCAGACTCCTTTAACAATATTCCTGACCACAAAATATATTTTAAAATATTTAAAATTTAAATATTAAAGTTTTTTGAAATGATAGCTTTTCAGGAGTAGGTTCAAGAGAAGATTCTTACCAGGTAGTCTTTGGGTCATTTTCATCAGTCCATTCGCCATGACATTTTCACACATTCCAAAGAGCAGCTGGAGATTTCAAATAAATTCCCAAAAATATAACATCTGACAGTGATAATATACACAAATAGATAGACAGATGTGATATTTTATGCAGGAAAACTTGCCGGAGCGCATTCAAAAAATTATATTTTATTTCTATCCAGTTTATAACCAATAAAGTTCCAGAAGTTCCAAAGTCTACACACTTCCACTTGAGCAAGGCTTTGACACAGCATCCAAAATACAGATCCAAAATATTTCCTTAAATACAGATTTTCTGGGGGTTTTCCATTCCTGAATTTTATTATGATTTCCTGGTTGAGCATCTGGACTGCTTCACTGTTGCCCACATCGCTCAACTTTAGACCGAAATAATCCCTAAAAGAGAAGAACAGGGGCTCCTGTGTTGATAGGTATAGAGTTCTATAGAGGTATAGAGTTCTAAGATGGAAGATGTTCTAAAAGTTCAGTTGTAGGAGTTAATCAGTACTTGAGTTTGTTGATCAGATACACTAATATCTATAAATACAAAGATTGTAAAAGAAAATAAGGATTATAACTGTTATTAAGTAAAGAAGTGTAGAAAACAATTCCAATGAAGCTGAGTGCCTCTTTGTTTTTGTAATTTTTGACTATAACTTAATGAAAATAGCTTCATATTTTGTGTTTAATTGGAGTTCTAAACTGTTACTGACAGCTTCATAATAACTGATATCTGACAGCTCTTTCATACCCACATCATTTCAAAATCGTCTGGGTTATTTTTTATCTTCGGTCTGAGGACAGGTGTAGTCTACTTTAGCCACCTCGGACAGATACACAATCATGTAAAACAGAAAAATTAATCAGAGAGGAGAGTTACAGTCTGCTGCCTACATACTTATTTCATACTCAGGGAACAGGCCGGATGAAGCGCTACGGTGTGCTGATGAGGATTTAGAGTTCTTGCCGCAGACGGTGTGTTTTTCAGCCCCTCGCCCTGTAACGCCCGGCAGCCAGGCGCGTCCATGGCAGCGCTCCCACTTTGATAACCTGCTCACGTTCCAGACAAATAACAGGGTGAGTGGGGGGGAGAAATCGGTCTCTTTCACAGCCACCTTGGCTCTGGAGACGACTGTAAATGTCTGTCATTAACGTCGAGGTAAAATCAGCCCTAGCAATTACAGGTGCCCACCGAAGCCTTCCTCACAGTCGTGCGTACAGACGGAGACCAGAGGCCTCATTTATAAAACATACATATGGGCGGATTTGATTACAGCATGATTGGTGAACACTGTGTTTTTAGAATTATTTAGAATGATATTCAAGACCCCCCAGGACTAGAGGAAAAGGTGTTGGAGATGGGAGAGAACTGGGGAGGACAGGGTGTATGAAACAAAACTTTCTTGCATGCTGGCTGTTTGGCCATTTTCTGTTTGGTCTATAAACTTGGCCTGGTTTACTTTGGGACAGAAGATCTAAAATGATGGTGGACTTTATACAAATTGAGCTATATTTATGTATTTATCTATATTTTTATATTTTTCATCTGACACCTTTTGTCTCACAAAGTGGGATTGTGAATATGTTAGGAGAAAAATATGGTTATGGCTCAACAGGTGGCTACAATTCTGGCATATCAACAGAAATCGAACTCTCTTAACAAAGATTCTAGCAGCGTGACAGTACATGGTTTGGCTGAAAAATGTTCTCAAAAAATAAAAAAAAATCTGATTTACACACTTATTTGTTTACCCCACATGTAGCCATGTGTTCAAATTGTGTTATATAGCACAGTCACCTAAGTCTTTTCTGCATATACATTCCTTAAAACCTCAACAACTCAAAGCCAGCTCCTCAGTAAGGTTATGCACACTCGTCAGTGTTGTTTAGGACACAGTACATACTGTGAACTATAATTATTAATAAAACTACACCATGTAGTTGAATGCTGCTGGCTACCGTACAGAAAACAGGAGTGCTGCGTTGAAATCTGACACCCCTTCGTGTGCAGGCAGACATACAGATACTAGTTGTTCTGTTGTTCAACTTTATGAATAACTGTTACTCAAGCTAATCCAACTAGAAACGTGCAATTCTGGAAAAGAATAATGCAGAGTGAATGTGTAGCTTAAGCTTGTTGCTTCAGTTGCTATGGTGTTGCCATGGTGTAAGGGTTGGTTGCTGAGCTGTTGCTAGGACATGGAATGGTGTACAGGATGTTTAGTGGGTTACCAAGTGGTTACTAGGTCTTGTTGAAAATTAATAGGACTCTATGGGAGAAACAAAGGATGAATAGATGACACGTAGAGGATTGCAGGTCAGTGCATTAGAGCTTGGACACATAATTTGGTGACTGTTGGGCAACGATAAGAAACAACAGGATTTAGGTGGGGTTACAAATTAATGGGAGGAAGGAGGGATGGATCAGATGAATGCGGGTCAGAAAAACACTGAATTTGTGTTCGGGTGTCTGCCCTGAGACAACAGTGTATGTGGCTGTGGTGTGTTCATCAGTCAAGCAGAAATACAGTAGATGAGCATGCACTTTAAATATTCAGAATGTTTTAAACCTGTGGATCAAAAAGCTGTACACGAGCACAACATTCCTGATGCAGGGAAACATTCCAAAGTTAGAACTGTGTCAGTATATTGAAAACTGTGGGATGAGTTAGTGGGCAAAAATGTGTACCAGCAAGAAGATTATTGCGCAATCACTAATTCTAGCTTGTGCATATGGATTATTATGAGACTGACCTTTGATTACAGTGTTCATTTTCACTTATATGAAGTATAGGACGATGAAAACTCTTATAACTGTTCGCTTTAATGTTTTAAACTTCTGGCGAATCAACTATTGGGACCCATTAAAACTAAAAAGTGTCTGATGCCAGTCAAGTCTCTACAGTGGGATTATAGTATACCCAGTGCATGGGATAATTTGGTACTGTCTTTGACTTGCTCATTGTTTGTGTTGGTTGGAAGACAGCACTGTGGCTCTAGGCAAAAAAAAAAAAGACAGGGAGCTTTGAACAGCCACATCTGTTAGAACCAATGAGAAACGACCACACAGAGGAAAGGATCACATTCAGGATTTAAGCTCTTGAGTGAAGATGATACTGGTTTAAAAGAACTAACCAGGTTTAACCTTCTAAGCTACATTTTACATTCTGTGGTAGTCCAAAGACATCCAGGTATTCAATCAGTTAAGCCCTGAATGGGCGTTGCCTAAAAGAGGTCACCTAAAAGCGGTGCCCAACAGGCTGGCACACCTGCTTGCCACGCTGCTCCGGATGCTCGCTCCTCTAGTGGCCAACACAAACACAGACAGCTCTAATGATCAGGCATGAGGATCCTGAACCAATGCCACGGAGCCTCCTTGTGTGTGTGCTTGTGTGTCTGTGTGTGAGAAAGCCACCGGCAAGACTCTTCCCCTGCCAGCGAGGCCCAACCAAAGCAGTGTTTTTGGTGAAATGAAAGGGGAATCTAAGCTAGTTGGGCGGGACACAATTACAGGGTTGCTGCTCGTCTTCCTCACAGTTCACTGGCAGCACTGGGGATATTAGGGATTTAATGTGCTTTTTCTTACTGTAAAGTGTTCTCGTGTACAATCTTTGGAGGTCTCATTCATTAATGCAAGATAGTCTCATGATCTATTAGAGTGGTGTGCTTTTGCTATATGCAAAGCTTGATTTGAAATCTTTTGAAATTATCCTTTTACTTCTACCATCAATTTGTTCCTCTTTAAATATAAAGGGGTTCAGTCCTAATCACACATAGTGTTCGATAACAAAGTTAAAGTTTAATAAAAATGAACAAAATCCAAAATAAAGACTGCCTGATGTCTAAGCCTAAGCCACCGCCAGCGCATGTGGTATCCCTGAATGTCTAACTGTGAGTCTTGAAAAGAGCAGTACTATCTGATGTATTTATTGGAATGTGATGTAGCAGATGAGTCTAGATGAAGAAGAGAAAAGGAGGGTTGGTCTCATAGCTAAGCTAGAGAGAGAGAGAAATCAAAAGAGAGAGAGAGAGGAAAAGAAAGAAGGGATGTAATTTGCTAAGGCAGTTAAAGAGGGTGGAAACAAAATTGTATTTTTTTCATTTGGCCTAATTTTGCCTCTGAATACGTGTAATAGCCTCCCTGAGTCTCTCCCCATACAAAGACACCAGAGGGAAAACAAGGAATCTGGCAAAGCTCTGTAACAAATACAGCACTGTGCAAACGTTTTAGCCCGACATTATATTTAAAATCTGTTTTTCCAGATGGGAAACTTATACACCTCAGTCAAACACTTACTTTTTTTAAATATTCAATTCAATAAGTAGTGTTTTTACATATGTCAGTGTGTTTATTTAACCCTTTCTAAGCTTTTATTTGTGGCAACAACCCAGTATTATTTACAGTTCTCATCTAATACCTGCTTTGACTACTCAGTGCCTAATTAAGATAAATCAAGAATGCTGCTGAGGGAACTGAATACATTTATACAATGTCCGGGGCGTCCAGGAGAAACCTGGAATGGAACCTCTTGTTCTTTATGCACTGCTTATCTACTTTCAAAATAAGATATTTATGCTACTTTGTACTGTATTTATGCTTATTTACATCTGTTCTAATGATATCTGGTGTTCTTGTTGGTGACAGTACACTAATTGTTAAATTAAAGGCTTTTAAACAATCAGCTTAGGTGCCTAAGCCTTCTGCATAGGTAACTGCAACAGCAGCCATGTGTATCTAGCTGAGCTTTACATTAGACTTCCAATTTATTAGATTAGTCTTAATATATTGCTTTACATTTAGGCTATTTTTCAGGTTTTTTGATCAATTTGATTGTAAAGCTTAAAGAAAAAATGGTCCAGTGTCGGTATCAGCTAATATTCAAGTTTTCAGTATTGATATTAATGAATATTTTTTAAATTGCATCATTTTACACCTATCATGGAGTCATATTCAGAAGTTTGGATACCCCTTGTCTAGATGAAACACTGACTCGTCCTCTACAGTAAACAACCTTACAGAGATACTTATCTAGATTGCCTGTATTTGACATGTTGGAAACAGTAAAACATGTCAAGCCATTTCACCAGGGGCACCCAAACTTTTGCATACAGCTTTATTCTGGTTTAGTTGCTGTATAAATATCTAAGCTCAGTCATTCTTGCCCGAGGCCAGTCCTAAACCACAATCTCTCCAACCACCACACTACCACTTCATACTCAAACCGAAGGCTTGTGTAAGCAGCTTCCCTTAGACACTGTTCAGCTGTAAGCTCCCATGTTCCATGAGAATATTACAGTAAAATTGTGGATGTGGATGCATTAATGTCCTCATTATTTGCTTGCAGTCTACTGGCTTCTATCAAACACTGTCAGCATCACGCCGTTATGAGCCCTTTGTTATTTCTCCAGTGTAAAAAAAACATAGTCATAGTCAAAACTGTTTAAAGTTTGGACTCAGTACACCGGAAGGCAGAGAAAACACTGCGATGACCAGGCACTGGCCCCAGGCCCTTTTTTCGCTATACCACCAGACTTTGCGTTGCCCCTCCCCTTAGTCTAGATTCACTTTCGCATGCCTTTCTTGTTGTTTGTATGATCCTAAAGCAGCACAATCTGTCTCGCTTGTTCTTTTGCACTCTTCTCTTGTCTGCTCTCACTGCTTTCTCCGAGTGTGCACAGGCTGTGAGCGCTGTGAGGCAGACAGAAGAGCGAAAGAGTTTATGGAAAATATGACTGCGTCTGCACTGCCAGGAACAACAGCACAGGAGAGGGACGAGAGGAGAGAGTTAGATCTCCTCTTAACGTGGGGGGAAGGGCCAATGAAAGACGTTATCCGAATTTTAGTAGGGAAGCAGGGAAGCAAAAAATGGAAATGATCCAGAGGGACTGAGGAATTAACAGCTTTTCAGTGCAGGAATTTGATAATGAAAAGTTTTCACACACACACACACACAGAATAACTTGTCTGAGACCATTCATCATTCATATATAAAGACGCATCAGGAGTTAAAAGTAGTTTTATGTTTTTCAGTATTTAGATTGTTCATTACAGTTTTCTTTCTTTTTGGAGAACTTGCTTTTCAGTTTTTTCAAAGAAATTTGCAAAGCTCAGTCTTCTTGCGATTAAATTAATCCCAAACACATTCAGTGGGGTTGAGGTCTGGACTCTGGGGTGGTCAGTCCATTGATCTGAGAACACCACCATTTGTTTTTTGTTTTTTTTTTTTGTCAGTGAGGGGCTTCACCTAGGACTTTAGGAAAACCCCGTCCAGTCAGGAATTGTTAAGATCATTAATTCATTCATTCATTCATTTTTTAAGCTGCTTATTCTTCTGGGCTGCGGGGTTCCAGACAGGAGCAAACTCCCATCTTGTTGTGACACCATAGTGCTGCGCCATCATGCCATTTAATTATTTAATTTTTAGGTTTGTTTGTTTGTTTACATCCATTTCAAAATATCAATACTTTAAAATGTTCCATTGTTATAGTCAAACTGAATTCTAAGCGAAGGGCTCCAGGGAGGTGGAATGACACATCAGCACTGGATGGGTCCAGGCGAGTGCCACTGCAGAGGTGGAGAGTAGCAGTGAAACGGGAGTAATGGAATCTTCTTCACTAAAAGAACAATGCAGATGAATAGACCTAATATAAAAAGATATTTTCCTAATTGAGAGCATGTGTCTTCATACAATCAGAATAGTCATCCCAGATTTTTCACTGTTACACTGAGTACTGATAACTGACCCATTTCCTCAGATCCTATAGGCGGTAGGAAAGGTTTAGGCTTTACTCTTTCATGTTTGCTTAAGAAAAAAATATATAGGAGTTTTTGGATTTTGGCATTTGTTATAGTGACACAGTGTAGCAGCAAGTGACAAGTTGCAGAAAGGGCTCTGTATCCTATATGTATACAGTTCTATAGGATATTTTCTATATCTATATCTAAAATGGATCATGTTCTACCTTTTCTATTTTCTTTTCTTCTTTGAGGTTAAGTTATAACTTGTGTGTGGTAAATATGGCCACAGTTTCTTTTGCACGACCATATTGTCAACAGGCTGAAACAGGCTATTCTTGTTACTGTGCCTTTAAGACGTATCTAAGAGAATTGAGCTCTGTTGTGATTGGCTATCCTGTATTGTGCCTCTTTCAGAAAAGCACTCAGAGCTGCCTCATTTAGAACTTCAGTATGAGTAGACAGTGCTAAACTGCTGTAGGCTAAATAGGTGGATGTATGTAAATGAGTTGGTTCCTGTGACATCACAGAAACACTGAATTCAAAACAAAGTTACCATATATGCACTAGTTCATACAGTTCATACAGGTATGGACTGGGGAGTAAATGGTAAATGTTGAAACTTCAACAGTGTTTTCATACTACCTCACTACCTAACACAGTTTTCAGTGAAATGTATTATATGTTTTATAGCTTGCTACAAAAGCAGAACCTTCTTTTGTGTTGTTAACTTACTTAACAAGATTCTTTAAAGAGTCATATACCAAAGATCCTCCATTTTTAAAAGAACTATTCAAGCATTCAAATTCTTTAATTTAAAGTTCTTTAGCTTGTCAGGGTTCTACATGTACCAACTAGGCTCACCAGAGAATTCTTGGAGAACCTCTTTTTATAAAAGAGTGAACCATCCCCACAATGCCCATGAATCACCACTAAGACCATTGCTTTAGGCTTCAGTTAACATTTTTATAGAGAACGGGTTCAACTAGGGCCACATCTTAAAGCTTAAAACTTAATTAGAGAAGAGCAAACCCTGAAATTAACCCCTTAAACGGTCTGACGGCACGTGCAAACTTCCATTACACACTATAACTTCGGTATAGTCTATAACTTCGAACCTAGAGCCAGTTTGCCCTGTAGTCTATCGCTCAATTATACGTCTTAGGAAGCAATATGCCTGGGATTTAAAGGGCTTAAAGATAAGCACAAGCGCAGCCATATCTTGTCCATCCCGTGCAGTAGCATGTTTTTTTTTTTGTTAACTTTGAATTTAATAAGTGCACATAAAATATATGTATTGTCTGTGCCTTAATCTTCACAATTGTACCTTCTCCACTAGAGGCTTTAAGGTTCTGAACCCATGAAAAAAGTAAAAGTAGACTGTAGGGGAAGGCATTTATAAAGAAGCATGTTACATCTGCTTGTAAATGACTTGCATCTACAATTTGATAAAATAAATATCTATTTTATTATATACAAAATAATATACAGTTGTAAGGAAAAATGAACACTTTCAATTTGCATTTAATCATGCTTTGGTTACCTGCAGTTCTAACCGAGCACAAATATATGTAGCAGTATGTTGAAAGAAAGCAAAAATTCACCAAAACCTTATGTCTGCAGTGAAGCATGGTGGTGGGAGTGTAACAGTAAGGGGTTGCTTATTAAAGTCTAAATGGACAGGGCGTCTGTCTACGATCTAAAACCCAAACGAGGTTGAGTCATGCAACGTGATGATGATCACTGGAGGAAAATCAACAACAGAGCAGTTCAAACTGAAAAAAAAAATCTTAAAATGGCCACGTCACGGTTAGGAATGTCACTGAAATGCTGTGGCATGTGGTATAGAAGGCTTATATAGAAGAACTGATTAACAGCTTGGTTAAGGTTGCCAACAAAGGTGGATCTGATCTGATGATAATGTTTGTGCTGATTGTCTCATGCTTACCAAACAGAAGCAGTGATATAAGTTTCACTAAAGCACTTTACAGCCTCGCATAGCAGGAGAGATTCAACAGGTTGGAAAAGGAAGCTGCTCTGATACTTGTGGCTTATAAATGCTCAGGTTTGAATGTGACCGCATCTGGACAGACCCCTCACTCTCTCTCTCTCTCTCGCTCCTATTCTCTCACACACAAACCTTTCTTCTTTCAGGCCTGCAAAATATTCTTTGCCCAGACCTGCGCTCTGCTGGAAAAACGTCTCAAGAAAAGTGATTAACTGCTCCCTTCCCCCTTTCTGTGGCGTTCCAGTTGGGAAAGTTAGTCAGAGAGTGAGCTCAGCCTCAACGTCTGGAGAGCACATTACCTCCTCTTTCTCTCTCTCTCACTCATTCTCTCTCTCTCTCTCTCTCTCTCTCTTTCTCTCCCTGGGTTTCTACTGTTACTGAGTAGGCGAGGAAAAGGGGAAAAACACAGTGAAAGAAAGATTGAGACTGAGACAAAATAGAATTTCTCTGTTCAGTTTTATTTCTTTGTTTGCTCGAGCAGGAAGTTGTCCAACAGCTGTGTTCACCCGACAAGAGTTACTGTAACAGGGACAGTTGTTCACTACAATAAAAAAAAGAAAAGAACGCAGTAACCAGTAGACACAACCCAACCATGGGCCGACATTTAAGCGTCCATTTAGGGTCAGTTGTCAGATGACTGCCACTGTGTCCTTCCCCTGCTGCTGAAGGAATTCCTCCCCATAGGCCATGCTTTTCACCCTGCCAGTCGGGTGAGCTCGGAGACCTACTTCATTTCCCTGAGGGACATACAGCATGAGTCATATCACGACTATGTACACAAACTCTCCCTGGCTTGTAGCAGTGTTCAAAGGGGCTGGCACAAATTGGGGTGAATGTACAAAAAGGAGGGGAAGGGGAAAGGAACTAACTCTCATTGTTTGTTTTGCTTTTTATTTTTTGTGAGAGTTGGCCATATCTATGCTCCGCCCACAAATGGGTTCTTTTTTGTGGCTAATACTGACAAGCTTCACAGAATGCTTACAATCCTATGCAACCTAAACAGAAACTGTACAGCACTTTGTTTCACACTGATATAAGTGTCAAATCCAAACTGATCTATGTTGTTGTAGCTAATCAAACATAGGCAAGTTGGAAACAGCAACAAGTATGCCACCATCCTAACAAAATCTGTGTTAAAGAGTGACCTTTAAACGTGTGCAAAAAACGTAACATCTAAAATCAAAAAGACACCTGTTACGTGCATCAATTCTACATTAGGCTTAATCTTATATTTGCAAATGCTCTTGCGATGCATTAAATCAGGAGGAAACTCTGGCCATAAACAGTAATGTAAAATAACAGTACAAAGCAAAACAATTAGAGAACCACCAGAACTGAATTAGTGTCTTTGGGTCTTTTAAGATAAGAGAAGATAAGATTCTTTATTAGTCCCACAGTGGGGAAATGCATAGTGTTACAACAGCAAAATGATAGTAAGGCACTCAGTACAAACAATATATATTTTCTTTGGTGTTTAGTTTATTAAACTGTAAATACTGTTTGACCAGAGGATGTGTTTTGGTTCCTCCCAAGATTTCTTCCTGCAGTCTGAGGGAGCTTTTCCTTGCCACTGTTGCCTCTGGCTTGCTCACTGGTGAATATATGTTGTAACTGTCTGTTATGTATATATATATATATATATATACATACATAACATAACATTTTACAAATAATACTTTAATTTTTTAATATATTTTAATGGACTGTTCTACTGTACAAAGAGTATGCTAGCTAGCACACTGTGCTCTGACCACTGACCCAGCCAACTACATTAGCCTGGTCATCTAGCCTGAGCCCCAACTGGGATACGGCAGTAAAAAATATGAGATCAGTGTGTTTTTTATTATTATTTTGCTGTTAGTACAATCAACAGCACAGCAATCCTGGCTGGTATAAATTTACACAGTTCATGTACAGTTTAAATTGCAAAGTGCTTTTTCTGTTTTGTTGATGTTGTCTTAGCAGGACGTGGGATTGTTTCCCCCAGAAAGGGACGTGGTAATGAGAGTATTGCTAAACGGATGTATGAAAGAATACATTTGTAAGAGGAACATAGACAGGTCAGCAGGTCTGCTAAGCAACACTTTGTTAAAGCTAGTTAATATTAACTAAAAAGTTTAGCTGTTCAACTTCTGTTTGCAGATAAATTCTTTGACACAAATCACATATGCATATTGAGGAGCTGAGGACAAAGGTAGTCGGGAGTCTCACTGCTGCAAAGTGCTGGACAGTGCATGAGCAGATGGTGAAGTAAAAGGGATGGAATGCTTTCACAATCTGAGACAGCAGAGCTGCCAGGCATGCATTGAGTCCGCTATTAGAAATAGTAGCAGCAGCAAGAGTAGCACCTCCTGACCAGCGTTGTGTCAACAGTCAAGGTTTCCTGACATTACTCACACTTTCTGCACCAAGTGTGCATGACTGACCTCAAAGCTTCATGGGAAAGCATGTCAACGACCATACACTTTCCTAATCATCCAGTATAAATACTCACATTTTGAATACTACCAAAACATGTAAGGAAGTGCCATTTCTTCACAGTTTCTAGACTATTAAAGAAATAGTTGACTCATTCATTCCAAAAAATATAAAAACTAGCAAAAGGTTGTTGGAGCCGGTTAGCATAATCCCATTTTTAAAATGCTAACTGGCTCCAACAACCTTAAAAATGAATGAAACTAGTAAAATCCATTTAGCATCCAATAGGGCACAGATAAACGTCCCTCATTGATAACAGTGCCATATCAGCACGTGTGGGTAAAGTTGATCTTTTATAAACACTGAATGAAACTAGCAGAAGCTGGTTAGCATCATAAAATGTGATATTGCAAACTGGCACACAATACTGATACCGCCATATCAGCATGTTTAGATAAAATAGCCTGAATCTTTAAATATAAGATAATTACTTATTAGTCAGACGTGGCCTGAAGGTTAGGGATCCGGTCTTGTGGTTGGAAGGTTGCCAGTTCGTTTCCCGGGACCTGAAGCCACAACAGTAGCGCCATTGAGCAAGGGACCTAACCCCAACTGCTCCCTAGTGTGTGTATATGTGGGTGTTTCACTGCATGGATGGGTTAAATGCGGAGGTTAAATTCTGCTGTGTGCAAACACATGTGGCTAATTCTAGTTCTAAATTAAAAAATAAATAAATAAATAAATAAATAAGTAATTAATTAGCCTCACAATAATGATAACTAGCAGCCTATTCATATTGCTATGTCAGGGTTTCGAGGGGAAAGTATATAATAATAAACACAACTCATAGGTCTCAAGCTAATGCTAATGGTTAGCATTATAAAACATAGTATACAGCTATAAAATGATACGATGCCATTTGAGGAGTGATTACTTTCTGATTACTCTGCATTGTTTTATGCAAGATCATTAGAGGATTACAAGAGGTAGTTCAGAATAAAAAGAAAGTAGTGTAGCAACACTGTGGTTTAAAACCAATAAAAACGTTCAGGAGGACAGAGACTGACTTGACTGAATCCACGGTAAAAGGACCATCTGCATTTGGTTGTTTAATTTATGGAATGTGTCAAGTGTCTCAAGGCCAGTAGTCCTCAATAATGATGCCCCATAAAGCCTAGAAGGCCACTATTTCCTGGGCGTTTAATTAGCTCGTCCAACTGTTTCATGTTTCATTGGAGGGTCTGTTTAAGTGAGTGGCGCCCAGACTCAGACTGATAAAAAGTAAGCAAGGAGCTCTCTTAAATTAAAGAAGTATAGGCTTGGTTAGGGAGAACATCTGCGACATAAGCAATCAGTGGTCAGCAGTGATCAGCTAGTATTTAGCTCACAATTAGAACTCTAGTTCTAGCTAATTACTGGAGTTTGTTAATCCACAGTATCTCTGTGCCTCTTTGTTCCTAAGTCTTTATCAATTTATTGCTCTCTAATGCCACTGTAGACAAACCTCTGGTCATATCTGATATGCACTTCTGTTTTCCACCCACATGTTAGCTTCAAAATGTCAGACACTAAATTGGCCATAATAAGCTTAGATCAGCTCCATGAATGCAGCGTTGGCAGAAGAAGAAGGAATCACTCAAATACTTGGAAGAGAAAGAGATAGATAGTACAGTCTGCTTTCAGGTGGTAGGAAAGCAAGGTGGAAGCTGATGATGCAAGTAGACTGGGATACAGGATCTCCTGCAAAGTACTTGATTTTCGCCCATTTCCACACCAATGTTATCCACACCACTGGATAAACAAACAGATTGCTGTAAGAAGGACCATCAACATGTGGTATGAAATCCAAGCATCACTTCTTGCTGAAGCTTAGGAGCAAGCAGAGGTTTATTTCTTTAAAATGCTGCCCTATGACATCTCTTTGATCCTGGCTGACCTCTACGGCTTGTGGCCAACTGGGATTTGAGAAAACGTTTGAGGAAGTGGAAAACCTGATCCAAGAAAAAAAACACTATGCACTAAAGAAAACCTTTTACAGATAGATGTCCTGGTTGGGTGGAGAGCTGAACTATATACTAAACCATGACCATTAGAGCTAGACCATAAAACACTCACCTCTACGATAAAGCTAATTTCTGTCAGCAGCCATGTTTTACTTGTGGCAGACATATTAACAAGTTTCACCGTGTAGTAATTTCACAGTAGAGAGGCCTGGAATATGTCTAACAACCTATTGATTAGACTGCTGCTTGTATTCACAGTCAGTGGTGTATCTAGGATTGATAATTAAGATGTGATCGATTAATTTGTCCCTTACAGAAAATAAGTATACTTAAAGTTCATTTCATTAAGTATACTTTATGTAGTTACTATACTAATGTCATTGTACTAGTAGTACACTTGTATATGTTCTATTTTAATACTTCTTGGGACTAAATTGGCCCACTTTCTAGTTTTTAAAAATATACTTTTAAGCACACATTAATTGTTAGAGTAGTAAACCAAGTATACAACTAGTTTACATATTTTGTACTGCAACTACACTAAAAGTAAATTTAAGGGTTTACTGTTAGTTTACTATCTTGTAAGTTTTCTTTAGGTGAACTGAACATAATACTCATACTTTACTGCTTATATAATTGTTGTACTTTAAAGTATATGACTAGGTTTAAGGTGTTTTTTCTACTTAAAATAGAATTTTAACAACGTTTACTTACTCACCAGTGGAAACACGTAAAATAAACAAGACACACTTAGATTAAGAAACATATTTGTATCTTTATAAATCTTTATAAATCAAATTTTAAATATATATTGTACTGGATGTGTTTTTGTGCAGAGCAAGCATACTTACTTCTACTATCTCAATCAAAAGATTAAGTACATGTAAAAGCCAAATATACTTAGACTGTTCTATACTTGCCAGTATAACCCAAGCATACTTAAGTATAACTGTGTTTAGTATATCACTGAGAAGTACATAAAAAGTAAACTGAAAGCATACTTACTTCCTTTTAGTTTAAAAAAAGTAAACTAATGGTACACTTGAATAAACTTCTTTTTTTAAAGGGGTGTCTTACAAAAAGAGGTTCATTGGCATTAATATGGTATTAATATACTTAAATTAAAAATAGTTTGCTTCTAGTTTACTTTTATTTACTTATCAAAGATATACCACACATAATTATACCTATATACAGTCTGCAGAAAAGTTGATATCTTATACTTGGAATTATAAGTGTGCTTTCATAAACTTAAAAAGAAGTATATAACTAGTAAACCAATAGTATAATAATACATTTACATTTAGTATAGCTTACGGTTGCTCAGATTAGTCAATTAATCTACATCAAGGTTATTGTTTATTAATGCGTTAAGCTTGATCTCAACTAGTCATAAATCATGTGACTATGGGAATAAAAGAGAGGACAGTGAGGTGAGGAGCTTGGTGATTTTAGGGTCCCTGTCTCTGTTTTTCTGTAGGCTATCAAAATGATCCAGGGCTCTGTGTAAAAAACACATCCAACTCTACTGACCAGTGAAGTTTGGCTTCATCATGGATTTTTAAAGACAGATTTTAAAGTTTCTTGTTGTAAAGCATTCCCTTATCCTAAAAAATTATCATGCAACTCCTAGTTCAAAGTTTAGAACCCTTACACCTAAAGAAAGGGCTAGCTGAAAGCCCGGTAGTAGGGGAGGACTGGTGGGAGACTGACCAATTATACCATTTTGCACCCTTGAGCAAGACTTTTAACCTCCCACTGCCCCGAGCAGTGATGCTCAGCTGGTGACACAGTGCTGCTCCCAGACTGGAAGACCAGTAAAGTATACAGCTAACTTCCTTCACCTACCTATGTAAATGTAAATAGATTTTAGTATACTTAATTTATGAAGTATATTTGGGAAATATAATGCACATTAAGTATACCTGGATACACACAGAAATAACATTTTGTTTCTATTCGAAACAATGAAACAACAGTAATACTGTAACACATATAGAGCTTTTATAGAAATAACTAAACTAACTTAAACTTACAGCCATGTATTTAAAAGGCTCAAGGATTTCCTCTGTAATAAACTACCTATGGTATGTATCTGTCCAGTTAATGTTATGGTATTTTCTGACATTTATCTAATCTTTATTACATTATACACAGTAGATATACACTGACAGGTCAATCAGTCAAGCTATAAAATGCCTGCAGTGGCACTGACTATCAAAACATTGCCCATATGGAAGCTGTCATTGCACGTTTCCTTGAACTTGTCAAGTTCACGCCTTCTCTCTTTCGGTGTCATTTTCTCAGCAGACCCCTTCAGAGGCCTACACATCAGTTCACTACTCTGTAGCTTGCATTACGTCAGATTTCTGTAGGGATCGTTGAGTCAGCCTCAAGCACCAGACTGTATGCATGTGTGTATGTGTGTGAGAGAGAGGGAATGGGAGTGAAAGTATTATGAATGTGAAAACGTCACGTTTTTTTAAAAAAATGGAACAGTCTGGTGTTGCTAGCAGGAAAGAAATAAAGCATAAGATCATGAGGTAAAAAGTAAGAAAAGAAAATTACGGTAGCAGTTGTTGCAAGAAATGCCCAGTTTGTTGTGCATGTTCTCTTCAAGATGAAGCATTTGCAAGTCTGAATTCCATAGAAATACACTTCAGACCATTCTCTGACCTCATCTGACCTTATTATCAGGTATATTTTACTGGAACAAAAACAGAAACTCATTTCAAAAGATGGCAATTACAGAAAATAGAAGAATAAGGGGGAAAAGCTTAGGGTTGCCTAAGGAATGAAACACGTTGTACCAATCGAAACCCCCTCCACTAGACTTTTCACTCACATGCAGGACAGCCTTCAAAAATGAGTCCCACCCACTCGCTGTGATCATGACCGCCCACATCATCCCAATTGGAGAATGCTTAACAGGAAGAAGCTTTCTGGAATCGGCTCCCTTCACAGCCACGTCTCGCTTGGACGTCTCCCAGCTTCACAGGACAATGGCAGCTTGAACTACGCTAAACTGCAGCGCAACCTTACGTCCATTATTTAGGATCCATCTTTCTTTGGTATGACTCTCAGGGCAGCCTTCAGGACACCTACAGAAAGTCACAATCTGAACGAGTGCTTGTACTTTTCCATACTGTGGAGCCTTTCTGATTGCATCGAAATGCCACAAGCTAGATTCTCTTTCTATTCTATTCACATCTGCTAGCACTTAGTGCCATGTTGCCAAGAACGAGAATACATCTCTTCTGTCTGTGCAGCCACATGTGAGAGCTGTGCGCTAAGCATTGTGAAAAGCAGGCCAAAGAGAGAACTGACAGACCGGGATTGAAAAGAGAAGAAAAGAGAGTCGGAGTGGTAGTGGGTGCCAGCAGTGGAGGGGTGGAGGATGGCAACATGGGGTCAAAGTTTATCACACCTAATGTCAGTATGGTCAGCTGTCCTTGGGGCCCATTGTATTCAGGGACATTTACCTGTACAAATACTTTTCAGTTGTGGAAGTCTAGGCTACCTGTCATATGTAGATGCCTTCAAGTGTAATCCAAAACAGTACATCATGCATGGATAGTCTATAGACATAGGATTAGGTTTGACATCAGTACAAATGAATGGCGCTGGACAAACTGAAGCTAACTGAATTGTTGTAATGTTTAACTGACCATTTTATTCATTGGCAAACCATTACTACTAGAGCTAGACGCTCAGGTAGGCCATAGATGTCAAAAGTCTCAAAACACAGATATGACAATGCTACTTGACATTTGAAGCCTCTAAAACACATGTAAATATATATTAGCATGTTTTTTTTCATAGTAGTTTCACAGTGGCTTTTTGAGTAGAAAGGCCTGGTATAAAGCTGGAGCCACTATTTCCCATCTCTAATAACCCTTTGATTAGAGTCGAGATCATATTCACAGTCAGGCATATCTAGGGCTACCATAAGATCTGGGGTGACAAATTGTTTCTAACAAAATTGGTCCCGTCTGTTGAGAATCATTAAGTCATCCGTCTGTGTTTCTTGCTTGGCTATCTATTTACCGATCTAGGAACCGTGGAGAAATACAATTCCTGATTGGCCTAATTTCCATTAAGTGTTCAAGAATGTATCCCTTTTGTTTGCATCAGAATCTGATTCGCGCTGCAACAAGAGCAGTACTGTAACACCTAGCTGAAATTTAACAACCATGATTCAATTAAATAAAAACTGAATTGAATGATCTGATTAAATACAACTTTATTTATGTTTGTTTATTTATTTATTATTTATTTAGTAGCATTTTTACTCTTTAAACATTTAGTAAAGATGGACCTACAAAAAGTGTCCTTGAAGTCTTCAAACCGTACACTCATAGTTGTTACAGGCCATAGACTGCTGATCCATAATCAGCGCCCCGTCCATGAAATCAGCCCCAATAGAGCATTAAAGTAAAGAAAATCAGTACATCCTGAACAAACGGTGATGCTAGCAAGCTCAATGTCTGTCAGCATTCCTGTCTAGAAACATTTTGTTCCAAATGGCTGTTAAATCCTGACTTTTGTTTAGATGGGATGTTTTCTTCATTACTGCAAGGCTCCTCCCAGCAGGCTCTCAGGGTGATGACCCTTCGGAGGGCAGAAATCCTATAATCATATAAGAATCAGGGCTCCATTGAACGGCACCAAGTGGTCACTGCCTGCCATCAAAGCAGGCCTTCCTTGTTTTTTAATACGGCATATTCTATGATCAAAGAACCTAAAGCCTATGTGACCTCCGCCTTAGAATGAATGTTTTAGTTTAAGGTTGAAGCGTAATTACACACTTGGGCCCTTGGACTGAGAGTTGGACAAGGAACATTCAATTTACCTGTAAAAAAAAAAAAAGAACAAATATAATGTAGACATAACTTCCATGTGTCACATTAAACAAGTAAATCCAGCTTAAGTATCTAGGTATCAGTCCCAAAGTGAACATCAAAAGCGGTTTAAACAGCTTTGAATGATAATATCCACAAGCTGCTTCACGCCTGAACCACTACCTACCTGCAGACGAACGAGAACTTAACAAGTTACTGTCTACTTTGCAATATTGAGCTGTAGTTGGAGAGGCCCAAGTTAAAAAAAGATTTGAGCAATAGAGGAAATTATCACGTGAGTAGCACCATTTTAAGCTCTTTTTCAACGTTCCTTACTGCACTTGGAAGTAAATACCGTTGCAGACCATTAAATCCCTGTATGTTAGGAAGGGGTCATGAAATAAACTGTGTGAGTCAAGGTTTAAAAAAATGAGTACGTCTCTAAAAATGGTTCCGTCTTGGCTTTGCAAACTGTGTCTTAAGTGGCGAGAGCTTCCCTTTGACCATACCACAGAAATAGGAGGAACGCCTTGCTCCTCTAGAATAGACTTTTTCTTTCACGTTCCTTCTCTCTCTCTTTCTCTCTCTCTCTCTCTCTCTTCCAGCACATATACATGTGGTACTGAAAAAAGACTCAGGTTCATATAAAGACATATTTCACTCATACACACCTATTAAGGATGCGTGGTCCTCCTAACTGAAGAAGCTACACTATGTTTTTTTGTTTTCTGCACGTTTGACTTTAGGTAAGTGCATTCGCCCAAACGAGGTCTCTTCCAAATAATACAAATCTGATCCACGCTTAGTTTATTCAGTTTGCCTTCCTCAAAGCAGCCTTTAGCAGGCGGGAGGAGAAGAAAAATAAAATGAAAACTCCACTTTCCGATAACGTGGCATAATGACGTACTGAGTCAGGAAGATCAGCCAGACAAGACAGACAGAAGGAGGTGGGGGGGGGGGGGGCAGAGAGAGAGACAGAGAAAGTAAGAAATAGCAGTGAGCGAGAAAGAGAGAGAGAGAGAGAGAGAAAGAGGGAGCGAAAGAGTCCGAAAGATTGGGGAGATGAGGGGATGCTGACGAGGAAAACAGTAACATTGAGACGAGTCAAAAACACAGAGAAGATCATATTTAAAGGAGAACTCTCTCTCAGCACAGTGCAAATGGCTTTGCTGAAGACACATATTGCTTGAATTAAATGGGAGAGGAGAGGAGGGGAGGAGAGACGCTTTGAATTCTTTTCCATTGAGGTCAGCTCTTTACTGCCTCTCAGCAGCCTGAACATTCAGCACAGGCTTTGGAGGCTTCCACGTCTGAGCTGTCGCACCACTATTGCAGACCTTAAAGCTTCTCCACCCTACCCGGTTGCTGTTACCTCCTCTTTTTTTCTCCTGCCTGGTGCTGTGGAAATGAAGGTCACCTATCAAAGGCAGCAGCGATCTCTTACTTTCATTTTTGAACAGCACATTGCAGCTTAGAGAATGGCCTAAAAGTCTTTTGGGTATTTCAGAGCTGCAATGTGGTGGCCAGTGTAACAGGAGTACACATATGGTTGAGGTTGAGCGTGTATGACTACTGAAGCCACCACACTTCAGGGCTATACTAGAATCTATAAGGATTATGTGGATGGTGTTTTGAAGCTAAAACTCTAAAAACGATTTGAAGTTAAAAATTTCATCTGCACCAAATAAACTCTAGCTAAATAGTGAGAGTAAGAGTAGGGGTGTGCCATATCATATCGTACACAACAATATCGGCAAAATCTTTTAATATTGTGATCGATATTATACCCTGAAATATCGTGTCATATCACCCATCCCTAATTATCACATCAGGGTACTACTTTTTACTGTTTTAGCAAAAGAAAAAATTACACTTTTCTCATTTTCCAACATATATCTCCTAGAGACAGATTTTATCTGTCCAGTATCATTCATTTTACTTCAGTTCTGAATATATGGAGATTTTTGGAGTGCATTATTTAGTATTGTGACATTCTGGATCCTTCACTTCTGTTACAATCTGATGAAAATTATTGTATTTTTTAATATCTCAGTTAGGGGTGTGACATATCATATCATATGCAATAATAAAATTTAAGTTTTATTTTGTTGCAGCATTGTATTCTTGAAATATTTTTTTTTAATTGAATGTTTTGTCATATCGCCAAGAGTGTTGTTATCGCAAAAATACCATGAAATATTGTGATATTATTGTAGGGCCATATTGCCCACCCCTAGTAAGAGTCTTACTAAACGGCTATAAAAGATGAGCAGTGGTGGGGCTGGGGGTACTTCTTTGTTTAAACAATTTTCTCCCCAATTCAGTCCAATGCTACCTGCTGGCTTGGTCTCTCCATCACACAGCACTACCAAGCTGAAGTGAAGGCCAAACGCTATCAAAGAAAATGCTTCCTCCAAGTCATGTGAATCTCCCCAGCAAGTGCTGCCAACTCAATATCAATGGAGAACCCAACATGCTTGCTAATTATCTTGTGTCAGCAAACAGTTGTCTAAATTGGCTAGCATTTAAGTGAAAGGAAAGGAGGTGGGCCAGTTGTGCTTATTTGTTGTGAATGACTTTTATTATTTTAATAAAATGACAATGTGCATCATAACAAATGAACCTTTTAACTAATTATGCTTTTAGATGCAATTCTACAGGCTGTATCTTAAACTGAAAACACTTGTCTTAATGCCTCCCTGCCTGCACTGTCCTGTAAGTCAGTGTCTTAGAAAGCAACATTGTCCACTGCGTCGGTTCTGGTGATTTTGTCCTGCAATCAGTGCAGACACAGAAGATTATAGGATATATAAGGCAAACGGAGGAACCTCACCAGTCTGTGTTTTATACAAACACCTACTTCACATGACTGGGTGCCCTCCTGTATCAGAATACTCTACGAGAATGCTACAGTAACTGTCTGAGAAAAGTTGTTTGAGCTTGGGCACACTTAGAAACAATCCATATGTCCTGTACCACAACTCCTCCTACCTCCCCACTCCAGGTTATTTACAAGTTTACAGTCTTCATTTTTCTTTATGTAAAACTATATAAAAATGTGGAATTATGCCTCCAGTATAGCAAACTCATGGGCTGCATTGATCACCCCTATCAACCATATGATGCACCAGTTCTACTATTATCCATATTATTAAAAGCCTTAAAACATTAAACATGGATTAGGTTAGTCAGCCATAAACATATCTCTGCAGCTTCTTTAGTCTTATTCACTTACATCTTGTTAAGTCCTGCTATGATGACCTGTAATTAAGGACTTACAGCTCTTTTTGCTTTGCACATATACCTTAGACCACAATGCAAATTATAATTATTTTAAATGACATCCAGAAAAGAAATATCACATGATATGTAGTCAAACTGCAGAAAGATTTTTTTCTTTTGCTACATGCATTTAATAGGTATAACAACATATGTATAAGTTTTGATGTTGATTTACTACAGAAACTAATTTAATGGGCATATTGCAAAGTAGCTCACATGTAAAATCCTTTTAGGGAAGTTCGTTGACAGTCTTGCATTTTATTCATGTCTAAGGGTGCACAATGTAAATAGTGCCAACAAAGGGCAATAAGAAAAGAGAATAGAACCTAAGCCCAGGTTAAGTTATTTGTTTGCATACTACCATATATCACACTGGGCTTTGCTGCCGTATTCATGGAAGATAACTTGCTTTTGAAGTGGGTTTAGGTATTAGGTTTAATGGAACCGAGCTAAATAGTGGTATAGAGGAGGGCTTTGGTGGTAGTCAGGACACTGATAGAGGAGATGGGGGGGAAATTGGTGGGCGTTTAGTCTTGTTTTCCCAGGATCACGGGCTTATGCTTTTACCCCAACTTCTCTGGTCATCTGTGCTTTAGCCCAGCCCACCACATCCTTAAGTAAACAAAGGCAGACGTCTGGGTATAGTCAGCCTACCCCTCCCCCCGAACCTCACACGTCTCTCCCTCTCGCTGTTTCTGAACCATACACACACTCCTCCTTCTTCCATCTCCCACATACTGAACATACACATTATCTGTTTTGATATTTTTGAGAATTCTTTACAATTTGATTACAACTCTGTGTAGTCTCTTGTTTTTTTAATGTGTTTACTTTGAATCTTTTCTTCATGGAAGACATTTGTGCTTGTTTGTTGCAGACGCTACTTCAGTCAAGGCTGTAAGTTCACTCTTAAGACACACAACTGTTTAACAATGAACATCTCCTCTTCTGATTTCAAGTGTGAATATTTGAAATATGAAGCTTCTCTCTAACATGTAATCAGTGATCATATCCACAGAGTTCAGTAAATTTGTGTTATTCGGCATGATTCACCAAACTGAAATGTTCCTTCACTCTCACACAAACACCACAGGACAAAGCAGAGCCTGCAGCAGCAAATCAACCAGTCCGGAGAATCCTTCGAGACTAATGTGTTTACTTCAAGAACCAAAAGCAACTAATTGGTATATAAGGTATAAACACTGGCGAGCGTTAGAGCACCAAGACAGGAGAAAATCGAGCTCCAGTCTTGCTTTAGATCTAGACAAATCCATAGGTGATTCTTTCCAAAACTCCACTGTGAGAAGACTCAAGAAGCGCTTAGTGATAAAAGGAAACAGAAAAAACAGCTGAAGTTTCATGTGTTTTGTATTACTTTTATCACTGCAAGCAGAAAGTGCAACTGACCATGACAGAAAAATATCCCTACAGATTTCTTTGCAACCCTAAAAGCACAGCTCCTAAATATAATGGAAGCTTTCATAAAGGCAGAGACATATAACTATATAAGAAACATATTTAATACAATGATGCTTTAGTCTTTATGTTAACTAGACGCCAATGACTTTGACTCCAATAACATGGATGCCTTGGAGAAGAAAACATGTGAAAAACCATCTCTCTGATTTCTTGAAGGCTCACAGTGTGATCCACGCCTCATTGGACTTTACTGATCTGTGGTCATAGGCTTTGTTCCAACATTTCTGTGTTGACCTACAATGCTTCGAAGATGGTATATGGAAGCTCATTATGACTGGTTTTCCTAGGACTACAAGAAAAAGGCAGTGACAGGCGGGTATAATGGCCTATGATTCTGCAAAGTTAGTTAGTTGGTTAATTTGTGAGATTCCGATAAAGGATTTGTTGGAAAATGTATGTCATACTGATGTATGGGGTTTGGCTTTTTCACAGATTTTTCAAGGTGGATTTTGAAAGTGCATCCATTTCTGCTGTGCACTTGTCGTCACATAACTCAACAACTTAAAAATATTGTGCAATGTCGTGCAATGTCTAATACCGTGTTTGGAAACAGTGAAATAAACAACAGTAACATGTGTAATATCACTATTTCCTGTATAAATTTACTTATAATAGCAATTATTGTGATTATAGCCTTTTTCTGAGTAAATGCTTGCTGGCAGATTGAAACCCTTTTTGAATGTCCTCTTAGATGTCTAAAACCTTTGCACAGTATTGTGTTTACACTACATAATATTGTTATATACTGTCTTGTTCAGTCATGGATGCGTTGGAGGCATGTCCGAGCAGAGAGGCACTATGCAAAGCACAGTTATGGCTGTTAACATAAAGATGTGTAAAAGTGTTGCATGTGTTTTATTGTGCTGGGCTTTGGGGTAGTTTACTGTAGTTTAATTAGTTTAGTTTTGTCCTGGATGTCCTTCTAATATTATATAATATAATATAATAATATATAAAATGAACAAAACTCATGAAACGTATTCCAGTTTGAAATTCCTTTATGCAGTATTTGTAATGAATGTGAGTTCAGACTGACTGAGCTCTAGCAGACAGCGCTCTGACTTTGTGCTTTCACTCAGTGTCCAATTCTAGCCGCCATAATCAACCCAAAGGAGCCACTCCTGTTTACAGTGGCTCAATGGGGCATACTTTGAGGCCCAAACTGTCTGTCTAAGTCCAAACACGTCAGTATCGAGGCGCACTGCTAGAAAAACACGACCACTATTTTCACCCATATTTGTATAGAAGTGCAATAGCACCTAAAAGTCTACTCGCGCCGCTGTTTAGGTTATTGAACTGAAATATTAGCACAGGTGCATTCCACAGCCTAGCTGAATGGCTGCTGAAGTTCAGAGCTTTGCTCTCTGTGCGGCTGTGAAAGAGTGAAACAATGTTTAGGTGCAGTGAATCATGGACTTTACTTTGGAGGACAGGTTTGATGTTTTTTCAGCCTTATTAAAATTGCTGTCTTCCATCATTTATAATCATGCATAGCTCAGCCTTGCCAACACCTTCTGCCAACAGCTTTTGTGAAAAAGTAAGAAATGCACTACTCCTCTGCAGCGCCTCACTCTGCTTTAACACAGTCTAATGGCCCAAAACATTCCAAACATAAAATCTACTTTTCTTTTTTTTTCCAAATGTGTAATGACTTTCTTTATGTATTTTCTGCTTATTCAGGACATTATAACAGGCAAATCATTCTTTTATTTGAATTTTCTTTTCAGAAATACATGTAGTAGCACAACTTTTCTGTCAGGGGCCGGTAGCACCAGCACTTCCTAAGTTCACATATAGGCTAGTTGTAATCTAAGTATTTAGTATTGCCACATATCATGACAGATGCTGGATTTAGAACTTTATGCTGGTAACAATCTGAATCTTTACCTATTCAGTCTTTAACTACTGAAATATTAAATCAAGCTGAACTAGTTTAGTCACTAGCTTAGAACTTAATATTTACACTTATCACAGGGATCACAGTGAAATTGTCTTGTTTTCAATGGAGTATCTTCCTTCCTTAACACAACAATGGACTGACGGGTCTCTAAAGAAAGTTGTTTCTTTCTGGTCATTTTGAGTCGGTCAGCAAGCCATCAACTGCGGATGCTTCAGATACTAAACTAACCTGGAATGTTGTTCTCCCTTTTATACTCACTTATTAGTAGAATGTTTTTCAGCTGTGCATCACAATTGAGCAAGAGTGTCCTAACAACCAATTAGTCCAATAACATCCTTAACTTGGATTGGCGGCCGTACCAGGAGATTTAGACAGAGGACTGAGAATTGCTGATAATAGGACTATATGCAAAATAAGCCTCTATACAAAAATAGACTTTAATACATTTTTATTCTTTAAAAATCATCTGATATACTTAAATTAACTGTGAAATGGACAATATTGTTTGTGAATTGCATGAAAAATTGCATGAATTGAAATTCTAAAGTGATCCTAAACTTTTGAGCATTTTTAATAAAGAGATGTTTTAGAAAGGGGGCAGAAGAATGTCCTATCAATACTATGCATGCATGCAGTGCTAAACAACAGTTTCAATGAGGTCCAAACATCTAGAACAAATATTTTAACTCAATGACCTCTCAGTTAATCAGAAGCCAGCAAAAGGAAAAAGAGAGTCTGCACAGACAATTTGTTTCTCTTCTTCTTCTTCTTCTCTTTTTTCATCTTTCTTGTTTTTGCTACCTTTTGGGCCATTTTACATTTCATTTCATTATAACTCTGATAAATGTCTCTCCTCTGTTTTGTTCTGTCTGATCTGCTATTAATCTGCTCTCCCCTCTCTTACTTTTCCTCCTTCTTTCTGTTGTTTATTTGGCTGGATCTGCAGGGTGAAAGGCACATAGCATGTATTGTGTTTATACGAAGAAGTTACTTGAGTCTTGCATCTGGGCCAGCTTGGACCTCTTCTATCCACTAAGACTGATAGGCACTTCAACAATTCAGCTGGAGAGAAACACAAGTGACCACCAAACTCGTCTTTTTTACCTTTTCTCATTTTTTTTCTCACAGTAAACACACACTGCCTGAAATCTAATAAGATAGTTAACACACCTAATATAAAAAGTCATTGTCTTATACAAAGCAAGCAAGAAAAGTTCTTTCTATCAGTGCAAAGGTGCATTCTTACACGTGGCTTTCAGATTTGACTGCCTGTTGCATTATGTGCCACCTACAGCTGGGAGTTCCAGTAGAATCACACTGATAGGCTAATGTCCCTCTGTCTCCTGTTAGGTGTGGCTGCAGGGTAAAGTTAAGTAACCTCCCTGAAATACTATGAAATGTCCAGCTGTGCTTTGAACAATGAGGTTTCACAAAGCACTCTACAGCTTGCCCTCCTGCACTGGCTCTTCCTGTGGTCATCACAGAGTGGCCAGCTGTTCCAGTACTCTCACTTTAATCTGAAATGAATAACCACACATGTTCATATTTATATTTATAATATTTACATGTTGTATATTTGTCTGTCATTTGTATTTTTATCCACTTTTGTCTCTTAGGAGTGTGAGTAAGCAGCTAATTGTTTAGTTTAGTTAACAGGACATGATCAGTTATATTTGCTTCAGTATATGACTGAGCAGTACATTATATGTAAAAATGAGGTACAAGCTTTGCCTTCCATGATGTAAGAGTTACTTTTGCTGCAAGCTTTGCAGAAAACACAGTGCTGTTGTTGCATGCTGCATGGCATTGTGTTATTATAACTAAATACATGTAACTGAAGCTCATACAGTTGATAGAGATTAGATGAAGCTGAAGTTAGCTTCTTATTCTCATTTAACGTTCAACCTTAAATGTTGGAGCCTCAGAAACATAGTCAGTTTGGTACATATAGTGTTTTTTTTACTACAAAGGCTCAAACAAACTTGAAAGGGACATACAAATAATACAAACAGCTAACTAGGAGTGTGCCATATCGTATCGTACATAATAACATCGGCTACATATTTCGTGAATGATATTATACACTGAAATATCGTGCCATATCACCCATCCCTAATTATCACATCAGGGTACTACTTTTTTACTGTTTTTAGCCAAAGAAAAATTCACACTTTTCTCATTTCCCATCATATATCTACTAGAGACAGATTATTTCTGTCCAGTATCGTTTATTTTACTTCAGTCCTGGGAGATATTTGGAGTGCATTATTTAGTATTGTGACATTCTGGATCATTGACTTCTGTTACAATTTGAAAAAAATTATTGTATCTCAGTATCTCAGTTAGGGGTGTGCCATATCATCGTATGCAATAATAAAATGTATTTTTCATTTTGTTGCAGTAGTTAAAATATATTTTTTTAACTGTTTTGTCATTATCGCAAAAATACCATGAAATATCGTGATATTATTGTAGGGCCATATCGCTCACCCCTACAGCTAACGTTACTTCAGAACATTGGGTCATTACAGATAAGACATGCAATGTTTCCAGTTTGTTTTTAAGAACAAATAGGTCTCACTCTCCTTCTGTTATTGGCTTTGTTGCAATCTGAAGTTATTTTATATATAACATATACATATAGTGAAGTATTGACCAAATCATTCTTTAAATGCAGTATGTGGTCATGATTTGGTAAACTGAAACAAAAATTAATGAATAATAAATGATTTCTGAAGTATCACATTTATAAATAAACTTAATATCCTAGACTTCCTGAGGGCCTCTCTCCAGCTGTGGGTCTGTATAAGCTTGCATTTGCATTTTCTAGTCAGGCAATGTAAAACCATTATTATTAGGTATTACACAACATGAGAGGTGCAACTTCTGTTTTTAACCCAAATTTGGTGTTTTGGGCATTCAGAAATGCACATTTTTGTTAGCACTGTAGAGCCCTGTCATTTCTGTAAAGAACAGGCCGCTATAGATAATGAAAGATTGGAGGAAATGATGGGACATGCTAGTGCAGGGACTAAAAGAGGGTTTGCTCTGGACCCAGATGTTTGATGAGCATTACATTGCGTTAACTTGTGGGTGCACACACACACACATGCCATCGTCCTGACCCGGGTCAAAAATGTTAGCCTATAGTATTTTCCTGAGCAGCTGTCAAACTGTTGAGCAGATTTTTGTCTATTGATTACATCTTGTCCGCTTGCCACGTCTGTTTGCAGACTTGATTTAAGGAGGCATTCAGGTAGGATGCAACATCACCAGTCTTGGTGATCTACGACCACATAAGAAATATAGTAGCTTCTTGTCAGACCTTGGCTTCCACAAATCAAACAAAGGCCAAGAAATGAAATGACTGAGATGTTATCACAAGCCACTTCTTTATTTGCTTCCTGATTTGTGCTCATACCTGTATCTCAAAGAGCTGTGATGAAATAGATTAAACACTAAAGGGAACATTGGGCCTCCGCAATAAATCTATGCATGCTTGAACATTTAAATGTGGAAACAATGGAAACAAATTTTTCACCACCAAACTGCTCTGTAGAGGGAAAGATCAGGATTGTTCATCGAATCAAACAAGGTATGTAGATACACCCTTAAAAATAAATCTTCAGTGGATCCTGTCTGTTTTAAATTAATTGTTTTTGTAATTTCGTATATCCACATATAACACTTTAGTCTCCCATTAACACTGTCTTTCAGCCTGGACTGCTAAAATAAGGACCAGCACAGGGACAGCCAATCAATCTCTTTTATTTACATATATCAGTTATCAGTTATATCATAAACACTGGTTGACCAATCATGGCTTAGCATGTGCAACTAGTCATGCACTGTCAATTGTTCAGAACTTTGTTGAAGCCTTGCTTGCGCGGGGAACTTATTAATCAGATACCTGTCATCTCAAGGTTTGAAGAGGGGAGTATAATTTTACCCATTTCCTATTGACACAAGAGGGGAAGTGTAGGATGTGGATTAAACAGTGTGAAACAGGGCATTACTAATTAAACCTGTGGAAGGACATGGAGCACAGCTGGTTCGTGGCTGATTTGGTTAGCTAGCAAGTCTGTCTATCAAGTCTTACTTCGTTCCTCTCTGGATTTAGTGTTTAGTGTTAGTGGGTGGAGATTAGATGAAGCTAAAGTTTTTATTCCCTGTTCCATTAAATGTTGTAGCCTTAAAAACCATAGTCAAGTTACTGCGAATTTGGTACATTCAGTGTTATTTTACTACACCAACACTACTTCCATGCATAGAGTCTTTAGAGGTAAGATATGTTTCTTGCCTGCAAAAGTTTTACCCACAATTATTTATTTTAGGTTTTTAAGTTTGCTGTGTTATTTTTTTCCTCGATTTTGCACATCTCAGCTGTCTGATTAAAGCTTAGCTTTGTTGTGTTCCCTGGGCAGAAGTTATGCCTGTGGTGTACATGCTTTATAGTGAAGGTGCTGCCACGTTGGTTGTATTTATATGAATTCAGCTTTCCGTTTGATTGCTGTTGTGTCATATATGTAGAGTGATGACTGGGCTGGTGTAATGACATTGCAGGACAGTGTGTTCTGAAATTTTATCTACAAGGTTGGCCTGCCCACATTTGTGTGTGTGTTTGTTCTTGTAGAGGTATAGTTGTGAGGACATGTCCTCACTAGTATAGTACAGTCTGATTTTTTTGGTAAAGTGTCCTCATTTTACTGGTCCTCACTTTAGCACATGTAATTTTCTCCAAAAATCAAGTTTTAAATTTGTGTTTTGGCTACTGAGGTTATGGTTAGGGTTTAGTTGTAGGTGTAGTATTATTTAGTTATAGTAAAACAGAGATCAATAGAAACCTATGGATGACCTCACTAATATAGTAAGACAAACAAAGGTGGACTGGTCTGCACCATGTGACTCCTGATGTCCCAATCTGGCCCTGTCCTGTAATAAAGAACTATAAACCCTTACAAACATTACAACACAAACAATGCAATAAAAAAAACAAAAAGAGTTTGTCTTATTTCTGTTTCAATGTGCGTCCTTTATTTAGCATTCAGGTTTGATTTCTAGCTGTGTCATGCATAAACATGACCTCCCATGAATACAGCACAGTGATATACTCGGCTACGATGAGGTGGCAGAGTTTATACACTTCAGTGAAGGAATGCTCCAGAATTTCTTTTTCATAATTGCAGTTCCTCTGCTAATGGTGCAAGGAGCTCCAGTCATTTCAGCCATGATCTAAACAATTACAACCCCAAATGTAGTCAAATATTCCAGCATGGTCACATAAAGTGGCGGGTCTGGGCACAAAAATTCCAAAATGATTATCCAGTATACATTAGTCTTTAATTTGTCTGCTTATGTTGTATCTAAAGAGCTGGAGAACACAGTACAACTAATAGTTTTGGGTTTGCTGTCATACTACATTAACAAAGTTGAACTACAAATGAGCAGAAGACTGTTCTATTAGCTAGTCAGACTATTTCAACACTAAAGGGAAGTTTTTCATTACTTTTACAGATTGCCTTCGAAAACTGCCACTGGAAACAGCACTGCACATTTTGTGTCTTCTATTTTCCTGCAGCCACGCAGCAGAGCACTCTGGGATACAATGTGCAGTCTGGGCGCTCTCGATCGGAAAGCCTGATTCATATATCACCGTGTAGGCCCTCCTCCCCTCCCCCCAACCATCATCAGCCCCTTCCTACCTCCATCTGCTTTGGCCAGAGAGGGGAATGAAGACGAAGAAGCATCTGGAGCGGCTAAAGGGCGTCCCTGCAAATGCCTGATGAAAAAAAAAAAAAGAGCTCGGAGGAAGGAGTGTCAGTAGAGCTCTCTCATTTAACTGAGTAAAGCTTTGAGGATTCAGCAGGGGCAATTAATACAAATACAGCGGAAGAATAACATTTTTAGATGGTGTCATCCTGCAAAAAAACCTTTGTTTTCAAGAACCATCCACTGAAAGGATGTGTCAGAGTAGCAAACCGGTTCTAATAAGAACAGCACTGTGAAGCAAAGGGGTCAAATGTCATTTGTACATTGGTATGTAGCTTAATTCAACTCTAGAACAAGGTGCTTCCAGTCAACATACCAAATAAAGACTAAAACAGGTAATCAAAGCAATAGTTCCCAAACCAGTCCCCTGGTCCTCCCAGACAGTGCAGATTTTTTGGTGTACACATATTCAAGTTAAGTTGGAGCAAAAATCTGGACCATCTATGAGAACCAATTTGAGAACCATGTTTAAAAAAGAGATATGTCAGTATGAAGAACCTTTTAAAGGCTTAGAGAACCCATACATCATGTAAAGGCTATGTACCAAGGGTTAAGTGTTTTTCCTAGAACCTTCACATGATGTGGAGGTACTTAAGATTATTTAAATCATTAACTATTTTTCTTTGGGGAATGAAAGGCAGCCATTCTCAAGAATCACAAAAATAATTTTTGCTGGCCATAGAAGAGTCACTTTTGGTTCCTTAAAACAAGTCAGGTATTTGTGAATGTCTATTATGTGGAAGTATGTAAAACTTCTCCAAAGAATCATTCTTTGAATGGCTTTTAAGGAACCAAAAGTGGTTCTGCTTTAAGAACCTTTTATGATACATTTGTTTAAACCCTTCACCAGCAGTGTTACTTCACACTTCTATAACCTGAGAACAACATAACCTATTTGTATTGTTGTCTTTATAGTTACTAAATAATATTGAGTCTTATAATGTAGTTACAAGGGGTTATAAGGGAGTTCCCTAAATATCTTATTGTTGAAATGAGTAGTGAATAAATGGGTTGTTAATTGTGGTGGGGGTCTTAATTCATGCTGTAAGGTTTATTGCGTTCTCAGAATGAACTTGAACATTAAAGTGAGCTGTATTACTGCCCTGTTAATAATGATCAATGAAAGCCCGTGATAATATTGACTGATAGGCATGTGTTCTTGTCCCTGGATTCCTTTGGTGTCACACGTGTCTTCTCTTTCAGACGTTTCTCTAATGTTTATTTGTACAAGATTTGCCAAAGCAGGAGATACCAGAGAGCTGCAGAGCACTTCTGCTTGGTAATAAATTTGAACAGCAATGCTTAGAAAGACCTTGCCAAGATTGAAATACAGCTGTAGCTCATATCTGATTTCCCTGCTAAAGGAAACAATTAAGAAATCAAACGCAGGTTTGTTTGCCTTGTAGTGTCAAGGTTTCATATTTCGATGTGCATTTCTAGTCAAGTCTGCATGAATTACAAAACAACATTTTTTAAAATAAAGCTGCATTAAAAGGACTCCTTGGAGAGATGCTATGGAGGAACCACTTTTTAGAAGAAGAACTCTTTCTTTGCATAAACAGTTCTTAAACCACTTTTTGCATAGCAATTAAAGGCCTGCTTTGGAGGACCCACATAGGTTTTGCACTGTTTTTAAAAACATATATATTATTGTTGTTTACAAAACTGGATGCAAGCTGCATTTCCATCTTGTTGGTCAACATTTATAAAAGTCTTAATTTTTTTAAAACTTTTTTACAAGTTCTGCAGTTGTACACATTTTTATATGAAGAAATCTCTTCCTGTGCTATTTCACCTTGGCATGGACATTTTTGCAGAGAGGGGCTGATTCTATTTATGGCTAGGGGATCTGACCCCTCCTCTTTCACCCCTCATTGCTCACTAGCAGCTCAACTCAGAGTCACAAGATTTCACACAATGGTATCCTATGGGGATTTTCTCAAGAAATGTATAATGAGAATAATTAGGACACCATTGTGTGACTACTTTTCTTGGCTGACTAAAACACCACCACCTGAATTTTTGCCATTTTCTCTGTTACAAGATGACATCATCTTGTTAAACAATGCTTATTGCCCACCTACCAGCAGGCTTGGCGTGCCCTAACGCAGCACACAAAGTGCTAAAAAAAAGTAAAAAACTGTAATACCCAGCTACAGTCTAACCTCTGAAGGCAGCTCAGGTCTACCAACTTGTTGTACCTAACTTTTTAAGATTGGACTCATATTATGGCAGAACCAACACCACGGTAGATTAGCTACAGAATAGCTGCTGACGGGTCTCAAGTTGTTTCTTTCTGGCCATTTTGAGTCTGTCAGCAAGCCATCAACTGCTGATGCTTCAGATACTAAACTAACCTAGAATGTTGTTCTCCCTTTTATACTCACTTATTAGTAGAATGTTTTTCAGCTGTGCATCACAATTGAGCAAGAGTGTCCTAACAACCAATTAGTCCAATAACATCCTTAACTTGGATTGGCGGCCGTACCAGGAGATTTAGACAGAGGACTGAGAATTGCTGATAATAGGACTACATGCAAAATAAGCCTCTACACAAAAATAGGCTTTAATACAAACATTTTTATTCTTTAAAAATCATCTAATACACTTACAGTAATTGTGAAATGGACAATATTGTTTGTGAATTGCATGAAAATTGCATTAATTGCATGAAAATTGCATGAAATGAAATTCTAAAGTGATCCAAAACTTTTGAGCGGTAGTGCAGAAGTTAAAAGTTCTTTTTAAAATCAGTCTAAAACATCATTCCAAGTCTTTTTGGCACCGTCATTTTAAAGAGTGAAAAATAACTGCATCAAACTAGCAGTAAGAAAACAGGTTTAGGTGATGATTCAGGCTAAACTGATCAGCAGAAGGTAAGATCATTTAAATCCAGAACCTCAGCCTACAGCAATGCATCGTTAATGCAATGATCTTGTTTGCATTTATACAAATATAATATTAAAAGACTATTATTAATAGGATCGCTTTCTCTAGGATTGGGTTTCCAGTAGCTGACATCAATTAGGCATCCAGGTTTTAGATTGGTGAAATCCCATTCCTCCTCTTCTCTTCCCACCTCTCTCAGACGCCAGCACAGTGGAAAGTTGGCAGGCCTTTTTAGGAGGATTTGGAACCTCATCCACTTGGATCAATAGACTGCATTTGTCATTTAAACCTGACATAGTTTTGCACTTTAGCCATTTCTCCAGCTTCTCCAAAAATACCTGAAAAGATAGCAAGATTTAATAAGGGTGCTGCTAAAGGATTTACAGTGCCTAACATAACCACATATGGAAATTCCAATCCGAGCGTGCTGTCAGCCAACCTGAGCTCTGTTTTCCAAAAGCATGGATATAGAAGAACATCTTCAGTTCACCTGTAGGTGACCATGATATTTCTTAAAACGACTGCAGATCTTCTTGTTACATCACAGGATAAATATTCACAACTTTGGAGAAAGGCTATGCATTGACTCCACCACCTAAGTGTAATCTCCAGTAGTTACCCACCCTGACCCAAACCATGTTAAATTTCTTGAATTCTTAATCATTTCCTCATTTGTATTGTACTATTTAAAAGTCCCATTGCCTTAATGCCAGCGTGAGCACATTCCTGTGTTAAACTAAAGGTTTTTGGGGGTTTGTGCAGTAGAGCCCTATCTTTACTGCTGCACACCTGGACCATCGCACACAGGTGGTCATTAGGGGCAGGTGTAAGTCTTGAACAGGTCACCATACCTTTTCGCTGGCTCTAATTATCTCACCTGCTTTTCTTCCTTTATAGCTCCAGGTAACACTAAAGATGCACATGGCACTCAAAAACCATATGAGCACTGTATATCTGCTCTACATCGTAATTCTACATCGTAAGACTTGTGCAATCTGGTGGAAATGGAAAGAAACATGAGAATTTTACTGTGTCAAAGTCTTTAGAGACAAATGATAGGCACAGATCATATACATAGTTCAATCAGGCTTTGGAGTAACATAAGGTTTATGCCTATGGGCTCTAGTGGACCAATGTCCAGTTATTCAGTTTCACACAGGGCCACAGCGCACATCACCACTCTGTGTCTTCTTACTTCTACTGCTCTTTTACAGTTTTACTGTCCTTGATGCATCTTCTACCAGTTTGTCCAAGCGTCTTCTCAATGAGACTGTGGTCCTTTGAGTAAAACAATAATTTGAATGGAAGAAATATTGGTCTGTTCAGGATGGCGGCGAAATGCAGCTGTTACTGAAAGTTTTTGGTTTGGTTTTAGCTGTAAAAACTGGGAGGAACCCATGAGAGCTGGAATACATTAACAAGTGTTTAAGAAACTGCCTGAGATGCTATGTGAAAGACAATTCTGCCATGGACAGAAAATATTTTTTTCCAATTTTCCATTTAATACAACATATTAGTTACATTTTTTTTTGTTTTTTGTTTTGTTGTTGTTGTTTTGTTCAGATATGTTTCTGGGATACTGATACTGTACATAAGGAAGCAGAAAGTCAAGGAAGATCTAATGAGTTTCAAAAACTCATGCTCAAAATATTACTAAAAGACCCAGACAACCCCCCAAACCACAATTTTCAGATAAATAATAGTTGAAGCTTACACTGTGAGAGATAGGAAAGCAATGTTTCTGTCCATACTTTCACTCTGAGATGACAACTGAACACTATGGGTCTGAAAGGGTGTGTAGCTGTCGAGAAGTCGTTATTGAGAACTGGAAACAGATAAAAAAAAGAGGAACATTTTCAAATTGAATCAAGAATCTGGTGGTCTTCTCAGAAAAATGGACTCTCCACCCCAGCATCTAGACCCCAGCATCCAACACCTCTGTATGTATTATGGGATTGTTTGGATGGTGAGAAGAAGAAAAGTCCACCAGCTTTGAAGCTGTGGTAAAACATTCTGTCAGATTTCTCAGAAGTCATTTGAAAATAACAGAAGCTGCAAAGACAATAATAAACTGAACAAACTGATATTATTAAGTTATGTAATGTGATGTTGTGTTAAATATGTTTTTTTGTAATTTTTCTTAATTTTTCTGAAAATTAATAACGTAACACTTAATGGCTACTGTCCGTTTCCACATCTATTCACCATCTAATCGTCGAGAATATGAAGACTTCAATAAATGGGACTTTTCAAAGAATAAAACTCAAAGACTTAAAACTCAAAGTTTTAGGTTTCATTTCCAAAGCAAAAACCCATTAACCCATTAGCCCTTTTCCCCAAAAACCCATTAACCTCGCACGATAAGAAAATAGCCAAAGCGTTTGATGTTGTAGGACTGAAGGAGCCGACTGCTTGTGCCTGTCGGAGGTCCTGAGACAGAAACAAGCACAATGTAATTGTTGAGGCCTTGTCTTTGCCGTGGCAGAGGGAAAGTCAGGCCAATAAAGGGCTGAAAATAAACTGAAATGAGTGGCTACGCAGACGTGGCTGGAGCGCTCAGCCTCACGCAGATTACAGTGTAGATACACAGCCCTGAATGCTCTGACCACCAGCCTCCTTTCAGTTCACTCCCCAGCTCCCTCCCTCTTCCTCTCTCGCTCTCCTTCTCTCTCTCCCCTCCTCCTCCTCCTCCTCCTCTCAGCAAAGGGGGAGCCAAGAAAAGTGAGGAAAGCAGAATAAGTGGAGAGAGAAAAGAGAGGAAGGCAGAAGGACTGAAGAGAGAGAAAAGAGATGAGGGGAGGAGAAACGATAAGGCAAAATACTACCAGTAAAAAGGAGAACGCAAAGAAATAGAAAGAAAGACACTGAGTGCAAGACCATGTTATATAGTAGACAATAAAGGCACTGAGAAGGTCCAGCAGTTCAATCTGTTTGACTGTGTACTCTTAAAACTAAAGGATGTTTTTAGTAGACAGTGCTTTAAATAAATGAGATGTAAGTGTGAAGTTAGTGTCACACTCTATAAGACTGGATTGTTAAAATGAACAGAAGTAGCTTTACTGATCCAGGAGAAAGCAACATGCTAAAATATGGCACGTGTGCTGCTGAGTCACCATGTCAAGCCTTAAGTAGTAATTTAAGAGCATTTGCACACATTTTCCAGACTTAGGGCCGCTTGCTGTGAGTTCGTAGCTGTCTTCGAGCTGGGAACAGTCAAGAGAACTGATTTCTGGTCGTAGCTGAATCTGAAGTTGTAGGATTTGTACATTTTGTACTGCGACTGCTTTGACTTACTGGGTTACCTTTTCAAGGTTCATGATAGCGGGAAAGGATTATTGTGAACAACAAGCTACATTTTTTGCCACTTGAGTGTTTGTATCCTAGGACAATAATAAAGAGCAAAAAAATGATAAAGCCAGCTCCTACTATTTTGCAAACGTGCACACAGAACAGTGACACAGAAAACGTGCACACAGAAATGGTTCAGATGGAAATCTTGTATGTGAAAGCAAACCAGTGATAAAGAAGCTCTCCAGCAAATGAGTCCGGGTATTCAGGGCCTTAAAAGTCAGGTATTATGTCCTAAAAGTCAGAGGCCTCTAAATCCGCATTACACTGATGAAGACATGATGATAATAAATTATTTACTTACTTATTCTCAGAAGACACTCTCTTCTTTAAGCTCTGTTTGAATGCTCTTTTAATGCACTTTTATTCACTCAGGGATCTGAAACACAACCAGTGTTACAAACTGTTCTTTACATTTCCACCAGAGAGGTCTCCAACTCCCCAGATCTTACATAGTGTAGCTTAAACGTAACTCTTCTACACAAACTTTTATTTACTAGAATATTTCCTTCTTTGAGCCAGCTGAGTGTTTTGATCATAGAAGGGGGTGGTGGATAGGGGATATATTTTTGGTACAAGAAAATGTTTTAATTTCACTGCAAGATCACAGGCAAACAAGAGTTGTATCTTTCATGATATGATAAGATATGATATGATATATGACTCACTGTGCTTAAATTGCTTAGGGATAAGAACTAACAAGCTAAAAAAGACTTGTTTTGATTTCAGACTGATTTTATGAATGATACTGGGTACAGCCACTATTACTGATGGTCTGTTGTAGACAGACATTATTATACTATACTCTTGAACGATTACTAAACAGATCATTTGAGATTTTATTCATTTTTTATTAACCATGTAACAGAACACTGAAAAAAGTATAACATTGTTTGGATATATATGCACAGTAGGAATTATTCTTGATGTCCGGATACATGTTTTAGAATGACTGAATACAAGTCTGTTCTTGTCATGACTGCAACTCTGTATATAGACGTTTCTCCACCTCTCTTTACAGAATGACATACATTCTGAAATAAAGGGTAGTAACAGCCTCTACTATTCTAAGTAGGCTTCACACTAGATGTTAGAACACTGCTGTAAGAATTTGAGTGCATTCAGTTGAAAGAGCATTTGTGAGGTCAGTAATTGATGTAGGATAATTAGTTCTGGATCGCAAATGCTATTCCAAATAATCCAAAAGGTACTCAACAGAGCTCCATCACTCCAGAGAGAGCAGTTCCTCTGTTCCCCAAGCCAGTGCTGGTGGGATTTATACTCCTCTACCCAAAGCTTGGCGCTGGGCATAGTGACCGTGGGCTCATTTGCAGCTTGGAACTCTTAGTAAGGACATCTGGATGTCTTTTTATTCTATAAATAATGAATGTGTTATTAATAGCACAGTTTAAACGTCATATGCACGGTATCAGTTGTTGGTATTGCAGTCATGAACTAGACTGACACCAGTGGTTAATATGAATTTATTTAAACAGAATTCTTTCATTACTTATTCACAATGCTCTGTTTTTGCCATCAACCAGAGAGACTACCCCAGAGACGAGAGAGAGCAGCTCAAACAGGTCGTCATTTTCTCTCCTCGTACTCCTCTGTGATCCATTTCCCTCTCTTTTTTTGTTACTTGTGCCAAAATAGAACTTTTACGTTTCTACTTTACCCCACTCATCTACTTTAATTAACAACTGTTGTCAGCGGCCTCGTTCTTTAAATCACTTTCTCTAAATCGTTTCTCTAGTTTCACTCGAAGAGCCACATTTGCTTCTGTTGTATGATATGGTATTTGTGAATGTTACTGTAGTCGGGTGTCTAAAAGAACGACATATTAAGTAGTTTGTCTATGAAATAAACTTTTTAAATGGCCAAGTTATTGTTAGTTTTAAAGTTGTGAGTGAGACTAATCCTAGTACTAACGGTTTGCAGTGGATAGCCATGCTTAGTGTGTTGTTCTGGACTTTGGGCTGTGCAATATATGATGTAGCCTTGCAGAAAATCAAAGAGGACACAATGTTGCAAATTCACAATACAGGAGGGAAAATAAAACCTATGAAAGTTCTGATTGGCCGAGCTATATTTGAAGCTGTTGCAATGTACTTAATACGCATACATAAAACCTTTGGTATTATGTGACCAAGTTATTCAAAATGATGGTGCTGATACTAAATAATTGATAACACTGCACTTGAACGCTACTTGATAACACAGAAGATGCCATATGTTGTCAGGAGTGTTGTGAAAAAACAGCATAATGTTTGATGTCATGGCAGCTTTTCTTACATACATGTTATTGCTAAGTGGATTTCATTAGCCAATGCGACCAGTGTGTGAATTAGCCCCTGGTATTTAAGGGTCCAATATAGGCTTGGTAATCCAGGCTAGCTACTTATATGACACAGTGGTGCTTATGCTAGCTTCAGTGATAAAGTGTTTGGTTGGCAGTTCTTCTTCTGGAAATGAAAGTTCTAGTTTGGTAACGCACTCTTCAACACATTAACTGAGATCTTACGCGCCTCCTCTTTTCTCTTGCATTTAAGAAATGAGCAACCGTTCTCTCTTTTTACCAATCAGATACAATACACACATACAAATAACTGGCACATTGTAACGTTTTTTTTGGGGTATTCCAGGAATAGTTACAGTTGTTATGTGATGAAGAAGCATTGTAGGACAGCTGGGTGAAACAATTTGCTACAGGACTACCCTGAGGCAGACCAGAGCTGCAGCTCTAGTAAGTCAATAATACCAAAAACAGAAGCATAACAGTGACAGCATGACATCATAATACGATTTTGTTTAGAGGTCTAAGAAGTTAATTGGGGGTCCTGGACCCTGGTTATGATATAATTTTCACATTTTAAAAAAATCTAAAATCCCGTCTTTTAACAACATTTACATTGTGTTCAAATTGATAACCATTCATTTAAATTACTTACTTACTTTTTCTTCTCCTGTAAAGTTATCTGTTGGGAGACAGAAGGTATTACCTCCAGTAGCACCAGTAGTCCTAATGGTAACATCACATGGTAATACCAGCGGACATAATCTGACATAACAGTATATGTATACTTATGTCCACCTATCCATCCATGCATCTATTATCTCCTGCTTTATCCCGCTAGTCGGGGTAATGGGAGGAGCTGGAGCCAATCCCAGGGTCATCGGGCGAACGTGTGGTACACCATGGACAGGTCGCCAGTCAATCGCATGGCCAGCACACACTTACGCACACCCTAACACCTACGGGCAATTTAGAGTGACCAATCAACCTAACAGGCATGCCTTTGCACTGTGAGAGGATACCGGAGTACCCGGAGGAAACCCACTCAAGCATAAGGAGAACATACAAACTCCACACAGAACATCCCGGACCGGGAACCAAATGCAGATTGTTTTGCTGTGAGGTGACAGTGCTAACTATTACACCACCCATGGCTTATGTCATAACATGTTAATGGCAATATTAAATAGCGTCGCTGTCCAACGTAAACAAGTCTTTAAACTGGCAACTTCACAGGACAGGCCAAAAACATTCTTTACTTGTCAGTAGAACCATCATTTTTCTAAGTGATTTTGCAGCTTTTATGTTGGTCCATTCATCATGAAACAACAATAGAGATGTTTTTCTTTGGACAGAGTTCATTATGTTGTTTGGTGCCCAAAGCTAGTTCAGGTGCCAAAAGGATCTTTGCTATGGAAGAACCACCTACTGTTTCCTTAGAAGCCTTTTTATTGACAAAAATGCTAGTGTGCATGCCTAAAAATAAACTTTTTTAAGGTTAAAGAACCTTCATACATAGACTGCTTGGCAGAGGAATTTTTTATTAATAGCATTTTATAACACTTTTGTGTCACACCAGATTAATAAGTATGTACCTCTCAATCTAGCACAGACCAATCATAAGCATTCCGTACTGGTATCAGCTGGTCTATCTGGAATCACTTTTCACTCACATCCCCGCGGTGAAAAATATCACCTCTCAGGTAAATCTCTGCAGCACCCACTCAGGTGGACTGTCGTCAGAAAGTCACCCCACATCTCAGGAGAGCCCTCAAACTGGACGACAAAAGCAGAAGCATGCAGCTTCTCCGGCATTTCCGAGTGAGAGCATGTGGCCTCAGCCAGGCAGCTCCGCCACAAGTCACCAGGAGTTTCTGGAGGAAGGAAGCGCCTTCCTCACAAAATTGATGGCAAGTGAGATCCAGGGAAAGGTGGAAAAAGGGCTCTCAGACAAAAGATTCTCAAGTTTAACACTCAGACTGCATTTAAACGAATTCCAGAAGCTTCTGCTCTTTGGAAACTGGGGACAGAGAAATATGCTCCAGGGCGTGCCAGAACCTTCTACGTCGAGAGTTTGGACTATCAAAGAAATGATGGAGATTCCTGAATAGTTGGCCAAAGCCACTGTACCTTTCTGTAGCATAACTATTATTCTACACAATTTTTCTATTTCAGGCTTTGGCATTCACAGTATCACCTAACTTCATACATACATTTTTTAAGCACAAAAGCAGAAAGAAGCATCGTAACTTTCACCAGCGTGAGTATCGATGGGTACACAAATCTAACTATATGCGCATAAATAATTTGATGCTTTTGCATGAAACTACCAGAAGTTTGCTAGATTGTCATTGGCTTAGTTTCTGCAGGTGGGATCAGAGTGAGTTTTGTTGCATTGGCTTCCCTTAAAAATTCCCTACTTCAGTAATCCTGTGCTATTCCGGTAGGAAAAGACCTGATGGAAGAGCATTGCGCCAAATGTTTTTCTCTTTTCAGCCTATGAAGGCCTACCATATGAGGTTTAAAGATTTTCATTGTTAATTTGTGTCCTAATCTCTACATTTTAACCAGAACAACACATGTGAAGCACAGCAGATGCTGAACAACATTTCAGCAAAGGATGGATTGTCAACGCAATGCCGAAACACATGAATGCAGCTGAGACTCTGGCAAAATTTAATAATTATAATTTATCCTATGCTATTTATTCAGCTGTTAAACCTATGTTGAACATATTTCTCTTAGGAGCCGTGTCTTTTTCAGACATACCTCTCCATGATATGCTCCACATGCTAAAATATTAAAACTGTAAGCAGATTTTTTTTTCATTGCTAGTAAATTCTGCGTTATTGAAGCACTGCGGAATAATTGGGCGTCATGGTGGCTGAAAAAAAGAATAAAGGCAAGGTTAACTGCTGGAAAGAAGGCATGTTTTCTGTTTTTAACATGTGTTAACATACACGTGTCGGAAACCACAAGTAGGGCCTTGTTACAGTAGCGGATCTCTCAGGAAGTTGCAGGGTCTTTGAGCATTACCTCCTTTTTATGACCACCAGCCCATTTTACAAACCCCAGGATCAAGGCATAGGGAGATGGGGTGTGCTGGGTGCCCCTGGTGTGTTAATGGGAGTTTGGGGTCTTTGGACTGGTTTGATGGGGTTCCAAGAATCAGTAGGGGTCTTTGCTGTTAAATGGGCAAGGGGGACTTTGGGAACCCTTAGGCGGGGAGAAATGGTCCATTGTTGAGGACCAAAATCCCTTGCCTCTGTGGAAAAGGTAACAGGTAGATGCATGTGTCAGCATCTCAGTTCAGCTACACTTAGCAACTCTATTGTTTGTGTTAATTTTCGTAGTGGCGGTTCTGCAGTTTTGAGGGTAAAGCGATTTCGCTAATGGTTATAATGAAAATTGGGTCAGGGGAAGTGCCTTAGTTAGTAACCAGGGGTAACGGAACTCAAAGGTTCACTTACTTTATCCATTTATACCTAATGGGTCTGTTTCCCGGTCAGGGACTACAAACAAATATGCATACATATAGAGTATATATACAGAATATACATTTAGACTAGTTCTAGTCCTAAAGGGAGCCAATTATGCGTTTCCAGTTTTTACTTTCCTTTATGCAGTTTTCTGGGTATGTAAATGGTCTGCAAAGCTTTAAAGCCCAAGATACACACCAGAGCGAGAGGTAAAACTTGTAGCAGGAGGCCACTAATACTTTATATAATAACACCCTGGCAGTTGACCAGTTAGAACAGGGTGGGCAAGATGACCATTCATAGCACACTGGACTCATCAGGAGGCGGTTTTAAAGACACAGGAGCTCAAACAGGGTGTTTCAGGGTGTTTAAATACAGATATACAGTAGGAGAAAATATTGTGATTTAGGAAAACCAAAGCATATGAATACTTTTTTACAGTCTAAAGAAAAAACAAGTGTCACCCAACAGTAACTTTACAGGAGAGGCCAAAAACATTCTTAACTGTCAGTGTAAATGAATGTAAAAAGGGGTTTTATCAACAAAAATTGTTATGATTTTCTTTGGACAGCAACAATATTCTAATAAACCCCTAGAATAAAAAAATATAAACACTGAAAATGAAAAAAATTAGTGTGCTGAATACTATGTGCATTCTGTAGCCAGATTTTTTTTTAATGTTTTAATTTTAGCAAACTTCTAGCTACATAGTTCTGGCCTGCTTGTTCTAAGATATGGCAGATATGACAAATCTGTATATTTTTATTGTTAGTGGTCATTGAAGGCCACATAAGTTGCCCAGCTATTAGTGAGAAGACGTATGTGATAGAGTTATCATGGCAGAGGTGTCAAACAAGCTGCAGTGGCTAGTTATGTTGACCAACGTTAACAGATAATCCTCATCATATATTCAATACAAGATACCTAAACTACAGTCTGCTGGTGTGGAGGTACAAGACCTCCACTTAAATCGCAAGATGGAAAAACACTAACTCTTACAGATGGCTAGTCCTGGCCATGACTTATTTTACAATGTGTTTTTCAATCAATGGCAATAAAACAGAAGACACAAAGTAGTCAGCTAGGAATTTGAGATCCCTGCTAGAAAAAAAGGCATGATTGATCACCAGTAAAACCAGCATATTTGCTGGTAATCAGCAATGCCAGTATGTGTTTTGATGCTAGTATGGCCATGCTAGATTGGCCAGCATAACCAGCTCCAGACAAGCTTGAACCAGATTGATCAACACTGACCAGCTTAGACCATCATGAAAGGCATGGTGATCTGTCCTGTATCTCTCCTGTATTGTTGCCATACTAGAGGTAGTTAGTAATGCTGGACAGGCTGAAGAGCTATTCCAGCACCATACATTAAACCGACAATTCACACAAATAAGTCTCGCTGGCTAATTCACTAAAAAACTAGCAAGGACTGCATTTATCCTCTCTATCTACTAGGCAGTTTGGTGTCTTAAGGACTAACTGGATGAAGTGGAGGTACCTACAACATAGCAAAGCCTGCATGTCAATGTTGTTGCCATAGTGTGTGCCATTAATCCACAAATTCTACAGATTAAAGGTCAGTGGTATAATAATTTGTAGATTGTTCATCCTTCTGGATCATGTGGTGGGGGTCGATGAAGTCTATCCCAGGCCTCATTGAGCAAGGAGGAAAGGCAGGAAACACCCTGGGCATGCTGCTAATCCAGGGCAGGACAGACACACAGATGAGTACATGCACAGCTAGGGGCATCTCCAATTCACCTGACTGCATGTGTTTAGATTGTGGGAGAATCCCAGAGCACCCAGAGGAAACAGACACGGGGGGACATGCAAACTCCACACTGAAAGGACTCTGTTCGCCTGACCAGGGAATCGAACCCAGGCCCTATTTGCGGTGAGCCGCAGTGCTACCCACTGTGACAATTTTTGGGTTCAGCTGGTTCAAGGATACTAAATGCAACATAAATCATGGTTTAACCTCTGCTTAACATCTAAGCCACAGAAGCGTGTTGACCACATTAGCATGAGCATCCCTAAGAGACTGATTAACACTAGACCTGTACTGGCCTGTGGGCCTGCAGGAAATGGGCCAGCTTCCAGCCGTGGCGCTCTGTCATTCTCCCCAAGCAGAAGCCTTCATTACCTGACCCAAACGAAGGCCCTGATTAGGAACAGGGCCCACGGTGATGTCTTTCCCTTGCGGCCTTTAGCAGGCGACCAGAGACTTCAAAGGTGCCCAAGGACCTTTCTGCGCCTACATAACCCAACTGCCCATAAACTGGCTTATTGAGTCCTGGTGCGATAATAGGCAGCAGAAGGCAGGTAAAAGGGGAAGATGGTACGATGGGTCCTTTTACGACTTTCCGAGCCCGTGGAAACGATCGGCTTTAAAAAACCCCAGGGTCCGTGCCACTAGTAGGGTGGAAATGCACGGGGGGAACCCCCATAAAAAAGTTCCCCTGGGAGGCTGCAGTTCTGTGATCATCAGCCAGCGTGGCAGGGCTTGATCCATAGTCCCACCTGTACTGCCATAATGGATAGAGAATTGCTCGAAGAGATGAAAAGACAATGCCAACGAGAGTGTGAAACATAGAGTGGCGTTCAAGGAGGGGGAGTGGTCAGCTTTTTCTACCAACTTTTCTTAAAATGTTATTGTCTTCATTTAGTGCTACTACTAGCCTCCTAGCTTTTAGAATGTATTAAAAAAAACGAATGGCGATAGTAGAGCGGCCAAAGTAGCTTGGATATAGATGAGAGGGAGACAAATTATCATGATAGAGGTAGCTAGTAACCATTTAGCTGGCTAGCTAGTTAGATAAGGTCTAACCAGTCAACATTAATGTAAGTCAATGAGTGCAGAGGTAGCATAGCTTCACATAGATAACCAGACTGAGTCACTATTCACACATGTTTTAGTTGCCCCTCCTCATCCCCAAATACTCTGCACCCTGATTAAGATGTCATGTTAATCGTATGTTTTCTATTGAAATAAATAAACAAACATAGAATGAATATTGTTGCTGTCTGAAAAAAAGAGTATCTCCAAAAAACTTTACAGAAGACAACAAAAACTCTCTACTTTTAACGTAAGTTAATGAAAAAGCATTCTATTCAGAGCAGTTTTGCAGCATTTCTATTGGTTCATCATTATGAAATTGTAAGACAATGTAAAGGACAAGTGTGGACTTTCAGTTGTAAAGAAAACTAAAAAGATTTGGTTTTCATTGGATAGTGACAGTATGTTCCCCTCAAAATAATTATTATCTTATTTTACCCCTTGCCTACTTTTCCGTTCTCCTTTTCTCCCATGAGTCACTCAGCCATTCTGACAAATCACAGAGGCATTCCAGCTGCGTCTGATTCAATGACCTGAAATCAGCTTGGTCTTTATTCTAACCACAATGTTTCAGCCACCAAACTGATCTCGAACCAGCAGCTTCACTTACAGTGTGTCAACAGATCCAATTCACTTGGGCAGAACAATGCTGATGTGGTGGCTACATATGGGGGGGAGTGGAAAAAGGATGGGATCTGTAAGGAAGAGATCTACAGCTGTGCATCCCAGGTTTGGCCCCCTAGTGGTGGCAGTGTACTTCAATCCACATGAAAAACAAAAAAAGGGAAATGGTGTGGCTTTTAGATGTTGCATCTTTTGGAAGGGGTTTGAATGGGCTGGGCTTCAGCAAGAAGATACCAAACTGTAAGAACCTAGTCACAAAACGTCAGTAGGATAAAGAGTACAGGGCTTTTGGCTTGATTTGTTTGGCATAGTTCAGCATCATCTTTGCTGCTGGCAAAGATGAATCTCAGTGCAGAAGAGAGCACACATACACAAACATACGCTAAACAGTGGTGCTGAGATTTTTGTGGAAGGACAAACAATCCTGTTAAATCACTCATAAGTCCAGCCAGACTCAAAAGGGGTGGGGGGCATTTCTCTGGGTATTTCATGGTGGGCGGAGTCATTCTGCTGCCTGAAGTTGTTCTATTGGTCAGTGCTGGTGCTGAAAGATGAGTGGTTGCATGATGTTTGCTTCTGTCTGCTAGGCCTTTCTCTCTTTTCTCTCCCACCCTCTCCTTCCTTTGTTCACGTTCACTACAGAGTAATCTGTGTCACCAACAAAAATCATGAATTTTGTTAAGGAGCTTAGATAGCCTACACACAAAAACACACAAATAAGCTTGTGGTTATCATTATTTCAGACATGGAATGATCAATGAAGACTTTCTTTGGACAAAGAAATCTTTAAAAAAATTTTTTATTGAATTGCCACAAATAAGAGAAGCACTGAAAGCTGCCAGTGATGTTATACAAGTAGAGAGTCTTAATTCAGCATCATAAAGAGGCAAAAGGAGAGAGATGCTACATTCTAAAAGAGAACCTGATATTTTCAGCACAGCCTAGGGGTTCTATCAGGTCAAGCCTAATGGAGAATGGAGGTCACAGGTCAGAGGAGCAGAGAGAGAGAGAGAGAGAGAGAGAGAGAGAGAGAGAAATGGATACTGTCAGAAACCACAGCACAAGCCCTCTTTTATCCAATGTGTCTATGTCAGCATTCTCGTTTTGATTCCCACATTATATTACTGTTATTAGCAAAAGAATCAAGACTATTAACATGTTACTGGTGGTCAGTGATTGTGTTACTATGTCTTTAGTTACATATAGAGTTATTCTGCCCATTACGCCAGTGTGAGTGTTAGTAAGTTTTTATTATATGTAAATATTAACTTACACTAAAGCACACATTTGCGTAGCTGTAGTATCTATACATTTCAGTAGCTTGTGCTGATATATATATATATATATATATATATATATATATATATATATATATATATATATATATATATATATATATATATATATGCACATGATTTGCACATACGTTCTTTTATGTTGCAAAGTTTCTTAGTGAATATTTGACCTTTCTAGTTTCTACTGACCAAATATTGGTGCATGAACTACAGTCTGCATAAACTGTAGTCCCGCCTCCAAAGCACATGATTACTTATTTATTGATTAATATGTTGCTTTGTTTGTTTGTGTATTTATATAAAGCCTTTAGTCTTAAACGTTTATTAATCTAAGATACAATCCTAATCCAAGATAATCCTGTTACTTGTTTGCAATTCATGTTCAGTTTTATAATCGGGCTTTGAAGAATTTACATAACGTCGCTGTCCAGTGAAAATAAAAAGTATCTCCAAAATAGCAACTTCACAGGAGAGGCCAAAAACAGTCTTTACTTTTAATGTAAGTCAGTGGAAGCAGAATTATTTCCAAGTGATTCTGAAGCATTTCTATTGGTCCATTAATCATGGAAATTGTACAAAATGTCAAAGCAGTTGTCGTGTTCATGATACATGTTTTTCATTGGACAGCAACGATTTGATGATAATCTGGTGTAACAGGCTTCATCTTCTAGGTATGTACATTTAATATCTAAATGTCAAAGGGCACCACTGATCAAATGGCAAGTTGCTAGTATTAAATGTATGTTTTGTATTTTTTCTATTATTTTAAGCTAAAAAAATACAAAAATGCTCTAAAATCAGTCATACTTAGTATTCTTTGTAAGGACTGTTTAATTGTATTTTCACTGCTATACTTTTGCATACAGCTGTGGAAAGGTATACGCTGTGAATAGTTCAAGTCCACCTTATTTTATCATGTTAATTTGTGTCCCCAGTCACATGAAGCACAATAAGTCATATCATTAGAATGACTAAATTGTCCTGTCCTTTGCCGTGAAGAGGTAAAGACTTGTCCACCTGTAAAACAAGTCCTCTGAGTTTGGGATTACATTAACATGCACCAACAGGGGGGAAAAAATCCTAGAAATCAATGTAATTATGTTTCACTCCCCCTTTACCATCAAGAGATAACACACAGCAACCAAAAAGACCCTCCATGATACAGTGTTTCACGTCACAGAGTAAAAACACATGATTATGAAAAAAATGAATGAAAATAACTACTATTTTGGACGATGTGTGACTTTTACTTAACGATTATAATCTACAACAATACTTTAGCTTTTATTAGATTTCCAAGAGAAACAAAATGTACTTTTCATTCATGCTTTTAAATTTAGACCTTCAAATTATCATCACTACTCCCAACAATCAGATGTCTTCCTAAATAAAGGTCTCCTACGTTTGTTTTTATTAAATCATCCAACCCAATTTATATCAGTGCAACTGGTAGCGTCCCATAACCGTGCTGATTTGGTTTAGTTCAGACCGGTGCTGCCTCTTGCACACGTCACCAAAAAATAGCTTGTTGTCTGTTAACCCTTTCACTTTATACTGCAGTGTGTTTAAAAGTAGAAAGCATTTTTTGACTTTCACTCCAGTATATTTTAGCTACATCCTCCACTTTTAACTAAGAATTTTATAAATTACCAAAATGTTTCTCTGTACTTTTTTCTCCCCCTGATTATACGTAGTATAGTTTCATACACATGCTTGTATACGGGAAAAGTAGGTCATGTGTTGGCTACAAATTACACAGAGTAAAACCATTCATATTAATGGCAGTACAGGCCATCATGCAGATTCCTCTTTCTCTCTCTCTCTCCTTCTCTCTCTCTCTCCGAGTCTCCCCCAACGACTCATCTAATTGACTGCCACATCAACATCGGGAGCGTGCCAGAATATGTGGGAAGAAAGCTTCAGAGGAAAAAAAAAGAAAGTGCCAAAGAGGGCGGGGTGGATGGGATGTCACGAGGTCGAGCCGAAGAAAGAGGATTGGAAAAAAGGCAGACACATGCCTTACAGCTGATTTCTATCCACTAAAAGAGAGAGAGGGAGGGAGAGAGAGAGGGAGAGAGAGAGAGAGAGAGAGAGGGGTGGAGTATGCCTCTAGGCCATATGCAAAAAAAATGACTACCATTCCGTCTTTTCTTTTCCACGTAACGCAACTTAACTGCTTTGCTGATTTAAAAAAAAAAACAGTAAATAGAAAGAAATTAAAGCAAGAGAAAGAAAGAGAAAGAAAAAAAAGAAAAGAGTGTCTGCCGTCTGACTGTGCAGGAAGGCACCACCTTCTGTAATCACATGAATAGAGGGTGATTTGTTCCTTGATTTCTGACTAAATGAGAGAGTAGGTGCTTTTTTTTCAGCACACTGAGGCATTACAGAGATGCTGATTTGCTGCTGTGGTGCGCAATCAAGAACATGCACTGGTGTGTATTAGGCAGTAAACCACCGTTACACATCACTGCAGTCATTATTATCTATTCACAGTTCAGTCTGTTCACATCTCAGAAACTAAGGATTATGTTTATCCTCAGGAATATTTAGAGCTAATACTTTTGTTTGTCGTTCTGTTTTTACATCCAGACTGCTGAACACAGTGCAATCCAAAGTGATAGCTAATACAGGTTTTCTTACGTAGCTGCAGTGGAGCTTGCTCCCTACTCACTCTTCACTCCTTGCCGTTTACTTACTAGTCAGAGGAAATGCCGTGATATCAGCATCCATTCTATTCATCCCTTTTCTTACCAGCAGCAGTGAAAAGTCTGTTTTTCTTCGCTTTTAAACTTTTTTTTGTCAAGAGCAAGTGTGCTTCTTTTTCTTCCATTGATAAGGATACAGAATTCAGACTCGACAGTACAGTGTCTCACCGTCTCCTCTTCAGGCCCAGAGTGGTATTACATGACAGGCCAGGCTAACAGGTTAGCATACTGATTTCAGTAGCTATCTTTACAGACGTCCATGACCACCATAAAAACTGTTATTTCTTCATATACAGTTAATAATTTTAGTCCATTTTGCAATATTTTAAACAAAAAATCTTACAAATTGATTAAATCTTTTTGCATATTGCTCCTTTAAGAGATCTCAGTTTGGATAAAGGATTCTAGGGGAATCAATTAACTGGGTTCTTTAAACTGGTTCTTCTCTGAAAATGGTTTCATTCACAGTAGTGTATAGTAACTACAATAAAACTCATATGCACAGTGACCCCCAACATGAGTTGGTCTCTTAACTATGTAAGTATTGATTATAACAATTATTGAATATTAATATTGCTTTTTTAGGTCACTTCTTTAAATGTACAAGAGAATATATATATATATATATATATATATATATATATATATTACAATGGTGTTGATGAACTTGTTTTCATTTTTGAAGCACAGCTGCAGATGGTTAAAAAGGAAACTTCTGTGTAAATTAAATTGTTTGGTTTGACAAGAATGACCCAAATGTCCAAATACAGTCACTGTATATAATAATAATAATAATATAATAATATGAATTGATGTATCGACAGACATACAATCTTACACACATACAGTACTGTGAAAAATACATTATATTAAAAAAACTCTTGCTCTGGACAGGCAGCTTTTATTTGCTCAGCAAAAACTTTATTTTTTTAAATATTCAAGTAGTATTAATACAATAAATAGTGCTTTTACATACGTCAGTGTGATTATTTAACCCTTTTCAAGCTTTTCCAAGCTCTTCTCATCTAATACCTGCTTTGATTACTCAGTACTTCATTAAGCTAAATCAAGCTGCTGCTGAAGGAACTTAATAAATGCATTCAATGTCTGGGGCGTCCAGGAGAAATCTGGATCTGAACTTTGTTCCTAAAACTGGAGCTCAAGATATCTAGATAGTCACGCTACTTTACACAGTATTTATGCTTATTTACATCTGTTCTAATGATATCTGGTGTTTATACTGAACACAATACACTTATTATTAAAATAAAAGGTTTTAAATATCAGTTTAGGTTTACGCCTTTTGCACAGTAGTGTAGATAAAACTAAAACAACTAGAAGGGCTGAAAAAAAGATGTAGAGTGAACCCGTGGCCTGCTGAAGGGGGGAGGTGGTGTGTGTACTTTAGAAAGCATATGCTTTACACATATTTCACGCCAGGCTGAAGTGCCGTCCAAACAACATGCGGCTATTACGTACCAACAGCCATTTTGTGGACTCCAGCAAACGACAACATTCTCCCACACAAACAGGAGAGGGGGATAGAGCTTTAAGCTCTAACTGGCTGAACGAGAGGAAAGAAAACAGGGGAGAAAGAAAAGAGGAGGAGTGGGGAGAGAGAGAGAGAGAGAGAGAGAGAGAGAGAGAGAGAGAGAGAGAGAGAGATTGGACATGGCTAGGGTCTGCTCTAAATGATGTTAACAGATGTGATGGCAGAGATGCCAAAGTGAGGTATTTAGCAGCACAGGAAACCATCAGAATGATACGTTTGAAGAGGAGGGCTTATGGGTCTGGAGAAAAACAGAGATATTTAGTAATGGGTGGGAAGCATGATACGGTATTACCACATACAATTCCAATAAAGACCTGATATGTTGAGTGACACCATTGTGAGATACTGGGGTTTGTTACTTTTGACTACAAATTTCGTCAGAAGTTTTATCTAAGTAAAGTGAAGTGAAGTGAAGTGAAGTAGCCAAGCCATCATTCAGTACAGGTTTTTATGTTTGCTTGTTTAACTAATTCTTCAATCCAGAGCGATTTACAATGAAAAGGCCCCATAAACTCTTATGGGTTTTTATAATGGAGTTTCTGATTCCTGTCCGAATAGCAGGATTGAACATTGTTCTCTTGTTTGTTAACTAAGACAATAGGCACATCCATCTGGCCAATGATTCAGAACACAATGAGAAAGTACAGGTACTTGTAGTACATATCAGCACAATATTTTGATTCTAAGCCCCCTTGCAGACAGAAAGTCTGATGTGAGTTATGACCTGGCCAAACAACAGACTTGTGATTAGTCAGTTTGTGCATCAATCATATTTCATTTTCCTGCAGTAGTAGTCAGTTCTTAAGTAGTGAAATATCCCAGACTCTCTGTAGAGAGTCTACAAAGGCAAGACTAACCTTTAAACTAACACTGAATCACAAGAATTTCAGCTGATCTCGATTAAGAAGACATTTGTAGGTTGTAAAAGAATCTATAATAATAAAAATAAATGTTGTATTTAAAGATTTTGCCTAGTGGCAGCTGTACAATAACTCCTTTGGTAAAGTGTTGCTGCGGGTTTTCCATTTCTAACAAATAATTTAAAACTCAGGCTTTTAAAATTTTAAAGTCAGGCTACCAATTGGACTCTCAGTCAATCAATTTTAGTTTTTCTTGTAAAATATTTGAAATCAGAAACTGGTTGTTTCCATTATATTCAAGGTTAATCTGACACAGGGCTAACCAGTGGCTGTGTCTAGAGACAACCTGACTGGATCATTTTCTTTTATCTATTATTTTTTACATCCTCACACTCATACTCAAATAACAATAGGGTATCCAGCTTAGTGAAAGTTCATCATGAGTCCCATTTGCCATCTAGTAACTACACTTTAGTTTTTTGGAGGGCATTTATTTAGATTTGGAGAATCTTTTTGGGCAAAAATGTTAAATGTTTACAACTTTACCACAGCTCCAAACTCTTAAGCTTCCACTTCCACACCCTTCTTTGACCTCTCACTTGAGAGATGGGTCAAATAACAGGACAGAGCCCACCCCCCCCCTACAGACTTGGCAACCCAAATAACACTTAAACATCTCCCTTGTTGTCTCTTTATCCCTGGATTGCTCTCTTGCCTGTTCCTACCTGCCTGAAGCTCAGCTTCGGTTCCTCACATACAAGCCTTCTTCTTATGCATTTCTACAGCAATGTAAGGTGCAAGTATACGAGCACTTTCACTCTTCTTTACACCATCTTTACACCTAAGCCTACAGGGACTGTCAAGGCAAGGTAATATTCTAATTGGATGGAATTTAATTTTTCAGATGTATTTGCCAACAAACACACTTTGTGTACAAAGAATCTCACTATTTTACAATTTGCAGACAAATCGCTGGACATACAACGATCACTGACCGTTTTTTTTCTCCTCTGAAGACATCAAAGACACTTTGGCCCATGGACACAAACCATAATTTATAGCACCCTTTAAAAGACTTGATGTCAAAGAGGAAATCCGAGTGATAGCCAGGCCCTTTCATTTTCAACCCCCACCTGTCAGCGCAGCCATCACACTGGCACAAAATTACACACACCCAGCTGATCTCAACGACGCACAGCAGGACGCAGCTTAGGCCATTTAGTACAGGTCAATAAACTATGCATTTTTGGTTAGAGCGGCCTGAAAACAAGTAATTAGAAAATAATAAAAAAACGTAGAAGTAAAAAAATAAGTTAAAAAAGAAAAATGAATAAGCTAATGAATAAAATGCTTTATAATAAAAAGTATTTGTTTTAAATATTGTTATAAACATAACATGTTTATAAAAAGTATAAAAAGGTAAAATTATGAAAACAACCGCAATAATTATAATAATCAGCAGCAACTAAAAATATTAAGATGCTTATTAAAACATCTTATTGTTTTTATCAATAAAATACAAAATATACAATGTTTTAATGAAACAATAATAATAAGAAGAAGATGAATATAGATATTAAACCTTAAATAACACCAATAATAATAATAATAATATTCATATAGACTCAAGAGTCATTTGATACTATACTCTGTGAAGTATTAGAGAATAAACTGTATGACAAAGGAAAGAGTCTGTCATAGAACCTCTCACTCTCCCAATACAGCACACAAGTTCACATTCCAATAGCTCTTTGGAAAGAGGGATGAGCTTCTCTGGCGTCCATCCTCTCCTCCAGCCTTATTCCTCCCTCTTTCTCCCTCCTTCTCGTCTTTCTTCTTCTGGTTCCTCCTCGCTCTCTCCCACTGCATGTAACTTAATCAGCTATACTGTGGAGAAAGTCTAAGTTTTAAAACATATTCCCAGTTAATCTCACTAAACTGGAGCTGCTTGCATAAACTCTTCTACAGTAGACCCTCTCTCCGTCTCTCCTCGTCCTCTCTGCTCTGAGGAGGGGATTGCCTAGAGACCACCTGGAACTGTGCTGCAGATTGCTGAAAAAATCCTCAAATATTTCTGCTGGCCAAAAATATCAAGAACTTAAGAGGGACTTAAAAGCTGAAAGCACAATGTCTCCATCAGACAATGGCAAAAGGAAACTGCTGCCCCCTTCAGGATCTGCGGAGCATCCGTTGACAGATTCAGGCAGTGGCATAAAACTGCAGGACTGGAGTTGCGAATAAACATACAAATAAATAAAATATAAAAAGTTGCTGGTTAATGCATTTGCTTTTGGACCACATACAGAGTCACCTCGACACTGAATCCGGCTCAGTTACACCTCTGCTCGATCTCAGTGGGGTCTGCCCCCGGGGTCTGCACAGAGGGAGGGGGCAGAAGGTTCAGCCAGAGGCGAGAAAAGGGAGTTGACATACACTCTGGCCTAAAAGACACTGATCGGACTAGAAAAAAGCGAATTAGAAAAGACTGATATCATGATATTAATAAGATACTAACATAAATTATAGTTTTGGCATAACCTAGACCTTAAACTAGACTGGAGGAACTATTTACACAGCAGTTAAGTTTAAACAATAAACAACATTTCACCTTTTAAAAAGCCCACATTCTGTATTTGTCATGTATTCAGTGCATTGAAACAGGCAGTTCAGGTTTTATATCTGACAGCAGGTTTTAAAACCCAGTTTAACTACATCAAACTCTTTCATTAATATTCTGAAAATCAAGGATACTTGCCTTATTTTATTGAACTGAATGTGTGTTATATGCACTGCGTGTTGTGTATTGTGTCTGTTGTGTGTACTGTGTCTGTTGTGTGTACTGTGTCTGTTGTGTGTACTGTTTTTGTCTGCAGTTGTTCCTTTTTGGGACTATAAATGTCCAGCTGGACTGAACCGTCTGCTCCTAGAGCTGCTGTAAAAATCAACACAGGAACGAAGGTGGAAACGGTGCTGCTAGCAATGGAAGACGTGCTGAGGTTGGGTTGCGGAACGAGAGCTAAACAGACAGACAGGAAGAAAAAAACCTCAAGCGAATCTAAACGCACAAACCTGTAGGTGTCAACGAGGTAGAAGGGTTTCAGTTTGGGGAAGAAATGGAGGAATGGAGGAGGGGGCAGGATGAAGAATAGAATCTCTGGATGGAAAAGTGGAAAAAGTGAACCCGAGAAGAGAAGAGAAAGCCACATGAGGCTGGCCACGACTCAACCACAACCATCATCTCACCAGCACACTGCGCTGCACTTTCTTAAATAAACATGGAGGAGAGGAGCATGTTACCAGAGAAACCAGTACTCAGGACTCTGAAAGATTCTACTGGAGACTGATCTCAAAACAAATCAATAGCAGAAGATGATAGGAGAGCTTGATGGCTGTCGTTCCACAGTAACTAATATCATTTCAACATTTCAAGCAAAATGAGTGGGAACAGATTGACATCTCTCTCTCTCTCTCTCTTCCTGTCTGTCTCTCTCACTCTTTCTATATCTTTCTCTTTTCTATCGCTCTCCCTCTTTTTCTCTTGTTTTCTCTCTCTTTCTCGTTCTTTCTCTCTCATTTTCTCTCTCGCTCCACCCTCATCTCAAATAGCAAACCTTTTTTTCTAAATACCACTGGCAGCCGAGCAGGACTCTGATTGGTTTTACAGCCCTCAAACTGAATGAAAAGAATTCAGATATATCAACAACAATATCAATTACAGCAACAATAAAGTTTGAAGATGTTTGGTTATTTTCTAAGAACTACAATAGTAAAAAAACAAAACAACAACTATTGAATCAGTAAATTATTTCCACAATAATATAATGTACTACATCAATACTACTTATACTAAAACTATAAAACTATTGCACTGCAAGTTAAAAAAGTCATCTACTGTTTACTGACTGTATTCACACTGTATTATTAAAAAAAACAGTATTTTGTTTTTATTTCTAATGTACATCTAATATGTGCTGTAATCCCTTACAAAAAAGAAGTTTATTCAAGTATGTTATTAGTATACTTCTTTTAAACTAAAACAAGTGAGTATGCTTTCAGTTTACTTTTTATGTATTTGAAAAAAACAGACATACTTATGTATATTTGGGTTAAACTGACAAGCATGTAGAAAAAAGGCACCCAGTACAATATTTTTGGAAATTCAGATGTATAAAGATTTATAAAGATACAAATATGTATCTTAATCTGAGTATGTCTTGTTTATTTGTATGTGTCCACTGGTAAGTAATACAAGTTGTTAAAGTAATATTTTAAGTAGAATAAATAAAAACTAAAACTTGTCATGTACTTTAAATTGCAAAAATGACATATAAGCAGTAAATTATAAGTACTGTGTTAAGTTCACTTACATGTATGCCTTCAGTTTAAAATCTTCTAAACTAGAAGTTTACTGAGAGTGTATTTAAACGTGTACTTTCAATAAACTAAAAGTGGGATTGCAGTGTACAACAGGGTCTGGGGTTGAATGCCAGCCACAGTGACCACATTCCTCTCTGTGTGGAGATCATATGGTCTCCCAGTGTCTGTGTGGGTTTTCTGCAATGCTCAGAAGATGTGCAGTCAGGTGAATTGTGAGCTTGTGTAAGGTGTGATGATCTCTTCTTCTAGTCCTTCTGATTAATAAACTAATACATTAACAGTAAACCCAGTTAACATTTAGTGTAGTTGCTGTACAAAAGATGTAAACTAGTTGTGTACTTGAGATCTACTACTCTTACACTTAAAGGACACTTAAATGTATACTTTTATAAACTAAAAGTGGGCCAATTTAGTACCAAGAAGTATTAAAATAGTACATATACAGGTGTACTATTAGTCCAATGATATTAGTATACTAACTACATAACATATACTAGGGAGATATACTTCAACTTTATTTAAGATTACTTACTTAAAATGAAATTTAAGTATACTTATTTTTTGTAAGGAATATACAGAACTAGCCGACTAACTAACTGTTCAGCAATGACACTTCACGCAAACATGACACTAACAACATGGATAAATCATAGTGACCCAGGCCCAGATTTTTAAAGTCGTATTTTGCAAAGTGTTAATTTCTGTGTGAGAGTATATTGTACATCATGTAAAGATACAGGAAACAGGAAAACACTACATCTGGCTAGCTAGCTTGAATGTACATACTGTTACAGTTACAGATAAGAAAACTATACGCTATTTTTCACAAAAGAATTATGTTGTCTGAACATCACATTACAGCAGTAACCATAATAATGATTTCTATATAATAATAATATTATTAATAATAATGAGAGCCCGAAAATGATTTCCTCAAGGCATTTTTCAATCATTCAGCTGTGTGAAAACAAAGTAAAACAAAGTTTTAATATATGAATTTATAACATTTCTCATATAAAAAATGGCATATAATCATACAACATAGTTAGTGCCAAAACATCTGAGAAATTGACAGAAGAGAATCAGGAACAGCTTAGCCAGACTCCGATAGTCAACTATGTTCATTTATCACAAATAAGTTTTGCAAACTCTTCAGTGTGGCCAAATGTCTTTCTGCATGTCCTCCTTTATTATACAGACTCAGAATCTGCATTGAGCCTAAAATCTCCAGAATCTATTAGTCCAAGATGTAAACAAACGTATTTTCATTATAACAGAAAGGAATGAAGCAGTAAAGAAAAATATTAAACACCATCATGACTGAAGTACCAAAACATGGAAAATACATTCATATGTAATGTAACTTAGCTCTAAGTAATGCTGGAAAGCTCCACCCCATCACTGCGATAATAAATAACTAGCTACTAGACTCACTTTTCTCACCATTCTTTGCAAACAACAAAATGATTGTAAAATACACTTCAACTTCTTTTTATCTGTTGTGACAGACACAGTAGATTACTTCACCATTTCCACTATAAAGGTTTATCATTTCTTTACAGGGTGCCAAAATAAAACTGTGATGATGTCATACATTTTAAATCAAGTCAGCGCAATCATTTATTCCATGTACATTCCCAAGTGCTGCTGTACAATCAGCCATACACACACACACACACACACACACACACACATACCACAGCTCAGCTAAGCTCTCAGGGCATCACCTGCCTGGGTGGAGTCAGTTGCAACCTGGCTGGGTGGGCAGATGGAAAAGCCAGAGTGTTCCGAGGTGTGTTCCGGATTAAATCTTCCTCAAAGCTGAATCACTGTCAGCTGTGGTATCTGGGTAGCTGTGCGTGTCTGATAAAGAGAGGTATCTACCACACAGAGAGATAAACATCACTTGAGTCCACAGACTGAGGTCTCTATATCAAACACCTCAAGTTCTGATAAACATCAGAATACGTCTGTGAGAGCCACTTAAAAAATGGAACAACACAAATACACATCAAAACGAGTGGGTGGCTTAAACTAATTCTGAGATCTTGAAATATGAAACGTTAGAAAAATGTTTTTTTGTTAACCACCAAGTTATGGTACTGCCTGAGACTGCTCTGTTACAACTGTGTGCAGAAAAATATTAAATGTGATATCTCAGCGCTGTTTTGAAACTCAACAGCAAAACAAAGCCTCTCCACACAGCTCAGGCTGCCACCTCAGCCCCGGTAAAAGAAATGCTAACAAATGAAAAAGAGAGAAAATAGATTTAGGTTATTTTGTGTCCAAGACTGGATTTTTTTTTCCTGGACAGACAATCAATATTCTGGACAGTGGCAACACACAGCTAACTAGCTTGCTAATTCTAGTTAACACAGAAACAAGCTAGCTAATTGTCTTAACTTAAGATACTCCTCTATCTTCGGCCAACTGTTTTAGCTAGCACCATCAGAGACGGGTAGTAACTACTACATTTACATGTACTTTAGTAAAATATAGATGATTTTTTGACTTCTGGTTAAGTATATTGTGAGTAATGGAATCTACTTTTTACCCAGTTACAATGTTAGCCATTTATATTTAGTTACTAATTCTTTTTGTGTTTAATTTCATTTACTAATATCAAACCTGAGTTAGGTAACCTGGGTGTGATCTTAGACTCTGAGCTAAATTTTATTATTATTTTATTTATTTTAATAACTTAGTCACTAAAGTAGATTTTTATCATTTGAGAAACATCGCCAAAGTTCAGGCTTTTCTATCCCATCGGGACACAGAGAATTAATTACTGATTACTATGATCTTCTTACTGGGGTTCAGCTCAGAAAACAGCTCAGTTCCTAACAGCTCAGTTCCTAACAAAAACAAAAAACAAAGCTCATTTCAGTCTTATTTTAAAAGAGCTGCATTGGCTCCCTGTATCTGTTAGTATAGACTTTATTATGCTGTACTCGTCTATAGAGCTCTAAATAATCTAGCACATGCTTACATCACAGAACATCTCTCTGTTTATGCTCCAACTCGAGATCTTAGATCTGCAGATACTGACCTTCTACACATCCCTCAGTAAAATACTGAAAATATGGAGAGACTCTTTCAGTTATTCTGCTCCTAACAGTGGAACTCAATTCCAACTTTCACTGGGCCGTCAGGATCAGTGCTCACAATTAAGAAACAGAAAAGCTTCCTCTTTAACTTGCCATTTAATTAAAACTTTGAAATCGCAGTACTTATAAAACTGAACTTTGTGATTACTGATAAAAACTGTCTGTATAGCTGCCACTGGTGTGAAAAGTGCTCTATAATGAAGATAATAATAATAATAATAATTATTATTATTATTATTATTATTATTAAAGATGGAAGGATCGATCGGCAATGTATCGGTATCGAACAATTTTTAATCAAAATATGTGATAGGTAATCGGCTGATATTTCTCCAATTTAGCCGATCCTGAGAGCTGATTGATGCCGTTAAACAAACGAGCCTAATTTCTGTATTTCCAGCGTTTCAGCTAGGAAAAGGAGCACACCGGCCAGCTCCCTGCAATTCCTATCTGAACCACTAGGTGGAAATACACACCGTTTCATTTTCCACAGACTGACTAAAGCAGTGGCGTCGCGAGAAAAGCATGCGCTAAGAGAAAACGTCCGTCCGTTGTAAAATCAGCGTGTCTCGTTGGGGAACCAAGACAAAGATATTTAACACTACTAATCTGATACGACACTGCACGCAGCTGAATACAGTGAGTATCAGCAAACAGCAGAGCTAGCACGCGCAGCTAGCACAAAACAAACAACCCAGAAAACCGTACAGACCAGATCTGACCAGTACGAACAGAACAGCAGCAGCAATTCAAGATCCACATTTAATGATTACAGATTGTCGTTTAAAATAACCAGAGTCTGCATTTAATGACTGCAGTAATTAGCTTTTTTGGTTTTAAATTAAGGGTCTAAATTGAATGATTGCAGTATTGGGGATATTTATTTGATTTGTTTGTTTATTTACTGTTAATTTTGTTTAAAATATTATGGTGTTTCAGTATCTTACCCAAATATCAATATTTTTACATGAGTATTGAAATAGGCTACCCACCTTTGAGCACTACCACATGAGGTAAATCACATAGTTTTTGGGATTAGGTAGCCAACTAGCCAAAATTACCAATAGTTAGCCACATTTGCGAGTTTTCCAGCATTTAGGTCAGCATTTCTCTTTATACCATTTAACTCCTTCAGTTCCCTCTAGCCAGCTTGTTTTTGCTCAAGTTTTCTTTTAATTTTTGTTATTATTTCTTTTTGGTTTATTTGTTAGTGTAAACCGCCATAGGTAGTATCAGGATCAGAAATTTTGTGGTATTTTAAATCCATTATTTCCTGGGTCTTGTTAAAACTAAGTGGTAACTAACTAACTAAGCAATATAATGATATGAAGAAGGAGAATCTAGCCAATTACAATACATTTTCTTCATATTTAATATTCAAATACATTTTATTATTATTATAAAATGATGAAAACAAACTGATTGCTTTGGCAATCTGAGTTGATGACAGAATAAGAGGAAGAAAAAGTAAACATGAATATCCCATTGTATTGTAGATGTTTTATCTCCATGTGATATCTTCAGTGTGCCTGCAGAGGAGCTGTGTGCAGCGCTGGCCACCCACAGAGCGGACACTGCTGTCCTGCTGCTCATACATGCCTGAAACGGCCGGCAAGACAAGGCGAGAAGACTGCAGCGCCACTGAGAACTCGCCAGCATAAACAGCCCCCTCCCCTAGAGGACAGAGACTATCCACCTTCCAAGAACGCTTTCATGCAAATCAGAAATCAGAGGCTGGCTCAGGAGAAGCTAACGGCCTACAGCTATCCTGACGGATTTCTACTGTTTACATTTATTTGGCTGATATATATTTAAATATTACACGAATACAATTATAAATTAATCCTTTTATTATTTTTTAAAAATCTAATTTACATCCTATTTATCACATCATCAAATTTTGTCTGGCAGCATCAGAATTCACAAGGCAAATATTAAGTGTGAAGCTTAATGATTTAGACGCAAGTCTTAAAGGAACAAACCAAGTCCTAAAGTAGATAAAGAGAGCCCAATTAAACAGATGAGACAAAAACCTTTAGGCTAAAAGTCCTCCAAGCTGATGTGCAGAATGGAGCAACAGTTACTGTAAACACTGAATGGCAGTTATTGATACAGGGGTCCACACCAGGTACTTATATCAAAGGTTCCTATTAATACTTTTGTCATTCACCGATATGTAGTACTGGATCATTTTTGTTAATAGATAAATTACAAAATATAATGTTGTGGTCTCATTTGTTGAATTAGGTTCTCTTTGTCTGCTTTTAAACCTGTGATCTGACTGTGGTTTATGTCATATTTATGCAAGCGTTTACACTTACAACATAGTTCAAACAACAGAGTTCACGCTTCACTTCCTAATGTATTTAAAATGAATTTAACAGAATTCATTTAAATACTGCAGCTGAAAAAAAACTAAGTATGTGGTTCTATCTCTGTTATGTTAACATAGATCTGCAGAGCAGTGAGGGTTTCTTTCCCATCATAGGCCTCCGTCCTCAATCTTCCTGCTGGGCCCCGCCGAACAACAGGCATAATTTATTTGCACAAAACTTTGTACTACAGCCAGAACGCTGCTGATGATGTGTTACTGCCTGCTCACACACACACACACACAGTGACTCTAGGTCAAAAGTTTTTAAGTGCGTTCGTAGAGCTGCTATGCATCAGTGGCTGATGGCTTCATGTTCTGTTTACTTGTGTGTCTTTGCTACCTTTACAGCAGTGACGTGGGCATTCATACAGAACCAGGAGTAGATGTCTGGGGTGAATGACTGAAGATAGCAATGTTCTTGTTTTTTTCACAATATCATTTTTTTTTCCTTACCATGGTCAACTATTACTTCTCACTAAGTAAGCAGCCTATAGGAACCGGCACAGCTCTGCTAGATTCTGACCGTCATGAGAAAAGATGGAGAAAGCTGAGGCTGTGTTTACACAGTAAAAGCAGGACACCGTGCCACAGTGATAGTGTCCACAGAATATTGATGGTCATCTAAGGAGTACTTTGTTATGTTTATTTAGGGTGTTAAAAAGAATACCAAAGGATACAAGAACTCTTCTTGCCTACTGCATTTTGTGGGGGTCTTAGACTATGTAGTGGGCTCAGACCCCCTGCTTTGCAGATGCAAGTCCGCTACTGGCTGACATAGAAAGTTGGGCGTGTGATGTCTGTTTTGATTTGTGTACAAAAAAAATTAGAACTAGCGCGTAGATTTGCTCTTGACATTGGTAGGGACCTATGAATTTACCCCAAGCACCACCCCGCCCCGCCCTACCCCCCAAACGAAGTTGCTACTGAGACTGTAAAAGAACTGACAGTTGGTAGTTTGTTGTTAAGTTCATTTCCAAACCATGTTATTAATGGCTATAGACGATGCTAGCCTGCTGTATGCTGTGCTCCAAAGCCTAGCAACGCCATTAACGTTATTATGATGGACTCGTTTCTTTGAGAAACAGCTCCTTATGTCCACACGCTCCTTTTTACTGCCATCCTTACTCGCTTTTGATACCCATGTATCACCCGCTTTGTACCTGAGTCTTGCACAGTAAGTACCGCATATGACTGGAAAGTTTTCCTTCCAGTTTTGGCGCTGCTAACTACCAAACGTAGCTACAGAGTCACGTGACAGCAGCGAACAGCTCAACCAATCACACTTGCCGTATGTGTTAGATCACGTGATTTAACCCTTTCTGCACCTCTTGGTTAATCAGACTTCGACGGATCGTTTTTTTGGAGGGGCTAAAATAATTCGAGGGGATGATTTAATAATCGATATTGGATATTGGTGGGGCTCCTGATTATAACTATACAATTAAAAAAAAAAAAAAATAAATAAATAAATAAAAAAAAAAAAAAAAAAAAAAATAAATAAATATATATATATATATATATATATATGTGTGTGTGTGTGTGTGTGTGTGTGTGTGTGTGTGTGTGTGTGTGTGTGTGTGTAAATACACTCTGTTCTAATTAAATGCTTCCATTGAAAAAGCAAACCAGTATATAACAATCCTTATAACTTTAATGTGAATTGGTAAATGTAAACTACAGTAGGATGAATAAGCAGAATTCTAATTTGTGTTTATTAATTAACATGCTGGCTAGGATGTTGTAATATCGTCTGTAAAAATAGTAAAAGAATATTTGTATATCAGAATTATGTAGGGGTCAGTGATACCTTGTTTACACTGTGTTTTCCTGTGTATGTTTATTTCAGAAACTGTTGACATTTTCTTTTATTTGTCTTTATTTGTTAGTTGTTTGTTTATGTCTGCTTCTTATTTTCTTTGGAAGTGTCTAACAATGAAAACATCTGACAATGCTCTGAATGACACAAATGTGTTTGTATATGGTGGGTCGATACAGCTCAGGAAAAAAGGCCATGCACTGAATTTACACGATTCTCAGGGGAATACCATATATTAATCAGCACACATTTATATCTACTATATTCATGCAGAATTTTTAATCTATTTTACTAACACACTCTGTGAGAGATTAAAAATGCATTTAGCACAATTTAAAACATTAGTGGGATGTTTGTGTGCCTTAAGCCAGTAAATAATTTTACTGTAATAATGTTACTATAAATCTGTTCTGGGGCAGCCATGTAGCATGACTAAGATTAGACTACATGTTTAAGAAATTAACAATAATGAAATAACTAAAATGTGACTAAAAACACATTTTACTCAAAAAACTAAATTAAAATCAACTGCATGGAGCATCTCTTAACAGGTTGAGTAGGGGGGAGGTGAAATATATTATTAATTAACCCTCTCAGTTTGACAATATCTTATGTGACACAAAAGAATGTTGTATCCAAAAGATCAAATCTTGTGAACACTGAATGCTAAATACTCAGAAGTTTTTGTAATCCAGCTTTAAACTGCGCTTAAATGTCGACCAATCAGAGGCTGTGTTCCTGACCTTCCGGGCTAAATAAAGTATATCTCCAGCATGTAACTTTCCTGAGATATTTATTCTCGTATGTACGCCCACTGAGGTAAATATTATTTTTCTGACTGCTGGTGTGTAATCATCTAACTAAAAACATATTAGAGGGGTATACGTCAACACATTTTTGGCATTATGGAGAATTTTGTCATTTTTGTTCATTTAAACCAATACAGAACATAAAAGCCCCAAATAAAAGTCTCCAAAAAAGATTGCATTTGCTGGATTCTATGCTAAACTCCTATTGCTCATGAGGCTTCACTCTCTGCTGAATTGCTCTGGCTGCTCTACAGCTGGAAGTCTCATCAGAAGGTCATGCTAGCCAACACTGTGCATGGGAGACACACATATGGGGAAAAGGGAGCCCAGAAAAAAGTCCTAGACATATCTCTGTCTCTCTCTCTCTCTCTCTCTCTCTCTCTCTCTCTCTCTCTCTCTCTCGCTCTCTCTTACAATAAGACACACACACACACACACACACACACACACACACACGTGGAAGAGCATTCCTTGTGCTGGTGTGAAGAAAGAAATTTGCAAAATGTGGGAGCTGGCCTTACGAAAGTATATCTCTCCTTCGCCATCTTGCGCAACACTTGCTGCAGGGCTAATGTTCTTAGCAAAATGCATAAACTTTGTCTCTATACTCAAAAATAGCAGGTCAAACCCTGGATGAAAACCAGTAGAGACTTTCTAACAGCACATTCTGAATGTGAAAAAATATTAACATGGCATACTAAATAGTATATACTGTACTATAGCTTATTGCAACGTATACCAACTTACTGTAGCATTATACTGTAAATACCACATTCTTTTATACGTAATAAACACTACATTCATTCATTCATTCACCTGGAGCACCTGGAGAAAACCCATAGGTGAGGTGACAGCATGACCCACTGCGCTACTGTGCCACCCATTAACTCTATAGTATTATTATAGAAAAAATGTAGCATTATTATAGTAAAGTATTATTATAGTACACTTTCATATTTTACACTTTCAGCGTACTTCACTTTTCACTTCACCGTATTTATTTATTTATATAGGAAATATGGAATCTATACAGTCTGGTGTCTCAGACTCTCAAAATAATCTCCTTATAGTGAATTTCTAAGGAATAATATTCTGATTTTTATATAAGGAAATATTTATTTAACTCATTTTTGCTGATGAGACATTAACAAAGTTACTCACTGTTACTCAGTGTTTTGACATGAGAAGCTTGTCAAGTGTGAATTTTTGGGATATATAGTGTTTATCGATTCCACTCTTTTCTTGAAGAAATACTTTCTTGCTGACTTCAGCTGTGACTGGAATTGATCCCAACTGATCCATCTAATGATAACCCTGATTTATTCTTTTTACTTAATTGCCCTTATGAGAAGTCCTGAATAAGGTGTGGTATATTTTTGTTGGAGGTGAAAGAAAGGTAGATCAGTGGGGTTGGTGATGTTATTATCTGATTTTATTATATGATTATATTATATAATTACACTGTCTGAAGCCTAAGACATTACTTTTTGCTAGTTGAGAGAACATTTTTTGGACTTCAACATATTGTTTTTAAATCCATTCCTGGTAGTTACATGCAGTATTTTATCATTATCAGTAACATATAAAACAAAGAAGAATAAAATGGCCTATGTATTATAGATATAGCAATCCCTGTAATCCCTGTAGCAATCCTCAATGAATCACTTCACATCAAACCACATCTGACTTTATTTACATCTCAGCAATTCAATTATGCAGAAAATGTGAAAAATCAATGAACTTCTCTACTTAAAAATTATTGCTTTAGATTACAGTTCAGCTTTGTTGACATAAGATAATTAGCTCTTTTATTACATTAAGACACATTGAGCTTTTTTCCTAAGTTAAGCCTTTTAGAAGGCCTCGGTTTCTTTCATTACCTTCTATAAGTTTCTAAACTTTTTAATATTTCCCGCATCCACACTCCTCATTATTCATGTGTTAGTTTAGCACTATGTGACTGGTAAGACGGGGTCACACAGGGGTGTTCCACACTGCCTGCCCCTCCAATCCCCTCCCCCATGCCACTTCTGCTCTGACTACACAACTCATATGGCCCTCAGCGGGACTCAGTACTTTGTCGTGGAGAGCATTCATTAGAATGAACCTCAGAAGTCTATACATAGCCTGGCAGTGCCCAGCAAAGGCAGGCTAATTGCGTACTGTGGTGGGTTGTACGTGCGTGGCACACAACGGTCAGACAAACTCTCTCCCACTCCAAGCACAAAGCTGCATTCTACCACCCACGCTCCGAGCCTACTGAGCATGCTCAGTAAGGGTTTGCCCCGGACAGGAAGTCTGCTGAGGCTTTGTGATGCAGAAAAATACTACATGTCTCGGAGCTCAAAGAGTCTTCCAGATTTTGTCCTGATTTCATGTCAGGACAAAAACAAAAACACTGACCTCTGGTCAGCAGTAGAGCTTCTACAAGAAAAACCACTGAGTGGTGTAATCACGGTCTCTAGAAAAAGTTCTCAATACATCCCACCAGGACTTGCTGCTAATGGTATTTAGTTTTAGTATGTTCAGTTCAACAGTAAGCAGTTACATCAGCCACCCCACTGGCCCCTGCTGCTATGCTTGTTTAGCCTTATTAGTATGCAGTCTTGAATTATCCCAAATTGTCTCCAGAGAAATATACAGATGTGGTTGTTTAGCCTTAGCATCAACATAAAGACATTTGTTAAACAAAGAAAATGAACAATTAGCACTTGCAAATATACAGAGCTCCTCTTTGACATCACCCTGTGGAATCAGAGTGATCTATATGAACTCCAATTGTGCTATGAGGACTTTGTGTTGGAGCTGTACAAACAAGAACAGAGTTTAAATAGTATATATGCTCCATTGTTTCTGCGTTACAGGAATGGATAGAGACAAGGCTGCAAAGCTCCATACGCAGAAAACCATTCAAACCGCAAGTGAGGGCTATGCACACTCATAGGCCTATTTTAGCCTAGCTAATTACCTCCTCTGGCCCTCTTCTGCTGCTTCTGTTTTCTCCCTCCTCTAAAGCGGTAAGAGCTCACAAGTCCAAAAGATTTTCTAAACAATTACATGAGCTAAATACATCTGTAAATGGTGCGTACTGAACTTCAGTGCAAATTAACATTCAGTACATACACACACAGACATACTATATATACTATATTTTTTAACACCTCAGTGTCACTGCTGGACTGAGTATAGTCCACCTTTCAATACTATCCAGCCAACAGTGTCCCGTGGGCAGCAGACTGTGGAACAACAGATAAGCTTTCATCTCTGACTTTACATCTAGCAGTTGGACCAACAAGGTAGGAGTGTCTAATAGAGTGGACAGGGAGTGTCTAAAGGCTCTAGCAGCATTGCTGTGTCTACTCGTACCAGCACAACACACATTAACACGTCACCACCATGTCAGTGTCACCACAGTGCTGTGTTTTCACTGTATTTATGTTTATTCGTATTGATACTAATGTTATATGTTGTTTACTAGCAGTTACTCAGAGTGATCTAATGTGAGGAGTGACATGGTGGCAGCGGGTGTCAAAGTGATTATACTCTATTAGAGAATTATATCACTGTATAGACAATACACTACTATTGCAATGGTGGGATAGTTACTATATAGTTTTTCATTGGACAGGCACATTCGTCTGGAGTTCAGTCTTAGAAGTGGAATTTTCCGCTTCTCGCGGTATATGTAATCCTAAACACGTTCAGTGGGGTGCTCAGTTAGTTGTTCTGATTTTCTCAGTAAGCGTTTACTGACAGCTAACCAACAGATTTCAGATCTAAAGCGTTGAGATGTCTTCACACTTAATGACATTAGCATAGTACTGTACATGCAATCATAAAAATATATATATCATGTGTTTAAATTTTATTTTGCCCATTTTTATTTTTCTACATTATTCAAACATGTGTAAAAAATTCTTGAGGAATTCACCAATAGAAATGCTTTAAAATTACCACTGACTTACATTAGTTGCATGTTTTTTGGCCTCTCCTGTGAAGTTGCCATTTTGGAGATACTTTTCACGGTGATCTTTGCACGGTGATATATATGTGCAACGACGATATCCATCCATATATCTATCCACTAAGCAAAGTCATGTGGGGGCTGGAGCCAATCCCAGCGTCATCGGGCGAAGGCGGGGTACACCCTGGACAGTTCGCCAGGCCATCACATGGCCAACACTCACTCACACACTTACACCTAAGGCCAATAGAGTGACCAATCAACCTATCATTTGTTTGGACGTGTGGGAGGAAACCAGAGTTTGAGTTCCTACATCATTTAAACACACCAGTGGTCGTTTACATTGTCTGAAAATTTCATGATGAATAAATCAACAGAAGTGCTCCAAAATAGCTAGGAATAAATTCTGGTTCCATAGTCTATGTTTTTGGTCTCTACTGTAAAGTTGCAATTTTGGTGATACTTGTTTTTATTGGACAGCGACAATATATATATATATATATATATACTGTTATCAGTTTAATAACTTTCAGAGATACGTCATTACCATAGCTGACAGCAAAGAGAAAAAAATGAGAGGTGAAAGGATTGGTGCAAAGAGTGCTGGCTCTTACAAAAGCCTTCATTCATGTCAGGCCCCTTAGTCCCCCCCAATCTGTTCCATGTTTCCCGAGGAAATGTCCACTTAGTCCTCGACCGCAGAGCCCCGCTGTAGCACCTTTGATTCTGAACCTTGTTCAAATACTCACCTAAAGATTTTACAGGGCGACAGCGTGAGAGGTAAGAGTGAACATCAGCCCCCGCTGCACACAGGTAAATAAACCCACAACCCAAAGGCAAACTGAACGTAGTTTCTGACACCTTGCCAGATAAGCTGTTTTCTCTCCAAACTATTTAAAGTTCCCTGCTTCACACACCCTCACGTTACAGGTTCCTAATATAGAATGACAACACAGTTTCAGATTTCTACAGAGGAAGTAAATATTTCTCACTGGCTTGTTCTATGCTTAAAGCAACTGGGAAGCGATTTGAAAGAAAAGATAATGACCTTAAACAAACAGGTCAATAAGTTTCCAATTAATATTCTAAATAAAAAATTATAATAATAAAACAGTGGATCAAAATTTACCCTGTATGGCTAATACACCCAGTTGTAAGGTCTGTCATTCACATTTTGCCCCCAGAATGATATTTAACCTGAAAATACGATATTACAAAGGTATGAAAATGCTGAGAGCACACATAGCACCTAAGAACTGACTGTGCAAGAACTGTTCAAAACCATCACCTTTAAATAAACAGTGAAGCTTTTGTTACTGAGAGAGAGAGGGGAAAAAAAACAAGCTCCAGTCTTCACATCTGAAAAAAATAAAATAATCAGTGTTTCCATCCATCCTTCCACTGAGGGAAGACGACTCAATTCTATGGCCTTTGAAAGGATGTGTAGCTGTCAAGAAGTTCTTACTGAGAAAAGAAACAGACAAACAAGAAGAACATTTACAAATCTGACAGAACGGGCGGCCCACCGAGTCCAGACCTCAACAATACTGAATGAGTCTGGGATTATTTGGATGGTGAGAACTGAACTCTCTGCTGAACTAATATCCCTGCTGATTTCAGTAAAACTTAGAGCTGTAATAAAAACTAAAGCTAGACACACTAAATACAGATAAAAGTAATATTTTATAACTTATTTAGTTGTGAAGGCTTAAATAATATATAAAAATAAGGATTTTGTCATTGTGCAAAATATCCCCTGATATGTGGGTGGGTCCCCATATTGATTCTCTAATACAGCGCTGGCTGAATGTTAACTCACTCAGCATGGTGGATTCAGTGATTCTTTTTATATTTACTATAATTTTATAGCTATAAACTACTAAAAATGTTGCAAATTACAGGTGAATACACACAACTTATTTTGTTCTCTATTAGAAAATATGTAAATACATGATATATACAATGTTGGAAATATGGAACACAATTGTTGAACATTTTAAAACTTACAGCACCTTTGAAAAGGTTCATTCTAATATATATATATATATATATATATATATATATATATATATATATATATATATATATATATATATATATATATTAGAATGAACCTATATATATATATATATATATATATTTTTTATATATATATATTTTTTTGAGTGTGTAAAGCTTGCTCCCAACAAAACAGTAATGTTCACTCACACAGCGTAGCAGCGCTGATGGTGGCTTCAGTGGCAACGAAATCTTCCACACGTTAACTGAGGTTTCTCCTCTTTCATCTTCAGAGCAAGAAAAGAGTGACAATTTCTTCCTTTTAGTTTTCAGATTTACAAACATGTTACAGCCTATCCTAAAGCTTTTCCAGCAGTGCCCAGGCATAGTTACAGTTGCTGGGCTATGAAATGACAACTGGGTGAACCATTTTGCTACAGCGCCACCCTGAGGCAGTACAGCTCTACTTAGTCAAGCAATGCCAAAGAAGGAAGCTCACTGATTGTGGGGACTACCAAAAATTTGATTTTAAGACTTTTGATTCTGATTTTTGTAGGGGGTCCATGTTGTTAATTAGGGGATCCAGAATCTCCCAGGACCCTTTGTATTTTGCACCTTGGTTTTCCTGATGCTGAAAAATAAGTCTTTAAGTTTTGCATAGTATGTATGTATCTTCCAAAAATAAAGACACCAAAGCATTATTTGGAGCAATGCCATAAACATATGTATGATTTTGTTAAGCGGATGTATGAGGCTGAAGACCCTTTATACAACTGAAAGTAACCCAACATTATGCAAAATATCTTTAGCAATGAAAAGTGTTTTCTGAGGAGTGTGGCGGTACCGTCCCAGTTGTCATATATCGAGTAGACGTTCCAATCTACAATATATTGAGTACATTTACTTTCTTACTGTTTTGAAACTGTTCAGCAAATATTCCAAAGTGGGGCAGCCTGCATAAACACGGCCTGGCCGAAGGAGAGCGGTCTGACTGAGGGATGAGTCATAAGATTCCTCTCACACGACTCCAGACTAAATGTTGGCTTGTCATCTACAGTCTCCTTAAAGGAACTGCACAGTTTCAATCTCCTGAAGAAAATGTGTAAGGTGAAAGAATAGACATATCTAATACACAAATCAGTCCTTAACACCAAGATGTTTGCTGAAGCAAAAGGTTTTTCAACCAAAAAGTTACTTACAAATACACATTTTGGCTTATTTGTTTGGGTTTTTTGTATCTCCATTGACTGCCACTATGCCAATAGCTTACTGAGTTTTTAAGTGTACTGCTTGTACATAGTAGCTACATTTTTCTTTCCTCTAAAGTAAAAACAAACCATTTTTTTACCCTATCATCAAGTTCAGTCTTCAGCAATGCCACAGGGATCCATGGCTGGAAGCCCAAGGCAGTACAATTGGATAGGCCGGATGGTCCTCCCTCTAGTGCATCACTTAGAATGATGCTACACAGTGTGAAAATCCGATGGATGAATTTTTATTTTTTTCTTGTCCAACATATACTGACATTTCTGTTTTAAGTCTAAATGATTTTGACGCATACTGGTTAAGGGCATGATATCTGGATTACCCCCAGTCCTTGAGCTAGGAGCATGTAGAAAGTCACATATAATGCCAATAGCCATTATAGAGTCAAATAATTAGTTATTAGTGTTTAGTCAATAAAAATAATAATAGCAATAAAACCATCATTTAAACTGAAATAAATGTCACTATTTTAAGATAAATAATGTTCACATATTGCAAATTATGTAGCTGCAAACTACTGAAAATGTTGAGGCAGCAAATTACAGGCGACTACAAACAACTTGTTTTGTTTTTAAATCAGAAAATATGCAATGATATACACAATGTTGGAAATATGGAACACAAAAAGCTGAATTCTTCGAATCCAAAGTCTACAGGAAAATCCACACCCCAAGAAAGTTCATATAATTCAACTGATTCAGTGATTTTGACTTTAACAGCATTTTTGTACAGCTTTCGAAAGTCTGCCTTTTACTTGCCTCTTAACTGGTGTGATACAAGAGCTTCATAGCTTTTGGCTATTAGTTTGTAGATGCTGCCCTCTTGTGGTTAGATGAGGCCTTCTTCCATGACTTTCACTGTTTTCTTTTTTGCATAATCACTGAAATGTAAACACAGTCAAACAGAGTGATGTGATGCCAAATGGTTTATTGTAGGAAAATGTACTCTTTACAGCGGCAGTGATAGAAACCATGGGTCATCAGGCCTACAACACAAATATAGCCATTTTATTTTTTTATCCAAAGCCACCAGTAAAAGTGCATGTCTACATGAACCTATATGAGTTTATATATGTTAATAATGGTAAAACTGCGGTTATCGTTCTCCCTTCCAACAACCAGCATGCGCCTCACTGACATGAACAGACGTTTTGTTTGTTTGTTTGTTTTAGTTTTGAAAGCAGCTTTTAGCCTATCAGAATGCTTAGACATCAGCCTGAATATTTATAACCATTTCATGTAATAATTGTCTGTGTTGCATTTAAGGGCCTTCAGGACTTTGGATGCCTGGTAATAAGTCAGCACCACCACAACACCGCTGCAAACAAGACTCTTTTATATCTTTAAATCTTTACAATGTAATTACGCTGGGATTCCAAAATCACAGAAATTCTCATTAACTGCATCACACCTTATGGCCTGTCAGTGCTTGAAGTGTTTACTGTTCTAGAAAGGCATGCAACACAAATATCATAATATATATTTATATAATTATATAACATGCATTGGTAACAAACAATATCGATGAATAGTAACCTTAAAAGGTTTGGAGTCTTTGTTTGTTTGTTTGTTTTTTTTTGTTTTTTTTTTAGCTCTATTTTCACTACATCAGAGTAGAGAAACAGCTTTGGGTGACCTGAAGTTTAGAAACATGAGTTATATGAAAGTTCCACTGCAGCATATGGGCACTGTAGTAAAATTCCACTTAATGGTCTAACCAAAGACTGCGTCTAGGGTCAGGCCGTAACAGAAAATGAAGAGTGGGTTCTCTCCCTAGACCTCTGCCAGACCAAACACTTTTTCAAAAATACACAAAGCTCTTTTTTTGTAACAGTAAGCTTGAACACAGCTTCAGAGACGAGTAAACTCCAAAATAATACACAAAACAACTAAACCAGGTCAGGAGATCTTCCAGGCAAGGTCAAATGAGAGAGAACCCTGAATGTCATGGTTGCTTGAGGAGCTTTTATGCAGAGATTCGCCCCCATGTGGTCAATCGTGGACCTGCACACAACACACACACACAAAGGTGGTAACAGCCCTCATCCTTAAGGAAAACACATGTAAATGTTTTAATAACTAAGTGATCAGTGAGCACTCTACAACTAAGACTAAAAGCCAAAATTCTCAATTTCTCCAAATTTCAAAGATGTTTTCAAACAAAGTTTTCAATTCAGAAACATACAATGAGACACAAAGACAATTGACAAGACCAGAATCTCATTTCCCTGAACTAAAACAAATAGGATCTGCATAAGCTTCCCATGTTGTCTTGTCCTAAACGATCAACAGACTAACTGAGCAGAGTGTCTTCTTAACGAAATACCACAAAACAAACACAAAATATCAAGCCTTTCATGCTAAAGACCCTACAAAACAAAGACATTTGACCGAATCAGATCTTTCACAAGAAAGCAGGTTCCACAGCAAATGTCAGATTAACTAACCAAATCAGAACTTTCAAACAAAAGACCCCTCAAAGCAAACTGACAACCTGACTAAAACCGGTCTTTCATGTGAAAGACCCTACAGTCTCTGTACATCACCACAGTAATGTAGGCATTCAAGGCCTAGCCACATTATTCCTAAATCAGTAACACAGTAAACCAAATGATGTAACTTTGTTTAGATGACTTACCCCCAAACTGAACAAGTCTGAATTACTGAAAGAGTATCTAACACCTACATTAACAGAGCTCTTGAATGTATAAATATTTAAAAGAGCTGATATTACTAGTGACAGCAGGTTTTTTTTTTTTTTATTAAACGACTACAAATCTAAGGCCTACTAACGACTACTAAGGCCTTGTTTAAGTCACACTAAAACAATACTAATTCCAAATACTAACTCCAAACTTAAGACTGAAAGTAGCACTAGGCCTCTCTTAAATTGGCTAATCCTAGACAACAATATAAAGACCTACGAAACATGCAAAGACTGATTTTGTCCAGGAACAAGTCTCTTTACAGAGCTACTCAAAATCAGGCACACCAACAGCTCAACAGCTATCAATGTACTGATGTTATGCTTGCAGTTTTCAGAAAATGCTAAATGTATTAGTATTTAGTATTTAAAATGCAATACATTTTAAATACTAATACTCAAAACAGCCAAAACAATATTAGCTTTTGAAAGAATATTTAAGTATTAATTCATATTTCATTACATAATCAAAAGCATCCTATTCATGTTTACTAGTTGTACGAGCTGCAGACTGAAGTCATCCACATGCAAAAACATGATTATAAGCATGTATGTGGTGCTAATGTAATGTTACACTTATTATTCCTCTCATAACTACACTATGCTTATCATAATAAAACAAAAAAGGTTTTGTTCGTGTTGTTTCTGACCTAAGCCATTTGAGCACAAATCGAGATGTATTTACAAACTCTAAAGCCACAAGTAGGAATTTCAGAGCAGCCCTTGAAGCATTTGTTTATTTTGCAGGTTTGTGTTTAGCAGAAAAGCTGACTTCTGTTCTATCTTCCTGCCTTTTGATTGTAGTTTTACTATCGCTGAAGAGTTGTTTTTCTTAACACTGTTCTGGAGACCTGTGCACGTGTTTCCCTGCTTCCAACTCAGCTCATCTAACATATCAGCTCATTAAAGCCACTTGAGTGGAAGTTGGTGTGTTAAAGCAAAAAATAAAAACTTTTGAAGGGCAGTGCATCTTCTTTAGTTCTCAAGCTATTTCAGAACTGGTTTATGTGAGGAATGTCACTGGATCACAGTGAATCATGGGTAATTACTTTCACAAAAGTTTGTTCTGTTAAGGACATACGACGGGGTGCGTCAAGTGTTCGTAGTGGGTCTTTGTGAGTACTCTTGTTGGTGAAGATTAAAGAAATTGGACACTACACAGCCTTAGACACCTAAGCAGGCATGCACTATGGAAGGGTGCAAGGCTGTAGGGTGTACAGTTTCTTTCATTTCCCCCAACAAGGGTGCTTATGAGCTCCCCACTATCGAACATTTGATGCACCCCTTCATGGTAAGTCTGCCTCAAAACGCACTTTAGCTTTGTGCGAGGCTGCAAGTGTGAGTATTGGGACAGGGCCTAATGCCCCAGGCAAATGAACATTACAAATAGGTGTTATACACAAACGGACACAAAGCAGACCCATTCTTCACAGTATACACGCTTTTATTTACATTCTATTTGTTCAAAATGGCCTTGAAACAGTGGAGCCCTATGAGAAAACTGTGCAAATGACTGTACTTTTGATTGACAGGTACAGAGGGGGGGGGAAGAATGCCCTTGAAACCTTTTACTTTTACATAAGTGGTGAGAAGCTGACACAAGAAGTTATTGAGTTTTCACAGAGCCACTGCGCAGCCTTAGCTAGGTTATTGTACAGCCACCCTTCTCCTTGAAGGGGTTCTTGTCTTCAGGCACTCCTTTAATAAGAGGATCTTCAGCTGACTGAGCTTCAACGAATTCACAAAGCTCCTTCGCTGTTTTGGAGACCTTTTGGACGGGAGGAGAGAAAGAGAGAGAGAGAAAAGGAGAAAGAGAGAGATAAACTTTAGGCACAAAGCAAATGACTCATTGCTTTTATAAAATGAGCGAAAACAAGATAATACAATTAAAAACTATTAAATAAACTAGGTCATTATTTATATGAATCCCTTATTATTAATAGTAATCAATTATTCCACAGAGCCATGTTGTTCAAAACTATAGTTGCCCAGCAGCATACCTGTGAAAGATTATTCCATGAACATAAATAAAATGATTGTAATTTACATTTTTGCTGAATACAGAATTTTGCATCAGTGTTACATTTGGCTCAACCAATCAGACCTGCTTTAAAGCCACACTTCTTCTCCTTCTTCCACCTTCCCTTTTCTTTCCTATGTACAGATACTTACTGGCTCTCTCGTGTTCTTCGCTTCTTTCTGAAGCTGCTCAATCTCCATTTTCAGGATGTCTTTATCAGACATATCCCGCGCCATCTTGCCCTAAAAAGAGAGGTCACTTTATTTCTATTTATTAAAACTAATAATAGCTTTTGCGAAGACCACTTCACAAGTTAGAACAGTGTAAATATTGTGCCTTGTATTCTTTCCTTTTTGTGTGTAATAAATTATAAATAATATTTTGTTTAGAAATAATGGTGCTTATTAATAACCATATTTGTCAGTATTTTGTCCTTTTCATCACTTTTCAACATCATTTAAAAAAAAATAAATTCAATGTTGTAAAATGTAAATCACAAGGTTGCCTTATTTTTTTTGTTCAATGGACTTCTAATAGTAAGCTAACAAAACAGTATTATATGTTTTACCTTCTGTTAATTTGTTATTTCAAGTTTATGTAGACTTCAGCATATACTTTAAAGGCAACCAGGTTACTTGAAAATGAAAACAATGAATTGTTTTGTAAAGTGTATGTTGTTTTGTAAATGGATTTGAAAAACTTTAGCATTTCATACGTTTTCTCAAAAATAGAAACTTTACAGGAGAGAGCAAAAATGAGCATAAAAACAATTTTATGTAAGGAAATTTGAGTTACACTGTACAAAGTCTTTCGTTGGTACAACAAAAAAAACTACTTAATGTGGTAACATGCAAATGAACTAGCTTTGTTTCAAGGAACAATTCTTTTCAACACTAGTGCAGTTTCTTGCTACCACATAAAGTCACTCTGTTGGTGGTACCAATGAAGCACTTTTTACAGTATTTTTTACAATATGGTAAAGGAGCTTCTTGTTCAAATGAAAAATTAAATTGAAAATGAGGGGTTGATGAGATGGTTTAACTACACTGAAAAGTAAGGCATTGAATGAACTTTGTTTAATGTGTTTAATGTTTTTTTTTATTTACTTAACTGTGTTGATGTAATATAATCGATTTATTTGGATGACACGTACATTTTTAAACTTAATAAATTAACGCTTTACTTTTTCTACCGAATAAAAATGTGCAGTTTTCATTCTTTGGCGCTTCCAACCTGCAGCTTATTCAAGTCCTACTTGAAAAACAAAGTAAATAAAACACCAAGTAACAATCTGTTAATACTAATCTGACTTTCTTACAACCTAAAGGTTTGCAGTTATAGTTAGGTGCTACACTTACCTACTGGAGAGGGGGGCAGATGATGGAGAGAACAGCAAGTCTTCTATCTGTTAAGGGACCATGCGAGAGGACTTCTGGAGATGGACTGAGTACTCCTGACATAAGCCTTCACTTCTTTAGGATCACCGCCATATGGTAACGGGTGACAGAGGGAGGAGACTGTTCCCCAACAAACACCCCTCCATCCTGATCTGATTAGGTTAAGCCGTCTCAGTAATTAGGGAGGTCAAATTATAGAATCAGGGCAGTGGAGTTCCTCAGGGTTCAACCTTAAAGCCTATAGTTTTTTTTCTTTTTTTTACATCTAACTTTCTCCAGTTCCTATACCCCACAACCTTAGGAGACCTGCTTAGGCTCCACCTGTACCTGTGGAGACTGGCAAGCCTGTGGCTCCATCCAGCTTAAGGAATCTCATAGATTAAAGCCGTGACTTCTTAAAGAGCACTAAACCTAGCGAGGTAGTGGGGGCAAGGATCATGTGGCCTGGAAGAGTGCACTTTCTCATTACCAGATCATAAACAGCTTTACCGTTCTTGAAAAAGAGACCTGGTCCTTTTATTTTAAATATTTTACTATAAATTTAAAAAAACTGAAATTTGCAACATAGCATTGCTGCCGTATGAAAAACTGATTTCACATAAGAAAACAGAACCTGGTCTGTATATAGTGTGACCACTATGTGCTGCATAGACTCATCTCACACATACTTTTATAAAAAAAAATCTTGTAGTATTAATATCAAACAACAGAGTTTCCTTCTCACATAACATTACTTTTCAATTAATACAAATTTTTGTTATGACCACATTATTAGCCATTACGTAGACAATATAATTCAGAAAATAGAACATATAATACAGAAAGAAACAGCTAATGTACCCTATGACTTATTAGGTGGCTAGACAGCACAGTCCAATCCCACCCCTTAATGACTGGTGGTAAACACTACAGCCCTCCAACCTGATCCCCTACTGCACAGTGCTGGTTTAGGTGAGCCAGACAGGGGGCAGGAAATAGGCTGCTTCTCTGGAACCATGTTTAAAATAGCTTGTCCTCACTATTCACAGTAAGTAGTTAAGAAGCAGTTCATGTTCAGTTCAAATGAGTTGCCCACATTATATTGACCTAGATGGCTCATTAAGGTAACACAGAGACTTTTCCTTCAGAACAGATTACATCATCTTGTTTTTAAGAAAAGCTTTAAAAGCAGGTTTTTATGTCAAAAGATTTTACTCTTACAACAGGCTTCATGTTGAGAAGCAGCAATGTGTAAGCTGATAGAAAGATAGCAGCTATATATTAATAGAGGATAAAAATGAGCACATAGATATTTATATTCATATTAAAACTGTCATAAACTTGTCACTAAACTAGTGATAAAAATCACTATTGTTGGTTTTAATCAGGTTTCTCTTGTTGATGTTACTTAACAATTGCATGTGAAGAAACTGTGATATTAAATGAGTTGTCAGATGGGCTTCACAGGTTTTTTGGTCAATGAGAACGTTCCATTCACTTGGTTTACTCATCTTTTTCATGTTGTATCTACCCCTAACTTTCTTCTGCTCCATAGTTAAATTGTTAGTGCTTGTTATCATCTAACGTATCTTACTGCTGAGTGTAATTCTAGGACAGCACAGTAGCACAGTAAGAACCTTATAATCATCTTATAAACTCTCCAACTTGAACCACCAAGATGAACCACATTAAGATGAACACATTACTTACCTGAGCGTCTTAAAAGCGTTTTCACACATAGGAACCTGATAAATCCAATATTGAATTTTTGGAATATACATTTTTTAAAAATCTGTTAAGTTGGATTTAATCAAACTACTTTAGTGTGATTCTTTGAATTATTTGAAGTATTATTTGAAGATTATTTGAAGTATCTTTAAAGCTACTTCTACAGCTGCACAGACAACAAAACATTTAATTTATTCGAAAGTAAAACAGCATAGTGTTAAAACGCTTGGTCTCTCGCCGTCTGTGCAGATTAAAAGTCACATCCGAATGACCCAATTATTGCAGAGGCCAGCATCTTGTCTTAGAAGCATCACCTCCCGTAATCTCATTTCAGGGTATGGACTGTCTTAATCCCAGAGATTAGGGACTGAATCTTGTCAATCTTCCTGTGCTATAAAAGCACAATAAATGTATACAAAATACTTCCTTCTCCCTTTTTCTCTTAAGAATATATCAATTATTTTAGAAAAAAAAGTTGAACTTGCAGCAGAAAAGTATATATTGGCAAATACCTTAATTTTAAATCTGTAGCCAGTATGTGTCACTACTCTTTAAATGTTTAATCATTGTATTCAATGATATAATTTTGTTACATGTATAAAATGATTCTAACATGTTGGACTTTCACACAATCTCACAGCTTTCGAATAAAATTAGTCAAACGCTACAGAGCTATAAAAAAGAAAGAAATTTACATGTTTCCAGAATGATTATTTTAATATCCTGTAAAGTTTTGAGAATTCAGTTATAATAAAATTAACATCCTGATTCTGCTTCTGGCAGGATTCATCATATGTTCATAAGTGCTGATCAAATCTTATTATAAGGTTAGTTAACTTATTTCTAGATGTTTTACTCATTTTAAATAGCCTGAAATTCTATTACTATTTCTGTGCTTCAAACTCTAGACATAAATTGAACAATTCCGTAGTTACTATAATATAATACAACAATTTCTTCTAGTATTTCCATAAAACAATCTCATAATGAGAGTAATACACGGGGAGGACTGACACAATGCTCAGTATCAGCCTGATACTGGCCAAAATCACTGGATCGGAAGAAAAAATATGTAATCCAATATAATCCATTATCTTAAACTATCATGCTTATAACTAAACTTTTACACAACATTGCACTTTGTTTTGAATGTTTGAATAAGGCAGACCAATTAAAACCGCTACTTGATTATGATGTTAATTATGTGGTTGGTTAAAAAACTTACATCCAGACATGCATATTATTAACAGCTGATTTGTTTAAGATATGGAAAATCATGGTATCTGATTGGTAAGTTGCAGTATCAAAAAAAAGTGCCATCACCCTTAAACAATAAGGCTAGATTTAAGATTTCTTCATTAACCTAGACAAGAGTTTACAATGCAGAACATCATCCTACAGTTCACACTGTATGAGAAGGTGAAACTACAAGTTAGACACACTTTTGTTTGAAATTTTTACCATAAACAGGCAAGTGAATACAAGAAACAACAAATAAAAAAAATCATAACCTGGGACAAAGCCAACCCAAGGACATCGGACCTATACTCACATTGCTAGAACAGCTTTACTATGTTACACATGGGCTGAAATAGAATAATACAAAATAAAAATAAATAAAGTAATAGAAAAGGTATTAAACCATGGAAGACTATTTATTACAGTCACAGTTACAGGTGTTGTTGGAAACAGCAACAAAAACAAAGTGAAAAATGAAATTAAATTATTATTAATAATTGCAATAAACAGTTATTTTAACAGGCAATGACCATCTACCCAACAATCAAAGACAGTTTTTCAAAACATATTGACACATAAATGCATGAGGCCCACCCCAAAAACAATAAAAAAACACAGCTATGTGAGCAAAACCTCATAGTCACAGTAATTGCAGCTCCTTGTTTCCACTGAAAAGCAGCAACTGCTTCTGTCAGTAACTACCCTCTCGCTTAACTGCATGTGCCTGTGAGTGAGTGAGACTTTAGAGTGAAGAGCTAGTATGCAGGGACCAGTCTGCAAACGGAAGCACTAAGCAAAAACAGACTCCATGAAGACTGTGCATGTGTGTGTACAATCAACCACATCACCAGCAAGCAATTACAGTACCACTGTGCAGATACAGGCTAATTACTACCCATCAGACAGTCTGCCTTTAGAACATTTTGTGATTCTAATATTATGCATGTTGTTGATATTCTGTAAGCTTTTGCTTCCTCATATCTGTGGGTCAATGTGCACCAGAGACGGGGACGCATGGTATCTGATGGAGTTGCTTAACTGATCTGCTACTTGCCTCGAGAATAATAAACTATGACATTTCAGACTGAGAGAGTAAAAACAAATCTGACTCAATTAGCATCCTTAATACAGTAAATGAATAAAACATTTTCAGCCTTATAAGTGGGACATTGCCTGTCAGTTTTACTTTAGTCACACAGTTTTACTGGAACAGCATTCTCCCACAGTTCCCAGTGGCTTCGGTTTCAGAATAACTTTAATCAATCAATCAATCAATAAATCTTTATTTTAACTCGAAGTACATTGAGGGCAACCCCTTATTTTCAATGTAGCCAAGCATTTATAAGAACAGGGACTGACATGTCAAAGAAAATAAAAATGTAATCATTATAAATTAAAACAACTGAGAAGAAAGTAGATAATACACATTAAAATAAATGTAAAAATAACAGTGAATATAATAATAGAAATAATAATAAAACTAAAAATAGATCAAAATAAAAGTGAAGGTTTAATTAGTAAGAAATTAAGATAAAAGAGGGTAAGAGATTAATAGTAATAAAAAAGAAATATCATAAAATATTAAAATAATAATAATAATAACAATAATAATAATGAAAGAATGAAATAACATCAAAATAAGATAAAATGTAATGATACAAAACTAATTGTAACAATAAAATAATAAAAGAAATAAAATAATAAATAAAAATAAAGCTAAAGCATGAAATAAAAATGAAGAATAAGTAAGATTAAGTAAAACAGGTACAGGCTGTCTGAAGGTAGTTAGACATTAAAAGTTTAAAATGATTGAGTGACACCAGTGAGCTGAGTTTTAATGTCTCCTGTAGTAGATTCCAGCTTGCTGGTGCACTTTAGCTAAAAGCAGATTTTCCCAGTTCAGTACCTTTCCCAACTCTTGGTACCTGGCAGGTGATCGAACCACTAGAGTGAGTCTAATAATTACTGTTATTTATACTCATCAATGAAGTGATGTATTCTTGCAAATGACCGGAGAGTGTTTTATAAATAAAAATAATAAAAAGGCTTTCATTACAGAAAAATCTTCAGCCTGATGAACACAGCAAAGCACTACATGAAGTAGAAGTGTTTAAAGGAACGATGGAAGACAAATTGACTAGCACATAGTCTGGTGAGAAAGTACAATGTGCAATGGCTAGTTTAGCTGAAGTTTTCTTTAAATCTGACTAAAACTCCAGATGGAGATTAGCCATGCATTTCAAGATGTGTTGCCTCTTTTCTTTAATCCTAACATTTAACATTGCATCTGTTCTGTACATCAGACTAAAGAATTTTTACATACAAAGCACCACATGGACCTAGCTCATAAATCACATACTTAGTTGCTCAGTGTAATAAGATTGTCCACAAGTGGGAGCTACTGGCATCAGGTCTCCTGGATGGAATGCTGACCCCCCAGCTTTGTGTTATTTATCCTACGACTTATACTATATTATTTTTTTCTGTATGGTAGCATATTCAAACTGTATTTATATGAATTACATAGATTTACATAGATCTAGCTGAGCAAGCTGATTACAGCTGAAATTACCCAATGTGAGCCCATTTTCTAGAGCTAGCCCATATGCTGCCATCAGTTCAGTTCATTTTCTTGTCTTCTCAACTTGAATTTAAACAGATCATGGTATCATGGTATTTTAGCAGAACGCTTTGGAGGATCGAGAGGGGAAGAAAAGCTTATCCACTTTATTTCATGAGCTAATTTTTATCCACATGGATAAATCCCACCAGGCCTGGCTGACACCCTAACTCCAAACCAGTAGGATGTCCTGTGGAGTACTACATGTTGGGGCTTTGCATTACTGACACTTTGTATCCTTGTTTTATAATAAAAAAGGCTATAATCTTATATATCTTTATCTAACCTATATATTCTAATATTAAACCAGACAGGATGACAAAGACATTAAAACAGACTCATACTTCTGGGACTTTTCTCTCAGATGTACTCCGTCAATATCCAGTTACTAGGTGAAAGTAAAAGGTTATACACAACGCTGCTCTTTATCAAAAGTCATACAGTCTTCAGCCACTCTTGAGGAGAATTTGTGGATTATTTAATTAGGCTATATTAAGATATTTGTCCATTTACCAGGTTACCTCCTGAAAGCTCCAGAAAGCTGCTTCAGTACTTGATGCACTTGAGATGGTTCTTAAAGAAAATATGGGCCTGTTTTCCCTGTTCATCATTCTTTGGGTGCCTGTATTTACTATACTGAGGAGCATATGTCCTTTTCTGATGACCAACTGAAAGATCTTTACACGTTGCAACCATCAGGTCTCCAAGTCCGTCAATGAAGAACTCTAAACAAGCAGTATAGTGACAAAGAGAGAGATATTTGTCTTATTCAGATGCTTCTTGTGCACAAATTGAACACACTGCTGACTAATGGGCTGGAAAACACTAATGAATGAACTAGTGTGACTGTCCTGAAGCAGAGAAGGACTTCTTACCTGTGTGAGCTATTCTTTTCAGGACAGGGTCAAAGCCAACTTTTTGCACTGCATCAGTTCGGGCCAGGAAGAAATTGACCACTCCGTCTACGTAGTAACAGTCATCAAACCCAGGCACTGGGCCGTGCACCTTTTGGAACGAGCGTGTCAGGCAGCCACCCTCATCCTCATCTCCTTCATCATACATGAGACTGAAATAGAACTGGTTCCCATCAACATTTCCACCCAGCTGAGAAAGGAAAGGGGGAATGAATGCCTTTAACTGCAAGGAATATGTGATCAAACCATAAAGCATTCAATATCACAAGGACTTTCTCACCATGACGTCACATCACCTATTCCTTTTTCTCATTGCTTACCACGTCCAGTTCCGGAACGGCTTCCATAACCTTCACAAAGCTCTCAATGCTTGTCTTTTCAAGGAACAAGTAGTCGTCGTCCACCCACAGGACGTACTTGGTGGTGACCTGTGAGATGGCCAGGCTTCTGCCTGCAAACCAGCCCTAGGGAGCATCATTTATATTTATCATTGTAGAAAGGCAATTCGAGGGCCAAACAATCAGTATTCATCACACAGGCTAAGGTCATGCTTAGTCATGCTTTTATTCGGTTTACTTTACTTGCTTTTTGGTAGGAGCAATTGCAATTAAAAACATAATTAGTTTGAGATAATTTTGGAACTCGTAGAAGTTCTAGTGACAGTTGTTCAAGGGCGTAGAATTAGCATGGACGGAAGTGACGTGTCCCTACCAATATCCAATGATTATTGAATTGTCTCCACCAATAATTTGATCCCCTCCCAAAAAAACCCTGATCTTTCAATGTTTCATTAACCTACAGGTGCAGAAAGGGTCAAATCACCTACTCGAGTATGGTCAGTTTGACTGGCTGTGTCTTTCCCTGCTGTCATGGGGTGTGTTAACGTGTGTTGTGTTGGTGTGAGTGTATCAAACACAGCAGTGCTGCTGGAGTTTTGAAAACCTTCAGTGTCACTGCTGGACTAAAAACCTGTGTTCAGCATCCTGTGACCACTGATGAAGGACTAAACGATGACCCACACAGTGTCCTGTGTTTTAGTTAGAAGATCTAGATACAAGGTGCACTAATAGAGAAAGGATAGGGTATAATAGAATGGACAGTGAGTGGACACAGTAGGCGTGTGCCATGTCGTATCGCACAAAATTATATCGCCAACATTTCTTAATATGGTGAACGATATTATACCCTGAAATATCCTGCCATATCACCCATCCCTAATTATCACATCAGGGTACTACTTTACTGTTTTTAGAAAAAGAAAAATTCACACTTTTCTCATTTCCCATTATATATCTACCAGAGACAGATTTTATCTGTTCAGTTTCATTAATTTTACTTCAGTCCTGGATATATGGAGATATTATTTAGTATCGTGACATTCTGGATCATTGACTTTTGTTACAATCTGATGAAAATTCTTGTATTTTTTAACATCTCAGTTAGGGGTGTGCCATATCATATCATATGCAATAATAAAATTTAATTTTCATTTTGTTGCAGTAGTGTATTCTTGAAATATTTTTTTTAAATTCAATGTTATGCCATATCGTTAAGAGTAGCGTTCTCGCAAAAATACCATGAAATATCGTGATATTATTGTAGGGCCATATCGCCCACCCCTAGGACACAGTATTTTAAAACTCCAGCAGCACTGCTCTGTCTGATCCTCAGGAGTGCTGAGAATTATCCAACAACCAAATGATATCTGCCCTGAGGTGATCCCCTGGGGGTTTATATTTTAACATACAAAAATATACTTTAGAAGACTATGACTTGTAGTACTCTGTGTGTATTAGAAGTATATAAGTTCTACTCCACTATAAATTTAGTATAGAATTTAGTACTAAAACTTTATTGTAAGAGCACATTAAGTGTTTTTTTAAAATACTTGTGCGTTTGTGTAAATGTACTAATACTATATCATGGGAATACACAATGTGATACACTACATATGTGATTGAAGAGCACTGTGGTGGTAGTACAAAAATAATTAAAGCACACTTTTAATGTGTTTTTAGTGTTTAATCGGGCATCTAAGACAAATATACCTCAATTCTATTGGAAAAGTGGTGAAAAATAAGTATTCATTAAATATCACTTTATATAACTTTAATAACATATTAGTAGTTATGTAATACTAATAACATGGGCAAGCTGACAATGCACATATAATCCCAAAGGGTTTAATGGAACAAATGTTATTATTTTATTCTGTACAACCATATGTTTCAAGATGTTTTCCAAAATATAATAATGCAAGTATGCGTACCTGAGCAGGAGGCATGATGTATTGTTCTACATTAGTTCCAGACACATTTTCAGGCTTCAGGCTGTCATCAGCAATGATGATCTTTATGTCTGGATAAAACTTGCGGATGCTGTTGATGAGAACCTTTAACTGGTTGTACCTGATAAAAGTCTTAGTGGCTATGGTCACTAGGGAGTTGATATCTAAACAGGAAAAGGAGGTGTCACAGCATGTTATTTTAATGAATTATGTATTAATATGTATAATACATGCTCTGTGTAAACACAGAACTCACAAGGATAGTCTGGTTGTCTACGGTTTGTGCTCTTACCTTCTCCAGGATCATAGAGAACGGGTATTGAAGGCCTGCTGATCGTGATGGAAAATATTGCTTCAAAGTCTTCAAAGGAAAAGTAAACTGAAGAAAGAGAGATGACTGGTTAGTGAAAAGATTAAGACTTAAATGTAAACAACAGTATGGTTTAGCACATGTTACTGTAGCAGTGGAGCTACGAGGCAAAATACAGCCCCAACAATTATCTCAGCCCACTGAAACACCATCCGGGTCTTTCTTAATTGTCAATGTGGAAGTATTACTCACTGTAAACTGCACTGTGTAGCTGAACACTGGGGGCAACACGTGTTGCAATGACTTATGACATTTCTGCAGATCCAACTCGCCGTGCATGCTAGATCAGTTTCTGCTTTTCTATTTTGAAATGTATGTTTAAGGTCATTCAAGAAAGAAATGTAATCTTTGGCATCTATATGCAAGATCTGATAACATGCGAAGGGAAGTAGAAACAATAAGCCAGTCGTCTAAAATAGCCGCCCACAGCTTCCAGCTACATGGTGTAGTTCATTGACAAGTCATCAATGAAGAGGTGGATCCGGGTTATACGGGTTGAGAGATGTTTTAGGGGTGTATTTAAAGAAAAGAATTGGAGGGCTACTAGTGTTTGTTAGCCTCACAGCTCCTATACATAACTGAAGTAAGCAACAACGGACCCCCAACATGTGTTATCTGATTAACTACATATACATATGCTGGTGGCGGCATGGTGGTGTCACCTCACAGCAAGACGATCCGGGTTCGATTCCCGGTCAGGGCCGTTTTGTGTGGAGTGTGTATGTTCTCCCCGTGCTTGAGTGGGTTTCCTCCGAGTACTCGGGTTTCCTCCCACATGTCCTAAGGTTGGGCATGATAGGTTGATTGGTCACTTTAAACTGCCCATAGGTGTGAGTGCGTGAGTGAGTGTTGGCCATGCAATGGACTGGCGAACTGTCCATGGTGTACCTTGCCTTCGCCCGATGATGCTGGGATTGGCTCTAGCCCCCCTGTGACCCCGACTAGCGGGATTAAGCGGCAGATAATGGATGGATAGACATATACTGCCACCTCATTAGGTACATCTCCTTGTATCTGCACTCATTATATCAGCTCTAACCTGCATACTTTCTACAATTATAGACTGCAGTCCATCTGCTCTTTAAAGGTCAGGGTGGTGGATCATTCTCAGCACTGCAGTGACACTGGCGTGGTGGTGGTGTGTTAGTGTGTGTTGCACTGGTACAAGTGGATCAGACACAGCAATGCTGCTAAAGTCTTTAAACACCTCAGTGTCACTGCTGGACCAAGAATAGTCCAGGAACCAGTCAACAGTGTCCTGTGGGCAGCATCCCATGACCACTGAAGAAGGACTACAGAATGACCAACACAAACTGTGCAGCAACCGGCAAGCTACTGGGGGACAACCAGTCATACTGCCAGAAGAGCTGACTAAATCCTGTGCTCACTTTAAGGCCATTAAGGCCAAGTTTGTTGATGATACTACTGTCATCACACAGTTCTTCCACAGGTGTACCATTCAGGGTGTTCTTCTACAGGTGTACTATTCAGAGTGTTCTTCTACAGGTGTACTATTCAGAGTGTTCTTCTACAGGTGTGAGATTCAGAGTGTTCTTCTACAGGTGTAATATTCAGAGTGTTCTTCTACAGGTGTACTATTCAGAGTGTTCTTCTACAGGTGTACTATTCAGAGTGTTCCTCCACAGGTGTACCATTTAGAGTGTTCTTCTACAGGTGTACTATTCAGAGTGTTCTTCCACAGGTGTACCATTCAGAGTGTTCTTCTACAGGTGTACTATTCAGAGTGTTCTTCTACTGGTGTACTATTCAGAGTGTTCTTCTACAGGTGTACTATTCAAAGTGTTCTTCTACAGGTGTACTATTCAGAGTGTTCTTCTACAGGTGTACTATTCAGAGTGTTCTTCTACAGGTGTACTATTCAGAGTGTTCTTCTACATGTGTACGATTTAAGTGCTCTTCTACAGGTGTACCATTCAGAGTGTTCTTCTACAGGTGTAAAATTCAGAGTGTTCTTCTACAGCTGTAATATTCAGAGTGTTCTTCTACAAGTGTAATATTCAGAGTGTTCTTCTACAGCTGTAATATTCAGAGTGTTCTTCTACAGGTGTACGATTCAGAATGTTCTTCTACAGGTGTACCATTCAGAGTGTTCTTTTACAGGTGTAAGTTTTAAAAAGTTCTTCTACAGGTGTGAGATTCAGAGTGTTCTTTTACAGGTGTGAGATTCGAAGTGTTCTTCTACAGGTGTACGATTCAGAGTGTTCTTCTATAGGTGTACTATTCAGAGTGTTCTTCTACAGGTGTACCATTCAGAGTGTTCTTCTACAGGTGTACCATTCAGAGTGTTCTTCTACAAGTGTAATATTCAGAGTGTTCTTCTACAAGTGTACTATTCAGAGTGTTCTTCTACAGGTGTACCATTCAGAGTGTTCTTCTACAGGTGTACCATTCAGAGTATTCTTCTACAGGTGTAATATTCAGAGTGTTCTTCTACAGGTGTAAGATTTAAAAAGTTCTTCTACAAGTGTAATATTCAGAGTGTTCTTCTACAGGTGTACCATTCAGAGCGTTCTTCTACAGGTGTATGATTCAGAGTGTTCTTCCACAGGTGTAAGATTCAGAGTGTTCTTCTACAGGTGTAAGATTCAGAGTGTTCTTCTACAGGTGTACGATTTAAGTGTTCTTCTACAGGTGTACTATCCAGATTGTTCTTCTACAGGTGTACCATTCAGAGTGTTCTTCTACATGTGTACGATTTAAGTGTTCTTCTACAGGTGTACCATTCAGAGTGTTCTTCTACAGGTGTACCATTCAAGTGTTCTTCTACAAGTGTAATATTCAGAGTGTTCTTCTACAGGTATAAGATTCAGAGTGTTCTTCTACAGGTGTAAGATTCAGAGTGTTCTTCTACAGGTGTACCATTCAGAGTGTTCTTCTAAAGATGTACCATTCAGATTGTTCTTCTATAGGTGTACGATTTAAGTGTTCTTGTACAGGTGTACGATTTAAGTGTTCTTCTACAGGTGTACCATTCAAGTGTTCTTCTACAGGTGTACCATTCAAGTGTTCTTCTACAATTGTAATATTCAGAGTGTTCTTCTACAGGTGTAAGATTCAGAGTGTTCTTCTACAGGTGTACCATTCAGAGTGTTCTTCTACAGGTGTAAGATTCAGAGTGTTCTTCTACAGGTGTATCGTTCAGAGTGTTCTTCTACAGGTGTACCATTCAAGTGTTCTTCTACAGGTGTACCATTCAAGTGTTCTTCTACAAGTGTAATATTCAGAGTGTTCTTCTACAGGTGTGAGATTCAGAGTGTTCTTCTACGGGTGTACCATTCAGAGTGTTCTTCTACAGGTGTACCATTCAGAGTGTTCTTCTACAGGTGTAAGATTCAGAGTGTTCTTCTACAGGTGTACCATTCAGAGTGTTCTTCTACAGGTGTACCATTCAGAGTGTTCTTCTACAGGTGTAAGATTCAGAGTGTTCTTCTACAGGTGTAAGATTCAGAGTGTTCTTCTACAGGTGTACCATTCAGAGTGTTCTTCTACAGGTGTAAGATTCAGAGTGTTCTTCTACAGGTGTACCATTCAAGTGTTCTTCTACAGGTGTATGATTCAGAGTGTTCTTCTACAGGTGTACAATGTGAGCAACTCTTACACATTGCCAATTCCCATCGCTCTGACTCACTGAACTCTAGGCTAGGCTTGGCTAGCACACGTACACATTGCTTACTGAACCCCCACTATATATATATATATATATATTGCTGCTATCCATAGTTTACTTTATGCCCGCTGTCCTGTTACTTTATGACTGTAAAGGTACCTTTAACTACTATTTTTGTTTGTACTTTCTTTTTTGATGAATGGAGGTTTTGACCTTTTTTTTTTTTACTTTTTTGCATCATTCAATCAATTTTTGTGGAGACTATTGTTACAATATATACAAAATCATAATTTATAGAATATTTTCTATTGGGAAGCAGCTATCCTTAATTTAAAATAGATTTTATATGTTTACAGCTTTCAAAGCTATGTTTGTTGGTCATGCATTTTTAAGTTTTGCTCAAAATGAACTAACGTTGTTACAACCAAACATTCAATAACATTTCTGTAGTGTTTTGTTTGTGACAAAATAAAATGTTCTGTCACCTTTTTAAATTAATTAAACATAATTAAAGTATAATGTCATTCAGAGCGAAGGATTTTTGTCTAAATTCCAAGTTAAAGGTCCCAAATGGTGTTTGATATGTGATTTCATATATATATATCTCCACTATTGTTGTTTTTTCATTGTTCTCTGCAAGCTGATATTTGGCATTCTGCATGTTGCGCATGGCTTGCAGGTTGGATACTTTAGCCGTATGTAACGCAGGCTGAAAGATTGTGGCTATCACCAGTGCCCTGTGAGCTATGGCACAGAGGTGTGTTAAACTAAGGTGCTAACTGCCACACAGAGAAAATACCATCCGAAACATGTAATGATTTTTTAGTTTTAATTTAATGTTTTGTTGAGTCATCATCATTAAGGCATTGCCAGACCTTCTGATATATTGAATATTAAACTTTTAATCAGAGAGGCGTTTTATCATTTTTAAAATAAAAAAAAAATTTATGTCTCAATATGTTTGTGTCGAATTATTGATTTCTGCCTGGCTTACTGTCTCAGTCTTAGCCATCTGCAGCACTTCAGCATCGGCCTGTATATTTTTTCACCTCTCAAACAATAGCTTGGCTGTTGCCACAGTGGCTTTACAGATAACACATACCTTAATGTTTGCTGTTCATTATCACATGCTGTTCATTTCTATTTGCAGATGAACTATTCATACACGTGGCTTGTTTGGAGTCAATGGTTAGCTCCACATAAAAGTCTCTTTATGTTTCCTGCAGAGCAATGCCATTTTATGATGCGTCACAAAGTATTATTTAGTTTTTAATGTTTAATCAATTTACAACCCTTTTTGATGAGACACAATATAAAAAGTTCAGCGTTATTGGTGATTTCACAGGTGTGCAAGTCACCCATGCCATGTAATGCACCCCCCACCATACCATCACGAAGGCTGGCTTTTTCCTTTTTAGCCTGGAGTACATGGTATTCATGCTTTCCAGAATGAATTGCAAATGTTGATATGTTGGGCCACATGTCATTTTCCATTTCACCTCAGTCCATCTTAAATAAGCTCAGGCCCAGAGAAGGCGATGGCATTTCTATATCACTTTATATTTGTTCTCTTTGTTTGGATGGTAGAGTTTAAACCTGCATTTGTGAATGCAGTGATAGACAGTCTTCAAGTGCAATAGTTTTGGTAAATGTTACTGAACCCACACCATGATTTCCACCACAGAATGCTATCTGAGACCTAAAGATCAGAAAGATCTCTATAATTTGTTTGTTCAGCCTGATTCGTGCATGCAGAGATTTTTCCACATTCTCTAAATCTTTTAAGGCTTCTATGTACTGTAGTACCCAAATTCTTAGTTATTTAATTAAGTTGTGCTTGCACAGTTTTTCACAGAGTGGTGATCCCTTTCACATCTGTACTTTTGAAAGACTCCGCCTCTCTGGGACATTCTATTTATATTTGCCCTGTTGCCAGTTAACCTAATTATTAGTGAAATTTCCCACCAGATGTGTTTTTTAGCATTACACAGCTTTAACTTTTGTCTTTTGTTGTCCTTCTCCCAACTTTTCTGAAATGTGTTGCTAGCATCATATTCAAAACGAGCACATATTTTTAAAAAAACAACATTTCTGCATTTCAAATATAAGCTTTCAGGTGTAAAATACAGCATATCTGATTCACCACATCAAGCTATTGCTTTGTAGATACCTCTGCAATCACCAGGATCCCAGAGCAATGGCCTCGACACACCTTAGAAATTGGGATGTCATAGCAGAGGCCTAGCAACCACCAGGGACTCTATAGCATTGGGTTTAACAAGACAACTTTGAAAGTTGGACAAAGTTTGTTTAATACATTTCCAATTTTTTTTAATTGCAAACTTCCATCATGAGTTCTACAGTTTATGGTAGTCACATTTATTAGTTAGCTTTTTTTTAAGTTAGCATTTAATTTGGCAGGTCTCCAGCTAGACACCTCTTGTACTCCCTGAACACCTACAACTGCCAGAAATCATCATCGAACTTACAGATGACACAACAACTAAGGGCCTCCAATAACAAAGACATGACCTACAGAGAGGAGGTCAGCCTCCTGCTAACAACCAGTTTTACTAGAGTATCAGTCAAGGGGCCTGTCACTACACCTCCTACCTGAATCATCATCACCTCCACGGACAACCCAAACCACATCCTAACCTTCCTCAATCTGTACTTTACTAGTACTTCAAATTTAGCATATCTGCACAGACTGACCTCTTTTACAAGTTCTATCTTGTATAATCTGGTGTATATAACATATATAACAATTGTAAACAATATTCTATATCTTATTTAGTGTGAATCTCTTTTATTTGGCTTTACCGGCCTCAGACCAATTCCATATGTAGAAATGTTTACATCTGTATATATCATAGGTTTTATTTTATAACTTATCATACTTATATATGTATGGTTACATGGTTAATGTTTATATATATATATATATATATATATATATATATATATATATATATATATATATATATATATATATATATATATAATTTGATTTTTAATTTGATTTTCAAACAAGCATATTTGCATAATCCACACACAACTATCAGTTTTCAGTCTGGCTAACCAGAGAACCACTTGACATTGCCTGGAAACACTTTAAATGGGTGGTTTCTGGCGTGTGTACAGTGCTGTATATGAAGTATCAGATCATTTAGGACTTATAAACCACTTGGAATCACTTGTACTTTTGATATTGTCAGCAATTCAGACACAACAAAGACATTCGGAACGACCACGCCTCTGTTAATTCGTTTAAAATTAAGCCTACCCATGTCGCTTGACCTGATGTGGTAGACAGTGCTGGTGTACATCACTCTGCTCAGCAGAAGGTTGAGAAGGTCCAGGCTAGTGGAGGAGATGGTTAGTGTGCTCTGGTCCTGCCCCTCCACCTCCACTCCCTCCAGATCGTTGTTCACCGATAACACGCCTTTCTGTACACTCAGAGTCACCTAACAGCACAGCAGGTAAACACAGCTTAACTTCAGGTCTAACCAGTGGCGATGTAAACTGTAGGCAGGTTTTTCGCGCAGCGAAGAAACCAGTAACATATTTTCACTTTTCCTTCACCATGACGATTTCCCGCCATGCGTTCAAGCAAAAACCCTGAAGGAAGCATTACCTTAAGCTGGCAGTATAAAACATCCAGATAGTGTACAGTCATAGGCAAGCATTTGAACATTCCTGGTCAAATTCCGTTTTGATGGTTTTCTAAGGCTGTAATCACACTAGGCTAGGAGGCCTTGTACCATGCCGGAGCAGGATTGTTCCCCATCCCACTCCCTCGCTGGCCTGCGCTCACCTTAATGCTCCGGGCCTGAGCTCATCTACATTATCAACTGAGGGTCATTATGGGGTGTGTCTCAAAACCTAGTGAGCTGTCTAGGTAGGCACTGACTAGCTAGGCAGTTGTTTGAGTAGCAGCGTTTTGTCTGACATCTCTCCTCATAAAACAGATTACTGAGACACTCCAGTGAGAGAGAGACTGCGTCACGCCCACTCCACCACGCGACTGGTGGTTTAGCTGGTTGCTGAGCTACCGGCCGGTGTTGTGCCGAATTTAGCACCCCCGCCAGGAAAAGCACCCTCTCTCGGGAGGGGGTGCCGTGACATGATCATTATTTTATTATTTCTTACGAGTCAGCGTAGCTTATAAGAGTATCTTAGGTATTTTCTAAGTAAAGTTTTAGCCAAGAAGACGATGTGTGCGCGCTCCCGAGAGGGGGTGCTTTTCTTGGCGGGTGTGCTAAATTCGGCACAACATCTGCATCCAAAACAATAGCCCTAGGCTTAAAAATACACTAGCATTAATGCTAATGGCTGGAGTGTAAAACTGCAAAATGGTTAACAACTCGTTGCAAAGTTGCAAATAAAATACTGTTTTGTGTGAATATATGACAAGAAACACATTAAAACACCAGAGAAAATCGAAATAACTCACATTTTAAAACGACTTCACTGCTCGTAGATTTGTCTTAGCAATCATGGGATTGCCTTAGCGGCTGAGGAAGCGTTCAAAATAAGGTGCCTCAGTAGACAGCATGTTTAAGGTATATAAAAACTGGAACAGCCTACATGTCGGAAGCGTGCATAGTATGACGTAAAATGCTGCCTATGTAGGCAGCTCACTAGGTTTTGAGACACACCCGTAGTCTTGATCTTGGTCACATAGGGTGAGATGTTTTCAGTGGCCTAAGGGTGCGCACACCAACAATGATGCAAATACAGTGATGGCGGTGATCTCACGCAAGGCTGAAGTTGTGCTTCCTATTTGCCAGCTTCTTGGTCTTATTCTCCTGTTCCAGCTTAAGTGGTGCAGAAGTTATGGTTAGCAATCACACAAGGTGCGTACTGGGCCCAAGTCCAACTGAATGGTCACATTGGTCAAACAAATTGGACTTTTGGGGGTCAAGCGTGTTCGTGCATGGTACGAATCGCCTACAAAAAGTAATAAAGCACTCTTCTGCAAAGCTCAATTACAAATTTGTTTAACATGAAAAAATACAACACAAACACGTTATATGACCAGGGACACCCAAACCTGCAAACGACAGTACATGAATATTTTTCAGCATGACTTAATTGTCTGTTATAAAGTTAGCAACCCAAACAGAACTAAAGTAGGCATTCATAGAAATACATTAGAAATACATTAGCACTTAAAGGAGCAATATGTAAGATGATATAATCTGTTGGCTTCATACTCCACACAGCCCCCTCCTCCTGCCTCTTCACTCCTCCCACTTGTCTGAAGAATTGCTGCAAGTGCAGTATAAACTTCATCCCTTTACTCGCCAAGATCTGTCTTAAGCAACGCTAATGTTACTTCTTGTATTGCTTCTATTTTTGTCACGTGTTTTATTCTTCATTCAGTTTTGGGGACGTAAAGCAGACTTGACACTACAGTGATTCACTATCACCTCTTCAGGTACAAAGTGGTATCACAATACAGGATGGGCCGGGGTCAGCAGATGCTAACCTCAGTTGATACACTATATTGCTAAAAGTATTCACTCACCCATCCAAATCATTGAATTTAGAAGTTCCATCTAGACATGCAGACTGCTTCTACAAACATTTGTGATACAATGGGTCACTCTCAGGAGCTCAGTGAATTCCAGTGTGTCAACGTGATAGGATGCCACCTGTGCAACAAGTCCAGTTGTGAAATTTCCTCACTACTAAATATTCCACAGTCAACTGTCAGTGGTATTTTAACAAAGTGGAATGGACTGGGAGCGACAGCAACTTTGTGCAGTCAATCACTACAGAACTCCAAACTTCATGTGGCCTTCAGATTAGCTCAAGAACAGAATGTAGAGAGCTTCATGGAATGGGTTTCCAAGGCCAGGCAGCTGCATCCAAGCCTCACATCACCAAGCACAATGCAAAATGTCAGATGAAGTGGTGTAAAGCACGCCACCACTGGACTCTATAGCAGTGAAATGATCTCTGGAATGACCAATCACACTTCACCGTCTGGCAATCCGATGATCAAGTCTAGTTTTGCCAGGTGAACGAAACTTGTCTGACTGCACTGTGCCAAGTGTAAAGTTCGGTGGAGGGGGAATTATGGTGTGGGGTTGTTTTTCAGGAGTTGAGCCCCTTAGTTCCAGTGAAAGGAACTCTTGATGCTTCAGCAGACCAAGAGATTTTTGACAGTTTCATGCTCCCAGCTTTGTGGGGACAGTTTGGGAACGACCTCTTCTTGTTCCAACTTGACTGCACACCAGTGAACAAAGCCCATAAAGAGCGAGTTGGTTGTGGAAGAACCTGCACATCAACCCGAGTCCTGACCCGATAAAACTCTTTTGGGATGAATTGTAGTGGAGACTGCAAGCCAGGCCTTCTCGTCTAACGTCAGTGACTGACCTCACAAATGCGCTTCTCTGGAGGAACAGTCAAACATTCCCATAAACACAGTCCTAAACCGCAAGGAAAGCCTTCCCAGAAGAGTTGAAGCTGTTCTAGCTGCAAAGGATGGGCTTCCATAGAGTTATAATCCATAGGGTTATATTAAACCCTATGGATTAAGAATGGTACACAGTACATGGACGTCTTTGACATACAGTCAAAAAGGATATTTCTTTCCATCATGTTAATAGTTGGAATAGCAGGAATGTTTTTAAAATATTATACATATTAATTGCATAATCTTACATACTGCTCATTTAAGTGTTAAGTAAAGTATTTACAAAAAAGAATACAGAGATCAAAGAAACCAGTGACAGCTCCTCCACAAGCAGAAAAAAGCTTCCCACATGTTTGTATAATCTTACCTCGTACTCGTCCCTCTTGTCTGCGCGTAACGCTAAGCCTACAACAAAACACCACTTTATCCCACATAATCACTAACTTTATTACAGAAAAAGCACATAAGGCAAGCATGTAGGCCATACCTGGTACTGCGCTCTTCTTCATAGGAGCGACTGTTAATCCATGAATAGGGTACTGGAGAGGGGAGTTGGGGAGAGCGAGAATAATCTTGTTCAAGCTTGTTGTTGTCCTAAACAAGAGGCATACTTTAAACAAATGCATATCTCACAGATCTCTGACCAAAACAATAAGGCTTGAAACTGGACACAGGAGATCCTCATTTCAGACAATCATTTTAGTGTATTTAGAATACTAACAAACATGTCTGTAAAACAAACAGATAGTATTTAACCACATGCAGTACAGATTAAATTGAAGAATGCTGGAGTATCTCAACTTTTTAAAGCCTTAAACTTCACCAGCATTCACCTGTTAAGACTCATACATCTGTACATTGACAACAAGATAATTGACTAGTAATAATTAAAGGGGAATTCTGGTTTACTGCTTTTCTTTTTTTCACCATTTCTGAATAATTCAGTTGTTTAAACTGTAAACAGACTCAATTACAGTGTTTTGATGAGAAATGCTTCATAGAGTGCCGTCAAAGAGTTAGATATCTTTACAGTGGTGCTGACAGTGGTGCAATGTGTGCAGCATTAATCTAGCCATTTTATTTAATATGAACCAACCAGTGAACCTGCATAAGTTATATATAGTATGTTGAAAATAGTAAATCACTGGTACAGCTTAAAAAAGTATTTTTTTTCTGGGATTTTGCCTCACAACTCCCTGGCATATAAACTACATAGACAAATGTATTAAGACACCTACAACACTTCCACTTTTTGATAAATATCAATCATAATCAATAGTGAAATGTCTAGAGGGGAAGAAATTTCATGACCTGACCTATGGTAACGAATGGCATCTTCTTACACAATGAAATTCAGGCAGCCCTTTAGAACAACCCATTCTTACACAAATGTTTGTAAAGGCAGAATGCATGGCTTGGTTCTTAATTATATCACTGCTGTCGAAAGCAAAGCATGCATCATTTTTGTCCATTTAAATTTTTCTACATCCTTTCAATGCAGCAGGTGCAGTCTACACTGTGGGACAATTCTGTGGTTAATTGACCAATGAAAATCCCTCAAAAATACTAAACCCATAGAATTACATTGAAAGTAAGGAATGTTTTTGTCCTCTCCAATAAATAAGAGATGTGTCCCAATATTTTTGTTAAAATCTTCACTCAAAACTATCATTAGGAAGCACGTTTATTACCATTCCATGTAATGACTTACAATGTGTGTGCGATTCGAGGTACTAAACTCTTCAGAAGTCTAGTTGTGTGCAATTCTATCTATTCTGACAAGTATCTCTAGAATAAAGCATCTCACATCAAACCACTAGGAATGACTTGGTTTACATCTTAACTATTAAATTTTCCAAAAGTTAATCTCTGGAATTCCCCTTGAACTTTTGAGGCTATAGTCCACTACCATGTGACTCTTCATGGGTTCATTTAGGACTCATAGTATCCAGTATCCAGAATAGCAGTCCAGTGGCTCTACTTTAACAATGAAACCTGTGAAACCTGATCTGGTGTTGCCTGTATGCCTTTGCCCGGCGATTCTGAACAGCGCTAAGACTTTCCTTAGGCACTGCACTGGAGAGCTGAACCCCTCCACAGGGGCATGAGGAACGGCTAACGCCGGGTAGCAGCATGGTGCTGACAACAGAAGGAAAACAACAACAGTTTAAAACAAGCAACATTCCTGAACAAGTAATTAAACTGTATGTAATGATAAAGATGCTTCACATTGTTATATGTTTTATTAACGTTAATCTATTTAACCAAATACCTTCGTTTTCCTGTTCTGTTCAGTGTAAATGTGAAAGGTGGTGTGCTGTGAAAAAATACAAAATAATGACAAAATCACCAACTCAGCAGACAAGAATTTACACGAGCACTCAAATCTGAATAATCTCTGAATAATCTCACTTTCATAATATTTATAATATTTATATTTTATAAAAATATTTACAATTTCCCTTACAAAAAAGAAGTTTATTCAAGTGTGCTATTAGTATACTTCTTTTAAACTAAAACAAGTGAGTATGATTTCAGTTGACTTTTTATGTACTTAAAAAGTACATACATACTTATGTATACTTGGGTAATACTGACAAGTATATAGAAAATGGCATCCAGTACAATATTTGTTTGGTAATTCAGATTTATAAAGAATACAAATATGTTTCTTTATCTGAGTATGTCTTGTTTATTTGTATGTGTCCACTGGTGAGTAATAAAAGTTGTTTAAGTAATATTTTAAGTAGAATAACTGAAAACTAAACCATGTCATATGTTTTAAATTGCAAAAATGACATATAAGCAGTAAATTATAAGAATTATGTTAAGTTTACTTACATGTATGCCTTCAGCTTAAAATCTTCTAAACTAGAAGTTTACTGAGAGTGTATTTAAACGTGTACTTTCAATAAACTAAAAGTGGGATTGCAGTGTACAACAGGGTCTGGGGTTGAATGCCAGCCACAGTGACCACATTCCTCTCTGTGTGGAGATCATATGGTCTCCCAGTGTCTGTGTGGGTTTTCTGCAATGCTCAGAAGATGTGCAGTCAGGTGAATTGTGAGCTTGTGTAAGGTGTGATGATCTCTTCTTCTAGTCCTTCTGATTAATAAACTAATACATTAACAGTAAACCCAGTTAACATTTAGTGTAGTTGCAGTACAAAAGATGTAAACTAGTTGTGTACTTGAGATCTACTACTGTTACACTTAAAGGACACTTAAATGTATACTTTTATAAACTAAATGTGGGCCAATTTAGTACCAAGAAGTATTAAAATATTAGTCCAATGATATTAGTATACTAACAACATAACATATACTTGGGAGATATACTTCAACTTTATTTAAGATTACTTAATAACTTAATAATAACTTAATAATCTTAACTTATACTTATTTTTTGTAAGGGTTATTTAGTTGTGCCAGTACCTGCCAAAGTATGACTTGCTGTCACTTGTTGCAAGCATGATGATGAGTGCAAAGATGACAATGACAATCAAAGTAAAGAGTAATTGAAGTGGGCGCGGCATCTTGATGGACGATGACCTGCAGTGATAATACAAACATGTGATTTACAAGCCTGAGACTGAACAGAGGGCATGGATAAGAGAGACAGACTAATTCTTGCTGTTATAGAATAACTTGTGACCGAAGCAATATAATAGAACAAAGAATAATCACTTCAGCTTTGAGTTCATTTAAGTTAAGTTTAAACGTAAGCAGCTGCTGACAATGGACAACTAAAACATCCTTGAACAGGTTTGTGAGTGGACCTAATCACAGAGACATCTTATCTCTGAAATCTGTTAACTGTTTCGTCACCATGACAAACAGCTAGGGCGGAATTTGGGACAAAAGCTGTTCCGTAGAAGTAGTTCTTAAGTTCATGATCTCGTTCTCAGGTCGGGTGGAATTTAGCACAAAAGCTGATAAGAACAGCTCTCAAGCTCATAATTTTATTAAATAATTCCAGATAAAACAATATTACAGAAGTCTAATCTAGCCCTAAATTTTTGAATGCTGTGTTAACTTTAACCCCAGCAGCGTCATAAACTTTGTTTTAACTGTCTGTTTGTATGGTTTTATGCAGGGACGGCCGCCACAGTTCAATATAACTTACACAATGACTTTAACTTACACAATGACTTGGCATTTATCTACAATATAAAATGCTGCTTTCAGGTTTTTCTTTTTAACAGCATTTCAAAAATGCCAGACATTGCAGACACAATCTCCTCTATCATCTCTTATTTCCTTCCTGTATTAATGTTGATGAAAACCCTGTAGATAAAATATTACAAATATTACAAATATTACCGTAGGATATTAGGATTAAAATTTTAATAATTAACATTTGAAAAAAATAATACATTTTAAAAATTGTAACATTATTTTGATTGTGTTTGTGTTCCATTTGTGCCCATTTGTGTGTGTTGTGTTTTTTTTAGCGACAGTTGATCGTGCAGTTCAACAATTCAATCAAGTAGCTTAAGATTTCCTAACTCAAGAAGAGATACAGTAGATATATAGGAGTTTTCTATAATTCCACCTCTTGTCTGTAAATAAACACAGTGTGGAGGGAACTGTTCAAATACAATATACAACAACAAAATTGTCCCACTTAAGGATTTCTGTACTCATTTCAATATAGAAAGTATTAGATTGCAGCTGTTCAGTCTGAATGGTGTTGCATACTTATATTGGTTTACAATAATACAACCTACAGAATCCTGTATAGTCTACAACAATATATTTTAACAGTGAAAATATGCGACAATATGTCAAAATGAATATGTTTAAGCATAATGATATAAACTAAAACACCCACACATACTGGACAGTGAATATAACATATTAATTCAATATGTAAATATTGTAAATATCCTTTAGAAGTGTCAACACAATGCAGCCGACCTTTGAAACACTATGTTTTGTACAATGTCTATTTTTTCCTTCTTAATGATGACTGTACTGATATGGACCGCATATTTTTTAAACACCACAGCAGATGCTGTATTACTGATAGTACTAGACAGGAGCACACTATTCAGAGCTGAAGTTCTGAGTGAAGGATGCAGATTCTCTTAAAGACACAGTGTAATTTTGAGGGACGGTTTGAACACATCACTTTTAAATCATTATCATTTATACTCTGCTATTTTGCCACCGGCATGGAAGTTGTTGGTGATATTTTGAATAAATACATATTCAAATAAAATATTTTCCTGTTATCAGATTAACTAGGACACTGTTGAGGGGAGTTGTGAAAGCAATCCACACACAGCTCTCCACGAATATGGTTGCATCAAGATAAAATGGACAGCACTATAGTTTTCCTGATCAAATCATTTTCTATAAAACATTTTTCTTAATTGCTCACATAGAAAAAAAGCTTGTTTTCAGTTTTGTGAATCATACAGTGTGTTTCGGTTGTCAGCCCTGTTTTCCGTGTTGCTCAGTTGAAGTGAAGATAGTTAGCCATTGCCGCAGCTTCAGCACGCTAGTATGGCATCAAGTAGGGAGGTTGCAGAGGACACAACTGTCCCATCGATCTCTGCAGGTCGGCTGTTTTCTTGACTGGCCTATGTGTGGGAGAGGGGTGTCATCTGAGAGCGCACACTCTTCCTCTGGGCCCCCCTGTCCAGTTCTTTACAGATTCCTCTTGTCCCTCACTGGCCTTGACTCTCTCCGCCACTCCAGGTCCCTACGGGTGCATCCTTCCTTTGATCTTTGTGTCACTACTAGGGTCAGCTTCTCACTGCTGCTTTATGCTACCCATGACTTAAAGTTTATTTCCTCTCCGGCTTAGGCTCTGCCATGGAGCTCTGTTTTCCTGCACTTGTTCTAATTGGCTCATAACCTGCCACACAGTGGGGGAAAAAAAGACTTAAGGATTCTGGGATGGGGGCAACATTCACAAAGGCCAACCCATGATCCCATCAGCTTCGCACCAAGAAAAAATCTACCTGTAACTGAAGATGCTGGGCCACGTCCCTAAACATGAAACATTTCTAACAGTGCATGAAATTGGAGTATATATGTGCATAAACAAACAAGAGCTGTCTTTAAAGAAGACAACATTAATCAAATCACATCTGTTTTCTTGTCTTTACTGCTTAACTTAATCTTTTTTTAGCTCTATGTTGCTTGAAAACACGGCTCTGTAGCGCCATCACTTACAGGAAGGGTACCTCATCTGGCATTAATGCATGTCCAAAGTGACATTTTGGGTCTTAATTATATTCAGGCTCCTATAAGGGAATCTATCAGCATCGCTCATGACTGCCATATAAGTCCATATTTGTTGTGCAAAATTCCTGCCACCAAGCAGTGTTACATTGAACAGCTGTACTTGTTTTTCTTTAAGTTGTATGTCTGTTTATGAGTTATTTCTACTCTTCTTGTCACCAGTTGGACTTGACATTACAACACTGCATATGTCGCATCTATGCTGCTGTAAATTTCAGCAAAAACACCCCCCTCCCCCTCGCCTCCCGTCAAGGGTGTCAAAAGTATTCACATTTAGATACTAGGGTTTAAAAATAGATGTTAAAAGTATCAACTCAAGTTTTTTACTCCAGTAAAAGTGTAAAAGTACTGCTTTTAAAACTACTTAAAGTATGAAAGTAAATGTAATGTAAGGGGAAAAAATGCCATTAATGACAAAACCTTAGGCTGCTCACCAATGGTCTATAGTGTACTGGCCCACCTCCCCCAAAAAATAATTCTTCTAAAAGCCATGATTACTATAATGTTGTTAAAATGTTAATGTTGAACAATTTGGGATACGCTAGGCTTTCTATTTCAGATGCATATATATATATATATATATATCCACTGAAAATGAATGTGTTTTAGTACTATGTAAATATATTAAAGAAGCATATCTGTGTACTACTGAGCATTAACATGTGTTTCATGGAGCAGAAGATATGATAACTAGTTGCCTATAAGTATTATAATAGTGCAAAAAGTCAAACTTTAAAGGCATGTTATCAATAACCTTTACTGGAATGTATATGTACATGAATGAAAACAAGCTGAAGGAGTAGAAAGTACTGATAATGGAGTGTAAATGTAAGGATTAGAAGTAAAAGTGGGCTGAGAAATAATTACTCCAGTAAAGTATAAATAACTAAACTTTTTACTTAAGTAAGGTAACAAAGTATTTGTACTTTGTTACTTGACACCTCTGTATGCAACTGATGTTCCAACATATCAGGGTCCCACCTGATGCTCCACCTGAGCCTCACGTCATGTCTTGACCTCTTCAGTTCTTTACCAGTACCTGACACCATAGTGATTTGGAAGGTTTCTCTAGAGAACTCAAACAAGTTGAATATCTGGGCCATAGCTACGCTTACTGGAGACCCAGCAACAACAAACAGAGTACACAGTGTGAATGTAGACTTAAAATAAAAGTCCTTGCCAAAACAAACAGTATACTAATGAGCTAATAAACCAGAAAGATTGTAACCATTTCTTCATACCACAACCAGAACAGAGGTGTGCTCTGACACGACAGTATGTTTGTCCATCCTTATTCATTGCAGCACACTAACCATGCTCTGAGCTTAGACATATGGAACCCAATGGACTTTGTGTACATAATAATTGCGCACATTAACTGACAGAAGCTACACAGCAGTTTCAGCTGATGCATTTATTCATTATACCATAACACTCATGTACCTGGCATACAAGTGACATTTACTCCTGAACACGTCAATTGCCCAAAGGCAGAACAACAGAAAAAAACCTGGACAGTTACAAAGAAAAGAGTGGCTTAGAAAACAAGCTTTTCTGGTCCACCTTGTAATCACTACATCAGATCTCCTTATCTCATACCATGGTTTTAAAATGCACACAAAGCCCAACCTCATAGTAGATGACAGCAGTTTTTAACTTACAACCTTCTACAGTCAGAAATTCAGCTTGGACATGTATGGATGTTATAGAACCCAAAGGAACCCAAATCCGTGATTTCTTTCTAACTAGCTGAGTCGATGACTGATTATACTGTCTGTATACAGTTGAGTGAGAGAATTGGAAGAGCCCCAACACTGGACAACTTTAAATCCAGACTCAAAACATCCCTGTTTGCTTTCCACTCAAACAGTTTAGTTTAGTTTTACAACTCCTCCATAGTCCAACGACATCCTTCATTTTTATTTTTATATTTCTTGTTCTTTTTTAACTGATTTATTTTAAGGCTTTAATGCCTTTTAAATTTTTTTTGCATTTATTTGTCTTCATGTCTTTATTTATGTAAAGCACTTTGAGTTGCCACTGTGTATGAAAGGTGCTATACACATAAACTTGCCTTGCCTAATATATATATATATATATATATATATATATATATATATATATATATATATATATATATATATATATATATATATATATATATATATATACAAAATTGCAACTCTACAGGAGAAACCAAAAACGTACTTTACTTTCAATGGAAGTCAATGGAACCAGAATTTTTCAAGCTATTTTGAAGCATTTCTATTGGTCCGTTCATCTTTAAATTTCCACACAATATAAATGCCCATTGGTGTGTTCAAATGATGTAGAAAACTTAAAATGGAGATACATGTTTTTCATTAGACAGCGACGATATTTTGATAGGTTTAACTCTGCTGTTATCATGTTTACTCTTTTTGCACTGTTGGTCACTATACCTGGTTGGCACTTTCTTCATGTCGTAATTCTGTTAACATACTTTTTCAAATTATGCAACCTTATTTTCATTCACGAGCTAATATATTTTCATAAACTACAGATCTATCTAGTATATATTAAAAAAAGAATACTAATATCAAAAAAGCAGCCATCATGCTTATCTGCTCTTTATTCATATTAACAACTTGAGAGATTTCACTACAGTCACTTAGACCTTCCAAAGTCTGCTGTAATGGCACAACTACATTACTAAAGCTGCATTACATGTTAAACCCTTTATTATAACATGAATGCTAAAACTGCCAATTTCAGGATTTGGATTGCCTGGCTAGTGGGGTACTGGGTCTGCTGAGTATTGTCCAGTCCAATGAAAACAAGTATCTCCAAAATTTTAGAGAACTTTACAACTTTTCAGTGTAAGTCAATGGAACCAGAACTTTTTCCAAGCTGTTTTGGAGCACTTCTATTGGTCCATTCATCAGGAAATTTTCACACAATGTAAACAACATTGGGGTGTTCAAACGATGTAGAAAACTCAAAATTGACAAAAATATACATTACATACAACATACAAAGATACATGTTTTTCATTGGACAGTGACGATATGTGTGTAGCTTGAACTGTACTAATGTTATGGAGGCTAGAAGGCGTTTATACACGTTGCCCACAGAATAAGTTTATACAGACACTAACTGAAAACTTAATGTGGCTCTAATGTAGTTCTCACTCTTCATTTTATTCATATTTTTAAATGGCTTGTGTGTACATATGTCAGCTACTTCTATATCTATATGTATATGTATATTTTTTATAGTGCTGTTATGGGACACAGAGATGAAGCAGCCCAAAGGCATTAAAAAAATAAAATAAAACACAACGCCAGTCTCTACACTCCATCATGTGCCACTGAAGAATGAATAATGTTTTTAAAAACTGCGCCTGTCACACCCCAAAGCTGATACATTTTATCTCCTGAACATTTTTCTCTAGAAAATCACAGGATCCCTGGATCTGCGATCAGGTCATTAATGCTGCATGCCCAGCAGTAGTGCAGTAGAGTATACCCATACCCGCTGAGAATTCGGACAACACTACAAAATGGCCGGCACCCTGAATAGAACACTAACAATAACTAGGGTGTGATTTCAGACACACACTATGTCCCTGGAGCTGACGCAGAGAAGTATGTAGGCAGTGACGGTTATATCGCTTGACCGCACGTAGAGGGAGTATAAATGAATCTTTACACTGCAGCCTTCACTAACCTGTTACGAATTGGCATTTATAGAATGCGGCCACAAAGAATAGAAACAGGTTTTCCCTGTAACATGGGCTAAGATACAGTTATCTGTTTCTTATCTGATTATCATGATAGCCCTTTGTCTTCTGTTCAGAACTCGACTTGACAAATACTACAAGCTGAACTGCAATCAGGGTACATTGTTCAGCAGGATCTGAATGTGTGTTTTTTTCAACACAGTGTTTTTTTTTTAATACTGTAGCACTAGAGATTTTACACTAGAGAAGAAAACACAGCTCTAAGCCTCGCTACGTCTAACACGTTCAGTTGTCAGCAATAGACTGATGTTCTCTTCTGAATGTCCTAAAGCATCAAAACAGCCCAAACCAAAGACAGTTCTCCCTGTAAATAACCAGAAAATAACCACTCGAAACCGTCTGGTCAACCTTAAAAAGAACTGACCAACCACACAGTAATACAACCGACATAGCCTACCTTACTTTTGTGTAGCCTTAGACAATGAAACTGAGATTTGTATTACGACTCTTTAACAACCTTGTCATTTAGATATATCTGTGATATCCGGGAGTTTTTCAAAAACCTCATTTCTTTTTTTTAAAAACAGATGTGGCCCTAATGTATACTGTCAAACGACTTCAGAGATGTACTGTAGAGGTTGTGTGAGGGCTCTGGGTGAGTGGTTTGAAGAAAAATGTCCATGTATGCCTTATAAAAATTGTCACTTTGGCGTTACAGTATTGCCTTATATTGTGCCATCACATGAACCAATCTTAGCTAGCCAGCTAGCTAGCTAACATATAGGCATCTAACATTCTAACATTAGCCTATTAAATACCATTGTAATGTGGATGTGCTGTGAAAGAGCTGGATTAAAACAACCAGCAGCCCAGATTGAAATGTCATTCAAATTGAAAGCAGTGTAGTTGTGAGGTTTCAACATGTACCTTAATCTGAAAAAATATATAAAAATAAAGCTGCACCATGTCTGGAACTTGGAGAAACTCTCTGTTGGAAATGTGTAATTGCACTCAACATCAGACCTTCCAGACATCAACCACTAACCTGTCTGCTCTGACTTATTAGTTCAAGCTTTACAGCACAGCAAAGTCTCCTGGCTCAGTAATGATTCTTCCTGCAGGTAATTAAAAACTACATAGTGCAGCAGTAAATATTTTGCAAGGCGAATGTAAACAAGATAACTCGAGTCAAAAGGGTTGATGGGCCAGTAGTAGCAGTTTGTGGAAGAATAGAGGGAGTTTATTGAGGAGATTACTTTTTTTTTTACAATTCTTTACAGTTCTAGTCAGTCTAACAGCATGCAATCTGTACAGACTGTGGTAGGAAATGTTGGCTTTGGTCTCTTTGGTTAGCTCTGTCTCTACACCTATACTGGGGAAGTGGTTATAATAGTGTTTTGGCTAAAATAACACACTGCCTGAAGGGATTCTACAAGGCGAATGTTGTTCGTAACCAGTAGCTTTCGTGAGTCATTTGAGTCTGCGTTCCTTTCTACACAGTTAAATTAAATTCTGTTTAAGTTTCTATTAAACAGTGTTATCCCTGGTTTCCACTGTTCTATCTCTCAGTAGCCAGGGTATTGACTGTTAACTGCTTGTCACACCTCTGTACTGCTCGTCGCTGCCCTTGCTCCATCAAACACCATCATTTAAGAGACCCTTTCCCATTCTGATGTACATACAATAAAGTAACAACATTGTCTTTTTTATTGCCCACACCAGATCATTTGCTGTCTGTCACACTGTGTGGTAAAGGATTATAGGGCGAAACCCACCAGAGAGCAAACAGGTGATGGAAATAAAAAAGAATTTGGAAGATAACTAACAGTATTTAGACATTATTTACAGTATGCATATAACAATAAGAATAGATGTGTTTAGAATACTGGTTTTTCATGTAATACATACTATTTTAGATTTATTGACACAATGTTACAGCTTAACCAATGCATTTGATAATGTTTCCCACAAATAATCCCAAAACAGTAAGATCCTTTCAGCTTCCAGCATTTGAGACAGCATGTGGCCGTGTTAAAACAAGTCCACAAGACAACACATGAAATGCTGACACAACATAAATAAATACTAAATACTCAAATCAAACTTTTACCTACTGTACTGTTTGCTACTATTAGACTGGCCAATATTTCACAATAGAAATTAAGAGAACAACTGAATTAGACAAAAAGGATAAAAATGTTTTACAAACTTGGTAGGAGGCTGTATCTCTCTCAGGGTTAATGTGGTCGGTTGCACAGGATCTCCTGATGGGTTCGTCCTGGTCTTGATAGATATAATCCCATATGATCTGACCAGGTGCAGCGACAAGAAGACTGAAGAGGGAGGGGTAGGAATTGTTACCTGGGCAGAGCCCCACCTCTCACCACTAACACATACTAGCATTCAGTCTCGCCCTGGGATGAGGAAATCCACCTGTCACTGATCTCCATGACTCGGTAAGGACTGTACAGACACATTCAGTGCTTTTGAATATGAAAATTAGTACTCGAATGCAGCAGACCAACAAAAGCACAACATAATAGATAAGAACAGAGAAGCTCATTTAAAAATAGTATGATATCTAAAGTTCAAGTGTAACCTTTTTCTTTCTTTTAGAGAAATGAAACCTCTACATTATGCTATGTGACTGTAGGCATTGGACTGTAAGCAATTGTAAATCATACATAACACAGTTGAATGCAAAGCCCCTGGTTTTTATTAATGAATGTAAGATATTAATCTACTAGAGTTGGACAAAGTACACTGAAAAAGTACTGATGGCCAAATACACTATATTTCGCCATGTGTTTCAATACAATACATACCAAGTTTGAGAATATATTTACATTTACCGAATTTCAGTCCTGTACAACATTGATTGTAAACTTATCAGCTTATCACTTCATTCTTGAGCTCTGCCAAAGTCTGAGTAGACTAATAAATCAAAGTGATGATCAGTTATTATTCTCGGTGTTACTGAGCTCTGTTAAAGTCTGAGTAGACTGATAAATCAATGTGATCAGTTATTAATCTAAGTGTTACTGAGCTCTGCTGAAGCCTGAGTAGAACAAATAAAGATTGTTTTGGATCATCCCAAAACTGACCATGCCATGTTTGCTTACACAACTTGCTAATATTTACCAATGCAAAAAATCCTGTTCCACCCAAGTGTTACCCAACCCAAAATAATTGTTGGCAATGTGTTCATGCCAGGAAAAGCTCCACTCTAGAAAGGATTGTTTGGCCAAGCAATCAACCCCACGTCCTTCTTACTCACAGCACTACCTACTAGCTACTTTCACACAGTTCTACATTTAAACAAAAAATAAAAATACCTAACATCTTTAACTCTTAGTACTCTTGGCTAACTTTATGTAATTGTTTTGGTATTTTGGTAAATTAGAATTATAAAGAATTTACATAACAGATATGTTGTTTAGTTCAGATTTCTACTCAGAGATTATTTAATTGATGCTAATAGAATTTATGTATTTGGCAAATTTTTGATCAAATGTTTAATTAACAAAATTTGGTACATTTTTGCTTATACAGGTCTCGAAAACAGGTCTCAGATCTGACACGTAAATGATATTTGACTAAAGATTCATTGACATCTTGATTCACTTCATTTCTTATAACTGAGTCTTCTTGGATTCATGCTGAGCGCTAAAACTCTAATACACAGTAAGGCATTCTATATTTCAGATTGAGGTGCATGTTTCTCTCTCAGCTGTTCATTCTAAACCAATGCAAATGTAAAGACATAATAACGTTATAATGATGTTTGTCATATTTATTGTTGTCCATCTGTTAAAATGTTTTTGTGCCATTAACCCAAATGTATCAATTTAGGTGAACTCAGTCTTTGTGGATTGGAACACTGCTCTCTGTTGCATTACTCTGCCCCTCCCTCCCTCCCCCTCTTCAGTGTGACACATGTGACTGGCTTGTGGTTATTATCTGTTTTTTAGCTGGAAGGTAGGCTGACCGCAAAAGGTTAATCAGCACAAAACCTCACATCATAAGGGAACAATACAAAGTAGAATGCAAAAAATAGTGTTTATTTATTCAACCATGTAACCCACATACAGACACATCATTCTTCTAGCATGTAAATGTGCTAACCTTAATATATTTATAAACCTATCTGCAATACAGATATTGGCCTTATTAGTAAGCTCATTCAGTACTGGCACCTTAAATAATACAGGGCTTTAAAAAATATGTACAGTTCAAAAACACACAGGGCCTGTTCCCAGACTTAAGATTAAGACTAACCCTAGACAAGGGATTCTCTCCTCATCTAAGCAGCAAATCGCCATTAGCTTTATCCCTACACTAGGGTTAATCTGTGTTGGGGGAAACCGATCCTGTGAGCCTAAGCCTAGACTAAACGGGTTCTTCAATAACAAAGCCACTTTTACATTGCGGTTTATTCAAAGATTAGACTTAATCCATGTCCAAATCCAGTTTACACAGTCAAGTACATTCTGATTTTAAACTGAATAGATTTATATTTTAATTATAAATTTTATAAAAAGCCATTCCTGTTGACCACCCACAGAATACCACAGGATGATATTGAGAGCAACACGTTCATTTTTCTGTACATCAAAAAGTCCAGCTGTGCACTTATTTAGATTTTACTGTAAACATTTTTTATATTTAAAAAAAAAGCAAAAAAACACATCTTTAACATGCACGTCTGCTCCAGAACTCACTTGTGGCAACTTAAAGGAATGAAAAATCCCTTTTACATGTAGTTATGTAGTTGACTGACCAATTATAATGTCCATATCTTTACTTTTTTAGTTTTACTTCAGTGCCGGAATTACAAGACCAACATTGCTAATGAACACTGGACGTCAACTGTCATCCAGATCTTTTCTCCAAAATCCAGCGAGCTTTGTTAAGTCAAGGTAAAAGCAGAGAACCCATCTCTGAACCATCCTAATATCAGCGATCTGGCGTCTGTTTCCGGCAAACTCTGGTGCGGCCCACTGTGCGTGGGGAAGCTATTCACTACTGGCACGGCATGTTGGGTCACATGACTGGTTTATTTTGTAAACTAATGACTGCTTTGCCTTGTGCTACTTCCCTTTTCATGTTTCAAGATGTGGGGAAAGAACTGTTGTGGATAAGAAGTGCTGTTCTTCATCATGTATTTAAGGACAATACTAAAAACCAGTACATGGATAAAGCCAATGCCAACCATTTTGCAAAAAACAAATGAAGAGTATTGAGCCCCTCCCCCAAAACAAGTCCAGAATCGGTGTATTCAGGAAAAGTTTTGGAAAAAAAATAAAAAATCCCTAAAACACTGCATTGGGCCGAAATCCACCCCTATGCTTTGGGTTACAAGCAACATTTGGACACCAAACATGTCTTGGCTGACTGGTTCATCCAGGTTAAGTGTTAAAATTGTGTTTTTTCACAAAAAAAAAATTCCTTTAAATGAAAACTGGTAAACACAACAAGAAGCCACGTTGTCATCACCCCAAGCTTTAAAATAACAGCAGACACTGAAGTAGTGTGAAGAGCACACAGGCATTGTTTAATGCTGAAGTGCGAGAACAGCATGAGAGTCTATAAGGCTCAGATTTCCGGTGTGGGCTGCTGGGGGGCTGACTCGATCTCTGAGCTCGGGCAGAAGGAATCTGGCAAGCGCTTTGCATACTCCACCAGCTCGTACGACTCACGGATATCCGACAGACCGAACCAGAAGACAATCCAGCGGCCGTTCACGAAGCTCCCATCACAGTGTTTGAAGTACCTGAGGAATTAGGAGTGAGTGGCAAGTGTGGTTAGTGCTGTCAGTAAGTATAATAAAGGCAATAAAAACACTGATTAAACTGAGGCACCGGAGATACAGCTCTGTTCTTTATTGCACATTACCTGCAGTGGCCCTACACTTAACAGCAGATGTTCTGTGAACTACCGCTGCTGGAGGTGTAAAATGATCTGAAGGTGGCAATTCAACCGCACCAACGTTGGAATCAATAATAATATTTATTAAAATGTGCACTTCTTTAGTCCGAATACATTTCTTGGGCTATTTTCTAAAGCAAAAAATAAAAAAATCTGTACTGTTTCTACTGAATCTACTAAATCTGTCAGTAGTATTTAGTGTATTGTGATAGAAGAGAATCAGTGCCCATTATTGTGAAATTCCACCAAGTACTAAACATTTTTCTAAATAAAATAATACTGGAATCAAACTGCTGTGGGTTGAAATTTTAACATCACTAATAATGGTTGCTATTTTAGCATACACAGCTGGAGAATAATTAAATAATTATAAACATTTAAGTCCTTTTTCTTGAGACAATATTAAGGGTGAATTGTCATTATCTAAATTCACATGTAAAATAAACAAAGCACTAACAGTTCTTTAATTCCATTGTAAATAGGGATGTAACGATAAACTCTACTCACAATGCAGTGTGATTCACGATGCTGGCCTCACAATACAATTTTCTCAATTTTTTTTTTTTTTTACACAAAATCAAACTGAACTTATGAAATTATTAATTTTCCTTTTATTATTTATCTACAACAAAACTACTACAACATGCTGTATTTTGCTTAGATTTTCTTTATCAAAGTAAATTGAAGTGAATGAGGGCTCATAAGAAGTGGTAAGAGTGAAATAAACCAAACCTTTAATTGTTTGTTATAGTTTGAGAGGTTTTTCGTAGTAAGCAGTCAGTCACGAAACCCAGCGCCATCAGCCAATAGCGTTCCCATGTTTCCCCATGTCCCGCCCCCCAAAACTATTAAACCTGCCCCCTCTGAAAACTCAGCGCTGAAGCTTCTCTCGAGCGCAGAGAGCAGCCGATGGTACAGCAGCATGCGCGTGAGGAAAATATCAAATCGCGAGAGCGAAAAACATTAAAGGATGCACCCCGATGTGACGCAGTACTAACGTGATGTACTGGCATCGAACAAGCGAGGTAGATAGCGCCAGCGTTTCAAAAGAATATCGATTCATTTTACATCTCAACCGATTTCTGTTGCGGCATATTTGATTATTAACTTTCTCGGAATGCATCATTACTTCCCTAATTGTAAACACTTGAGAACTTTTTAGTACACAGCAGCTAAACATTACAGTTGTGCTAAGTTGTGTAAGTGTAACCTGGACAACAGAGAGCTTCCTATGGAGTTGAAGCAGTGTCACCAGAACTTGAACTTGAAAAAATGTGTGTGAAATTTGGTGGTATTGAAAATTTGACCTGCAAAATTTTTGGTATTTGAAATTCAGGTCTTGGAATTTCAGGTAAAAAATAATTCAGGTCGTAAAATTCAGAGAAACATCCGGGGTACTCAGGAAGAGCAAACAAGTACAGATCAAACTTATATATATATAGACCCCTGTTAGCCAGATGTAAGTTCGATTACATCTGCACTTGTTTGCTCTTCTGAGTACCCCAGATGTTACCCCTGAATTTCCCAACCTAAATTTTTCCGACCTGAATTATTTTTTACCTGAAATTCCAATTCCAAAAATTTTGCAGGTAAATTTTTTTAAATATTAAAAAAACAAAACAAAACATGATTTCACGTTCAAGTTCTGGTGACACGGATTTAACTCCATAGCTTCCTCTTGTACCGCTTAAAGAGCCGCTTAGTTGCTTCAGATAAGGCTACACTGAATCAGCCAATACCAAAGAGTGAATGACTATATTATTCTCCAATTTCCAGTCGTGTCTAGTGACAAATGACTGAGAAATATCATAAACCTTAAGCTGGTTTCTTATTAAATTGACCAGTTCACCTTAAATGGCGCAGCAGTTACATTTTGGCACCTGTACAGTACCTGCTGCTCCAAATTCTGCCTTGCAGAAATCAAGAACTTTCTAAAAAGTTTTCAGTAAAGTTTATTATCGCTGTATGGGATAAGGTACCACTCAACGACTACATTCAGCTTTCAACATGCAACTGATGGTAAAATTTGTGAAAATTCTACTAATTCTTTGTCCATCATCTATCTACTATCATAACTTAAACAGTAAAAAGCATAACTGTTCTAATAACTATCAATTCCATTTAATTTATGAAAGTCTCCATCAAAGCCCATCATCTTATTTCAGTGGTAGAACCTCTACCTGTAGTATCCCTGATCTACATCGTGTATTGTCTTCCCCGCACCCAACACATCTGGTCCAACAAGTCCATCTTAAGATGAAGTACATGTTTCATCTTGTGAAAAACACTGAAATGTGCAACACAGTCTACCCCAATTTTTAAACCCATGTATCAATAAATAGCTTTTTTAATTTTTCTGTTTTATTTTGTCTTGTGGGAGTGGCTTCCAACTCACCAAGGGTTAATGCGGTTGGTTGAGCGGGACCTCCAGAAGAGTTTGCCCAGGTCCTGGCCAATGCACTCCCACAGGATCTGGCTGGTGCCCTGGCCCTGTTTACTACCACTCACCACAAACTTATCTAAATACAGAGTGCCACTGCTCACAGGCTCCTTGGTGATGATGGCTGCTGCACTATACCTGAAGAGTGCACAGCAAGTGAACATGCAATACAGCACCAATGAAATATAACACAACTACTGTATACATAGCACACTGTGGCCTTTTTAGGTAGAGAACAGAAAGTAGCAATACAGGAATAAAAACAGAATTATTGAGCACTAACATATATAATAAGTGTTCTACTTGTGTGGTAGTTATGTTGTTTTCTATGTAATTCAGTACAACCTTTACATTATTTTAAATAACGGGTATAAAAGGGTAAAAAAAAAATTCATATCATGCTTACATGACTTGTCACATATTGTTTTTGGGCTTAATGTTTATCATGCCTTTGTTTAAATCTTCCATGATGTTTGATGGGAAGTTCTACTTAGCTTACTATCAATAAACACCAGTAAGCCTGTTCTTACCCTTCTGACAGATAGATGGAATGTAGTCGTCCTTTGAGGGAGGTGATGTAATCTTCTTTTAGTTTCTTCCCAAACGATTTGTTGAGCAGAGCTAGGAGGCGGTCAACATCTATGTCCTCGAGGCTACTGTACCTGTCGGGGAACAAGCTTCACTTAGAAAATCTACCAAATGTTTGTATGTGATGTACAGGTCATAACAGAAAACCAGCATGCTGAAATATTGTTTTTAATTGGGGTGAGCTGGTCCTAGATGACTTTGTGACATTTCTAAATGAAAATAAGTCGACACATTCTCTACAGAGAACATACACACACACACACACACACACACACACACATATATATATATATAAATAAGAGAAAGAGAGAGAGAAATCTAACAGCTAATAATAAAAACAAGCCAAAACATTTTTAAATCAATTATAATTAATAATTTTGTTATTAATATTACAATTTATACAAGTTACTGTACAGGTGAAATTTTAATACAATGCAGAAGATAAGAGTTTTGTGCAAAAGGAAATGTTTTGTCTCTGTTTACTTGTGAGCCAATCAAATTATAAAACAGTTAGATTTGTTTATGACACCTGGACATAGTAACTGGTCAAAAACTGCAAATACAACATTTTAACTGTCTTAATAAAAAAAGACACTTATTCTACTACCAGTCTTGGACAGTCATTAAAATATTGTTTTGAAAATAAATAAATGAAAATATACTTGTGAATGGGATCTCCGTTTTTGAACAGGGTGCCAGAACCTGAAAAACACAGATGAAGAAGCTTAAAGGAATGACACTGCAATAGAAAATGACCCAGTCAGTATGTAAACATGTGTATGCAAATTAGAACCAGAAAGCTAGAAAACCTCACTATTTCCTCTTATGTGCTTTTGGGATTTTATAAAAAAAAAAACCTGAAATCTAGCATCATAACTCGACAGTCCTGTGTTAGAAGACAATGCAAGTAGGTCAGATGGGTCATTTCAACAACTATGTTTGACATTTTAGAATTTGCTCAAGTTGCACTTCTTACTCTTAGTTGAGACTAACACTAATAACGAAACATCCTATAACACCTTGCGTACATTTATGAAGCTCAAGGAGCTTTACACTTCAAAAGGACACGCTGCTCAATGGAATAAAAAATACAAGTACATAATAAAAAGATACAAAATAAATAAAATGATTTGAATAGAAAACAAAAGCAGCCATGCAAATAATTCAGGTTAATACATTTTCAAACAACAAAAAGAAAATGTTAAATCCAATAATCTTAATGAAACAGCCAGCTAACAGCCTATGCTGAGAGAGTTTATTACCCTTCCCTTTTCCCTTTGACTCATGTTCTGTTGATGACCTTCTGCAGGATACTAGATAAAACCCCAGACTCCTGGATGGGAGCCATGTTAACCGTAAAAAACAAACAATCAGGCTTTTCCTTGTTGAATCCTTTTTTCCCTAAAAGTAATCAATATAGTCCATCGCTGGACACTAAGAGCTATGAAATATCTTTAAACCAAGTCCAAGACTCCAGCTTCAGATAAAAGAGCTTTACCTTTAGAAGGAGCCAAGTGTAAGATCTGTCTCCAACAACTAGAGCACTGCTAAATGCTGTGAGTGCAGAGGTGAGCTGCTGTGCTCTCTACCTGCTCTGTACACGTCTGTATGTACCGCCACGGTTTACAATGCTGGGAATATTTCCTACATACTATGGCGTCTGTTAAAAGCTTGTTTATACAGATGGGCACACTGAATGTTACAGAGGTTGCGAGAAGTTTTATGGGTCTGTGAATTCCGTCATTTATGGCAGGAACCCAGGAGTAACTACTTGGCCAGACGGATCACATGGGCCAGACGGAACATGAAGGCAGGCCTATAAGGCCGGGCAGTTGCTGAGAACAGTGTAGACTGTTTGAGAGCGCCTCACAGAGGATAACGCGGTATCCTCAAGAATAAAGCTTATACTCTGAACTGGTCTCCCTCTTCATTCGGATGGCAAGCACAGAAGTTACAACAACAACTAGCACTCAATCCTGGCTACCTCAACCACTGCACCTCTCCAGTGTGTACACTTAGCTGTATTCACTGTACTACACACTCACTGCTCTACTATATATGTATGCTCACTGCTGTTTGCACCAGTTCCAGTCACATTCTGAAACTGACAGTAGCAGGAACTGATTTGCACTTCTAAACACTAATAAATACACAAAAGATAAAAAAGCACAAACAAGGAAAACAGAAAGAAACAAAAAAGGACAAGAAATATAAATAAAAACTGAACACTAGCTTTAACTGGAAACCAAACCTATCGTTCTGCAACACTGTTCTTAGGAAAAACATACATTTAATTGATTGCTTTGTATTTATTTTAATTAATTTTTAGTTTACTGATGTATATACAAATGTTTTATTTGGAGGGGATAGGAATATGGCAATGTCCCTCCCATCAATTTAAAAAACTGCCGAAAGGTGGTAAGTTGAATGTGAGGAGAAGATAGAGCACTTACAGCTAAAGTTCACATAGATGCTTGTGTCCTCCTCACTTAATGTAGCCGATGACATTAAGTATTTATTACACATCGCTCCAACTTGGATTCGGTTTTGACAGACTACACTGCCATTTTACCACATACATGATTTACCACCCAATAACAGTACAGTCATGCTTTTCCATATTCACAGCCCACTGGAGAGCAGTTGTGGGTCAAGTGTCTTGTTCAAGGGCACTTCAGTTGTGTCTGGTATTTATTTATTTTTTATATTATTTATCAGAAAGACTTCTGATTACACATCCAACCAAAGTTCGTTCCTGCATCACATGCTGTCATACAATGCAATGTCAGTTTTGTACAGCCCTAATATATATATATATATATACACACACACACGCTCAAATTTTTAGCATTTCATGCAATTTTCATGCAATTCACAAACAATATTGTCCATTTCACAGTTAATGTAAGTGTATCAGATGATTTTAAAGAATAAAAATGTTTGTATTAAAGTCTATTTTTGTATAGAGGCTTATTTTGCATATAGTCCTATTATCAGCAATTCTCAGTCCTCTGTCTAAATCTCCTGGTACGGCCGCCAATCCAAGTTAAGGATGTTATTGGACTAATTGGTTGTTAGGACACTCTTGCTCAATTGTGAGATATATATATATATATATATATATATATATATATATATATATATATATATATATATATATATATATATATATATATATATATATATACACACACACACACACACACACACACACAGTTCACAAACAAGACACACCTGAGGATAACGAGAGGCAGGGTTACAAATAAAACACAGGTGGATATAACAATGCTAACAAAGCTATAGAGAACAAAAAACATAGCTAAGACAAAGGAACAGAACCCCAGGACGCAAACAATGGTTACAGCTTTTTCCCACAGATCTGCCTCCTCTCCTTCGTAACCTGGAACTAATTTTGTGATCTCATCAGCTGGAGTAACACCAGAGAGGAGTAGAGAAGCTGCTGCAAACACATACCAAAGCAGCATCTATGACAGGATGTACAAGTTTACACTACCCAATAATCTTTTACAAATTTTAAAAATTGATTTAAAACAAAATAAAAAAACAGCAGTAGATGGTCACGCACAGAGGCTACAGGAGTTTTAAGGGCAGGCTTAGGGGAGAACGTTGTGGTAAACCTGTTTACACCTGCATTATTGTGGTTCCATCACGTTTGGAGTTCACTGGACGGCACAATAAACCACACATTAAGCCAGACGTAACACCCCCAGGAGCACAGTGAGAACTAAAATCACTTAAACCTGCCTGCATATAACACTAGTGCACACAGAATGGAGTTTCATTACCAGTAAAGTTACATGAGGGGAAATGCACTGACTAGCAGGTGAGAGAATAAACAACAAAACAAAAAAAAAGATACATGTGGCTGAAATTCGATCCAAACCAAGAGTTTCCTTGCACTCAAGACTGATGAAAGCCAAGCCTGTCCACTTGTATCACAACGGGGAAAAGAATAAACAAAAAAATATGGAAAAAAAGTACAGCTGAACTGAATTGGTCAGACTGGGGACCCATTTTAGTGAAAAGTGCAAACGGATACAATCCAGACATGTGTTTCATGTTAATGTAAGGTTCTGTCCATTCATCCTGTTTTTTTCCTCTCCTTCACAGTTTTCTAGGGGAGGAGACGAACCGTGAGATGGCAGGGGGGAGGACAGGAGCACTAGTAACACTTTCAGGACACTGTATCTTATTTTTTACTTCTTGCAATACTGTGAAACTCTTGTGATCATAGTGTGATCTTGCTGGCCTTTACATTTTACTTTACTAATATTTCATGATGAGCAGACAAACAGAAGTGGTGTAAAATGGCTTGGGGAAAAATTGTTTCCATTAAAAGTTAAGAATGTTTTTCCCTTCTTAGGTAATGTTGTCCATTTGGGGAGGTTTTAGTTTTGACAGTGATGATATATGGTAGTGTTGTATGTGAAAATGCTCACTGAGACCCAGGACTGTACACAGTAATGTTTAAGTCAATTAGTTATTTTTGACTATACTATAAAAATACTACATTTCCACAACCGTGTCCATATATGCATTACATTAGTCGTTCAAGGGACTGCGTCTGTGTTGGTTCTTGTCTTGCTATATCTCTGAAGAACACAAATCATAGGTCCTCTTACGTATAGGACAATATGAATTTATTATGAACTTATATGAGGACACTTTGCTGGTTGATGTGTTATATACCACGAATAACATTTTCTTGGAAAATCTAAAATTGGCTTTTGAATACTGTAGTACAGGTGAGGGTGAGGTTTAGATGTAGGTGTATTATTTAAAAACAGTAGTACCAAAATCATTAGAAACCTATGGATGTCCTTACAAATATAGCAAGACAAGTGTGTGTGTTCATATGTGTGTGTGTGTGTGTTTCTTACCCCTGTGGCTGAAGAGTTCTGTCAGTAGTGTGTTGGCTGAAGTGACTACAGCGGAGCTCTCAGGCGGGAGCTGGTTGAGGAGCTGAGCGATAGCGCTGACCCGTTGGCGTTCCATCAAACACAGCCACTCAGCTGACCACAGCGTTGGCAGGTCAGCCGGCAGCGACACTGTCCCCATGACCTGACAACACTTTAAAGTTAGCACATGTTCTCTAAAGGAACTGCTAGTCCATCTGAAAGTGATACATCAGTGAAAGCAGAGGCCTGCTTCGAATATTTGTTCTAATTGCTCTGGTTCTAGGAAGCAAGGCAGAAAGAAGTTTTAACACAGTATACAGAGGCCCACCCCACAGTAAATACAGCTTCTAGTTTCACCTCTAGGTGTCGCTGCTCCCCCAGAAAAAATCCAATTTGCTGTTCCTGTTATAAACTGTTATACAAAATTAAGTGTCTCTATTATCTATCCTAAGTCTAGATCAAAAACAGTGATTCCAATAACACTTAAAAATAAACACACACACAAATTGTTCTATCTATTTAAACTTTTGTATATGTTTGGGAGACCATGGTCAACCTACAATTGCACAAAATTACAATAATTTGTTGTTTTAAACATTCTGGGCGGAAAGCAATGTTAAAAGATTGACATTTAATATGTTTAATGTAAGCAAAAATAAATAAATTGTACAAAAAATGACTGAAAACATTTTAATACAATAATCTGTAAAATGTTACAGATGTATTAAAAAATTAATATAATAACATTACATATAATGATATATTTGAATAATACATGTACATAAGGCTATTTGGTAAGACATCTAAATGAAAAGGAAGTGCAACGATGATTACTGAATGCATTCATATTTATTCACTTATTGATTTTTACTGATACTTTATGACCCAAATCTTAATATAATCTTTTCTCATTTACTGCCAAAGCTTGGACAAATGTGATCTATGAAAGGAGAACTTTATAGAGGTGATAAAAGATATTAAGTTTGGAGGAGATAAGAGATATTTTTGCATACCAAGAAGATTAATTTTACTTCAACTGCTGCTCTTTAGGCCTTGAAAGCCTCTGACTAGATAAACAGCAGGTGACCAATTCAGGACACTACAATATGTGGGCCAACATTAGATTACGTGAGCTTCTGTTATCTTTCCTTTAGGTGGGTATGGGTGGGTGTGTGTGTGTGTGTGTGTGTGTGTGTGTGTGTGTGTGTGTGTGTGTGTGTGTGTGTGTGTGAGTGAGTGAGTGAGTGAGTGAGAGAGTGAGAGAGAGAGAGAGAGAGAGAGAATGTGGTAGCATTGATGGTGCTTTTGTTTGTTAAAAGCCTGCGGTTGGCAAACTGTCATTCATTAGAAGAATATAGAGTTTAATGGACAAACAACATCAAACAACACTCTGAGCATGAATACATCATGACAAACTGAAATAAACCAATGATTAAACATACAGCTCAAGAGTTGTTGAGCTGTGACGGCACTTCAAACAAAACCTGACATGGATTTATTAGGATTTAGTAGAAGTAAATAGTGAATTAATAATAAATGAACAAACATTAAAAAAAGAACAAATAAATAACAAATGAAATGAAATGAAATGGAAGGGTTGAATGTGGGCACACACTTTCCACTCTTTACACTCAGAGTGTCTCATAAGCCTGCAGGTTAACAGGCAAACACTCACCTTGTTGTTCTGGTTGCAGAGGCCCCCCCAACTGTTGAGGAACATGACTTTGAGGGGCTGTATGGCTCGTGAGATGGCCGCTGTGACCTGGACCGAGTCCAGGAGCATGGAGCAGCCGGCTGCATTGCGGCCCACAGGACACACCAGAGGAATGGCTCCACAGTCCAGACTCCACTGCAGCAGGCCTGTGTCCACCACCACAGACGGGCTGAAACCAACACACACGGAGTGAGGCATGTACAGCAAACTACTGCTGCAGCTACTGCTTCCCAGGAGAATGCACTCTGATTACTGACTGAGGACAACAGAAATGAGCTAGAACATCTCAAACACTCTATTTTTATAGTTTGCTTACTTTGCATGTTCTCTGTGTTATCACCTCCAACCCTTCATCATTAGCATGTCTTTGTTACTTGTGCACACAATAACATTAGTCTAAGAAAAAGAATTACATGTCTCTTAGAACTGTGTGTAACTAGAATCTAGAACTGAGAGCTGGAAATAAAAGTTTGATATAAATAAAAGTACTGTCAAAATGATGGTAAAGAAAACAATTGGAAATAAAAGTTATTATAACTGGGAATTTAATTAGACCAGAGAAAGAAAGACAGAGAGAAACAAAGAAAGAAAGAGAGAGAGAGAGAAAGCAAGAGAGAGGGGGGAAAAGAGAAAGAGAGGGGGAGTGAATAAGGGACAGAGAGAGAAAGAAAGAAAAAGAGAGTGAGAGAGAGAGAGAGAGAGAGAGAGAGAGAGAGAGAGAGAAAGCAAGAGAGATGGGGGAGAAAGAGAGAGGGGGGAGGAAAGAGACAGAGAGAGAGAAAGAAAAAAAAGAGAGAGTGAGAGAGAGAAGAGAGTGAGAGAGAAAGAAAGAGAGAGGGGGAGAGAGCAAGAGCAAGAGAGAGAGGGGGGAGAAAGAAAGAGGGGGGAAATAAGAGACAGAGAGGGAGAGCAAGAGAGAGAGAGGAAAAGAGAGAGAGGGGGAGATATGAGACAGAGAGAGAGAGAAAGAGAGGAGTGAGAGAGAAAGACAGAGAGAGGGAGAAAGAGAAAGAAATAGAAAATGAGAGAGAGAGAGAAAGGCAGAGAGAGAACAAGAGAGAGACAGAGAGAGAGAGAGAGATAGAGAGAGAGAGAGAAAAAGAAAGAAAGAAAGAAAAGAAGAGAGAGAGAGAAAGGAACAAAGAAAGAAAGAGAGAGAGAGAGAGAGAGAGAGAGAGAGAGAGAGAGAGAGCAAGAGCAAGAGAGAGAGGGGGGAGAAAGAAAGAGGGGGGAAATAAGAGACAGAGAGGGAGAGCAAGAGAGAGAGAGGAAAAGAGAGAGAGGGGGAGATATGAGACAGAGAGAGAGAGAAAGAGAGGAGTGAGAGAGAAAGACAGAGAGAGGGAGAAAGAGAAAGAAATAGAAAATGAGAGAGAGAGAAAGGCAGAGAGAGAACAAGAGAGAGAATGAGAGAAAAAGACAGAAAGATAGACATAGAGAAAGAAAGAAAGCTTTATTGTTATGAGCTTATTATAAGGTATTTTGAGGTTTTGTTAAGACAGCACAAATGTTGCATTAATAAATAAATTAAAGGAAATTAGGAATAATAAACAACAACAACTTTTATAAATTACTTACAGTTCTAATACAGAATATTTTAATAAATCTTTAAATATGCAGAGGTGTGTTCACTGTAGAGGATGTGAAATCTGAAACATAACATCTCATTAGTCTCGTTCTGTGCTTTTCTATCCAGAACAGAGGAGGAATAAGCAGCTTTTGGAGCTACAGGCCCATCTGAAGATGAGAAGCTAGTGAATAGTTCCACCAAGCACCATACAGCTCTTAGCCCATGAGCTAAATGATTGCTGGTTGGAATGAACAGACTCCTCTTCACCATTTAAACTCCCCCTCCACTAGTGTAATGCAATAAATCAATTTAAATGAAAATGACTGTACGTCACTTTGCCTTCTAAACTGGCTAGAGATTAAATGAGTGTAAACAAAGTCCCTTGCTAGCTTTCTTTGGTGATTCTTTATGAATGGATTTATTTAACTAGCTTAAACAGCTATCACCACAGTTGCCTATCAATCTTAGTAAATCAGGGCAAAACTGTTTTCTCCCTACTCTGCATTATTTTTCACAGTGCATGATTTCACCAATCTAACAGCTCATTGAACAGATATATCCAGCTGCTGGAGACATAAGCTTACCTGTTTTTAATCATCAAGCAGATTCCTGGTAGGGGTGGGAATCACCAAAGCCCCATACAATATGATTAAATCACGAAAGTTATGATACAATATCATTGCGATTTTAAAAACATTGTGATTGGCCAAGTGCTGTGATCACACAATATATTACATTATTTCTACTGCAAATTTCCTCCTCAAAGAAAAACTGTCCACACGATACCTACTGAGATCTCTCCTCTCCATTTGTGCCATTTGCTCCATCCTTGACTGCATCGCTGTATTATCCACCTGATGCAACCGTACAGCTTCTAAAGCTTCTACCATCAGACTCAGCTTTAGTTTATAAACTGTAAATACTGTTTGACCAGAGGAGGATGGGTCTCCCCTTGTGAGTCTGGTTCCTCCCAAGGTTTCTTCCTCCAGTTGAGGGAGTTTTTCCTTGCCACTGTTGCATCTGGCTTGCTCACAGGGGATAAAGTGTGTGATTTCATGTTTTTCATGTTTTTAAAATTCCTGTAAAGCTGCTTTGTGACAACATCGTTGTAAAAAGCGCTATACAAATAAACTTGACTTGACTTGAGATAAAGATTTCAGTCTGTTCATCTCACTTTAATCATTTTTATTGCAGCAAAATGGGACTGTCAGGCAGACAGACTGAAAAACACCATCATATAAACTTTTTACAACAACACACTGAAACCTGGTGTCCATGCATTGATCCAATATGGCCATGCAAAATACTGCAATACCACGCTGTACCGAGTTTTTGTGATTGAGTGCGCTGACTCACCTGCCGCCATGCTGAGCCTCCTCAAGTTGTAGCAGCGCCTCAGCGCTAAAGAAAGGCATGACGCTGGCCGAGTTGTGCTGAAGTGCCTCAGCGAGGGTTTGGCAGTATTTCACCAACAGAGTCCTGCAGTCAGAGGAAATAGGGCCATCTGCTCTACTGTCCTTCTGCGTCAGCTCAGGAGGGAGGCCCATTACCACCACCGACTTCATATCCATGCGCTGCAGGAAGGAGAGGGCAAAGGCCAGGCTCTGCACCATCTCACGACTCTGGAACACTGAGGGGTCAATCTGGACAGTACGGTTCAAAATGTCATTAAAGTCTGCCTGTTCATCACTCTCTTCACCTTCAAAAACAAAAACTCTCCAACAAACACTTTACAAACCAGTCCAGCGGAGAAAATCACCTGTGTAAACATTAGCCTTGTCTAAAATTAATCTACAAAAAGGCCATGAAAACATCTCAGAACATTCTGACATGATTTACCACATGCATACATATCAGACTGCCACTAAATGTTGGTCTGCTGGATGTGGAAAAAAAGAACGTCAAAAGAAAGTAAATGAAAACAAGAGTTTCCAAAACCGAAGATCCAAACTAAATTAAAAGGATCAGAGGAAATGGGATTCCTAAAAAACAGCAGGCCAACAAACTGTCACATTTTCATCTTCAGCAAAACAGGAGAACATCAAGCTGCACTCTTTCATCATATCTAAAAAATTGGTTTGATCGATTCTTCCACTGAGAGAAAATAACTCAACAATGTGGGTGAAAAGATGTGTAGCTGTCAAGAAGCTCTTACTGAGAAAAAGAAAATAGACTGAATAAGGATATCTGGGAATGCCTGGAGCGTGAGGAGCAGAAGGTACAACTTTAAAGACTGAACTTGAAGGTGTGGAAACATATTCCTACGTAGTTCTTTGGAAAACTGAACGCAAGTCTCACAAAAAAAACTAGTAAAAGCAGAGTGTGGACACAGTAAATGTTAAAAAAAATTTTAATTAGTTTATGATGTCGGCTGTCCAGACCTGGAAGGCCAGAGGGCCAAAGGGCCAGGCACGCTGTGGTGCTTTTCCAACTTTAACACTTACAGCAGAAAAATCACCAAACTGTGATGGGCGCAGGGAATAAACTTAATATACAGTGTTTTTAAACAAAACATGTATTTGTTCAAACTTTGCATGCAACGGTGCATATAGTTGTTGAGGTATTTGTGTATTGTCAGAAATATTTTTCTTTTGACACTAAAGCAAATGTGTAATACCTTGTATGTAAAGGCTATTTTGACTTATTAACAGACCATATATCAATGCTTATATATGGACCATATATCAATGCTTATGGGTTTAGAATGTGTTGTCATTAAAATTCCTGTAGGTGTAATGTGTACTAATACTTCCATATAGTGCAGTGTTTCTCAGCCTTGGCCTTCGAGGCCCATTGCCTCACATTTTAGTGTTTTTTTCTGCTTCAACACCTATTTAATGGACTGGTAATGAAGTGATTAGTGATTAGAACTGCTTGAAATTATCTAATTTCATATGCAAGTTATTTTTGTTATAACAGAAACTTTAAAATCGTTAGTGTTCTATTAATGTCAGTTTAATATACTACTAATCAACTGTATTAATTGTGTTAAATACTGAAATGACAGTACATCTGGTGACTTAACTAGGATTCAAAGTTTAAGACTTGGGACTAGACTCGAGACTCGCTTGTATTGACTCGGGACTTGACTGTCAAGACTTGGTCCCATGTCTGCTTATTAAACAATAAAGGTCTCTGATTTGGCTATTTGGCAATTTGTAAATAAAATTCAGTGTAGTGTACATATAATTTGTACATCTTAATGGAATCTTAACGGAATTGTCTTTACAATCCAGTTTCCAAAAAAGAAATAAAAAACGAATTGCAATGACGTGCAAATCTTTTAAAGCCTATGCACCCTAAGATTAAAATCAACTATTTTTACCTACATACATTACCTGGTTTATCAGCTGTATTTACTATATAGGAGCACTTTGTAGTTCTACAATTACAGACTGTAGTCCAACTGATTCACTACATACATTGTTTATTCCCTTTCATCCTGTTCTTTAATGGTCAGGATCCTCACAGGACCACCACAGAGGATGTACTATTAGGGAAGCGAGTCATTCTCAGCACTTGTGTTAGTGTGTGCTGTGCTGGTATGAGTGAATCAGACACAGCAGTGCTGATGGAGTGTTTAAAAACCTCAGTGTCACTGCTGGACGGAGAATAATCCACCAACATCCAGCCAACAGTATCTTGTGGGCAGCGTCTTGTGTCCACTGGTGAAGGACTGGAGAATGACCAACATAAACTGTGTAGCAACAGATGAGTAACAGTCTGACAGGACATCTACAAGATGAACCAGCTAAGTAGGAGTGTCTAATGCAGTGGACAGTGAGTGGACACAGTGTTTAAACAATCTAGCACAATCTAGAACAATCTAGGTCAGAAACATGACTGGGTATAAACAGAGCATCCCAGACAGACACAGTGTTTCTCAAGTAAAGGTGGGGAGGTGTTCGCTACTCTGTGTGGGAAAATTCAAGAATAACATTTCTCAAACAGAAAAGAGCTTGAGGCTTTCATCATCACATCATCATCTACAGACCACTAGAACAAAAAAGCTGCACCTGTGATGGAACGAGGGGGTGCAGAATGAATGCTTATCAATATATACAGCTATCCAGATGTTGTCTTTTTCAGGGAAGGTCCTGCTTATGTTAGCAAGACAATATCAAACCACAGTCTTGACGTGCTACCACAGTACGCGGGTCTGGGTGCTAAACTGGCCACCAACTGGTGCACTATGAAAAAAACAATACAACAAAGGAGGCCAAAACCGTTGAGCAGCTAAAATCCTATAACAAGCAAGAACTTCAAAAAGCAGTCCCTCTGCCCTGTTTCCAAACGCTTAAAGAGTGTAGTTAAAAAAGGAAGTGGTAAACATGTACCTGTCACAAAAACAATAACATTTGATATGTTGTCTTTCATCTATTTCAAATTAAATATAGACGTTAAATGATTTGCACATCATTACATTCTGTTTTTATGTACATGTTTTGAAAATGGGGTTGTACAGCACTCTAATAGCATACTGCAATAGCTTTAGCAGACAATTCCTAATATATTTTAAGATAATATATTTAAGTCTACTTCAAAAAGTAAAAAGGAAGATGTCAGTCCAGGACATCAGCTTCCGCACACCGACCCACACGGCCCATGGGGTCTTTGACTTGCTCATGTTTCCATTTGGCATCACACATTTAAATGAAAATATAGTGTAAATGACACAATATCAACAATATTTATTTATTTATTACATACAAATTACCTTTTACAATTTAAAGTTAAACTGAAGACTGAAATCACATGTAATAAGTCTGGCATTTATTTTGGCCTAAAATATAAATTAAAAGTACACGTAGTTGCAGAAAAAGCCATATATTCCTATTTTATTACTATGAATGATAAGCCACTTGAACTTCACCTTCGTGCCAAAGTCTGCTTCTACAAATGTGAGCTGCAGTTTTGACATTCTTTTCTATAACGAAACCTGTATTAGTTTACGTTCACCTTTCCGAAATGTCAAGAGAGAAAGCTCGGGGTGTTCAGAGAGGCAGCTAACTAACGTTACCTCTGCTGTAAGCCCTCTGACCCCACTGACCCTGTGATCTAGTGCGGTCAGCATCTGTGCTCTACACGTTCACACTGATTTATCGGCCCTGAAACGCTGCCAGCATTAGTTAACACGGCGTTACAGTAAAACTACTAGCTGTCTGTGAGCGTCGTCTAAGCTGGAGTGATTAATAACACTAGTGTAAAACAGCGAAGTTCTCAAATATCTAACGTGTTTTTCCATCTTTTCGCTGACAGCATGCGGTCAGCAAACTGCGCCTCTTTCAGGAACGGGTTACCGTAAAACGAGTAACTATCACGCGAGTGACTATCACGTTTGCTAGTAAAAGCTTAACTGCTTGTTTTCTAAAGTTAGCTGCTAATTCCAATTCCCCGTTCCACCTTAAATGGTGCAGCAGTTACATTCTGGCGACTGGGACTGAAGTTAGCTTCTTATTCGAAATCCTCGTTCCACCTTAAGTGCTGCAGTATTTACATTCCGGCTTCTGAACTGTTGCACAATTATAGGTGGAACGGGGAACTGAAATAAGCTAATTTCAGTCACGTCTTTCTCCAGGTTTACGTTTAATAAGTTGAAATGCAACATTTAAGGTGGAACGGGGAATTCAAATAAGCAGCTAACTTCTATCACGTCTTTCTTAAGGTTTACGTACAATACGTTAAGATGCAACATTTAAGGTGGAACCGGGAATTCGAATAAGCAGCTAACTTCAGTCACGTCTTTCTTCAGGTTTACGGTCAATAAGCTGAAGTGCAACATTTAAGGTGGAACCGTGAATTCAAATAAGCAGCTAACTTCAGTCACGTCTTTCTCCAGGTTTACGTTTAAGTGCACCATTTAAGGTGGAACCGGGAATTGATACAAGAAGCTAACCTCAGCCACGTGTTTGTTCAGGTTTACGCTCAACACCGGGTCTAATGGTTTCAGTCGTGTATCCGCCGACTCTAGCCGAAGCTAAATGAGCTAAGGGGACCGCTCACCTCCAGCACGGCGAAGGCGGGCGCCTGAGATCTGTTCGCTCGCTGAAATTGCGTCAGCCAGTAACGAGCTTCTCTCGGATCCCCGCCGACTTCGTTGAGAAAAGCCTTAATGTCCCGGTATATGAGCGTGCGGTTGGACCACACGTTACGCTCGGTGGGCGAGACGGAGCCGGCCGCCTCCTGCTGAGCCCACACCGGGGTCCTGCTCCCCTGCCCCGCCATGCTGGCCGACATCATCCTCCGCTGAAGCTTGGCTAATCTCTGCTGTCCGCTGTTCTGCCGCTGAGCGAGCGGCGAGGGCTTGGACAAAAGCTGACCTGCCATTACGATGGCCCGACAGCCCGACGTGCCGCCGTTCACTTTAGCCATGAGGAGGGTCTGAGTGGGGGTCAGCTTCAGCAGCGTCCGCGTGAACTCTGCTGGCTGGCCCCTCGATGTGAAAGCCAGGTTAGGAAGAGCATGGCGAGCAGGCGCCGCCAGCCGTGGAGCTCAGACCTCCCCAAAAAACTGCCTGGGACAAAGAGGCGGGCTCACAGCTGTCAAGACATGTTAATGTGGGAGTGAAATATGTAGAGCCATGATTTAGTGCTGTCCAAAAGTTTGCAGAGTGTTTTAGTTTTTAAAATGTTTTAACATTATCACCAGGATGTGAGGAAATAAAAGTTGTGATGGTATGTCAGACATCTGTGTATCGTGTTGTGGAAATATTAACAAAGTTAACATGATAACTAGCTAGCTTGTAATAGCTCATTGTTTATAGATCATATTAAAGGTGCTGCTCTTGGTTTGAACATTTAAGGACAGGTAGAATTAGAATTTAGAACAATTTGCTATTTGTGTTTGCACAGAGAGGAACTTGACCTCTGCATATAACCCACCCATACCCTAAAACAAACATACACACACTTGGGGACATTGCACACCTTCCTGGAGCAGTGGACAGGCTATATCTACAGCACACAGGAGTTCTAAATCTGAATCAGATCTGGTTTTGCAATAGTGGTGATCAGGGTTGGGGCAGCGCGTTGATGTAATCGATTACTAAATTACGTCGTGAGTCGATGCGTCGCAAAGATGGATACGCCTACTGAAAGCATGGATTTATCTGTGTGCATCTAAAGTTGTGGGAGTATTTCACACAGAAACACAGATTTTAAAATTATTAACACAGGTAAAGTCTGATTTATACTCGTCTGCGTGCGTTTAAAGCGATATAACCGTCACTGCCCTCATACCTCTGCATCAGATCCACTGACATGGTTGCTGGGCAACACGTCCAGTAGAGGGCATCAAACATGGCGACGGTAAATGAGCTCGTAGTTCTTTATTTAGTTCAAAAACGAAGATAAACACTGTTTGAAGGTATTTCGGGGAATTTCTAATCAACTCGCTCAACCTCTCTTCAAAGTTGAAGAGTCCCGCCGTTTTTTCGTCATTGTGTTCGTATGGAAGTGGTTTCGTCTTGCACTGCTCCCACGGTCTCTTTTGGTATTGCTTCATCCTGTTCGCTTAAGCTTTCCCAAAACGAAATGAACGCAGAGTACAGACAAAAGGCTCCGTGCGTATCCGTATTTAACGTTGAGCATAAATGAGCCTGTAACATGTTTCTTTTAGTTGTAGTCACTTGACTACGCATTGCTAACCGTTTCTTAATCGTCCAGTGTAGATACCTGAGACTGTTCTCGATACCGCGGGAGCTTTAAAACACACGTAGCTGCTTCTCAAATGACTCTGCCAAAATATGTAGTCCACAAACTGTCCGATTTCTTGTGTGTGTGGCGTGTAAGCTACGTTTCGTTTGTGCCTCTAAAACAATTAGATAGATTATGAAATTAATCGAGCAGCCCTAGTGGTAATAGAGTCATGGTTCGCAATGTCTACAACACAAATATAGCTACTACATGTTTTCTTCTGAGTTTACTGATAACAGTAAAAGAGTGGTACATATAGGGAAACTGTTTATATACTTTATTTACATAGTAAATGCCTTGTAATGCCGTTCATGTACCTCTTCACTGTGCATGTAACATAAAACCAGAAAAAAACAAAACAGAATGTATTGATTAGCAGATCATTTAATTGAAAATAGCACAAATACAAAATATCAAATGTTGAAACAGAGAAAACTGATTTAAAATGTATCGTTCTTTGTAAACACACATGCCCGGTATTGAATCTGATAACAACAACACCTGTGACAGGTTCATGTTTACCGCTGTGTTACCTCACCTCTTCTTTTAACCACACCCTGTAAGTGTTTGGAAACTGAGCAGACTGACTGCTGTGGTGTTGATAGTGAAATGTTTTCACATTCTTGCTTAATATAGCATTTCAGCTGCAACAGTTCAGGATCTGTTTTGTTGTATTTTTGTCTCTTAATGGAACCAGATGGTTTTAGTGGGTAGCAAGTCTGGGCTGCAGGTAGGCCAGTTTAGCACCCGGACTCTTTTATAACAGAGCCATGCCGTTGTAATATGTGCAGAATGTGGTTTTGTCAACCACACAAACTGGAATCACGTCTTTAGACTGGAAGACACAGTGTTCTCAATCCTATTTATATACAGATTCTTCTTTACTTGGTAGAGTTCTAACATGTGTTTGTGCCTCTTGTTGTTTGGAGTATGAATTTGACATGTTGCATTACCATACACATTGCTCCTTAAGTGTTAAAGTAAATACAGTGGATTGGCTTTTACATATACCATCTCTTCTGTTCTTTATAACAGAAGAGGTATTTGCTGTCGATGTATTTTGTGATTTAATACATAAAAAGTCACCAGAATGCAGAAACATAAGACTTAGCCCAAACTTCTTCTGTTGCAGGATCCAAAGAGCTCAACATGTGCTCGCATCTTCTAGTTAGCAGGTCAAATACAGCTGTCACACCTCAAAAATGAGCTCAGATCAAGCTCTAGGTAAACTGGTAGTTAATGTAAGCACATTTATTTCAACCGCTTGATGCACAACCTGTGTTAAAAGAGACCCGACAGATTTTATTTTCTATATATTTGCAGTAAATTAATTTCACCATTTAAGCTTTCGTGAGTTCCCCAATTTACTTGTTATTGATCATCCGAAATCCTGATTTCAGTTTTATTTATTTATTTTACACACATCATGTGTCAAAACTGACTCTTATGTGTTCACTCTGGAATTTGATAGGATCTGTAAACATTAGCAGTCAGGAACATGTTTACAAAAAGAATTTTTGTTCACAAAGTAAATAAAAAAGAATGATTTATGGTGATCACAAATAAGATTGTTAATGAACACATGGAACATTAAATAATGAAATAAACTGATTTCAAAAGATAAAGCAAAGAGATACTCAGAAATTCATAAAATAACATAGGAAATGAATATGGGTCAGGTTTGCTTAGCTTGTGTATCAGAGGGTTAATAAGGACAGATATTAGAAGCTAAAACATATTTGCTGTTTCACTTTAATATTTCACTTTAAATGCATTGAGCAACAGTTTGTAGCTGCACAGTACAGGTGTGAGCAGCAGATGGCAGGATGGGCTTGTCTACTGGTTCATTCACTTTCTCCCTCAGTAGGAGAACCTGGCCTACCAGCACTTCATTCATATTACCACATTTCCTTAAACCATCATTTCCTTCAGCTGGTTTGAGCTTGTAATGCTACTTAAGTGAACTCTTACACTTTATATAAATATAGAAATGCCCATTAGCTAGATAAGCAGCCAGTTCCAGCATTAGCCTCGAGCACATCTGCCATTTCCCCAGCGATGCGAAGACAGAGCTATCGAGTGAAAGATGACTTGCCTAAAGGCTTTGCTCAGCCCAGCAGCATGATCCAACCTGCTAAAGTCTTCCCCTCAGCTGATGTAGAAAAACACATAGCAGGAATTATGGCGTTGTGTTTAAGATTAATTGGAAGCAGTGATAAATTTAGTGGATTCAAATTTTTGGGTCCCCCCCCCCAAAAAAAATTCCCCCAAAATATGCTTAATTTAGTTTCTGACGTGTACAGAGTTATTCCCAGTGGCCTGATATAGAATTGTAGAGAAACATACAGAATCTGTTCTGAATCAGACCAGTTTTTACAATAGTGGTAATAGAGTCATGGTTTGCAATGTCTACAACACAAATATAGCTACTACATGTTTTCTTCTGAGTTTAAATACTGATAATAGTAAAAGAGGGCTACCTTTAGAGAAACTGTTTATCTACTTTATTTATATAGTAAATACCTGCATGTAACATAAAACCAAAGAAACGTAAGAAAAGCAGGAAATTTGGGAGGCTGTTCAAAATCAAAACCAAACAGAATGCAATGATGAGCAGATCATCTTAAGCCTGTGTTTAATTGAAAATAGCACAAATACAAAATATCAAATGTTGAAACAGAAAAACTGGTTTTAAATGTGTTGTTGTTGGAAACACACATGCCTGGTATTGAATCTGATAACAACAACACCTTTAAAAACCGTTGTGACAGGTTCATGTTTACCGCTGTGTTACCTCACCTCTTCTTTTAACCACACCCTGTAAGTGTTTGGGAACGGAGCAGACTGACTGCTGTGGTGTTGATAGTGAAATGTTTTCACATTCTTGCTTAATATAGCATTTCAGCTGCAACAGTTCAGGATCTGTTTTGTTGTATTTTTGTCTTTTAATGAAACTAGATGGTTTTAGTGGGTAGCAGGTCTGTGCTGCAGGTAGGCCAGTTTAGCACCCGGACTCTTTTAATACAGAGCCATGCCGTTGTAATCTGTGCAGAATGTGGTTTTGTCACCCACACAAACTGGAATCTCGTCTTTAGACTGGAGGATGCAGCATTTTCAATCCTATTTATATACAGATTCTTCTTTGCTTGGTAGAGTTCTAACATGTCTTTGTGGATGCACTACACTACAGATTCAAGGCAGTCTGAGAGCCCAAAGATCGCGACCGTCCATTACTGGTTTCGGCCTTGCTCTCTGCGTACAGAGATTTCTCCAGATTTCTCCAGATCATTTAAAGATATTATGTACCGTAGTTAAGGACAACGCAAAGTCCTTTGCTGTTTTATGTTGAGAGACGTCTTTTAAATTTTTTTCACACAGTTTCACAAAGTGACAAACCCTTCCCCATCTTAACTTTCTATACTCTTTCTATACTCAGTCATGTTACTGACCTGTTGCCTAGTGACCTAATTGGTTGAGAGATTTTCTGAGATTTTTTTTTGCCTTACACAACTTTACCAATTTTTGTTGCCAACTTTTGCCGGAGTTCATTTCAAAATGGGTATAAATGTTTTTTTAAGAACAATAGAATTACTCAGTTACAACATTCGAAAAGTCTTTGTACTATTTTCAATTACATATAAGATTGAAATTATTTGCACATCACTGCGTTCTTTTATAATTCACATCTCAAGTGTTTTTGCAAGCAGTGTTGTAGCCGTACAGTACAGGTGTGAGCAGCAGATGGCAGGATGGGCTTGTCTACTGGTTCATTCACTTTCTCCCTAAGTAGGAGAACCTGGCCTACCAGCACTTCATTCATATTACTACATTTCCTTAAACCATCATTTCCTTTAGCTGGTTTGAGCTTGTAATGCTACTCAAGTGAACTCTTACACTTTATATAAATATAGAAATGCCCATTATCTAGATAAGCAGCCAGTTTCAGCATTAGCCTCGAGCACATCTGCCATTTCCCCAGCGATGGAGCCATCGAGTGAAAGATGACTTGCCTAAAGACTTTGCTCAGCCCAGCAGCATAATCCAACCTGCTGAAGTCTTCCCCTCAGCTGATGTAGAAAAACACATAGCAGGAATTATGCCGTCGTGTTTAAGGTGAATTGGAAGCAGTGATAAATTTAGTGGATTCAAATCCCCCCCCCCAAAAAAATATTCATGTTTACTGCTGTGTTATGTCACCTCTTCTTTTAACCACACCCTGTAAGTGTTTGGGAACAGAGCAGACTGACTGCTGTGGTGTTGATAGTGAAATGTTTTCACATTCTTGCTTAATATATAGCATTTCAGCTGCTACAGTTCAGGATCTCTTTTGTATCTCTGTTGTATTTTTGTCTCTTAATGGAACCAGATGGTTTTAGTGGGTAGCAGGTCTGGGCTGCAGGTAGGCCAGTTTAGCACCCGGACTCTTTTATCACAGAGCCATGCCGTTGTAATATGTGCAGAATGTGCTAATTAACCTAATTGGTTGAGAGATTTTCTACCAATTTTTGTTGCCAACTTTTTTTAATGCGTTGCTGGCGTTTATTTCAAAATGGGTATATATTTTTTTCAGAAACAATATAATTTCTGTTACAACATTAGAAAATCTGTCTTTGTACTATTTTTAATTACATATAAGATTGAAATTATTTGCACATCACTGCATTCTATTATAATTCACATCTCAAGTGTTTTTGCAAGCAGTGTTGTTTCGTAGCCATTTCATGTAACTACTTTCTTTGCAGTAGCTTTCAGAGGCATCAAACCACTTGGACATCTGGTTCCTATCACCACCCCTGTAAACAATCCTGACTCAAACGGCTCAGTCAACATGAACCCATTCTGAATGACTTCGATATCCAGACATTACATTATGAGAGAACATATTTTTTGGTGTCAATTTTTCAAGCCAAACGTATAACAGCGTTATGAGTCAATGCCTTTTTTGATATAAAGTGCTGAAGGTGCCTGGCAGGTTATGACTCAACGTAGCACTGTCGTCGCAAGGTGACGAGAAAGACGGAGCGAGGAGGGGTGACTGAAAAGAGCATCGGTTTTTCTGCCAGACATCCTGAAGGCTTTCATGGTTGCAGACAGCTATTTCCATGTGCTGATGTCTGATCCAGTGACGAAGATTGACACTTCACACAGAGACAGCAGAAGGCAGGATCACTCATTACCCAACTCCCTCAAGACTGTTGCAATCGACAGGCTTTGATGACAGAGAAAATGCAAATGGAAGCAATTCGCTGGAAAATCAAATTTACACACTCTTCCTCTCTTACCTCAAATGTACTCTATCATGTATAACTTGTTTGGAAGTCTTCATAGTGGCTTCTAGTTCTGTTTATAGCTGTGTCCATTTGTATCGATAACTTAGCAGTCTTAGCAGTGTGGTTTGAGAAGAGCATGTGATGACAATCAGTTAAATGAAGTTCTGAAACAACTTAAGTTTGGGAAAGGACCACGCCCAAGCTCCTCCTCTACATCATTACTCGCTCTATTTGAACCACTCTGCTGCCCTCACCTTCTCGTGCCGAAATTCACACGCCACCACCTCCCCAGCTCCTCCATCTTTTCATCAAAATCTTACACACTCTTCGCTTGGCAAGGGGGGCCTGGCCTCAAATCTTAGCAGCCGAAGCCACCCAGAACTCCAGCCTCAAGTTTCTCAGAGTTCCCCTTCCTTGCCCTGCCTTAGTGGTCCGCACTGCGCAAACATGCTGTTAGCTTGGCGCCTTCACATTAGATGTGCAATAAAAAAGTTATTTTCTCTGATGAAGCCCCCTTGAGTCCTGTGTCACTACCCTGAGTCCTGTGTCATTCTAACAATGAAGCATCCTGACACCATTCATGTATGGGTTCACCTAAGATCACTGCCATGAATAAGGAATGGTATCAAAACATCCTTTAAGAGCAACTTCTCCCAGCGATCCAGGAGCAGTTTAGAGATGAACACTGATTTTTCCAGCATGATGGGGCTCCATGTCACAGGGCAAAAATGATAACTAAGTGGCTCGATGAACCAAACACTGAAATTTTGGGTCCATGGCCAGGAAACTCCCCAGATCTCAATCCCACTGAGAACCTGTGGTCAATCCTCAAAAAGATGGTGGTACCAAGCACTGATTAGAATGGAAGAATGGGTTGCCATCATTCAAGATTTTGCCCAGAGGCTACATCCAGCGTGCAGAAGTCTTAAAGAAGAAGGGTCAACAGAAGTTAATCTGTTAGAAGTTAGTCTTCTGTTCTTCTGTGGGGGTCCTGACCATTAAAGAACACAGGCAAGTACTATTAAACATGTTGATCATTGTAGGCAGTGCAGTGACATGGTGTGTTGTGCTGGTATGAGTGGATCAGACACAGCAGGGCTGGAGTGTCACTGCTGGACTGAGAATAGTGCACAAACCAACAACATCCAGCCAACAGTGTCATGTGTGCAGAGTCCTGTGACCACCATGTCAGTGTCACTGCAGTGCTGAGATTGATCCACCTCCCTGATAGTACCTGCTCTGTGGTGGTCCTTTGGGGGGGCCTGACCTTTGCAAAACAGGGTGAAAGGGGTATAACAAAGTATTTAGAGAGTCAGATATACTATAGTCTGTAAGTGTAGAACTACAAAGTGCCCCTGTATTATAAATGGATCTGATTTATATATATATATATATATATATATATATATATATATATATATATATGTGACTGACTACATTTCAGGTAAGGATAAAATTGTTATTTAGATTGTTATTTGTTAATAATAAACTGTACTGGTTCTGCTACAAAGCAGCTTCTCCTCTTGAGCGGTACAATCAAGGCCTGAAAAAGACATTTGTAAAGAATTGGATAAAAACAGGCAATCATGGTAAGACGTAGGAAGAAAGGTTTGCGCTGTTGTTTTTCATCCCACTACCCGAGAGCACCAATCCATTCAGCTAATTTTAGCAGCCTCAATGAGGACAAACTGATTGATCGAATCACAGGTTTGGAGATGGGTCTGAATGAAGTGGATGTGTAGATGTTAAAGTGATGTGCGAGGAGGGAGTATGCTGTTTCTTGAGTCCGCTCATGACTCTCCCACAGGGAGACCCAGCAAAACATAAAAAACTCTAGAAGGCACAAACGAAGCTGTTGTCAATGTTGTAAGAAGGTGTGAAACATAGAAACATGATTTTTTTTAGCATTTTTCTGTTCAGCTACATGACACTGCAGGATCCCCACTTCCAACTGGATCCCAACTATTCAACATGTACTGTCTTTAGCGCGTACGGATGCGATGGTTACTTAATTAATAAACAAAAAAAATCAAGTAACATGTACATCCTCAGTGAATGGGCAGCAGTTGGTTGGCCATTTCTATGATGGTAAAGCTCAGTTTAAAGGGCACCTTGTACTATGCAAACATTATTAACCTTTCAAAAATGTACAGCCCAGATATGGAAACAAATCTGTGAAAGAAGTCTGTTTTGACCAGATGGTTTTTGTGATTGCTAACCAACATATTTACACATTTACAGCCTATTCATCCTCCAGCACTTTAACTCCACCCATTCATGTTGCCATTATGAGTTTTTCAGTCCTGTCTGCTTTTTGAATTAGGGCAGCTAATCAAAAGAGAGGTAATTTATATAAATCTGTCTTCAAGTACCAAAAAAAATATATTAGGATATGGTTAGGTCTTTTAAATAGTTCTATTAATGACTTTTCCTGTAAAAAAATTCATCCTGGCGGACATCGTTTCTAAAGATTTTGTTCACATAGTGATTTAACATAGATTTTTTTCGTTGTTGTGCACGTACATTTGTGTATCTGGACTGCCGCCCAACCCACAAACTGTGAAATAAGACAGCTCTCTCAGTTGTTGGCTGTCTAGATCAGAAAACAGGCATTCAACAAGAATTTGGCTCTCCTTTCTAGTTCAAGTGCGGACTCTTTCGAATAATACCACCCTATCTGAGTATCTCTGTCCACAGCTTCAGAGCTACCGCTATGAAGGGGCGTCATTTTTTCTCACAACGGAGAACGGAGACGAAATTAACAAGCAACGTTGTATTTCTTTATTATCACAAATAGTTTCTTTAATTCACTATTATCACAAATAGCTACAGGACACAAGACAAGAGGGCCATGACAAAAATAAAGAAAAATAAATATAACTCTCTTACCTAACTCCCTAACTAACCCAAAACAAGAGAAAAACAGACAACCCAAAAGAAAAGGCATCCACTCCTACACCCTGGTCTCCAACTAGATGAGAATGACTATGTGTACTGGATAGTTCAGGTACTTCATTATATGTGCGGTAGAGATAAGTAATATAAAAAAAAAGATAGATCGCTAGATACAAACATGTTTACGCTGCTACACTAAATAATCAAACACAGAGAGAACACAACATGCGTCCTAGGGACGTAACAGTGTCTGACACCAAGCTGAAGCTTCACCACCTTCTTGTTTAAAGTCTCCTGTTCCACCTTAAATGGTGCAGCAGTTACACTGTAGAGCCTGTAACAACTGCTGTTACTTGCTGCACCGTTTAAGGTGGAATCATAAAATTTGAATAAAAACTTTCAGCTGACTTAAGCCTTTCACCATCTGTCTTTGGTCCAACCTGGATCAGTACAACGAAGCACTTGGAGTCAGTACCACCTGACTATACTGCAGATGAAGGAAATGTAAATATGTAAAGAATAATTATACTCTGTGTATCTTTGAGAACTAACACTGACAGCTGAGGTGACAGTAACGGAGATGTAATGTTTTAGAATGTTTAGGTATTGTTGTCACTCGCTGCTGCTAAGGTGCTGTTAGTTTACTAGTTGAATGTCTGGAAGATGAACTTCATCTGATTATTATGTGGATAACGTGAAAGTTAAATAAGAGCTGTCTTTGGCTCCAAAACAGCCTGCAGAAGAGGGGGTGAAGCAAGCAGTGTATTATTATTATTATTTGAAGGAATAATGTAAATAGATGTGTTAATGTGGATATGAGCTTTTTTCACCCTCCACCAAAGTCACCCTCCTTCTGTGTTGCCATCACAGAACAAATACTGAGAAGTACTGAGAAAATATTAAGAAATGATCAACACTCTTTTATCTTTCTCAAATGAAGTACAATGAGAATATCTGAAAGGAGAAGCATGGTTTCTTGTTGTTTCATTAAGGCCATTGTTACTGTTTTTACTCCAAAGACTTTATTGATCATCAGAATTACTAATACATTATCTGATTAGTAATATAACACTGACAGTCCAGGATTGGTTCTCTGTATGGTGCTTGCATGCGAAGGAAGGACGTTAAAAAGGGCCTTGGAATGAGCCAATCTGCATCCTCAAAATAGCCGAAACGCTGCGCACCAGGAACCAAAATATACCAGAATTTATTGGAGGTTTGTTATTTTTTTGTGTGTTTTTTGGCGTCGGTCCTCCTTTTGTAGAGAGAGGCGGAGTAGCGTTTATTCTTGCATCCAATACAGAACAGTGGAGCGGTTCAGTCTGTCCCTCGGCAGTCCCTGGAGGCTCCCATGCGACTAATAGAAGCACAAACTGTTCTCAAACTCACCCACTCAGCCAACGACTCGCCTTCAGTAAAACGGCCCTATCACCATCAAACATCAGAGATATTAATGAGGGATTAAAATAAGCTGCCGACACATTATTAGCACCCAGCACTACGTCAGTGTACGTCATGAATTACATAAAAGTTCTAAACATATTCATCCAAATCCTCTTTTGGGAGCATTATATCGAGCTTGGTGCCATTCAATAGAAAGCAGTTCCCTGTTAACAACAACGAGCCGTTAAACAGAAACTGAAATGGAACTCAAGCCACAGTAATGGGTTTAGATTATACTTAACCACAAACACTGAAGGTTTCTAATTGGTTCTAGGCTTGAATTACATTGAGTAATGTTATGCTCAACACTCACTGTACAATGTTCTTCCATATTATTTGTGTCTGAGGTCCACTTTTAACATTAATGTAGATTTATGTACCATAAAATTATAATTCAATTGTATATCTCCATATTTGGACCTCGCTTTATCCCTTAGAATTGAGTAGGCTTTTGTTACTGTTCCTTTAAGACTGATATATGTGACCTCTATTCTGATTGTATTGCACTTCTTTCAAAAAGCCATCCAGACAGAAACACTTCTAAAAACTGAGTGGGGCTAAATTGGTGTAGGCTGAAGAGATGGATTTATGGAAATGTTCTGTTTTTTTTTGTGAAATCACAAGAAGAATAACATCAGTGAGTGAGTAATACATTTTAGGAGTGTATTAAGCGTTCACATCACACTCAAAACAAGAAAAAAATCGTTTTTCCACAGTACACGTCCCTTAAAGGGACAATGTGTAAGATAATGCAACCTGTTAAATTCATACTCCAAACAATAGGAGGCAGCATACGACCAGAAATGCACAAACACTTATCCTTCCTAGTTCTAGTTCCACATAATACCACATTATACTTTACCCTTTTTATCCAAAACAGCAGAATTTAGAATTTAGAATTTATCACAGTGGAATTTGATCTCCACATTTAACCCATCTTTGCAGTGAAAGTCCTACATACACACACTAGAAGGCAGTAAGCACACTTGCCCAGAACGGTGGGCAGCCCCACCCACGGTGCCCGAGGAGCAGTAAGTTGAGGGTTAAGTGCCTGGCTCAAGGGTACTTCAATCATGTCCTTGCGGTTCAGAGGATTGAACTAGCAACCTTCTGATCACCAGGCTGGTTATCTAACCTGCTGCCTCCAGCAATGGAAAACAATATCTCTTGGATTGCTTCTGTTTATATCACTTCTTTTGTTTACTGCTGAACACAGATTCATGACGAGAGTGGGCGGCGGCAGTCATGATAATGGACGCTTGCCAAGAGCTTCAGTCATCGGTGTGTTTACTCTTCCTTTCATTGGCTACCTTCAACACTCACGACTGACATGAGGTTAGAATATGCCGTCAGAGTCGTGCTACTTCTTCATCCTCTCGTGTTGGGCTGATGGCAGGCTCAACCCTACAGTGACTCACTTTCATCTCAAGGTTCTAGTACTATTACGAGACAGGAAAGGTCAGAACTATCTGGTTAACATGCTAACTTAAGTAAAATATCTTTTATATATATCACAAAGTGTTGCTTTAAAAGTTCTTTGCACTCACAGACCTCATTTACAGAACCATCCCTTGGACCAAGAGTGCTCTTTTATGGCATTGTTACAGAACAACAAAACAAACAACAAAAAACACACACACTAAAAAAAACAGACCATTTAACAAGACATTGCAGAATTTAATATCTGTTGGTCCAGTTGCCTCTCTTCAGAGGTTTTATGAAGTTTGTTAGAATTCCTGATGGGGTTCATCTTACAATTCCAATACATATAACAGCCAGAACCAGAATAACGCATCGATATCTGTGATATTAGAGGAAAAGTGAAACAGATACCTTCATAAAACTGCTTACAGTGTAAAATAGGAGTCATCAGTTCTGGTCCCACAGGGCAGGAGACCAGCACCACTGGTGATTGCTCAAGCACGCCTGATTTAGCTCATCAATTAATAAAGGTTTGTTACATGTGTTACAGCAGAGAAATCAACCTGAGACCTATGGGCCAGTTTTCCTGACAGAGGATAAATCTAGTCCTGGACTATACAGCATTCTGAAAGGAGATTCTCCAGGAAAAGAGAACATAGACCAGGACCAGGCTTAATGCCTGACCGGAAAACCAACCCTTGGGGTTTAGAGAGATTATTTGATTTAGCTTTACGGGTTCAGTGGTTTGTGTTATGTGACTCAGTAGAGAGAAGAATTACAGCTAACACTACATTGTGAAATAGGAAAGTTGGTCAACGTGACTCTGAAAGGAACTTCACAGCTTTTAGAGAGGAAAGTGGATGTGAGAGCATTGAGGTTCTATTGCCTTAAGCCAAGACACAAAAGCTGTGCAACTAAAATGCAAACTAAAACCCTTTAGTCACCGATATGTCTCTTTCGTACAAATGCCATAAGGTATGAAGATGTCTGGCCATTGTAATTCTGGCCATGTAGTTGGATCTTCGACCCACTGACCTGACAGTGAGTACAGGTCAGGGCACTTAACCCCATGACTAAAAGATATCTTGTTAGTCTACGGCAACCTGTCTCCTGCTGGTAAACCATAAAAAAGAACTGGAGAAGGCATCCCAACCCCAATCCCTATACCCATATTCCTACAGCTTTACGCCTTGTGCTGTCACTTTCTGCCACTAGTTAAGCTCCTCCCACAAAACCCATCATCTGTGACACAATTATGGTCTATTTGTGTCACAAGAGGCGGAACTGTCGCCTCACAGCAAGACAATCTGGGTTTGGTTCCTGGTCCGGGCCGTTCTGTGTAGAGTTTGCATGTTCTCCCGTGCTTGAGTGGGTTTCCTCTGTGTACTCCGGTTTCCACCCACAATCCACACCAGAGGTGCCAAGTAACAAAGCACAAATACTTTGCTGTGAACCTGGAAGCCTAGCGCATCCCAAATTTATCAACATTAATATTTTTAATATAACATTATAGTCATTATGGCTTTTAGAAGAATGTTTTTTGGGGAGGTGGGCTAGTGCCCTATAGGCCCCTGTGGTGGGGCCTAAACTTTCGTCCTTAATGGTATTTTTTCCCTTGCATTACTTTTACACTTATACTTAGTAGTATAAAGTAGTCCTGAAAGCAGTACTTTTACACTTTTACTGGAGTAAAAAGCTTAAATTGATACTTCAACTTCAACTTCAAGTATTTTTAAACCCTAGTGTCTATACTTGTATAGTGTCTGAGTAATGAATGTGAATACTTTTGGCATCCTTGATGTTAAATATGCGATATTGCGTTGGACTAGTGACCTGTTCATGGTGTACCCTCCCGCATGGGACCCTGACTAGCAGGATAAAATGGAAGATAATGGATGGATGCATGAATCACCAGCTGCTGAATGCTGTCGTTTTATGGGTACCCTACGGAAACATCTGCATGAATTAGGATGTGCTTTATATAAATGCTATGTAAATGAGGTGCTGGGGGGCTGGCGCTTGATTTCTCACATTGAAGACGATTTATCATTTGCATACAAATCTCCACTCGTTTCCACATCAAGTGGAAGTTTCATAAATCAGAAACAGAGCAGTTCATACATGATTAAAGGTGCTTAAATCTGTAACCATTTTATGTGACTTCAATCAATAAGGGCTTTAATGTTGTTCTTTTATCAATTATCTTTGCTTGGCAGCCATAGCCTACTGTTAACAAGCTACATCTCTTAAACTTTTTATTCCAATCATCATAAAACATAAATTATTTATTGGTCATAATATACTTTGTTGCCTTATAATGGAAACCACAAGCGGCTGTGCACTGCTGTGATATTAGTATGATTACTATGAAGGCTTGGCACAATATTAAAGCATAGTGTATTGAATCACGTAATAAAGAAGAATATTTATTAACGTGAATTGTTGTGAGGTGAGGATTTGTTCCCTGAATGGTTCCCACGTACAAAGGAAGGTCTTCACCTCACACTTGAACAAGCTGATCGCCAGGCTTCTGCAGGCCCATCTTCTCTCCCAGCCCCGTGATTACCACAAACAGCCAAAGCCAATTTAAGAGAGAGCACTCTGACATCTAGTACTTAGCCTACGATCATCATCTAAGAGCACGAAGCGTTCAGACAAAACTGCAGCACAACTGTTTTCAATAGCTTCGCAATCGTTGTAATGCACACTGGCGCATGATGTCTGTCGGTAGGCTGGCATGGGAGAAAGAAGTGAAGGAGAAAGAATCTCTGGCAGGAAACCTGAAATAGACAGTCCAGTTTTGGCCAGGGCACACTGACCCAACAGCAATCAGACTGTCGAAGAATGATGGGTTAGAATGTGCTGGGCTCCGAACATATTGGCAGCAGGTCCTTTGCGTTGCTTTCTCAGAAACATGTTGATGGTCTTCTCTGAAATAGAGCACTTTGCAGAAGTCGGGCAGCCTTACTCTGATTCATTTCTCCAGTTAAACTGGCCATTAAAGGAGCAATATGTAAGATGACGCAATCTCTGAAACTCTTACTCCACACTTTTCTTTTCACTCTTCCCTCTAATTGCTTTACAGTCTGAAGAGTCATTGCAAGTTCAACACCAAACTTCGTCCCTTTACTCACCAAGATGTGTCTCCAGCGGTGGAAAGCAGCACCAGTGTTAAATTTTGCCATTTTTTGTCATTCGTTTTTTTAAAGAGGGGAGTGTGCTTCTTCTACATTCGCTCATGTGTGCACTTAAAGCAGACTTGATATCGCCTCAATATCAACTCTCGTGGTGCGAAGAGGTATTACGAGACAGGGTGGGTCAAGACTAGCTGGTTAGCATACTCAGCAGATTTTTTGCAACACGATATATAAACCTTTCTAACATCAAATCAAAATCTCACTATCAAAACTGTAACTTCTTCACAAGCTTTGGATAAAAATAGTTTTACAATAAAAACATGACATATTGATTGTCATCTTACATTCTGCTCCTTTAAGTTCTTAATTTTTCAGCAATCAGGGGGAAAAAAGCAGAAACAGAGAATTACTCAAAAGTCGAAACAGCTAGATATAATTTTAGTGTTTTCCAGTATTTATTGTGTCCATACTTCCTTTTCCTTACTTATGCTGGCTTTCAGGTTTTCAAAGCAGGGATATTTTTCCACACTCCCAGTTTAGTCTATGAGTTGACTGTATTTTCTACTTGTCATGATGCAAGTATTTTCAGACACATCCAACTATGCTATGAACGTTGCTAACGAGTGACAGATGATTGTGGCTGCCAAGTTAGCACAGTTCGCACTTGCTTGGAGTTAAAATAGTAAATGATGCACAGAAAACGTGAGTCCTGACAACCATAGAAGACCTGGTAGCTAGAGCTGTACCTAACAATTAATGTCTTAACCAACTAAACGATTATTTTTTCTGTTAGTAGATGAATCTTATTTTCAGATAACTCTAATTTTTATTATTTTGTTATGGATTTGTAATCAATGGATGAGTGAAGCACGATGGCCATTCTACATTTAATGTATTAAAGGGTACCTTAAATGTATGTGATCTATAAATGCTTAAAGTCTACGCTCTGACTGACTGTTAGAGGCACAAATGATACGTAGCCTACACACCTCACAATCAGACAGTTTGTGGGCTATACATGTTGCAGAGAGCCATTTAAGAATCAAGAACAGTCTTAGGCATCCACACTGGATAATTAAGAAATGGTTAGCAATGAGACTGTTCAAGTGACACTACTAAAAGAAACAAGTTACACGTGTTAATAATCTTAAAATAATCTGCCAAAAAAGGAACACTAGGTAAACAGGTGCTGTCTCACTGCTGTGTTGATGAAGCTCTACGGGATGTTTGAGCTTCAAGTGCTCGTGTATAGCAGTTGTACTGTTGTGATCATCTCCACTGTGCAGAGCTGACAGAGCACCACTGTTGTGTTTCTGTGTGAAACACTCCCACAACTATAGATGTACACCAGTGATTGTTTGTAGCTGCAGATCACGCTACAGATAAATACATGCTTGCAGTAGGTGTGGCCATCTTTGCGATGCATCGATGCATGCTACGCTAATCAACGTAATTTCATAATCGATTATGCCGCCATGACGCCCCAGCCCTACTGGTAGGCCACATGTATAGCATATCAAATAAACAGTCCTTAAAGCTGTAATCTTGAGGGAGAGGAGAAAATTAAGCTCCACTTTTGCTTCAGATGTAAAAAAAAAGTTGTTTCTGTCCGAGTCTGAAGGAAGTGTAGCTATTAAAAGGGACCCATTATGCTTATTTTCAGTGCTCGGAATTTTATTATTGGGGTCTCAGAATCAATTTGCTAAAATTTTATGTTGAATTTTTTCCCCAAAAATTACTGTACACCCTTTGCCTCTGTCTTTGAGCCCCACCTCCAAAGAGCCCAGTCTGCTTGGATTCGTCAACCGCCGGAGCAGTTGACAAGTTTTTTTTTCTATAGGTGAACAGTAAGGATTGTGTTACAAGATGACATCAGATGACAGAGTAAATAGAGGGAAAGTGGTTTCTCCATCTGGTGTGAACTTTGGGCTTTGTAACTTTGCTGACTGTTTACATGCACAACAAGCTACAAGACACCAAAGGAATGAGCAGCAGTTGCAGATTTATTGGAAATAAATTATATTTATGTTTTTAAAAAAATCGAATATTCATTTTAATCCAAATAATTCTTCCAAATAATTCTGCACTGTGTCTATTGCTCTAGTCATTATGTAATCATGCAGTGTAAAGGGCAGGTTTTAAATAAGCTCCTTAATTAATAAGAGAGGTTACGTAACAAAGCAAGGGATCCAAAAAGGTTATTCACTAAAAAGAATATCTGTAATAGAGCTAAGCGCAACTGCTGCCTGTGTCTTTCCTGCTTCTGCAGAGGAAACGTCATACTCGTCTTAGGGAACTGTTAGAGTGGATTAAGACCCTGTGCATTCAAACCCCATTGACTAAAAACTCTAACTTGTCTTTAGAGATGATAACACTTTAATCCAGAAGCAGGTGCAATATGAAATGATCTCATTACAGCAATAATAGTGAACACTTCTTCAAGCATTTCAATTTCATTATGCCAAAACCAGATTCATTCAACGGACTGCCAGAAGCCTAATTCCAAGTTCTTTTTCTACTGTTCTTCATTGTCAGAGAAATAGAATTCCCATGTATGAATGTATAAATCTTGGAGAAAGGCTTCCCAACACTGTAGGGGCTGTATTGGCCACAAAGGCAGGGACAGTGGGGTCAACAACATATTAAATGAGCAGTGTGTACACTTCAGGTAGCTCTATTAGCAGAAATTCAATATAGCATATACAACAGTTTTCATACCTGTATATACAAATTGTTGTGTTTCTGTGAGCTTAGAATGAGCCATTTATATCTACCTAGGAGCAAGCCACCTTCCAATATGTTGTCTGCCATGTTTCTACACCTTCAAACACTGACATTAGAGAGTGCCTTTCACGTTTGTACGTTGAGGCGGCTGCCTGTGATTAGCTGGCAATTAGCCTGAGAAATGGAGAATCCCACATACACCGATCAGCCAGAACATTAAAACCACCTCCTTGGGTGTGTCTCAAAACCTAGTGAGTGTCTACATAGACACCATTTTACGTCATAGTATGCGCTCCCGACATGTAGGCTGTCCCAATTCTTCTATACCTTAAACATGCTGTTTACTGAGGAATTTTATTTTGACCTGATTTTAAGGAAGCATCGAACACTTTCTCAGCCGCTAAGGCAATCTCATGATGCAACGCAGGCAGACCTACGAGCAGTGAAGTCGTTTTAAAATGTAAGTTATTTTGATTCTCTCTGTTGTTTTAATGTGTTTCTTGTCATATAATCACACAAAACAGTATTTTATTATCAACTTTGTAACGAGTCATTGACCATTTAGCAGTTTTATACTGGAGCCATTAGCATTTATGCTAGCGGATTTTTAAGCCTCGGGCTATTGTTTTGGATGCCGGCTGGTAACTTAGCAACCAGCTAAACCACCGGTCGCGTGCTGCAGTGGGCGGGAACAAGCCGTGACGCAGTCTCTCTCTAACTAGAGGGTCTTTGTAATCTGTTTTATGAGGAGAGATGTCAGATAGTATGCTGCCTGCCTACTTAGTGCCTACTTAGACAGCTCAGAGACAGACCCCTTATATCTACACACTGTCTATTTCACCAGTTTCACTTACCATATCGGAGCATCTTGTAGTTCAACAATTACAGACTGTAGTCCATCTGATCCGCTGCATTTATTGTTTATCCCCTTTAGCCCTGTTCTTTAATTGTCAGGACCACCACAGAGCAGGTACTTTTAGGGAGGTGGATCATTCGCAGCAGTGCTGTGACACTGACATGGTGCTGAAATGAGTGGATCAGACACAGCAGTGCTGCTGGAGTGTTTGAACACCTCAGTGTCATTGCTGGACTGAGAATAGTTCACCAACCAGCAACATCCAGCCAACAGTATAATGTGACCACTGATAAAGGACTAAAGTAAGGCTAACACAACTTATGCAGCATCTACAATGTGGACCCGCAATACAGGCGTGTCTATTACAGTGGACAGTGAGTGGACACAGTGTAAAAAAGAAAAATAAATCATGCAGCTACAGCAGAATGCATGATAGTCACAGTATATTCTATTTGGAAAAGAGAGTGATGAAGGAGGGACCACACTGAAGAATAGCTGAATACTGTGCTGCATAGTACGATTTTATAGGCCTTCTTCAGACTGACAGCTCAAATCAGATTTTTAGCATATCCAGATATCTAGATTGATTATTAATAGTTTGGACAGCAAAAAAAAATCACAACATCATCTGATCTGATCTGTGTGGAGGTGCACAGAGGATAGTGATGTCTGGAAACAAATATTTGTCTGCATTAGGGCTGAAACGATTTCTCGAGGAACTCGAGTAATTCGACTACAAAAAATCATCGAAACAAATTCATTGAAATAATATACAGCGCACTGTTTCGCACGGGTGGCTTTTACTGTTGCACAACGCGCGCTTATGGCGTTGCCAGGTGACACGAAGAAGACGTGATTTGATGGCGCGGATTGCAAACTAGAGAAAGAGAGAGAGAATAAGGAGAGACTAACAGAAGAGACGGGTCAGAGAAAACCATACACAGTGTCTAAAGTCTACTGTAAAACCGAACTAGCTGAGGGAGCCGTTACTGAGCGTAAACCTGAAGAAAGACGTGGCTGAAGTTAGCTTCTTATGTAAATTCCGCCTTTCCACTAACATGACGCAGCAGTTACAGGCGCACGAATGTAACTTCTATACCAGTTAAGGTGGAACAGGGAATTCAGATAAGAAGCTAACTTCAGAAAGCAAGCAACTGAGCTTTCCCAGCAAACGGTATTCTCTAGCCGAGCACCACATCAGTGATTCAGCATCTGAGCAGGAACTACACGTCCAGTCCAGAGCGGAGCGACACACAGTAACCATAACGTTTAGCTTAAGTCAGTGTGATGGTGAGTTGAGATGAAGGCTAGTAAAGCGTGTATGTTAGTTATGGTTATATGTAATGACTAGTTAAGAAAGTAAGTCAGTGTGATGGAGGGTTGAGATGAAGGCTAGTAAAGCGTGTATGTTAGTTATGGTTATATGTAATGACTAGTTTAGAAAGTAAGTCAGTGTGATGGTGAGTTGAGATGAAGGCTAGTAAAGCGTGTATGTTAGTTATGGTTATATGTAATGACTAGTTAAGAAAGTAAGTCAGTGTGATGGTGAGTTGAGATGAAGGCTAGTAAAGCGTGTATGTTAGTTATGGTTATATGTAATGACTAGTTAAGAAAGTAAGTCAGTGTGATGGTGAGTTGAGATGAAGGCTAGTAAAGCGCGTATGTTAGTTATGGTTATATGTAATGACTAGTTAAGAAAGTAAGTCAGTGTGATGGTGAGTTGAGATGAAGGCTAGTAAAGCGTGTATGTTAGTTATGGTTATATGTAATGACTAGTTAAGAAAGTAAGTCAGTGTGATGGTGAGTTGAGATGAAGGCTAGTAAAGCGTGTATGTTAGTTACGGTTATATGTAATGACTAGTTAAGAAAGTAAGTCAGTGTGATGGTGAGTTGAGATGAAGGCTAGTAAAGCGTGTATGTTAGTTATGGTTATATGTAATGACTAGTTAAGAAAGTAAGTCAGTGTGATTGAGGGTTGAGATGTAGGCTAGTAAAGTGTGTATGTTAGTTATGGTTATATGTAATGGCTAGTTAAGAAAGTAAGTCAGTGTGATGGTGAGTTGAGATGAAGGCTAGTAAAGCGTGTATGTTAGTTATGGTTATATGTAATGACTAGTTAAGAAAGTAAGTCAGTGTGATTGAGAGTTGAGATGAAGGCTAGTAAAGCGTGTATGTAAGTTATGGTTATATGTAATGGCTAGTTAAGAAAGTAAGTCAGTGTGATGGTAAGTTGAGATGAAGGCTAGTAAAGCGTGTATGTTAGTTATGGTTATATGTAATGACTAGTTAAGAAAGTAAGTCAGTGTGATTGAGGGTTGAGATGAAGGCTAGTAAAGCGTGTATGTTAGTTATGGTTATATGTAATGGCTAGTTAAGAAAGTAAGTCAGTGTGATGGTGAGTTGAGATGAAGGCTAGTAAAGCGTGTATGTTAGTTATGGTTATATGTAATGGCTAGTTAAGAAAGTAAGTCAGTGTGATGGTGAGTTGAGATGAAGGCTAGTAAAGCGTGTATGTTATGGTTATATGTAATGACTAGTTAAAAAAGTAAGTCAGTGTGATGGAGAGTTGAGATGAAGGCTAGTAAAGCGTGTATGTTAGTTACAGTTATATGTAATGGCTAGTTAAGAAAGTAAGTCGGTGTGATGGAGGGTTGAGATGTAGGCTAGTAAAGCATGTATGTTAGTTATGGTTATATGTAATGACTAGTTAAGAAAGTAAGTCGGTGTGATGGAGGGTTGAGATGTAGGCTAGTAAAGCATGTATGTTAGTTATGGTTATATGTAATGACTAGTTAAGAAAGTAAGTCAGTGTGATGGAGAGTTGAGATGAAGGCTAGTAAAGCGTGTATGTTAGTTATGGTTATATGTAATGGCTGGTTAAGAAAGTAAGTCAGTGTGATGGTGAGTTGAGATGAAGGCTAGTAAAGCGTGTATGTTAGTTATGATTATATGTAATGACTAGTTAAGAAAGTAAGTCAGTGTGATGGTGAGTTGAGATGAAGGCTAGTAAAGCGTGTATGTTAGTTACAGTTATATGTAATGGCTAGTTAAGAAAGTAAGTCAGTGTGATGGAGAGTTGAGATGAAGGCTATTAAAGCGTGTATGTTAGTTGTGGTTATATGTAATGACTGGTTAAGAAAGTAAGTCAGTGTGATGGTGAGTTGAGATGAAGGCTAGTAAAGCGTGTATGTTAGTTATGGTTATATGTAATGGCTAGTTAAGTAAGTCAGTGTGATGGAGAGTTGAGATGAAGGCTAGTAAAGCGTGTATGTTAGTTATGGTTATATGTAATGACTAGTTAAGAAAGTAAGTCAGTGTGATGGAGAGTTGAGATGAAGGCTAGTAAAGCGTGTATGTTAGTTACGGTTATATGTAATGACTAGTTAAGAAAGTAAGTCAGTGTGGTGGTGAGTTGAGATGAAGGCTAGTAAAGCGTGTATGTTAGTTACGGTTATATGTAATGGCTAGTTAAGAAAGTAAGTCAGTGTGATGGAGAGTTGAGATGAAGGCTAGTAAGGCGTGTATGTTAGTTACGGTTATATGTAATGGCTAGTTAAGAAAGTAAGTCAGTGTGATGGTGAATTGAGAGAACACAGACTCACAAGAACATAGACCCTCTCACACATCCTTTCCCTCACAGTGATGAATAAAATACACAGTAAACTAAATATCAGGTGGTGTTTGTAGCAATTTGGAGCCTGAAAGCACCAATACAATACAGCGAGAGTATTCAGTTTAGTTTGCAGTAAGCAAGTCAGCAAGTGTAGGACAAGCTTCAGTATAGTAAATGAATGTACAGTAGTCTTGTGAACTTATAGTATGATTTATAGGTCTAATAGTAATTATTAAAATGTTTTCTTTTAAACTGCTGTATGAATTTAAGCAATAATGTATTAAGACACCTGTGTTATTTTATCTCACATTTACTATTGCTCCTTAATTGAAAAAAATATATATTTTAATCAGATTACTCAATTAATCGATGGAATAATTGATAGAATACTAAATTACTAAAGTAATTGATAACTGCAGCCTTAGTCCACATAGACTAAACATGACACACGGCTCCTTTAATGCCTGTGGTTTTCAAATGCAATGTCTACCAAGGTCATATAGGTTAGTGGTCAAGTGTCCACATACTTATGGCCATAGAGTGTACAGTACATTGTAACAAACAGTAATGGAAACTTGGCAATATTATATTACTGGACACACTTTCATTACAAAATATGATATGTTTAGGACATGGCAGGGTTTACCATGTTCTTAATATACTGTGGAAATAATTTCTTTAGTTTAAGTGTAGAATTATTATCACTTGTGTTTGCACACAGCAAAATTTGTTCTCCGAATTTAGCCCTTCCATGCAGTGAAACACGCACACACTGTTTAAGGGCACTTCAGTCGTGTCCTGCTGGTCCTGGGGATCGAACCGGCCTGATATCGCTCCTGAAGATTAAAGATCTGGTCACAAGACCGGATCCCTAACCTTCAGGAGCGTTATCAGGCCTGTGTAATTAGATTTAGTGCAGCACAATATATAAAAGAGTGAATAAACATTCTTTTTAAGCAGCACAGCTTGGAAAATGTACAGCAACGTCATCACCCCCACCTCGCATATATGCAGGTAATAAATCTCACTTAACATCAACCAGTAAGGCTTTTTAATGCCTTTTATTGTATACAGTGAAATATCGAAACAAAGTGAAGCAGAACAAAAACAGTTGTCTTGCCAGTAATATGAATCTGTTAACAGTAACTGTGCACAAGGAATGCTAACACATCCTCTGATAGATAATACTGTTATTCATACATTTCTCATCTTCCCTTTTCTAACCATAAATAATAACTATTCATCACCCTTTAATGTAAAGTCACTTTTATTTCTGTGAATTCCATTTGAAGACTTTTTCCCCACCAAAAAAATCCAGAGCAGGAGAAAGTCAGATGTGTGTGATGTGGTCTTCCACTCCTGCCTACCATTTTTTACATGACACATACTAGCAGGCCCTGCAGCGTACGCTCAAATACTGAGTTCTTGTAATAAACAGATTTTTTCTTGCCAATCTGCTTGCCCAAGAATGGAAGCTATGATCTCCTGTACTTGGGTTTAAATCAAACGCAGACTGGCTTAATACATGTGTGTCTTCGTCGCCAACCTTGAAAGCAATACAAACACTTTCAGGAAGAGGACGCTCTTACAGAAGAGCTTGTGAAATTAAATAATAATATTAAAAAAAAAAAAAAAAAGTAAAATGTAAAGGCAAGTGTTACAATGATGTTCCTTAGATAAGGGTCTTGGGTGGTGGGGGGTGGGGTTAAACAAGGAGCAGTAAGAGCAATACTTTTCATGAAGAGCAAAGACTTTCTAGGGAAATGTTAACCTTCACTTGGCTCGTCCAAAATCAATCAAACACCAAAAAGACAAAACAAGTCCTGCTCCAATTCATCAGCAATGCACGGTTGCACGTGACGCGTGGTTTTAAAAAAAGGGAATACTTCAAAGAACGGAAGAAAAACAAACAGAACTGCTGTCACTCATACACATTCTTTTTCTCCTGTTATTCAGTGTCAAGATAAATAAATTGCAATGATCACAGCATTTTCAGCAAAATGTCTCTGACCAAGGCAAAACATAACTTACAGGGAACACGCTGCCGCTGTTAGCAAAGAAATAAAACAATAACACAAAAAGTTGAGGTAAGGAGTTCTCTCTTTTTTTTTTTGTACATCCGCTGTGCTTCACCTACTAATGGCTAAACCTCACAGTGCTCCCTACGTCAGAGTCCTGCCCTTGGAATTCATACAACTAAAACGATTCATGGCACATTAGCAAACGAAAAGCAAAACAAATTCAAAGTCAGAATTACAAATCAAGACGAGGGGGTCGGGGAAGGGGGGGGGTAATCGGGTTAAAAGGACAAAGCACATCTCCCGTTCTCTTTCTCGAAGGCTGAACTGATGGAGCCCAGTATTCACATGAGGGCAGGTAGGAGTTTCATTTTGGTCACCAGATCCAGAGGTGTGTCCATATATGGATATATGCACGCACGTTTGCACTTGTGTATGTACGCTGTAACAGTTTTCCCAGGCAACGAGGTTTAGCACGGTGAGGCACGGCCTCACAAGGTCCTGACCGGCAGTCCTAGTGCTTTTGTCTATTGTTGTGTGTTTCTATCAAAAGTTGTGAGTGTGTTCACGTTGTTCCATCACATATTCAAATACTGTTCCCTTTCCTCTTTCGGAGCTCAGGCCGGGGCGCCTCCAGCGAGAGCGGTGCAGAGACTGAAGGGGGCGCTGTGGCTCCTCTTTCGGCCTGAGCATCACCGGTGCCCGCTGGATGGAGCTCCCAAGCTTTAGGGCCGCCCTTCTGCCCCCAGCCTGGCCTTTTCGCAGGAACCAGTCATTCCTCTCCAGGGGGGGGCGGTTTGGGACGACATATCCGTATAAAACTACAAAGCTGGAGTGAATGCTCGGGAATTGAGCGAAACTTCTCGCAACGGAAAAATAAGCATGAAATCTCGACTCGCTGATCCTCTCGCAGGTCGCCACGTAAAAGAGCCTCCGAACTGCAGGACGTCGCAAACGCCTCGCCGGCGGGTTGCTCCCTGTCCGGTTGTGTCCTTGGATGCTCCCAAGTGCAACGTAAAGGCGGGGCCAAATAAGCTCAGGTGGGTTCCGGGTAGAGTAGACTAAGAGGCGCTAGCTTTGGAGTGAATGCATTGTCATTTGGCGAGTCTGTCGGCTGTTCGGTTGCATTACCATCCCAATTCCCGACGCCCCTTCTCGCTGAGCGCTGCTAATTGTTGTTCCTTTGTGCAAACAAAAAAAAACAATCAATCCCCGGCTGATCCTGGAGGAGCGGCGTCCTCAGCCGGGCAAGCACACTTTCCCCGCGAACAGCAGCCCCACTATCGTGAAGAAGATGGACAGCACGAAAAGCACGTAGGATGAACCCACCACTGTGTTGTTGGGCAGCTTGTAGGGCTGCCCACCCACTTCGTTAATGTAGAATCCGATTGGGAAGATGAGAGCCGCCATACAGAACAAGATCACTGCAGAGAGAGAGAGAGAGAGAGAGAGAGAGAGAGGGAGCAAAAAAAAGAAAGAAAGAAACAGCCGGTTAGAATCTCAGCACTGAAAACATCTCAAGTATTCAGACAGTCAATCACTCAACGTTGGCCCGGCTCTAAGAACGAGCAGAGCTTCTAGAGAGAACGTTGGGTTTAAATCATTAAGCAGACGACAGTGCTGACACCAAGAAAACTCCTGGAATGTCCGATCTAGACCTTCAATGCTTCCAACCTCTGACCCTCCTGCATTTTAGACCCCTGGAGACAGTCGCTCGGGATAAACTAATCTACGCCGGGCGTGAAAGCTTTTAGAAAGGATTGAGGATCAGCAGTCGCACAAAGGAGCTCGAGTAGAGACTCAATTTAATCTTGACGCCCATTAGCAAGATAATAATGTCTTTCAGGAAGCCGCTAATCTACAATTAAACATGTCGGCCTTGACAGGAGAACGGCAGAGGGAGAGCGAGAGAGTGAGAGAGAGAGAAAGAGAGAGAACGGAGAAAGCGAGAGAGAAATTTACCTAAAATAACCAAACAGTAATGAAAACAGTGCCTTCGGAAAGAGGGTGTTTCATAAGGCACTTCAGCTGCTTTAGTCTCTTCAGACAGCGTGAGGGGGAGGAGAAGAGGTCTGAAGGACTGAAGGTCATGCTTTCACCAGAGTGTAAAAGAGCCACTTCCTGCAGTAGAGAATGCTGACCCAACTGCACAGGTAGCACAATCTTAGCTCTGCTGCTGAGGAGCACTTTCAATGCATTTATAAAATCAGACCCACAAAACAGCACAAACAAATTATAGCTTGCATTGAAAATAAATACAACAAGGAAAAATTAGGAACGTTTTAAAATGGAAGGAAGTTTCTTTGGGGGGCAGGTACATGACAAGGTACCTGAACAGGCCATAAAAGCTGATTATGTCTGGGCAACTAGTTACTTACCCTGTAGAACACTACGGCTGCCAACAGCCTATATATATATATATATATATATATATATATATATATATATATATATATATATATATATATATATATATATATATATATATTCCAATCATTTACTAACTATAATTTGAGTAACTGCTTAATTGAATCTGTTCTGTTCCTCTTACTTTAGGCTACAGTAGCCTACTACTTTCATTAAGCGGTGCTCAAACAAACAAACATTTAAAGACAATATTTTGTCTCAGAATAAACACAAACTAGTCTGCCAATGTTATTTAACTGTCTGAAGCCATCAGCGCAGAATTATAATACACTGACTCTTCCATCTGTGAACGACTGACTGTCAGTTTACATACAAAGCATCACTACTTTAAAGAAAGTAAAGAGTAAAAGCTATTTTATACTAAGCCACATTATGTGATCTGTTGTTAAAACCATTAAAAGCTTGAATTTTCCCCCATTCTTTCCGTATGGGAGTGTAGTGCATCAGTAAACGATAAACGATAATTATAGCGAAATAACGTTTCCTCAACAGAACTATATGAGGTAGTCGATAGAATTAAGTTTTGTCCATGTTTTGAGAGACAACACGAATAGCCAATGAGAATGAGAATAAACCAATCCTAAACCAATAGTGTGCTTCAAGTGCTCATGTATAGCAGTTGTACTGTTGTGATCAGCTGCACTGTGCAGAGCTGACACAGTGTTTCCGTGTAAAATACTCCAGCAGTGTGTGTGTATATAATTTATTTGAAATACAGTTGTGTAATGTTCTATCGTACATTCTTCTGATAAAAAAAAACAAAAACCACAATTTAACAAATATTAGAATTTTTGTTATCTTCGTTCTCACTTAAAGTAGATTTACATCGTGATCGATATACACTAATATGAAAAAAATAATATCTATATCGCCCACTAACTCTGTGCAAAGCATGGTACTCTCCAGAGTAGCTCACTATACAGAATCTGGAGGACAACAAAACTGTGAGAAGTACTACAAGGAAGGGGTGTGACTAGACTCACAAAATCAGAGACTGAGCCAATCATACTGATTCAAGAACCATCCTACAATGCTTAGCCCTCTGTCCACTATTCAGCAGTCGATGTTTGCTGCTTCACAGCATGCATGTTTAGGCTTAGCTCTCCAAAACCAAAGATGAACTTTTACCAATGCCTGCATGATAAATCTGTGTGGTTTCCAAACAAACCTGTTGTCCTATGTTTGCGAGGATCATTTTCATCACATTCATAGATGGGAATATGAGCTTGAGTGACTAATAAGCAGCATGCATTTAGCTGGTATTAATGTATGGACAGGCTGAATCCAGTTCTGTTAAAATATCCAGGTGGTTATGTCGGTATTTGCATTCTCCTGATGTCCCTACAGGGCGTTTTGTGATGCAGTCTACCGCGAAGAAAGATCTGCCCACGTATTGGAACATTTTGCACCATTGCAAAAAAGATGTACTGGGCAAATGTGTGTTGGTCACATAACTGCACACTACTTTCTACTTCTGTGTAGAATCAATTTTTTCAAAAAACAAAACAAACAAAAAAACATCCTTCGTCCGTTTTCTGACATTTAAATCACCAGCCTTTCTAGCCGCTGTGACGGCTGCGATTTATTACGAACTCTCAACGTTCTACACCAGCGATCTATAACCTTTTTCCTCTATTAACACTCATTTCAATTAATGGAGGTCTTGCTAATTAGCTGATGAGTTGAATCAGATGCGTCTAATGAGGCAGAATGCTGCAGTGCTGAGTTTTAGAAATGATGCGTGGTCTCCACAACCGACATCGCCAGCAACTAATCAACGCTGTTGACTCAACACTGCAGACCTACAGGACATCTTATGCACTACTGAGCTTATACCAACCTAATAAGCATAAGCTGATCTCTGCGGTGCGTCAATGTGGGCTTCATTAACCTCAAAACAACCCAAGAGACTTTTTTGGGGTTTTCTTTTTTTTCCTACCCAGATAAGAAAGCCACCTCTTCCCTACCTTCAGGCTGCTTCTGGGTAGTACTGCCAACCCACGAGAAGAGAGCAGACAACAGCTAATATTTACGTCTGTCGCTGCTGACATGCCATATGTTTGCCTGACGCTGGCCAGGACGGCAGCGGAAGCCGCGACACCTACAGGGCCCAGCCGTGAATGTGGTCTGTTCAGGGCAGGGTTGGGGCGAGGCGTGGCGAGCTGGTACAGCGGGGGCCTGTGCTGCGCACACAAAGCGCCTCTTTCAGGTGTAGGTGGCCCGTGGCCAGCGGCTGACACGACTCTGCTACCTGTGGAAGCCCTCCCTGGAGGCCGCTGCGGTACTCGAGTCTCAAATTAACATTTCTAAAGGCCCCCCGACACGCCGGCCTTCCTGTCGTCTGCTTCGCAGCTTATCAGCGTTCTTTGAAATAACGCTAATGGGCTCGCTTAAAGGCCGGCCAGTGCCTTTTTTCTGTTTGTTTATTTATTTATTTATTTATTTTATAGGTGACTATTCGACATGCAGAACTGGCCACAGCACTCAGCAGTAGGTCTGCTCCACAGTGAAGGACCACAGTGCTGGGTCTAAGCCAAAATCAAGTATATGATGTCATTAGTAAAGAAAAATACACCGTCTGTCCTTGTGGAAGGGATAACATGGTACAGCAGGATGTAAGGCTCCATAGAAAATAGCTGGGTGTGTTTGGTGTTCCAAAGATAAATCTGCTGACCCAGTAAAGAGCTGGGTAGAGCCGGACTTGGTGTGAACTTTATAATTCGTTTTCCACTCGTTTGCTTGTTCTGTTGACGGAACATGTTGATAAACTCTCTGTTCTGTTCATTTTTAAGCCTTCTCAAACTACCTCACTGAGAAAACGAGCGCTGAGAACAATAAAAAAAGAGTGTTTCTTTAAAAGAGAGCGTTTTAACTGCGCACAGCATTTACATTTATTTCCGTGCTGTCCTTGGGTGAGCGTCATAAGACTTGCTGGCTTTGTCCCAGCAAGCACAGCATTCAATCTCACACGACTGCAGGGGTCCTACCACACTCCCTAGTATTCGCGTGTCATTGCAAGGAACACAGCTCAGTCCTTGAAGTGAAATAACACTCATTTTCACCTTCCACTTATGCGGCACTACACAGCAGCGTTGGGACAGTAAATTGCCCATCACGATATTAGTGATTGCTGTTTTCAGCAATGTCGCAGTGCTTACTATCAAAATACACTGTAAAACTTTCAGACTACATAAGATGACACCTCTCAATGCAGGTCCGGCACGCCTCCTAGCTTCTCGATAAAGAAACGAGGGCTCGTCCAGCGAAGACAGCATTAACTTAAGGGAAAAACAGGGGTGTCCATGTGAAACAGTTAGCCAAACTATCCATAATAAACACTCATTAGGAACAGCAGAACTGTTATAAAACAGCACGTGGCCTAACAGGTTTGTGTGTTTTGTTTTGTTTTTTGAGAGGCTTATTTCTTTGTGCAACTATTTTGGTGCTGTCCAAGTCTCCCTCTTTATGTTTGTTCCTCCTGTTTAGATCTACATTGCTGTCTCATAGCACTGTATTCTTCTTCCAGAGGACCAAAAATTAAACCTTGGTATTTGTAGGCAGACACAGAATACATCTCGATATTTTCTATGAAGAGGGCTAAGCATTCAGAGTCAACGTGACATGACAGAGGTCAGAGGCATTTATCAAAAATAAAAAGATTATATTAAATAATTAGGTGTGACTAGACAACAGGAATCCTGGGTGAATGGTTTCTAGCAGCCTTTTGATTCACTGTTGTAGCTGGAGCCTTATCTTTATTTAGGTTGAGGTCACCTGCCTGTTTACTAGGAGGAATAGCATAGTGCAGCTAACACAGTGGCTAAAAGTTTGGCAATAGAAACTGAAACAGAGAAGCAATGATGCACTGATGAACAGCAGGGTGCGCTGTCACAACATGTACAGTCTACATGTACTTCAGCTGTTGTTTTGACCTTTTTTATATTTACATCAGTATCAGCAGCTGTAACCTATATTATTTTGATGTTTGCGTCTCAGCTGCTTAGCATACAACAATTTATTTTTGACCCCGATCGAGTAGTTGAATTTGCTTTGTGATTTGTGGAAAAAAACTTAACTTAGATAGAAAGTTTCTGTAGAATAGCCCCAGGTCGTCTTCGGCTGTGTGAACTGGCATGGTATTAAATGAACATGAACATAGAAATGAAGTAGAAATTCTTTTGACCAAAAAAAACCAAAAAACCCCAAAAACTGCATTGGTAATCAGTAGGGATGTAACAACGAATCACAAGTTAATAATCAATGCAAATATGCCACGACTAAAATCGATTAAGATGTAAAATGAATCGATAGCCTTTTGAAACACCAGAGAGCGCTAGAGAGCCAGTACATCAAGTCAGTTGAATGTATGGTTTCACATCAGTGTCAAAACTAGGCCCCCAAAAACGCAAGATATGTTAAAAGTTTGGTTTATTTCACTTGATGATTTAATAGTCTTATCACTTTTAAGTGCCATTATTTACTTCAATTTACTTTGATTAAGAAAATATAAGGAAAATACAGTATGTTGTAGTAGGTTTGTTGTAGATAAATACTAAAAGGAAATCATAATTTGCGTTCAGTTTGATTTTGTTAAAAATAATAATAATAATAATTAAAAATAGCGAGAAAATCGCATTGTGAGGCCAGCATCGAGTATCACACTGCATCATGAGTAGATTGTATCATTACGTCCCTATTAATCAGTGATTATTTGTTGCCAGAGTAAACTAAAATCGTGGACACGACCCTTGAAAACATCAAAACAGCACTGCTTAAAAAAACAGGCTTTTAAATGAAAAGAGAGTCAAGCCACCCTGTTTAAACCATCACCTGCTATTAGCTGTGTCACTGCATTTTAAGCCTCTTGAGATTCAGCTGGATAGCTGCAGTGTTGATATCTGCTAAAACAGTGTTATTAAGTTTTAAATCAGTAAATTCCAGCATTTGTGTATAATCCCAACGTTATGATGAGGTGGCAAACATGGGACATATTATTTCTGTATGGCGCCGCTTGGGCGGCCTGCTGCAGGTCATCTGATTACATGACCACAAATAACTCTTGACATTTACACCCACAAAAAAACGCAAACAATTAATTTCAGCAGATGTTCTTTGTGTGGTGCCATTTTTAAACAGAGTTTCCCTTTAAAGCCTCTCTCACATGGTCATGTTCGTGGTCCTTGCCTGTGGGGGGTGCTCTACTTATAGAGCTGTTAGACTCTCAAACAGGCCAGGCACCACCCCCACATAATGACCGGCGAGGAAAAGACAAAATGAGTCATTGAGGATTGGAGATAGTGAACTGAACCTGGACAATTGGGAACATTTCTTTCCTGTTGCCAAGGCAACCATGCCACTATGTATGTATCTCTCAACAGGCACTGATGCCATAAAGAGGAGGGAGAAAAAAAAAAAGAGAAAGAAACAGAAAATGTGGACAGTATATGAAATTCAGCCGTATTGGTTAAATGCACTTCGGCGAAACGATCCTTTAAACCATGAAGCTTTATACTGCGTAACCTGGTGACAACCGTTAAGTAATTCCCGCCGCTCTGTCCATCTCATTCTCTTCGTTTCCCATAAACTGCTATAAACATTGCTCTGCAAGATGTTATTGTATCCTCAGGGGTGAACACAACTGAAAAGGATTTTTATAGGAAAGACAAAGTGGCCCTAAAACAGCTTGAGAAGAGAGAGCTTCCAGTGATGGAGCACACCAGATGCCATCCACATGGGCCTCGGACGCGCACGCTCACACCTTAACGCACCCCGGACGAGCGAAACAAATGAACAGTAGACCAAAAACATTATTCCTCCAAAAATGTATGCGCATGGCTCAACCTGATCAATCTGATTTCCTTTTACTTGTGCTAGAGCCAGTGAAATTGCTATTTTGGCAAGCAGCCCCATCTCAGGGAGAGTGGGCTAGAGCCCGGCTGCTTGGGGAGGGAGAGGCTGGTGTTGAGATGAGTGTTATTCCAAGGAAATGATGCCATGTTACAGAGGGGAGGGGGAGGTGGGGGGAGAAGGAGCCCCTGCTGAGAAATAGCCACTGTCTGAGATGGAGGAACAACTACGCTGTAGGAGTGGCCGACAACTCACTCGCAGAGATTGTATTTCATCTGTATCTAAAGCTTAACCAAAGGCTCTCCTGCCTCTAAACGAGTCTGAACACTAAACAAGCAGCTAACATAACAGTTCTATTCACATTACACCTTAGGGGTCTGTCTCAAAATCTAGTGAGCTGCCTACATAGACAGCATTTTACATCATAGTATGTGCTCCCAACATGTAGGCTGTCCCAATTCTTATATACCTTAAACATGCTGTCTACTGAGGAACCCTATTTTAATGAAGCATCGAACGCTTCCTCAGTCGCTAATCTACGAGCAGTGAAGTCGTTTTAAAATGTAAGTTATTTTGATTCTCTCTGCTGTTTAAGTGTGTTTCTTGTCATATATTCACACAAAACAGTATTTTATTTACAACTTTGTAACGAGTCAGTGACCATTTTGCAGTTTTATATGTGAGCCATTAGCATTTATGCTAGCAGATTTTTAAGCCTCTGGCAATTGCTTTTAGCAACCAGCTAAACTACCGGTCGTGGGCTGCAGTGGGCGGGAACAAGCCGTGACGCAGTTGCTCTCTAACTAGAGTGTTTTTTAGTAATCTGATTATGAGGAGACATGTCAGACAGAACGCTGCTACTTAAACAGCTGCCTACGTAGAAAGACAGCTCACTTGGGGTGTGTCTCAAAACCTAGTGAGCTGTCTAAGTAGGCAGCTGTTATTATTGAGACGCTCTAGTTAGACCCATCCAACGTTTCCATTCAGATTCAAGCCACTTTACATGTAGACCTAGATATAGGACAATATATCTGAAATAAGACAATATATCTGAAATAAGACAATACAAGCCAAGGTAGAACAATCAGATTGCAATTTGTGTTATTTTACACATGAACATGCACACATCACATCAACCAGTATCCACAGCATGTTAGCAGATGGTATCTTTGCGTAAAAAGAACGTCAGGGCTGAGGTGTGTTCACACACCTGAAAAATATTATCTGGGTTACTAAAAGTGATCCACCAATCTGATACACTGGCTCAATACAAAGTTTGTTATAAGGATTGAGTATTGGCCAAACGTGACCAATACACTATCTATACAATTTCGTGGACACAGTCACTCTAAAGTGCCATTCCACAAAGTTATATACTCCAAAAGAGGCCCATCTCAATTTTAACAAGATGGCTTGATGGCAGTTTTGTGAGATCATCACAGTTGTTTGAGATGATAGCAATTATCATCCTCCACATTAAATTTCACAATGATAATATGTGAATCAGGTGTTGTGGGCTGATGCAAATAAATGTAAATGAATAGCAGCTATAAACGCATTCACTGAAACCCGTGAGGGGGCTGAAGAAAGCAAAACAATCCTGTAACTCATTCAGACACTGTATGCTAGCAGGATTTCTTTGCTTATATTTTTTTAAGAGCTTTTTTTTTGACAAGATTCTGTGTAACTGGGCCATTTCAGTAAGAATTCAAGTGCATGCAACAGCATGTTGTACCACTTTGATAGTACTACCAGCATAAGCTACCCAGTAAACATATAGAGAAGAGATAAAATGGTCGTGTTTGGTTTGTACTGTAAGAGATGAATAGAATGAACACAAAGATCAAACCATTAATTGTAATTAACTACATAACTCACTGCCAGACAAAATTCCATTGATTGTCACAGCAATTAATCAAATTCTCACTTTGTGTTTTTATTTATGGAATAAAACAACAAGCCCTGTGTTTCTCAACAAAGTGCTGCAGTATGTCAAAATAAAAGCTTCTTAACATTTTTTTTTAATCTGCTGGGCTTCACAAGAGCTTTGTTCACACTAATAATAATGATATATTTAGACTTTTACATTTTTCTAATGTAACACAGACTAAAAATGAAACGTCAGATGAATTTATAAGAGACTAAGGTTATAGTGCCAGGGCTTCAGAACTCTAAAATAAGATAATCCTGTATTAGTCCCTCAGTGGGGAAATTCACAGAGTTACAGCAGCAGAGAGAGAGCAAGACACTCAGTACAATAAATAAACAGTACAGTATATACAAAATAAATAATAAAAATAACAGTAATTAATAAATTCTAATTTTTAATAAATTTGAAAAAAATCAATTAACTACTACATTTTCTTAAAATTATTTAAAAAAAAAATAGACATCTAGGTGGCCTGTAGGTTGTGAAGACGTGCTAGCGACAGATTGTAAGCTTGTCTCATTTGAGACCACCAGAATCGCATCTCACACACACTCACACACACACACACAGAAAAGAAATATACATATATGATTTGTGGTGACAGAATTGTGGTGTTATCAGCATTACTGAAATTGAAATTGGGGGAAAGAAAAAGTGGATGCAGCATCCCCAGGTACTAATCTGAACCCTCAACCAAGAGTTAGGAGGTCTGTTCATGTGTCAGCATAAGTAAGCTAGAATAGATACTTACTTCCTGTGAAGGCGATCCACCGTGCATACTTTGTGGCTTCTCGGCGCCAGTGTGACGCCACCAACAGGCCGCAGGTGACCGTGAGGGAGATGATGCCCATGATGATGAAGAAGAGTGTGGTGACCCACTCTGGAGGCAATCGAGGCGGGATGCAGGTTCTGTCTCTCCCGTGGATGGTCTGACACTGCCTCACCAAACCCACAGTCAGTGCACCTGAAACAGACCCAGCAGAGATCCATGAACTGTATTCATATATTTCTAGAACTGTATGAATTCTAATGATCACATGTATGCAATCAAACCCTCACAGTAATGAACCTAAATCTTGTAAAGCTTTACCAAAAGGGTAGAGGCTGTTACAACAGCAAAGGCAAACAAGCTCCCTATTATTATCCATGACCTCCGAAGAAATGCTGGATAAACATGTGTGTGCCAATACTTGAGAACCACTGATCTCTGATTGTAAAGACAGCATTAGATCTAAAAAAGAGTGAGAAAGCCAGTCGTACACAAAACACAGGCTGAAATTCTTTTCAAATGATTCAAAGCTTTTGTCATATTTATTTACTTTTTCTTACCAGTAAGTCACATAGACACATACAATGTAATGCCAAGTCTAAACAAACACCGCAAGCTAAAGTAAGTTTCGCTGAACGGATGAGTCAGGTATGTATTGGTGGTCCTACACTCTCCAGCATAAAGTCAGCTGAAATGTAAAATACTCTAAATCTAGTTTGTTAAGACAAGAATGAACACTAAACGAAATGTATGGAAACAATAAACAGCCTGTTGGGGTTAGCTTTTAGCCTAGCACAGACGCTGGCATGCTTGCCACACATTTCTTAACAAATGTAAAACTCACTTGTCAGCTATCTAATATTAGCGTTCTTCACCGTTCAGTAAACCCAGATTTAGGTACGTAACAAGCACCCAAGTTAAAACCAGACAGGCAACAATATGATGACTATAATTAACCACAGACACATATTGTGGGTGAGTTTATTTACTAAAATTGGACTAGCGACAGTCAAGGTCTGACAACAAGCCTCTTCTCAAATGTTTCTCATCTGTGAATGACTTGCTTATGCATCTAAAATGGTTTTATTGAAACAACTATAAAAAAACAAAAAACAAATACACAATGATATAAACACTGTAATCATCAGAACATGTATTTACACCACAACACTTATTCTGGCCAAACTGCCCACGACTAACTGAGGTAATAATTTAATACCTCTGAGCAGATCATACCATCTTCTCCAGTCTACTAACAAGTTGAACTTTGGAATCTACGAGGGTTTTTACATGCACTTAATAATCTGATGATGACAATAATAATAATAATAATAATAATAATAATAATAGACTACATTTCAGCAGCTATCTGTATCGTGTAAACAACATACTCAGATTTCTTATATCAGAGTACAACTGATTCCCATCTCATTTCAAACAAGCACATAAAACTAGAGATGGAATCATTGATCGGCTATGTATCGGTATCGGCCGATTTGTAATCAAAATATGTGATCGGACGATATTACTCTGATTTAGCTGATCCCGAGAGCCGATCAATGACATTAAACAAATGAGCCTAATTTCTGTTTTTCCACCTAGGGTTTCATCCAGGAAGAGGAGCCCTCCGGCCAGCTCCCTGCAATTCCTATCTGAACCACTTGGTGGAAATACACACCCTTTCACTTTAAAAAAAGTGTGCATGCCAGAGTGATTGAGTTTATAGTTCTAGATAAGCAGCTCTTATCGGCTGTAGAAGACGTTCATTCTGACGCTTAATATTCCACCTGGATCTACGCTCTGCTGTTCCTAGTAGGAAATACTTTTCAGGTGTGGCTCTTCCGGAGCTGTATCAAACGATTTACGCCCACATAGACCAACTTCTAATTTAGTTAAAAATATTATGCTGTTTCACAAGAGCTTGTTAAAAGTTTCATGACTTGTTTGTGCTAATAATATGTAGACCTGCCGTGTCTAATAGCCCTGCCCTCGATCGGTATCGGCTATTGGCTGATCATGCTGAAAGGTGATCTGCGATCGGAATCGGCCTCAAAAATGCTGATCGGTCCATCTCTACATGAAACGCAGTTAACAGATTACTGAAAAAAACTGATAAAACATACAAAAATATAAATCATATTTAAAAAAAAACTTTATTGTTCCATATCTTCATGCTACTGTGTAGTACTGCCAGTTTATGGACAAGCCTCCACAAAAAAATAACACCACACAGTCAGTCACTCTGCACACTGTAAACTGTACTGCCAGTCAGATAATCTGCACAATTCAGACGTTTCCGTAGCATCATCTCCCAAAGTGTACGGGTTTGCATCTCTCCCAGTCCCAGAGTCTGGGGGCGAAGGGCTGGAAGAGCAAAGGCTCAGAAAAGCACTTGATCATAAGCAGACTTTCAAGTAAGAGTAGACCTGAGGCAAAGAAAAAGAGATGAAGCTTGTGACTTGATCATTCGCAAGGCCCCAGGAGACAAGAGACCTCAAAGCTTTGCTGCTGACGTGCACGCTCATATGAACACTCACAGAAAGACTTCCAACGAGACAAGCTTAGAATCAGTCGCTTGCTCAAGAGAGGCTCATCTTCACAAGCTAAAGGCCAACAGAATGTCACAGAAGAAGAACGTCGAGAGAACAGACAACGACCATTCATTAGATCTTACTGAAATCCTGAGAGGAGAGCAGAGGTGAGATGAAAATCCAGCGGTGGAGACAGTTTTCACCTGTAGCCCAAAGTTATTCCCAAGTGTATTAAGAAAACTAAAGAAACTGAAAGAACAACTGACTGTTGTTTAACCACAATGATCATCAAAGTTTGTCCTAACCCTAGAACTGGTGACGTGCGATTAGTTTTATATGAAAGTTGGGTAATAGTCTAACATTTATTTAAAGCAAATTACAAGAAAAAGTTACTTTTTTTGTACCTTTTCACACCACAAACCTTCTACGGTAAATTAATATCAGCCCTAGATATCAGTTATAAGTGTCCTAGATTACTAACAATCGGTATCAGCCTCGAAAAATACATATTGGCCGATACCTATTGTTCATCCCTCCGCATTCAGACACCCAGCAGTCTGACACAGAACTAACTACATCAAATCAGATTCATCAACTTTAATGTTGCCACGGTTATAGCTAACGAGACAGCAAGAGTAAACTTCTTTCCAGAAGTCCAAACTTTTCTTAGGAACCTGCATGTCTGGGTTACTTTAAACATGGTTTTACAGTCACCGGCAGCGCCAACAATGAAAGAAAAAGGAAAAAAAAAGATCTGATAATAAATTATTAGTAGAAATGGAAAAAAATGTAAAAGCTCAAAGTGGAGTGGATCAGTGAATGTGTGTGGCTGGAGATCATCAGTTTCCATAAAATGCAGACACCACGACTTCAATCTCTTTATTCAACTCTATTAGAGAACCATATTCTCAAGCACGGCCGGATGTGGTGCAGTGGGAATGAATCTTTAATCCGACTACCTGTGAAAAAACATGGATTTTTCACATCTCTCTCTGGTTTGACGGGCATAATAGGGAATCACCAAATGGACATAGGGGCATGTTTGTAATTTGTTATGTGTTATTATCTGTTAAGTCACTTCAATTGTTAATACAATATATAAAAAAATACACGTGTGTCGGGTTTACTTCACAGATTATTTTCTAAAGGCTAAATTTGTATTTTGCTTACATCTTTGTGGTGATGCTTTGTGTTTTAGCATTGATTAAAAAAAAAAAGATGGACAATGTTAACGAGCTGTACGAAGCATTAGCAAGCGTTTACACCTTGCATCAACATTAATTTCTATGACTGGATCACAGATTTTCTATACTTTCGATGGCCAATGTCTGAAAAGCCTCTTCTCAAATGTTTCTTATCTGTGAATGGCTTGTTTACTTTTGCATCTAAAATTTTATGCATCTAAAGGTTTTATTGAAACAACAACTATAAAACACATAAATGATATAAACACTGTAATCATCAGAACATTTACTTATAACACTATAACACTTATTCTGGCCAAACTGCCCACGACTAACTGAAGCAATTATTTAATACCTCTGAGCAGATCATACCATCTTCTCCAGTCTGAGTTACTAACATAATGAACTTTGAAATCCATGAGAGTTTTACATGCACTTAATAATGTTATAATAATAATAATAATAATAATAATAATAATAATAATAATAATTAAAAAATAATAATAATAAACTAGATTTCTGCAGTTATCTGATCATTCAAGTGGACATGTAAACAGCCTACTCAGATTTCTTATTACTGAAGCAACATTCAAGGTGTATCAACATCCACTTCCATGTTTTGGATCATAGTCGGATTTCACTTGACAAAAAAAACTACAAAAAAAAACAAACCAAAAAAAAAAACTAGAGCTGGACAAAACATCACAACACTTCAAGAAGTTTTCATAATGATTGATGTCTTCATACATATATTTTCCTGACAATCTAAGCAGTACTCCAAAAACTAAATCACTTAACTATTAGTACAGTGATTTTACTGCTTAATATCCAATGAAACAAGACGAAAGCCATTTTCCACAGCACAGTACAGCTCGCTCGACTTAACTCTACCCAGTATGCTTTTGGCAGCAGCTACTTTGTTTTCTGCTGCAGAAACTACCGTGACGTGAAGGAGACACATTTTGTTTACCAGACGCTGATGAGGCCAGCAAGACAAAAAACTGCTCAAATACCAAAACAGTTTGGGAAATACTACAGCAGAGTTCAGACGATGAGATGATTCTGGTAGCTCCAGAGCAATAAGTAAGGGTACACCATACAGGCAGCACTGGCTAATGTGTCTGGAGTGTAAAAGCAGCTTCTCACAGCATGGTTGATATAATATAGTGGATAACTCCTCTGTCCTCCACGCTGCTACCAGCATCCTATGCTATATAGTCCATGAGCAAGACCCCCAACTTTACGTTCACCCACACTTGTTAAAAAAAACCACGAAACATACATACATACACACACACACACACACACACACACACACAATATATATATATATATAATATAAGAGCATCTGCTGAACGCTGTAAATGTATGCTATGCTTGTGCTAAGATGTGCTATAATCTATAGTTGTACAAGGTTTTTAATAAAGTGGCCAGTAGGTGTCCCCAAGTGACACAACACTGATGTGTACAACACTTGTACAAGCACAACACTCACTGACAAGCCACTAGAATGTTAACGAAGAACATCTTTCCTTTACTACCACTCATGAGTAAGGCTGAAAGGTTAGTAGAGGACGAAAAAAAACAAAAGAAACCAAACATATACATACATATACATTATATATATATATATATATATGCGCATGCCTGCATTATGCAAGTTACTTAATGCTGTTACTGAAAATAACTAAGCCCTCTATGAATGCAGTGTTCTCTGAAAATGGGAAACAGTTTTGTTCTCAGTTATAACACACTGTGTCCTTATAATGAACTGCAGCCTGACAAAGATTAGTCTGCACACAATTACATAACAGCTTCACAGTTGCTCCTTTAAGACTGTATGGGAGCATTACACATCCTGCTGCTGGTGTCTCTGAATGATAAAGATCAACTGTAGCAGCTCTCTCAGATCACAGCAAGATTTCTTTAGTGGTGAAGTTGCATTGCATGGACATTCTGTATGAACTTCAGTGCCATACACAGAGACAACCTTTACCACCCAAACTTCATGCTTGCAGCTGGAGATGCACCGAAACCACTTTTCCCCAGTCCACACCAACACTGACACCAGTTCCTGATCCATAAATGAAGGACAATAGAGTACTGACCCTGACACCAACTTAACTAACTTCACCTAGCTAACACAGTGACATATCAACGTACCCTTGCAACAGGCCATTAAAGGTGATTCTGCAGGCCAATAAAAATCTGGCTGCACCCTTGCTGTAAATAATACATATCCAAATACCACAAACATTTAATCACGGTTATTGAAACATATTGCGCTACATACCAATATCGAATTACTGTTCAGGCCTAGGATGAAGCATTGGTGATACCACTGAGTGATACAGATGAGCGAGAGAGGTGCACCCCTGACTGCTAGCAGGTTGCTAGCCTAGATAAAGGCTAAATGAAGGCAGAGATTATCTCAGACTGTAGACTACACAGTGAAAGAAGCTGGGCTTAGATATCAGGTAAGCATGCCTCTGCCATAAAATACTCCCGTTACAGGTGTTGCCATGAGCATTTTTACTACTGCTCGCCATCTCACACCGCTGACGTGGTAAGTTCTGTCTGGTGCATGTGTTCACCAAGACGTCAGAAACTGATTTGTAGTAACTAGAGATGGAAGGATCGATCAGCTATTTAATGGTATCGGCCAATTTTTAATCAAAATATGTGTTCGATGATCACATATTTCAGCTGATATTTCTCCAGTTTAGCCGATCCCGAGAGCCTGTATTTCCAGCTAGCGAAAGAGGAAGAGGAGCCCTTCGGCCAGCTCCCTGCAATTCCTATCTGAACCTCTAGGTGGAAATACATATCCTAGTATTTTCCACAGACTGACTAAAGAAGCAGCGTCGCGAGAAAAGCATGCGCTGATAAAAAAGCATGTCCGTCTGGCAGTGTTTTACCGTATGTGACGCAGACTCATCCAGGACGTTTTTGAAATGTGTAAAATCAGCGTCTCGTGGGGGAAACAAAGACATTTAACACTATTAATCTGATACAGCACTGCACACGGCTGACCACAGTGATTATCAGTAAACAGCAGAGCTAGCACGCACAGCTAGAACAAAACAAATAACCAAGAACAGACCAGATCTGACCGGTACGAACAGTACAGCAGCAACAATTCAAGATCTACATTTAATGATTACTGATTGTCGTTCAAAATAACCAGTCTGCGTTTAATAACTGCAGTTTTTACTGCACTTATTTAATTAGCTTTTTTCGTTTTAAATTAAGGGTCTAAATGAAATGATTGTAGTTTTGGGGATATTTGTTTGATTTACTTTGTTTATTTACTGTTCATTTTGTTAAAAATAGTATTCTGTTTTATATGAGCTCGTTAAAAATGGTAATAAACCAGTTTAGACTGTGTTTCACGACTTGCTTGCGCTAATAACTACATGTAGCCCTGCCGTGGCGTATACCCCGCCCTCTATCGGTATCGGCTGCCGGCCGATCAGGCTGAAAGGTGATCGGCGATCTGAATCGGCCTCAAAAACGCGGAACGGTCCATCTCTAGTGGTAACGTTATCCCCATCATCCATACTGATACCACGTTTACGCGTCGATGTGGGTGCAACTCTACTTGCAGCCGCTGCAGTGCTCCGAGGCAGTGTAACTCTGATGTTGTCTGAAGTGTGTGAGCCTCAATTAGATTCCACATTATCGCCGTCATATGAAAAACATGCAGGGACGGAAAAAAAAGCTTCTGTAACTCAACATCTGTTAAGGCAAAGAGATTATTTTCTTAGTGATTTCACAGCATTTCTATGGATACCGCTGTCACGGAACATTCACACAATACAGAGCCAGCATACTCTGATGTTGTAAAAAGATTCAACAGAAAAACTGAGGCGGACAGAAAAGAATTTCTTACGACAGCGAATAGATGCAGTACTGCACTCTGAGTGTGTCCCATAATGCCCTTCAGGAGAAAGCGTCTGTGTTACTGTAACACCCTTAAAAACACAGCCAGAGGATTCAGTGGAAGAGAGGACACACACAAACACACACACACGACATGGAGGAACAGAGGAAATCCTGCCTTCCACTACAACACCCTAAAGCCTAGCCAGTACAATAACAACATAGCAGCTCAGTCTTCCCTGCACTTCTCCTGAGAGCCGGAGACCATAGAACCCAGCCATATGAAAACTTGCCTGGTGAGAGGCAGACCTAGAATAATATTAGTTTACCTCTTTTCAGAGTTAAGAACGCCCCTGTAGATCAACAAAAGTATCAGAACAACACTAGTATATTAAAGGGAACCCTGACTGTTAAAACTTTTGTTGTACATACCCAATACTATTAAATATGCCCTATAAACCGAATGGGAATGTTTTGTCTATGATAAACTATGAAAGTTGGAAAATATCCTCTACATATAGGCCACCACTTTCACGTTGTGATGTCATATGGTTGCAGTACAGTCAGTGCTATAGTAAAAACAGGAATGTTTTCCTCTTGAGCAGAAGCCGTAGTTGATTCAGCAACCACTTGATGCAGCAACAGAAACAGTAGCCCAGTAGTAAAAGGATTTACCCTATTTTTGATAATAACACTATTTCAAAATGTTAATCATATTGGACCAGTGCTCCATAAGAGCCTATTCGCTTTTTAACTCTCATTTAAAGATAGATGTTGTTTTTTCCCCATAAAGCTAATCCAAGTACATGTAATCCTAATACACATTTCATTAAAGGTTTATGTGCATCAAATAGTTTGGTGGGGTGTTTGCTGCATGGTTAGTCAAGAAATAATGATAATCTGTGATCCAGTTTCATATCTCTTATTAAAATATTCCACAAATATGTAATAAAATAAAGTAATAAAAAGTCCAGAACTTTCCTCATCCTACACAGTTACTATTTCAGAGAGAGAAAGAGAGAGGGAGAGAGAAAGAGAGAGAAAGAGACAGAAAGAGAGAGAGGAAGAGAGAAAGAAAGAAAGAAAGAAAAAAGAGAAAGAGAGAAAGATGAGAGAGCGAGAGAGAAAGAGGGAGTGAGAGAAGAGTGTGCTCGTGGCAAAGATTTATGCTTTAATGTAGAATCATAAAATATTAAATCTCAACATGCACATAATACTGGTTAACAGCATGAAGCCTGAAGTTTCATAACCATGCATCAAAACTCTAATTCGTCTTCCTCCATCCATCTGCCAAGATGCAGATCCACAACCTGAAGATGATCAATTCCTACAGAGCTACAAAAATAAATAAAAAAAACAAAAAACCTCAGACTGATGGTCCTCTTCAACACATGCAGCCGTCTGCTAGGAGCTGTGATTTAGCCTGACAGTGCAGTCCAACTTCTATACAAGATCATGATCAGTTCCCTGGAGAAGGATTATTCCCCCCTTCATGCAGCCCCTTAGTGGGAAAACTACCCACTATTACAGACAATTCCTCTCATACCCTGGAGTCATGAGCCATAGACTTAAACCTAGACCACCGAGGTGCACTGCAGAGTTTTTTCATCTCTATAATTTCCCCCATTTCTTGTGTAGGAGGGACGGCTAAAACATTAGACTCCAAGAATAACCTCAATATCATTTGCAATATACTTTTTCAAAAATCGCTGTAATATTACTCTGAATACTGTGTGTAATGTTCCCTATTTCATGTGTAATATTGCTTTTTTTTTTAAATCTTTGCTAATGTAACTTTAATAACATGAGCAATACTGTGTCTACGCTTCTCACCCAAAACTACTCTTCCTACTCTTCCTTACTTTCATAGTATTATTATTTTATGAGGCACTAGTGTTATATATCACAGTATTGTTCTTATTCTTATGTTGTATTACTTCTTTCTTATGGCACAAGTATTTCCTCTGGGATAAATAAAGTTCCCGTCTTAGCTTATGATGTTTATGCTCTAATGCTTTTCTGCAAACTTCGACGTTTATGAGTTTGATAATAGGCCCGAGTTACTGCCTTGCTCTGGTGAAGAAAAGAACTTAAAGACCTGTGTCTGCATCCTGTAAACGTTTCCCTCAGCGCCCTGCAGTCCTCCTGCTGCTTCACAACTTCACTCGAATTCCAGCCTCACAAACAGCTGGCACGCCACAGCGCTCCTCCAGACGAGCAGGCTTTTAACACAAACACACAGTTCTGGGTGAGCTTTCTGCAGCTACACATCTGGATAAATAAACCTGGAACGTTACATTTGAAGTCTGCGCACTGGAGCAGCATCGTTTCCCAGCAGTCCCCACCAGCGAGAACACCTGTCGCTGTGGAGAAGCCTCGGAGCCGGGAAATGACCCTCACTGACAGTAATGCTTAGTAAATGCTATTGTAAAGTCTTGATCAGCACTAAGAACTGGACAGTCGCCTATAGCACTTGTTCTCAACCCGGGCTCAAGGGTTGAGCTCAAATTACAAACACAGCATTACTCTGTCAATACGTTTGAAGCAATGTGTGTATCCATACGGAGGTGGTTGTGTCAATAATTATGTGTGAACAGACAGGACACCACTGAAGTGCCCTTGAGCAAGGCACCTAACTCTGACTGCTCCTTGGGCGGTGTTGCAGTGTGCTCGCTGCCCCCTAGTGTCCCTGTTCACTCGGGGTGTGCGATATATACTGTTTACAATAATAATATCTGACTTGCCATGTTAACAATGTGCGAGCTGATGTTATTGAGTACGCTACTGACTGGGAAATATCATGACGCCCATACTAGCATAGGCTAAAACCAGCATAGCTGCCTAAACAACACACCTAAAGCTAAATAAGAGTGAACACAACACACCAGGAAAAAAAAAAAAAAAAAAACTCAGACACAGCCAGCCTCGCAGTCTACCGCCTTAGATTTAACTCCTAGACGAGGATCATCTTCACTCATGTAGAGCTGGTTTGGATTTAGAAAGACTGGCGTCGCTCAAAAAATGGAGTCTGCAGACTTTTTAAGGAAGCAGCCGTTAAAGATCACTCTACAACAAACCTGTTCCATCATCTCCAAACAAACCACCACACAGAGTATAAGCAGTATGAAGAGAGTATGAGGAGTATGAAGAGTTTTTGGAGACCGCTGTCCAAGACAGACCTAAACCAGCTAAGGTGTCTGGCAAAATACACACTCAGCAAACTTCAGCGGAGTCATTCAGTAAAACAGTGCCTTCACCCGATAGCACTCGGATTGTGACCAAATTGATCACAGTTATCAGTAATATAGTACTGTTAAAATGAGCTGAAGGGTTCAAAACTTACTGATACACAAACTGAAACCTTTGTACCAAGTTTTATTTTTTAAAAACCATTTTAAAAATGGTTTACCTCCATCTCCATTATCTCCATATTTTTCTACATCATTTAAATGCAGAGGCTGCCGTTTACATTGTGGGACAATTAAATAATAAATGGACCAATAGAAATTCTCCAAAATTCTGGTTCCATTAACTTCTACTGAAAGTAAAGACTAAAGTAAAGTTTTGGGCCTCTGTTGTAAAGTTGCCATTTTAAAGATATCCATTTTTCATTGGACAGCGATGATATCCAGTTGTTTTAATGGACTGTGTCGTTTACATATAAAAAAATAAAGGGAGGAGTCAAATCTGGTGTTTTCCAAACGTCTTGGTACAATATTTGCTAATTTGTAGAATATCATGATAAAGCTGAGGAGCACAGAACAGCAGGGCTGTCTAGCGTTCACTTGCCCGACGGCTAATTGACTCAAGACTTCATAACAGTTCAACTATTTACTGAACATCAGACAAACACGAATAATGTTGTCACATCCCAGTCACACTGGAAAATAAACACAGAAGAGAATGAACTGGTCTAAACAGGACCCTGCTTCAAGAGTATTTAAACACAAGCATATTTAGAATTCATACTTCTTGGGCGTTTGGCAAGCTCTGAGGGTCCTACTGAGGAAACGTACCATTACTCAGTGTTTATTAAATGCTTCATTGTTTTTTTTGGTTAATTTAGTTTCAAAGCTTAAAATGCTTTCAACAGTTCCCCAAACATCCTACCTAGAGTTTAATGTAGAGAGCTGCCTGTAAAAATGCGCTACCGGTAGCCTTTTGATGAGGCTGCACAATTCGCCACCACACATTTGCTATAAAGTAGTGGGCGGTGATCACGATGAGGACCCATAACATTTCAAGTGTTGCAGCAGCAATTTTCTTTCTGCATATTCTGCAGACACGGTACTAGCTTCACCTCTACACACTCAGTTCAGACATCTATCACTGCTTCTCTGACATTCCTTCACTAACACAAAACTAACCTGCCTCTGGTGACCTTTGCCATCTTAGTATTACACAGTAGTATTTAAATGGGAGTGTTTTAAAGCGTAGTAAACCAATCACAGTTCCAGTGTCAATTAAACCTGTAATACAAGTCATCAGGAATTTTACTATGGCACCTAGCGAAGGCGATAACAGTTTCAAGGCTGAGTGAATGAACCAGGCGCTGCATTTAACTCAGAGAGTAACATTTTACAACATCCAACAAAGTGGCAAACACGCTTACAGTCTGGATTACGCTCCAATATTATTTGCATAAATGACTGTCCAAACACAGATCACCACATGATCATATTTAATTATCTGTGCTGATAAAAACATGTATGGGATATGGGATATTATGTTTAGTGATACTGTATCGATTCTCAAAAACACAGTATTGATACACAGATTTCTGGCAGACAGTGAATCATAGTGTGTTGTGTTTAAATCTCTGACCACTAGATGGCAGTGTTGTAATCCACTTTCAGCTCCACTCCAACATTAACAAGCAGCACAAGGGTGCAATGTTCATATAGTGGTGTGTTTAATGGTAGGATTATTGCTTGCAATATCACGATATTATGAATCGGGACAGCTGTATCACTATACGTACTGTATCGCCAGGTTAACTATGGTTTAGTTCACACTAAACATTACTGTGTTTAGTGCTTGGCTAGTATTTAGGATACCTGTTTATAACCCTGTGTCGTGTTTTAGCACTGTTAAATACCAAACACACCTGGGCTATAGGGCCATGTAATCGGATATCGGCGATGACCGCCACGTGACCCGATGCTGATATTTCACACACAATAATCGTGCAGGCTGTGCAGGGCAAAGAACTGTGGCACCCGCTGCTTCAGTATCTTATGAAATGTCCTGAAGTCAAAAGTACTGATGGGCTACAGAAAGTGGAGACTGTGGCCAGTTGTGTTACATCACAACAACATTTACAATACATGCAATTCTTTTCAGTCCAGGGAGAAAATCCCAGTAGGTGAAAGAGGCACACGTTTCTGGACACACACACACACACACACACACACACACACACACACACACACACACACACTTCTCCACAGGAGAGAGGAGGTTTTCTGGTGTGAAAGACCTTCAAATGTAACCTTTCTAAAACGCATGTCTTCCTTAATGCAGCATTTTTAAAATGACAGTCACCTAACTTTTTTATATTCACCTGCTGGAGGTCGTGGGGGGCGAGGGGGAGGGAGGGTGAGACTCCCCCCACTGCTGAAAAACTTCAATACACTGCATAACATCATGACACACTGAATTAGAATTAGTAACCATTTGCCAGTTGTGTTTACACACAGCAAAAATCTGACCTCCGCAGTGACTTCCGTGCAGTGACACACACACACACACACACACACTAGGGGACAGTGAGCACACGTACCCGGAGTGGTGGGCAGCCCTATCCACGACGCCCGGGTTAGAGCAGTTTGAGATTAGGTGCCTTGCTCAAGGGCACTTCAGTCGAGGCCTGTTGATCCAGCGGATCCAACCGGCGATCTTCCGGTCACAAGACTGGTCCCTAACTTTCAGCCCCGACTGCCCCTCAAGTTGCTCCATTCTGACTAAACACAAGGTGCACTGTGACCATCGTGAGTTACTCTAGTAAACTAGTAAACATTGAGCTTACTGAAGGTGGGCTCGCGCCTTACCATGACGGCGGATCTGGTGCAGAGCGCGTTAGTATTATTTAATGTCCTATTTTAGTAAATCAAAATCAGATAAATGGAAAAATGGATAGATAAATATAAAAATGAGTGACACTCAACAAGTACAATTCATACGCAAGTACCCAAATACCCCTCCCAAAAAAAGGAGAAGGGCGATTTCACAGGATAACCCCGATTTTTTAATTAGGAAATATCCCAATAATAAATTCACAATATCTCCCAGACCCAAAACCACACAAATGAAATTACGGTGCTGTATGTGATCTGTACCACTTTAACCATTTACAATAAGCACAAAATAAAAGCACTGATAAGTGATGACCACATGAGAATAACAGTGTAGAAAGTTCTCTCCTCTTCCTCTCTGTGCTCTGAGCAGAACGTCCAAGTGAACCACACTATGATATTAAAGCTGAACATTAACTACAGCTGTTCGTTTAGTATATTCTGCCAGTGTATCGTACTATGCTGCTCATATTAAGACACATATCGTGCATCAAGGAGTTGCTGACAATGCCAAGACCTGCAGACGGCCCATAAATTCACTGAGTTGGAGCAAAAAAGCTGCTCCATCTGGCTGCCCCTACGAGCTGGTTCGAGTATCACTGGCCTACAGAATTCAGCAAAGCATACAGGTCTTCTACTCACATGTGAAACACTGAAGTGTGTAATGCTTTTGCCTGGTGGGGGGACTAGATAGGATCCTCTTTGGGGAAGACATGCTGAAAGAAGAGAGAACAGAACAGGCATGCTAAACGCTAACGTTCTGTGTGGAGTGTGCATGTTCTCCCCGTGCTTGAGTGGGTTTCCTCCCACATGTCCATAGACGTGCATGTTAGGTTGATTGGTCACTCTAAATTGCCTGTAGGTGTGAGTGAGTGAGTGAGTGAGTGAGTGAGTGAGTGTTGGCCATGCGATAGCCATGGTGTACCCCGCCATTGCCCAATGATGCTGGGATAGGCTTCAGCCCCCCGTGACCCTGACTAGCGGGGTTAAAGGGCAGGTAATGGTTGGTTGGTTGGTTTTGGATTTATATATATCATCGCTGTCCAATGAAAAACGAGAAGCCAAAAACAGTCTTTACTTTCAATGTACGTCAATGGAATCAAATTTTTTTCCAAGTTATTTTGAAGGATTTCTATTGGTCCATTTATCATGGAAACACACACACACACACACACACACACACACACATACACATATATATATATATATATATATATATATATATAATTTTTAACACCAGAAACTTGCAAATCTCTGATACTCTACTCAGCCCGTGGGGTGAAAAAAGCCAAACAGAGCAGACTAAAGTGAAACAGAATTAACTCTTAAATTGTATAAACCAGATTTTATGAAATACACATGATCAGTGAAAAGATTATACAATTGAGAGATGAGATAATATCAGCATGATAAACACATAACTGCTACAGTATGTTGCAGATTATGCACGAAAGCTTCCAACAAAATTACTGCTTTTGAATTTAAATGAGGGACATATGGTGTTCTCCCAGTGCCTCTCCTGGAGGTTGTTGTGTGGACGCGGTACTTTAGCCTAGCAAGGTTTTTTTTTCCTTTTTTACTGTGAGCTGCTGATACGCTTTCAAATGGAGTTGTTAAACAGCCACGAGGACAACAATCGAAATACAGCAGGTAAGACTTCTGTGACATGCATACAACTCACTTTAGGGTGGATCTCAAGAGAAATGTAACTGACCGTAGATAAGGTCAGATTACGATACGGGGAATATGATACACTTGAACTTACCCACATTATAATTCTGTGTCTCACGCTACCTGTTACGTGTTACCTTCTACCAGAATAAGCCATTAGTTCAGAAATGACTGATTACTATTCACTGGATCATTTCCAATTGACTTTGAATCCCAGCAAGATCAGGGATTCGGAGAGGTCAGGTAGAATTCATTTGCATAAAAACACCTTCTCGCTACCCCATCATGACCGGGTCTAATGACCTCCTCGCTGGATCAGCCTCCTGCTCGGCGCCTGCGTTTGCTGCGGCAGGAAATGCTTCCTGAGCATTGCTATTCTCTCATTAGTGCTGGGCGAGCTGAGCTGGAGATAGGAAGCGCTATGTGGATGAGTCAAGCCGCCTATGTGAACCCTTGTGGGCGGAAAGCGGAGGCTCTGTGTGTGTGTGTGTGTGTGTGTGTGTGTGTGTGTCGCTGCAGGCTTTCGCTTTTTACCTCACCGTACAAGAACACGGACAGACATGCACATATATTCATCAACCATGAATGACAAGGAAATGAACGGCAGTACAAGATGCTGTGCTTTAAATTCCAAAAACATACACGCAGGGATATCTGAACGAGAAGAAGCTCATTCTTGGACACCCAAGGAGATACGATCCCCTGAATATTTTCATTGGTGGAATAATGGAAGTATTTACAGATGCATCTTGTTTTCTTCTGATACGTGTTACCTCTCAACGATTAGAATAGAGGTCCTTACATTCACCTTTGTCATGCCTCAATATCCATTTGGGAAATCCAACGTTTTAGCTGCAAATTCAGCATCTTGTATTGAACGAACTACAAACTCTGGTGCTTATTTGAAAAAAACCTTACAAAATATATTAGCACTATAAAATAGGGGTGTAAGAAAATATCAAAAATATTGAGTATCGCAATATTATGTTTGGTGATACTGTATCGATTCTCAAAAACACAGTATCGATACACAGATTCCTGACAGACAGTGAATCAATGTGTGTTGTGTTTAAATCACTGACCACTAGATGGTAGCGTTGTAATCCATTTTCAGCTCCAGTCCAACATTAACGAGCAGCACAAGGGCGCAATGCTGTTGTAAGCAGGGGCGTAGCAGCAAATTCTGGGCCCTGCACACCCTCAATGTCAGTGGGCCCCTATCCATGCCAGGACACAAGGAATGTGAGGAGAAGGAAAAAAAATGTAAAAAAATCTGGATTTTCATGGGCCCCTCTCCCTACTTGGGCCCTGGGTAGTCAGGTCCACTTTTCCCCCCACTACCACGCCCATGGTTGTAAGCATTGGCAACCATGTTCGCATAGTGGTGTGTTTTCATAGTAAGACTTGAAAAATCGCAATATATCACTTTGCTTGCAGTATCGCAATATATCGCGATACATTGAATCGTGACCGCTGTATCACGATACGTATTGTATCACCAGATATACACAGCCCTACTGTAAAACTTTGCATACTTGTTGGGGTTTACAATCAGTTAGTTCTCAAAAATGACACTAAATGTATACATTTTATCCATCCATCCATTATCTTTTGCTTTATCCCCACTTGTCAGGGTCACAGGGGGGCTGGAGCCAATCCTAGGGTCATCGGTCAAAGGCGAGATACACCATGGACAGGTCTCGCTAGTCCATTGCAAGGCCAACACATACTCACGCACACACTCACACCTACGGGCAATAAGGAGTGAACGATCAGTCTAACATGCATGTGTTTGGACTGTGGGAGGAAACCGGAGTACCCGGAGGAAACCCATTTAAGCATGAGTAGAACATTCAAACTCCACAACCTGGATCGTCTTGCAGTGAGGCGACAGGGCTAACCACTACACCACTGCCTTGAATGTTTTATCATTAACCATAATTTAAAGCAGGTTCATCACTGAAGTTCTCAAAACATCCAGGAGAAAGCAGCAACCGAATCCCATCTGCTCGTGCTTTGTGTTGCCACGATAGAACCTTCATTTGAGGCCTTCACTAATTTGGTAATACTGGGGCTCTCAGTCCAGTTCTGGTCAATGGGTTCACAAATCTGGGGTCCTGGTGACCCCATGCTCTCAGCACATTTTTGTGTTTTCCCCACATCTCACACCAGACCCAGCACACAGGCAGATTGCTAATTAGATCATGAGTTGAATCAGGCACCTTCTAGCCTAAGGAGTCATAGGCTAAAGTCAAGTTTACCCTCATGCTAGACTCATCATGAGGCCATGACGGCAGCAGAGCTGGTGTTAACATCCTTTAGCACCATCAGAACACATCACAACAAACAGACCCGCGGCTCCAGGCTCCCAGGTTTGTCATCATCTTCATCAGAGCCTAGTACTTCTTGAATAAGTACCACTGTGCTCACATATTTGAGACGACTGATAATACTTCTTGCGCCTGCCATGGTATACCAGCCTTACTGCACATCTGCATTGAGACAGATGTTTTCCCCAAGTCAACAACTGTCCACAGTGAAGGTTAGTTTTTCTCGAAACACTCCCAGCCCAACATTGAAACGCTCTGAATTGGACCATGGCCCTCATTTCTAGAGACTTCTGAATGTTCAGCTAGCAGACAAGCACCTTGCAGAACTCAGAACTAGAGGTTTTTCACTCAGAAGTATGCAAGAGCCTCGTTGGCCACATATTAGACAGCAGCTTGAGATCAGTGGGAGGGATTGGCATTTACGTGGTGGCGCTTATTTTACTGGGAACAGAAATGGCACCTTTAAAAATGTCCGACAGATCCACAACAATATATTACTGTACACAATCAAGCCCCTTGTAAAGCGAATAAGCAGCATACAGCAGGCAGAGAGAGAGGCGTATTAATCATTCCGCTCACACTGAGTGCTAGCGGGAATGAAAGGCTGGGAGGGATTTTTGTTTTCAAAATGTCACGACCACCAACTCGCGTTTTGTCCCCGTGAGATCACAGATTCTTAGTCACGGACAGAGTTTGAAGGTTTCTATTGTGTAATTTCCAGTGTTTGCTGAAGCTCTTGTCTGCACACTGTCATTTCTATTCAAATGAAAGAGCAGAATAGATATACACAACTTAACTAGTAACAGAAAAACACTATCCAGTTATTCAGTCAACAGGTTTCAATACCTGATAATCACTGGAGTCTTTTTTTAAATACGCTCCAACACTGCTTGCCCCATACACAGACCAGCCAAGCAGTGGTGGACCATTTAAAAAAAAGTCTGTCTATAATATATATATATATATATATATATATATATATATATATATATATATATATATATAAAAATATATAAAATCTATTGACTGTCAAATAATAAATAATTGTGATTCAAAGTTTCGTGGACTTGCTATGTTTCCGTTGCTGGATTGGAGCTGAGTGTGGGACCACATAGTAGAAAGATTATTCCACACCTACTGACCTAGCTCTTTGAGTTCATGTCATAAACTTTCTTGGAAAAAAAAGTCTTTGTTGTTGTTAAGTACCACCGTGTTGTTGTACACTTAGACTACGTTTGTGTGTATGTGTACTTGCATCCGAAAGTTCAAACCAATCACAGAGTTTAACATCTTTTCCTGTAAATAACTAAAACTGTCCCCAAACAGAACCGGAGGACATCGCCTAGTATGCAACAAATCAGACCTTTACAAGTTGAAACTTGTAAACAGGTTTGATAGACATCACACAGAGACAGAAAACCTTTCTGTCCACATAGTACAAATACCTACCTATGAAATATTCTTTACATATTTTTAATAAATTTTAGATGACTTTTATATAAATATTATAATGGAATATTATAGCATGTTTGTTTTTATACACCTGCAATAAATATTAACACCCACCCCCATATAAAAGTTACAAGAAAATTTGAATATGCCTTAAAAAGTGGGTTTTCAGCTCTGAAGCTATATTGAACAAGATATGTGGCACCTAATTTCTTATGCCGGACCACAATAACAACTTCTAAAAGATGGAGACTGAAAGACTCTTTGTTCGAGGAAAAAAATGTATCATAATTTAAAACTATAAAACAATCAGCAACATATATTCATATGAAAGCATGCTGCAAATCGTTCTTTATGCTTGGATCCATTGAAAAATAATCAAACTGGTGAGGCTTCTACAGACAAAGAACAGCAAAAACCATGAACAGAGCCAAACATTACTGAAGAAAGTTGACTGTGCTGCTTATGCTTGTTACAAGCCAGTTACTATGATATAAGGTTTGGTTGCTAGGCTGTAGCTAGGCCTTTGCATGGTTGGGGGGAGGGGGTTTACGGAGTGGTCATTAAGAAGTTTGGGGACTAGGTCTTGCTGAAAAAGAATGGGACTTTATGGGAGGAAAGGCAAGAACAGAGAAGTGTGAGAGCCAGGTTAGGGTCATAACCTGAGTGAGTACATGCAGTTAGGTGGCTGAAACAATAGGGCTCAATAGGTCTCTGTGAAAAAGAATGGGACTCTATGGAAAAATGAGGGACGAGTGAACGACACAGAGGGGAGCAGGTTCGAATGACTGAGAGAATCGAAGTCACACAGACCAGCCACACATTGCACGCCTACCTAGTCTTCTAACGGAGCTGACAGCTCCTTTTAAAGCAACACGCTGTCAGCAATACATACAACATGAGGCATAATTAATCTGCACCCTGGCCTGGTCCAAAAAGCTGTGTCGAAGGCAACATAGAAGTCTGCCAGTCGGGCTAAGAATGTGCATGTGTGGGAGTAAAATCATTGTGTTACATCTACGGTTTACCAACTGCGCAGACCTCAGAGGCAGACCAACAGAGCTGTATTTAAAATGGCAGATCGCACCCAGACATCAAAATGACAGATGAAACCAAAGCAGGAAATGAGGTTAAGACACTTTTGTTGGTACACACAATTGTGAGGTGAGAAAGGCTCCAAAGACATTAGTCCTTTGAGGTGTTAATTTGAACTGTTATACTTGTGAGTTAGACCCTCCGCCTGCAGTCAGGTGACTGTGAGATGCTTCACAGCTTCTGCTTCACGGTATTCAAAGGCCTGGAGGAAAGAAGCAACAGCGGCGGCGGGGAAATAATCACTTACTCATTGGCGGGGTCACGTGCAAAAGTCGGGCAAAGGAGCATAAAAGGACTACCTGGGCAGTAGCAGGAGAAAGAGAACTGAAGAAATGACCACAAGCTGCTGTACAGCTGACCACACAGAGGTACAGACAGGAAGCAAAGAGGGCCCTTGGCCAGAAGTGATTTTTGAACATGATACGAGCATCACTGCACACTCAATCACATCAACAGCATTTGCAAATGAGGTCGATTGTGACTGTACTTTATGAAATTTCCAAAAGGCTTTTTATCGACGCAACACTTGAGACTCGCGCTGAACGTCCTTCCAGCAAAAAGGGCAAAGATATAGATTCCACCTTGACAAGCGCTATGGGGGAGAATTAATAATATCCACAAGACCTCTGTTTGTACTGTCTCAAATAGTCTTTTAATCAGCTAAATCAAACTGCTAACTCCTATTCACGATATTTTCCAAGACAACACTGGGGGGGGCATCTTTGTTTACTTTGTGTTAGAACTTCCGGTGCGCCCGTGATTATGTTGATACTAATTACAAACAAAACAACAATAAACATATAAAATGACTAGCATAACATGTTCAGTTAGAGGGAGTCAGTAATTGGAAGAAGAGGAAAACTTGGCTTGAACAACAGTGTTACGAACACAGCATAAAGATCAGTGTTGTAAAGCCGCCTTCCAAAGAAGAGGACCTGCGTCTCTGGCTAAAGCTCTAAATATAAAACATCCTCTCAAACCTCTGTATGTCTGCTCTTACCATTCTGTGGAGGAAAACCAGCACCAGAGCATCCTTATTTAAAGAAATGTCTCGCTTATGAAGCTCAGAGGAAGCAGACGCGCCGGGTGTTTGCGAGTTAAGTAACTGTTTTCTGATCAGTGTCCACCGCGCTAGGCTATGCGGTCTGTAACTAACACCCACGCAGAGTGGCTCGAGTAGCTGGTTTGACTTGGGTTTAAGCGGCTTTCAGAAATATAAACTCACCGTCTGTGTGTAGGAGTACACGCCCCACCTTCCCACTGTGCAGGTACTGATACGCTTCACTACTTGTATAGTTTTTCATTGCCGAACCGTCTACACCTTCTGAGAGCACAAAGTAATTATAAATGTTGCCATAGGTAACCTCAGGGCACCTCATAATCCACCCACTGTGTTATTAACCTTGGATGAGACATTGTTGTCCCATTCGAAATTCTTATTGTCTCTCTGCTCCCCTCCCATGTAACTGTATTCATTTTGGGTAGCTGAGTGCAAGTTCTAAACACACGCTTGAAAAAGGGTGTGGCGAAATACGGTGAATATCCCCAAATCTGGGTCTTTGTTCACTTCCACTAAAAGGCAAAGATCAATGGTTAACAGTATCTCTTCAGTTGCCCATGCAGTAACTACCATGGCAATTTGATTTAACACAGAAACAGAATGACACCCCTCACCATAGCCTACATAATTCAAAAAAGAAAGAAGGAAAAGAGGCAAAAAACGTTAAACTTTAAGCCCCAACAAGAGCTACATTGTCTTCCTTGAAGATCAAGACGCCTGAGGCATCCTTCAACAAAACAGGCATTAAGGATTAGGTCAGGGGTGTCCGATCTCATTCGCAACAGCCAGAGTGACTGAAAGTTCTCATTCTAACTGAGCAGGAACTCACCTGATTCTGCTTGATTAGCCTTGAAACAACTGATCATGTGACCTCCTGCACTGCTGGACCAAAAACCTGCAGCCACGCCGGCCCTGCATTAGGCTCCTCTCCTAACCATGTGATCGATAGGATGTGATTCAGGCAACATGAGGTTCTGTCACTTGCACAGGCCTGTGTGGACATCAAACATGCTATTCTTGAGTCAGTAGTAATTTGGGATTTACCTACAGCCCCTGGTGCTCCGAAAATAAAGCAGGAATAAAATAACTAAAGGTCAGATTAAAATAGTTCCGCCCACAGCCTCTAGAGGTAGGCTAGTCGGCACAAAATGACTTTCTATAAAATGACGTTGACTGTCTCCGGAGAGAACGTTCTAATTTTGCTTCATCCCAGTGCTCAGCAGGAAGGGCAGAGCCACGGACACTTCACTGTCGATAGCGGGCAGAGGAAGGAAAAAAGGTGACAATGGTTTATACGAGGCTCGTTCGGGGAAGTATTTCCTTTAGAAACGCTAATCAACTAGAACTAGGTGTGCGGATCTTGTGAATCTTGGCCGTGAAGCTGTATGCACAGTTACAGCATCTAATTTCCTCCAAATAATGTGAATTTATTGTGTGTAGGATTAGAAAGTATTAAAAAATATTTTAATACTGTTATATTACAAATATAACAGTATTAGAAAACATTACGTTTGTGAAGTTACATTAACCCACACTTTGAGTGCTACTGCAAAATTTTCTTACATAACGGATGCAGCTTTCTTAATAGACTGTTCTGTTCTGTTGTGTTCCTCCTAAAGAGAACCTAAATTAATCTTTCACAGTATTGTAAACATGAAAAAGACAAGCCAGGAAGGAAAGCAACTACAAAATATTATATGTATGGTTTCCACTTCCAAAACAATGTGAAGCACCCAGTGAAAGACATGTTAACTGGAAATTTCACTATTTTCTCCCCATTATTTCTTAAACATGTGGATAAAAATGGCACTAAAATTGGAAAGCAGTTGTAAATATCAGCACCACTCAGCTGAATCTAGCCTGTTTGCTCATTCTGTCACCATTAGTGGTTAGAGAACAGAAGAACACTCACAACTACTGCTTGTCACTTTAACCACAAATTATCAGACCATCAAGTGTGAACATCACACAAACGCTGTGGTTTCGTAATGAGTAAAAACTCTACTGTCACTGATCAACTGGTAAACACAAAGTACTGACACCTTCATGCTACTTTTTGGTCAAGGCATTATTGAGAAACTTGCTGACTCTAACAACCAGGGGTCATAATATCTACAACACAGATATACCGATATCATTTACTATCTAAAAAGCTATGTTCAGCTGTTATATGTAATGCTGATTCTGGCAAAATCTGAAAAACTTAATTTTCTTTGGGTTCTATTTTGACTTGGACCACTCTGTGCATAACTCTACACAACTAACGGTTGTAGCAATCCATGTTTTAGGTCAAAATCCCAACAGACTGGTTATCCCCATGGCTTTCTATGATGTAGATTTTAGCTACAGGCTGACAGATTTGGTTCCAAACAGCAGAACTGAGACCAGTTCTTACACTACAGTCCTTAAAGCTGTCAAACATGATATTAGTATTACACAATCTGTAACACTAAAGGAAAACTTTGTGGTCATGTCCATTTTAAATGGTAACTGAAATGCAGAAACCCATAGCCAATAATACAGAACAGCTATCTGAGGCTTTTTTGATAGCAGTAATGTAGTAAGTGGTCCCTACAAGTAAAACTATGATGTAAACATATAATATGTAACGTCTTGACAATCCCACTGTTTCACAACCCTATTTAGTAGCCCTAAAAATGATGAGAGTGAGATGCACAGACTAAAAAACCTCTCATATAAGAGAGTTTGGAGACAAAATCTGCAGTTGAATATCCATAATGGTAGAAAAAAAATCTATTTTTAAACCTGCAATAATATCAAATCGTGATATCATCGTATCGTAAGACTTTCTGTGATCCCCACCACTAATAAGCACCAGGTCTGCTTAGAAAAAGTTAATTAATGTTTAAAAAATAAAATAAGGGAACTCTTACATAAAAGTTAGCAGCCCCTTAAGACTTAAGAACCAAGGAGTATGATGTCAAAGGGGCACATTCTTCTTGCCCAATGAAAAAGAGTCAGAGTGCACCTGACCTGATTCACCACGACTCCATATGACATGCAAATACGCGAAAGAAAAGCGTTGGTGCAATCTGGCTGAATTCATTGGATTGTGGTTGAACCCTTGCTGACCCACTTACAGAGCTGCCCAGCATGGCGAACAAAGCGTGGCTGTCTATCAATAGCCAGCCTCTGTTTAGAAGTAAATAAAAAAAACGACCAACTGCATCTGGGCATCTAAAGTCATTTAATGCATTTATTTAACTAAGCCTTTCAACCAACACTGAGAAAAAGAATATTAGACTCATCTTATGAATGTGGCAGTCAGTCACGCAGCAACAAAACAAGACTCTGTAACTAAATGAATATAAGCTTGCCTGTTAAGTCAGCTTAACAGAAAACAAACACAACGCTTCTGGCCCAAAGGGTCGTGACTTAAAACGGACCTTTAAAGGGAGGCGTGTTGCTGTTAGCTCAGGCCTACAGATGCAGCACTGTGTCTTAGAATACAGTGGGGTCTTATCACGTGTCCGGAGAAGACAATGGGGGGAAAAATAATGCTGATGAAAAGAGAGACAAGAATTGCGTAGATCTGCCCTAAGGCTCAGGCTAGCGTTACATCCGGCAGGGAAAGCCTCCCACAGTTAGAGTCGTGTGCTACGAGGATGAGGCAACCTTAACCAATGTGAAGAATACTTCCAGCAGGCTGAGGATGCTGACATTCTGGCTTAATACACCCGGACAACAACGCCGTGCATCGTGATAAACAAGCGCGACTCGAGTGGCTTACCTGCCGATTCGCCCGTGTTGATCCAGTCCGGATTCGCGATGCTAGCTATGGCAAAAATATCCGCAGCCAGAAAGAGGCACCCTGAAATGATGGTCAGTTTATCCATCTCAGTTTGTGTCGAGACTGGAAACGCGTGAGGAAAATCGTCTGTGTGGAGAGGAGACGAGGGGAGAGCCCTTTCACCCCCTCCACCGGTTTGTCAGGTAGCCGGGTGGTTAGCAGCTCGGCTCGCCTCCCTCCCGACAAAACAGACCCGAACCTGAGGCAGAACCTTCAGATCCAGTTTCGCCACATTACCGCAAGATATGGCTTCCGCGGTTACAGTCCATCTCCGCGCCACACTCGGAGAGCAGAATTACATCGCCGGGACTGGAATTTAGCTCAATAATACGTCTCTAACAAAAAGCCAACAGCTGGCGGCTAGCACAGCGGCTAAGCTAGCGCGCTACGGAGCTGGGGCTGCTGCTGGCTTCGGGAATCCGCTCTGGCGGGCCTGCGGCGACTCGACTCCCACATATCCATCCGGGCGGGCGCTTTAAAGGAGGCCGTCTCACCGTACAGCAGTATGGAGGATACTGAGATATCAGAATGGCACGCTGGAAGCCGTTCCCCTGCGTTCGGCGATACCGTTAGGCGAGCGGAGAGCCATCCTCCTCCTCCTCCCTCTCACTCGGCTTATTCATGCCCCCCCGCCCCCCATTTTCCTCTGCTCGACTCGCATCTGCATGAAGCGCAAAGCAGGCTGCAGGCTGTCCGTCCCGCCGTATCCTCGGAACCGCTCGCCGCAGAGGGACTGAAACCTACCCACGTTTGTGACTCAGCTTTCATCGGGTGTCTAAAAAGTCGAAGTCCCCAATTTAGGTGATCGAAACGTGTAGAGAGAGAGGAAAAAACAGCCTGATATAGGGTTTCCCGAAGCCCTGGTCCGTTCTCGGATGACATGGAGCAGCAGACTGCTCGTCACTCTCACACACATACAACGGGCCTCCAACATCACGTTCAATGACGCATGATCTCGCGAGATCCGTTGGAACGGCCGGGAGTGTGGGATAACGGCGATGGGATTCAGTTCACTGAATCGACTCTTTTGAAACCAATAATAAGTCTACCAGTGCTAATGTGTGCTCAAACACTGAAATTAGTGATCCCTTACATAGAAGCTATCAGCCCCTTAGTCTCAACCAAGGAGCAACATGTTAAAGTAGCACTTTCTTCTATGAATGATTCACCACCACAACATATGACTCTTTCAGGCTTCCCATTCAAAACTTCATTTAGCATAAATATCACTTATTTACCAAGTAAAGTCAACCCCATTCTCACATCCTCACAACGATACTAATAAAAACCAGCCAAGTCATAATGTGCATATAAATATACTTAAATAACGGTCAGAACAACAAAGCGAATTAGTTTAGATGATGATGATAAAGATGATTTTGCATGTCGTTGCTGTAGAAAAAAAATATGCATCTCCATTTTTATATCATTTGAACACAACAGCTGCCCTTTATATCCTAAGAAAGTTTCATGATGAATCAACCAATAGAAATGTTCCAAAATCACTTAACGGTAACTTACATTTAAATTAAAGACTGTTTTGGCCTCTCCAGTAAAGTTACTATTGATATTATAAGATATTATGAAGTTAAATATAGTGAATTATTGTTACTCAAATTGTATTCAAAGTCTTCAGCCTGTAGCACCATAAAGCCAAGACATTGAGTTGAGTAACACAATGCTAGGCAGTGGAGGAGCTTTAGGAGGAGGCGACATGCTAAGAAGCCCAAACCAGCAATGGTGATGCAAAAAAAGGGACACCATGCCAGTAAATATAGGATGGAAGCAGTTCTGCCCAGTGACGGTCAAGCAGAGAGACAATCGGGAAGTTGTGATTGCTGCTGTTGACTTTGGGTGGAGTGCAGCACTGACAGAAATCAGCTCACTGCTGTCAATGACACAGGCTTGTAACTGTCACTGCTGTGATCAGGTATACTCCCTCACATTGAGAGTGGCATACCTGAGAACTGGCTCAAACTGTGCTTAACCTTAGGAAGACTTAGGGGAAGCCACGAGTATTGGAGGAGCTGAACTTGCAGTGCCAGTGGATGGATCCCTGAGAGTTGTGGCAGTGGAGGCAGCACCCTAATCAAACAATGCAGTGGACAACAGAGAAAGCAGAAGGTACGGAGGGCAGTAGCAGGGAGTAAGAAAAAGGGTTAACGAGAAAGGTGCAGGTCGGGTAAAACTTTAACTGTGGAAGCTCTTGCGCTTTTATTGTGACTTATATGCAACTGCAGAGGAAGACGGTTCAAGAACCGACTTTGTGCAGCATATGTCAACACTGGCAATGCTGCTCCAATTCAGTTCCACCCCACCAGCTTTGATTGGCTAAGAAAACCGCAAAGCAGAAATATGGAGATGGAGAAGGAGATGGCAACGGTGGTGGTCCTGGTGAAGAAAAACAATAACAGCTGCCATTTGTGCATGGACTATCAGCAGCTCAACACTGTCACAAATTCTGACTCATACCTGTTTCCACACTTTGATGATGCCCTGGATCAGTTTGCCAGCTTCATATGATTTTGCCATATCATGGATATTGGCGAGTAAAACTTGCTCCGGCTATGGCAGTTCATGAAAATGACCTTCAGACTTTGTAATACACCAACCACATTCAGTGCAGTTACGGCAGAGGGTCTACTGGCCGAGTTGCTGTACAGACATGGAGCTGTACGTGCATTGTTGTGACCTGTACATGGCAAAGAAGGGACCGCCACAGCTGTCACATACCTCATTCTCCCTGCTCAGGGCATTTGCAGATCCAAGTGTGGCCATGATGGCAGATCAGCTACTGAAGGAGCTCCTCTGTCAGTTAACGGGGATAAATGACCCGGAGTGAAAGGGGCCGGGCATTCGGAAGTCTACGCCTGTCGCCTGGGACTATCACCTACTCCTAGTTTTGCAGGCATACCGCTCCACTGTGCAGGAGCCAATCGGGTAGCAGGGACACTGCTCCAGTCCCCAGTCACTGTTTGTGTGTGGGTGGGGTGGCGAGGTGGGTTATAAAGGAGCACACGGGTTGGGGACCATATCACGCCCAGATGGGGCAATGAAATCTAGGGTTAGGGAAATCTTAAGGCCAGGTTTTCTTCATATCAGCTCCATGAATGCGGTTGCATCAAACCAGGAGGTGCCACAGCCACGAGAGAGCTGAAGATTTCCACTTTTAAGGAACAAAGCAGCACGACTGTGGCACAAGCAATTGGTGCGATGGCTGACCCCTTAAAGGGGGGGCTGTGTGGTGTCTGTGGTTTAGGGGAAGCTCATGGGATGTGGCATGCAAAGCAGCAACGGTTTATGTGTTAAATGCAGTTTGTTGTTTTCTGTTGTGGATTAATTAGTGTGGTTCATGTGTTTACTGTTTGTGTGTTGTATGTTTGTTGGTGACCTCCCCTGCTATTTTCCCTCTCAGTCAGGGGTCTTTTTTTTAGCTTATCGCAATAAAACAACTTTCCCACAAGCAGAAACAGCATTTTCTGGTTCTTCTGTGCTGATACTATGATATACTGTATTGTATACATGACACATGATCAACATCTCAAAAGTTATGGCAAAATAATAACCTGCATCAAGGAATAAGCTAACTTTTTTAATTTGTCACATCATTATGATTTTATTATTATGTATATTAAAAATGGAATCCTCAGCATTTTCTATGTGAAATACAATCCTTATAAACTTCAGATTAACTATGAGCATGGTGATAACCCAGCTAGACTTCTGGCCCATCTGTTAAAAAGGCAGACTGCATCGCGTTTAATTTCTCAAATTAAGGACCATATGGGTGTATCATGTTGTGATCCATTGTCTATTAACAATACTTTTAAATCTTTTTTTTATTCGTGACTCTATTAATCTAGATCGAAATTAGATGACACTGAGATGTCTTTATTTTTTGGAGAATTACTATTTCCCTCTGTAACTCCCACTACCACAAATGAACTTGATGCACTATTATGTTTAGATGAAATTGTTGCTTCAATTAATACCATGCAAACTAACAAGGCACCCAGTCCGGACAAAATTCCGGTTGAGCTTTTTAAGAAATTCCAAGATATACTGGCCCGCTTCTCCTAGCAGTGTATAATGAATCTCTGTTATCTGGGACTTTAACCCCAACTTTCACCAAAGCATCTATTTCCCTTCTTTTGAAGAAGGATAAAGACCCCACTTTTTCCCTGGTGCAGACACTGGCTCTGTGGTTGGAAAGGGTTCTTCTGGATATAATTTCTCAAGACCAAATGGTTTCATTAAAGGGCATAATTTTTTTAAACGTCCGTACTCTTTTAAAAACATTCCTCCTCCACTCCTGAAATTGTAGTTTCACTGGATGCAGAGAAGGTGTTTGACTGAGTCGAATGGAAATACTTCTTTTCAAACTAATTTAAAATTGGGAACAAATTTAGATCTTAGATAAAGTTGTTATATACTTCCCTCTGAGCTAGTGTCCACACTAATGATATCCAATCTGATTATTTTACATTGTCACATGGAACTAGACAGGGATGAGAAAGAAATAATGTAGCTGGAGAGTATTTTTGGTCTGTCCTGTGGGAATGTCATTTTTGAGAAGCATACATTACCACATAATTTCTCTGAAAATCTCTTTTCATATTCAAACAAAACATATTATTGTAACTGAAATATCCCTAATCTTTATGTTAACTATCCAGAGTCTTTTGAGTTTGTTCACCCCCACTGATTCAATCTAGGATTCCCACCCAATTGCAAGCTATTTATGCATAAGAGGTTCGGCATCAACGATAATCTCAGTTAATGGTAGTTACGTCCTTCACTTTCTGAGCCATCTAACACATTTAACTGTCAAAGTCAACTCAAGCATCTCCAAAGATCAGAACATGTCCATTAGTTTAATTTAAAAACGGCAGCCCATTTAAGTTAATGGCTGAATGGCTAAAATGACTGAATTTGCAGAGCAAAACAAAAAGAATGAACACTTTTAAACTTTAAACAGGTCATATTTAGTTCTTTCACAATACTTTTACACTTGCAGGAACTTGAATAGCGTTTCCCCCCAGTTTCACTGTTCTTCAGAGTTCAATCATTTTAGATTTGGGCATTCTTCTGCTCTGCTCAGGCATTTAAAGAAGCACTACTCTTGTGAGTGATGTTCCTATTGAAGTAGAATGAAGAAACTATGACTATTGTAATATAATTGCTCCATTATTACAGCCTGATAGAGCAGAAAGCCTCGAGCTGTGTTTCCCCCTGGTGGCAAAGAAGGCACTAACAAAGCCTGCATAACACATGCTCAGCAACCGCATTAGATGTGTGTTTATGTATGAGGTATAAATACTCCAGCAGGGCACCAAGTAAAGGTACAAGTGAGAGGCTATGTAGTTAATTCAGATGGAGTTTTTTAATGAATTTACAACAGATATACAGTAAAACTGACAAAATGTATACCTCCCACACCTGATACACATTTGTTTCAGAACAAACTTTAACTGGCAGCGACGAGTGACAAAAACATTGTCAACAGCAGTGGCAAGTTAATGTTTCAGTACTTTTCAATACAGTTCATCCTCACAATTCATCCACAAAGGGTGTATTTACAAGATGTCCCCTACTTGCCATCGTCTTCTTGCTCTGGACAAACTTCTTTGCAGCCTGCATGTAAAGACAAGAAGACACAGTGAACGTGGGACAAGGTTTAGTTCTCTCAAACGCTGCAGGAATCTGGAATCACCTCAGTTATGCATAACAGCCCTAAAAGCATTTACAAAGATATCTAACATCTAAACACACCTACAACCTCTCTTCTTTTGAAATCTATTATAATGATCTTTATTGGAATAGATAACATCAAAAAAAAAAAAAGAAAAAACCTCAGTTCACATACATTGACAATATCAGTGGAGGTCACAGAGTCAATGCTCTTGGCAAAAGCCTCCGGTGAGCTGTAGGTTCCGTTGGCCAGAGTCTGAACTCCTATCTCCTCCAGCAGCCCCTCTGAACTCTCCAAGACCATGAGGTACTCAGTCTTAAGCTGGCCCCTATAACCAAACCAATGAACAGCAGACATGTTATTTAACTGGTCTTCCACAAACAAGTCAGTGCTGGAACAATGTACTGCCTCACGCTGTAAATAATTTAGCAGTTCTCAGACCAGCACACTAGCATTCGCATTGCAACTCATGTCAAGTCATGTACTTTCAATATGAGCTCATAAGAATTCTCATCCAGGTCCAGATATCCTCAAGAGGCTCGACGGAAGAGGCTCACTGCGAGAGACTATAGCGGTAAACAGTCTCAGCACTGAGTCAACAGTAATTGTGCTCACTTTGCTCTGGCAAGGTCCGCTCCGGAAATGGCTCCTCCAGCCACAGCGCCCACCTGCGCCATGGCAGCTTTGATGACCTAGGTAGGGACATACGGAGGGAGAGACAGAAGGAAAGAAGGATTACCAATTAGCCTAAATGGTATTTTCAGTGCGTCTCTATCCTGAAAGGGTTTAAAATATGAAGATTTAATTTTAGGCTGTTATTATCTTGGATGCTAAAGGCTCTCAAAGGCTTTAAGTGAAACAGAGTGAAATCATCACACAGCACTCACCTCTCTGGCCGAGCCAGCTTGTGCAATCGTGTAGAGTCCAAAAAGGCCCGAGTCAGAGTAAGAGACATTGAAAGCTGTGGCCTTTTAGAGAGGAACACATAACACAACTGATTAGAAAACACCTACATCTCAAATCACACATCTCTGTGGATTCCTGTCTAAAAAACTTGTCCTGCGTCACTGACATCGAAGGGCTGCGTGGTTGCCTTGGCAATGCCCTGACTGAGTTTGCTGGTGACGCTGGAGCCTCTCTTGACCTGAGGGCCGACTCCCAAAAGCTGCTGAAGCAGGCTAAAGGCGTTGGCTTCCGCAGTGCCGCTCGCAGCCCCCTCACAAGCTACCAGCGTGTGCGTCAGACTGTCTCCATTCTGCACCCGCAGCTCACCTACACACACACAAAGACGGAACAACTGAACTAGCTTGTTAACTAAACAACTGAGTGCGGATTGCTATTCAATCAGCCCCCAGCGGGCAACAAACCCTGTTCCCACTTTCTTAATTACTCCAGTCACAGTTTCATGGTTTATAGATCTGAAAACCTCCCGCTTCCGTTCCTTGACTGATAACCTCTGCTTAGTGACTTCATATGTAAACAAACACATCTCGTTATGAATGATACGTTTCAGTGTCTTTTGTTTTTGCTTTTTTTCTTCTTTTTGTACAGTAACCTTGGAAAGGAATTCTGAAAGACATTTATGAGCAAAGGTTCTGTCATTACTATTAACCCATCCTTAACCATGGTCCATTTTTAAAATATTGAGTAAGACAGAAGCATCCATCCATCCATCCATCCATCCATCCATCCATCCATCCATCCATCCATCCATCCATCCATCCATCCATCCATCCATCCATCCATCCATCCATCCATCCATCCATCCATCCATCCATCCATCCATCCATCCATCCATCCATCCATCCATCCATCCATCCATCCATCCATCCATCCATCCTCTTCTGCATTTTACCCGCTAGTCAGTCACATGAGGGCTGGAGCCAATCCCAGCATCATCGGTGAAGGTGGGGTACACCATGGAAAGTTTGCCAGTCCATTGCGTGGCTAACACACACTCACACCTAAGGGCAGTTTAGAGTGACCGATCAATCTAACATGCATGTGTTTGGACGTGTGGGAGGAAACCAGAATACCCGGAGGAAACCCACTCAAGCACGGGGAGAACATACAAACTGCACACAGAACAGCCCGGACCGGGAATCGACCCCAGATCGTCTTGCTGTGAGGCGACAGTGCTAACCACTACACCACATCACTGCCTTGACAGAAACAGCAAAAATCAAATAAATAAAAACAAAAACCACAAAAAAATAAAAGAAATTCAATAAATTATAATCAAAATCTATTTGCAGAATAAAGGACATAAATGCAAATACAGTCATATGACCAGGGGTTTGGATTTTGCAGGTGCCAGTGAACTGACAAAGTACATATAAAGCTGATTTTGAGCCATTATATTTCACTGTCTGCTTTGTGTTTGTACTCATACAATCAGGTTTCCCACTTTAAGTCAAAGGTCAATGTTCTCCTGACCTTCACTGACCTATACCTGACTTATCCATGACCTATAATGAAATGAAAAACAGGCCACATTTGTGCTGAAAACACAGAAACCAGCCACATTACACAAAACCCATCAATCTTTGTGCTTTAATTACAATGTGAACTTGTACACTAACTTGTACACTGACTTGTACACGAGGCTGCACATCTTAAATTTAAGGGATTGGCGGTTGTTGATGAGCAGGAAGGGGGAATAATAGGCAAAAGAGAAAACCCGAGAATCCATCACATCCACTCACACATTGTGGGAAACGTGGGGTGGGGGGGTAAATTTTGATAAAACTACCTGCTATTCTGCCACTTGGCCCAAAACATGATCAGGACTTTCAATTGATTTTAAAAACTCCACTATACTGCAGAAATTCCATGACCTGTGAGAACCCTGTATAATGTAATACACATCTATAAAATTTGTCTATGTCTATAAACACTCTGATCTGAGAGCAGTAATGTTCAGCCAGTGCGCCGAGTTCTCACCTCCATGGTAAACAGCCTTGTCTCCAGGCGCTCCTGCCCCTTTGTGGACGTTGAGGTACTGCTCTGCCACCTGCTTTAAAGCAGAATGGCTCACTCCTGTGCGAGGAGAACAAGCAAGAAAGAGAGATGAAATTACAGCAGGTAAATTAAGCTTTAGCCTGTATACAGTATCGACAGCAACACTGCACTGCAGCTCCGGAAACACACCAAGTAATGTAACTTAATACTCAAAACCCACGTTTACATACAGAATCACTCAGAAACAGAATCCCATTCCAGGGTAATGAGAACATGTCCATATGCTGAACATTCTTCACTTAAAGCTGTTAAGATGACAACAAATAAATTAAGGAGATACCCACCCAGTCCAACTACAGCCATTCTTGCACTTTTGTAATTGTTCGCAATGAATTCTTGCATCTGCAATTAAGCAAAAATAATAAGACACACATTATTCAGTTAAATTAATAGATTCCATACTTTCATACATACTCTGATTCTCTAACCAGTACTGACACTCTATACCACACTATTTGTTTTTAAATAGACTAAAATACATTGCTACAAAAATAGTAGCTATATATTGTTTGTACTTGACCAATACATGTCATACAGGGTCAGAAACCATGCAGGTACGTCTATGAGAGATCACTTAACAAATCAAAGTGGTTTAGTGATTTCGGCATGCAGTCTGAATGATGCCAACTCATGGCTAGAAGATAGACAAAGCTTTTCTGGAAGAACCAAATTCCTTACATCTTCTTATACAAAACAGCCCATATTTATTCTTTTATGTCTCAGTACTTAATCTACACTTCAATAAGACTTACGTGGTCTCCAGTGATCTTTCCAACCCTGTAAGCTGGACAGTACAGAGAGTTGGACAGGGCATTTTTATATGCAGCTTGATGCAGCTTCTCAAGGACACCTATGCAAACAAAACACAATAGCATAAAGATCCATTCCAAATCAGCATGCCTAGTTCTGTATTTGTTGGAGGGCACATACTTGTCTGGGCACATTGCTCTGCCAGGGCCCTGTCTATCTTAACTCTGGACGTGAGCTCAGCCACTTCCCATGGTCTGAAGTCATGAGCAGTTGTCACATTGATCAGGTATTCTATGACAGCGTCACTGTGATGGACAAAGAAGGAATGCACAATAAGCCCGGAGCATCAGCATCGGCATCAGCATCAGCATCAGCAACAAGCACAGAGTCACCAGAAAAGAACTCAACAGGATTGAACCAGAGCACTAACACATTCAACACAGTGAGTATACAGAGTTGCCACAGTGTATTTACACTAACCAACTATGTATCATAACCATGCACCATATAGGTGGACTATGTAGGTATGCAGTTATTGACTGTAGCCCATTTGCTGCCTCACAGTTTAAAGGGTACTACCACAGAACCACCGCTGCCCAGGTCTTGTTTGAGTGGTGGACCTTTCCCAGCACTGTATGCTTACTGACAACTCAATTTAACATGGGCGTTGGCTGAATGTCTTCTCAAACCAGCAGTGACAGTAATGCATTTAAAAACCCAGGCAATGCGGTCTCGTTCGATGTTTGGACATGCTGAGAATGACCTATCAAGTAATATCTGGTCAAATGAAATCCGGTGCGGTTTGTTTGGAATATAAAAGTCAAGTCAAGTCTATTTGTATAGCCCTTTTTACAATGATGTTGTCACAAAGTAGCTTTACAGGAGTTTGAAAGCATTAAAAAATAAAAAAAAATCACAACACTTTATCCCCTGTAAGTAAGCCAGAGGCGACGGTGGCAAGAACAACTCCCTCAACTGGAGGAAGAAACCTTAGAAGGAACCAGACTCACATGCACAGACCCATCCTCTGGTCGAACAGTAGTTACAGTTTATTAAACTAAAGTTGAGTCTGAAGGTAAAAGCTTTAGAAACTGCACAGGTGATACATCAGGTGGATGATACAGCGATGCAGTCAAGGATGGAGCAAATGGCACGAATGGAGAGGAGAACTGGTTGGTGCCAGGTGACAAACCACAGACATACAAACGGACCAAACACAATCTCTTCTATGCATATCTTCTTGGGTATGCACAGCAGATACATTTCTAATGCTGTTTTTATCACATGGGTGCAAATAATATTAGTCCTGATCACAGAATCACAGAACAGGTGGATTTGGTTTGAAGTGTGGGTGAGGCAGGTTTCAAACATTATAAAATACACTATACAGGCCACAAACATACACTACATGGACAGAAGTATTGGGACGCACCTCTTAATCACTAAATTCAGGCATTTCATTATATTCTATTGCCACAGGTGCATAATAATCAAGCATATTGTCTGCCTTTGCAAACATTTGTGAAAGAATGGGTCGTTCTAAAAAGAGTGGTCCTGTAAGGGGATGTCACAGTTGCTAAAAGTCAGTTTGTGAAATGTCTTCCCTCCTAGATATTCCATGATCAACTGTGAGTGGTATTATTGAAAAGTAGAAGTGTTTAGCCACCAAGTTACAGAGTTGGGTCGCTGAGTGTTGAGGCACATACTGCGTAAAAGTTACCAAAGCTACGCTTGAGGTTCAAACCTCCTCTGGCATTAACATCAGCACAAAAACTGTGCACCAGGGGCTCTATGGCATGGGTTTCCATGGTGAAGCAGCTGCATGGAAGCCTTATATCGGCAAACACAATGCATAGCATCATGGAAAGTGCCACCACTGGACTCATGTTCACGCCTCTCTATCTGGCAGTCTGAAGGACGAGCCTGTGTTTGGAGAGTGCCAGGAGATAGTTTGGTGGAGGAGGGATAATGTCATGGGGATGTTGTTTGAGGGTTGGCCTCGACCCGTTAGTTCCAGTGAAGAAAATTCTCAATGCTTCAGCATACCAAGTTATTTTGCACAATTGTATGTTTACAACTTTGTGGGGACCAATAGGAGAAGGTCCCTTTCTGTTTTAGCAAGACTAACTGTGTCCTAGTACACAAAGCAAGCTCCACACAGACTGTTAGGTTTGGAAGGATTTAACTAGCCTGCACCAAGCCCTGACCTCAACCCTCCTGGGATAATCTACAGTCTCATCCAATATACATGTGGGGCCTCATAAATGCTCTTCTGAAAGAATGGGAAAACTTCCCACATTTTGAAATCTTGTAGAAAGCTTTCATAGACTCCATATTAATGTCTTTTTATAAGGATTTCCCACTTTGTGTTGTGTGTTTTACAGGATCTGCAGATGTGTGGATGGTTTTATTGCTCTACAAGGTCACAAGACATTCATTAAACCAATGAGCTCAGCTTTTGAGAGAAAAGCATAAGTTATTGTCAACAGATGTTTGTAAAATCTGTCCATTCACTTTTGACCGTAAAACTTTTGTTTACATCTTTTGGTTCAATATAAAAAAGTGGCATCCGATTTACAACTGTATACCTACAAAGTGTATCTGAAAACAGGCTAATGAGTATAATAAGTCTATAACACAAAACAATGTAATGTAATATGTGTCATGCAATAGTCTGCATCTCAACATACAGTAAATGTTATGACGTGGGACGCTATGCCCAGGCTTAAACAGATACTTACAAGTCATCCCTCAGAAAGTCTAGAGAATAGACCATATGTTCCCTGGTTGATGTTACACTGTAATTTAACAAAAGACAGCAGTGAGAGACGTGAAGTTGTTCTTTAGCCTAATTAGCATCAAAATGCATCCACGCTTCTTTTATAGCAGGTCATATAAAACCATGGAAGGGAAAAGCTCAACTGACCTCAAAGTGCTCCCTAAAGCCTCTAAACCCCGGCTGATCTTGAATGCAGACGCTCCTTTAGTGGTCTAAAAAATAAAAGGGAAGGTTACAAGTTCTACCTAGTGATTGGACACAGATTAAGAGCTGAAAATGTTCTAAAGAACTGTGGAAGCCCATCACTAAACTGGAATGAATCAAGTTTAAATCGTACAAAATACGACACTCACAACAAGACCAGCAATTTAGCTGCAAGCGGCTGCACGTCTGAAACGCAGTTCTACTCTAAAAATGACGATTAATGGTTGATTCAAAGACTAAACTGTTATTACCCCGTTTCTATTCACAGCTGCTGAATAGTCCAAAAGCCATCTTCTGAATCTCATCTACACACTGGCAACTGAAGAGATCCTTTAAATGTAATGGCTTCAGGCTCACCAGATTGCTTGCTAAGCGCAGTAAGTGAGTGACTCCAAGGTTCCCCACAGGTTCGTAGCGACTGCCGGCTTTCACAAACACCCCAATTTTGGAGATGGGAGAGTAAGTCTCGAGAGAAGCAACAACCAGTCCACTGGGAAGCTTGGAGACCTAACAGAACACAGAACAAACAAAGTTCTTAAAGGATGAGAGGATAAGAGCAGATAACAGCTTCCACAGATCAGACTTACAAGAGGCTGCCTACAAAGAGGAAACGCTCAACTACAATGCTCGTAAATGCTTACATTTTTTGGTATTATAACTTGTTATATTGTCGCTGTCCAAAGAAAACTCATCTCATTTTTATATTTCTTCATCATTTTAACACAGCAGCCATCGTTTTCATTGTGTGAAAATTTCATGATGAGGGGACCAACAGAAATGCTTCAAAATAACTTCCATTGACATTATAAGTGACATAAGTTTTTGGCCTCTCCTGTAAAGTTGCCATCTTGTTTTTTCTTTGGACAGTGATGACATATATTAAGTATGCTTTTAAAAACAAGAAACAGGTGTGATGAATGATACAGTGCACGTCCTCGTCTGACTGTGATTTTTCATATTACGCAAAATTATTTAATGTTTAAATTGCTTAAAGGCTAAGCATCAGCTAATATGAAAATGTCAACCTCATAAATGCAGCGGAATCTAAGTTCCTAACTTGTGATTATTAAAAGTGAGAAAACTTTTTATTTTTTACATATTCAAGGAATATGGCTTAAAAGATATCATTTAGATATTGTTTTACTGTTCGGACACTGCAGTAGGCATTATGACGTATATGGTGGACAACAACGCTAGAAGATGCACTTACAGTAACGCTAAATGACAGAAAGGTGTCATTGTTTTTGGCTGCAGTAATTGGATGTACAGTGGAGCCCCCGTGCACAAACGACCCAAAGACCCCAAATATCCAGAAAGTTGACTAAACTGTCAACTTTAAACAGGCACATTAGAAAGGACCGTCTTCTTACTCCGTCTGTTGTGTTGTATCTTTTTCTTTCTATAACTTTTAGCTTGTATTCATCTTATTTGGATTATATTTTGGGAAAAACACACTATAGCGGTGGTTAAAGACAGGTGGCCAGAAGAGTACGAGAACATCCTGGTTTTATTGTCATCGACAGTGGGAAGCCTTTATGACAGGCAATTTGAAGCTCGAGAGCCAGACCCTGCGATGTTATCTTTAGACACCCCAGGGCTCAAGAGCCCCTCCACCAGGAGATAACAACTGGCCCAGAGACGGCCTGGAACCGCAGGAGGTTACGACATGGCCAGGAGAAGCCCATGTGACCAGAGGGCAATGGAGGACGGACCTCTATATGAGGCCATACAGTTCAGACCAGCTTCAGACCAGCTTCAGACCAGCTTCAGACCAGCTTCAGACCAGCTTCAGACCAGCTTCAGACCAGATCCTGAACAGCTCCTGATCAGAGCTAAGACGGTACCGCAATTAAACAAGCTTGAGACTGTGTCTGGTCTCCCTCTTCATTCTGACGGCGAAAGAGGAAGTTACTACAGTTGCGATCATTTCACGCCTCAAGTTTATCACAACGAGATCTTAAGGCTGGCACTTTTCCAACAGTATGGGCAATTTAAATAAACCAACGAGAGGTGTTTAAGAGCCTCCGTGTACGTGGAGGTAAACCGGGTAAGTGCCTGTTTTAGTTGATGTTAGCTAACATTAGCTTCAATTGCTAAGTTCGCTAGCTCAAGTTATACTAAGCTAACGTAGTTGAATTACGAAGACTTATAGTGTCATATAAGTTTAACTTTGATCATATTTTACAACAATAACTGTTCCTCTATATCTGAGTTTAGCTAGTTGCTAGGCTGTTGGTTATTTAGTTAGATACTGTTTACACCCAGGATGAACTGCTTTTGTGCATATGATTTGACTAAAGGTCTCAGGATTAAGTGATATGGTGGTCTATTTCTACATTACAGCTCTTTCAAATTCAGAAATATCATCAGAATCTGAAGAACCAGCTCTGGAAAATTCACAGTCCCAGTCAGTCATAACGCTGTTTTACTGCAGCAATGTTCACCGTTGTCCACCAGTGACGTCACACAGTAGCATTCGGGAATTTCCGTAGCGAGCTCTGGTTTTTCCATCAATTTAATTAAAATCATCTATTTTAAAGCAAATTAAGCAGCAAATTCCATTTTAAGTCATGTTTATATAATTTTTGTATCTAAAACAAATAAATCACCAGAGCTGTCCATAAGTGGTGTTTAGCCTTTATGTTACTCATCACTTTATTTAACACACGTGTGCTTTGTTGTGCTGTGTGTCTTTTGTGTATTTCTGTTTGTTTGTTAAAACTGTACATTAACCTTCTTTTTCAACAACAGAAACTTGTTTTATTACTTTGCCTTTCAGACTGAAACATGTAAATAATCTCTGTTCTGACTTGCTGCTCTGCATTGTGCCTCATTGAAAAAACAGTCCAGGCTGAAACTACCCTTCTAACTTCAGTGAGAAGGGGCAGGGCTAAACTGCAGTAGACCAAACAGGTGGTTATATGGTTTGCATGACATCACTAAAATACAGAATTCAAAACTTGATTGCAAAATCTGATCCTCTATAATGTACTGGAGGGTACTTACTGTCGTCCCAAACATATATCTTCAGCTTAAACCACTCCGTGTCCACAGAGATAGAGAAACTACGTAATCATTCACACCAAATGACGATCAACTGAAGTCTCATAGACTGCTAGCCACAGTAGAAACTCTTTCTTTTTATTAAAGCTACTTGACCAATTCAGAGACAAGGTATTGGGACGCGTGAAGTGGGCGGTGAGGGCACGCTCTGTGGCGAAAAAACAGCTCAGGCTAAAATAATCCATACCTGGACATCTTGCGCAGGACGAGCAACAGCTGAAGATGGCTTGGTAGACACTAGTGGCTCTGTCAGAGGGGCGATCCTTGTGGCTGCGTAGCATCGCCTCTGTGGTGGACAACAGTACATCAGCTTTTAGAACTACTAGCTTTACATATTAAGAAAGAAGTAAAAAACTCCTGAACTAAAGACCACCCTCAAATCACATCATGGAGGTGGGTCCACTTTTTACTCAATGTTTATCTGTAAAGGACATGAAAAATACAAATTCTGAAGCAGATGAGTCACCATTGAACAAAGCTCTGTTGAATATCACATTTACTACCTGTGCACTGCAGGCAGATTATATGGTGTTACCTGTAGGGCCACAATGATACTTTTACACTTGGGCACAGGTCATTATAGGGACTTTAAAAACGATGCATCAAAAAACCTATAAACTGTATCACCAGGATTATCATAAAATGAGGAATGGTTACTTTAGAATAGCAACTATTTTTGATGCGAGGTGGTTCCACTGCCTGAAACACTTGGAATTACAGCCCCTTTCTCTGTTACAAGGTGACATCATCTTGTAACACAGTCCTTAGTGCCTGCACTGGCAAGCTTGGCACATACCAACACAACACACAGAGAGCTAAAAGAGTCCAACTGTACCACTCTGAAACAACCTGCGCCAGTCTAGCTTGTGATGGTGGACCATGTGATGGTGGATCACAATCTTGTTTAGAACCGACTGCATTATAAGAATAGCTGGAACGGTGTGAAGACTGAACTTGTAGCAGGATGCCACTTTCTCTAATAAGGAGAGAGAGCACAATGGGCTCAAAAACACAAAAGTATCTGCGTCCAGAATCAGCTAGTTCCATACTACACAGTACAGGAAAGCAATAGGCTAGAATTGCTAGTGTATCAAAAAATACAGTATTCATCCAGCAGTACACAAACATTACTCAGATGACCTACTGAATCGGGAGACATTGTGATGTGACTGCAGCACACTGTGCTATCCCATGATTCAACTGCAGCTGCGGAGGAGTTTAAACGAAGGTAGAAAAACGGCGGAAAGTGGTACCTCAACTGTGTGTATGTAGTGAACTGCTGCTACAGATGTTAGCAGTACTTAATTCTGATAATATTAAATTCTTCATACTTCTTCATCTCTGAGCTACAGCTTGACACTGTCTGAATACTGATTCAGGTAAAAAAGCAGGTCAGTGTCACAAAGTATCTAGAATAAAGACTGTAAATGGGAATTTTAACAAATAGCAAGTTAATTTACAGTGGAGGTGTGACATCTTGCGACGCAGGACGATATTAAGATGGTAGACGTAGTGCGTACGAGGTTGAGTGGATACTAAACACTCGTGCACTGAAACAGCCGACTGCTTCACTGGTCCAGCAGTATGAACTGACTCCAGTTTAGTACGTGATGACTAAGTGGGCGATTCAAAATTATGTATTTTAAAAACATTTAAGCATTTAAGCAAATTTAGTAGAGCCCAAAAATACAACTATCATAATAGGCTGTCTTTAATGAATATGTTTTACTTCAAATCCTCACAAAAGAATCAGAACCTAAAATATCAGGCAGAGTGTTTGTTTGTGTCATGTAATAACTTTCTGGCATTAAACACTTCAGACACCTGAAACCTATCCCCACCAGTGTGAACAGTTCTGACTCAGTAAGCCTCTCTAAAACCGAGCTTCTCAAACCCACAAACACTCTTAAAACCCACATGAAATACAACACTTATGCTATACAGTCCACTCAGTTTTAACAGATGTTTCTGCTTGTGTTCTCTTCTGGTTGGTTTCCACTTCAGGCAGCTCCAGACATGATTCAACTACTTAAACTCAAGAGCTTTGAAAAAGTTATGAGGATTTAACATTGAATCATATCTCCAGCCAACCAGCGTGTAAAGTAATAACATAAACCTCACAGTCAGACACAGCTGACCAGAGTCTTGGCTAACACTCTGCCCACTGTCCTGTCCTGAACGTCCCATTTGACTTTAGCTAGAAGGCTAACTTGAACCTCTGCTGCCTCATTAGGAGAGTTTAAAAGACAGATAACTTTAAGAAGGCTAAAGCACTGTGTAGCAGTCAGACTGGAGAACTGGCGAGCTGCTCTTTCCCAGAAACACAAACCGTGAAATGACCTTCAGCAAACGGAAACTGACACTTCGCTGCACTTGGACGTTAAATCACAGCCCCTCTCGTATGTATTCGGGGTCTCACCGTGCTGGTCTCGGGGCTCTCGCTGGCTGCTGTAAAAGCTGATTAAAAGGTAAAAGCAGCCAGCAGGCTCACCAGTAAACCAGCACCTCACAAACACAACCCGGTTAGCAGGTAGCTAACGTAACTTTAGCTGTTAGCTGGCTAGCATGGAGCTAACGGAATAACAGAATAGTCCCACAACTTCCCATACAGTATTATCAGTGGACAACGGGGTGTAACCGGGGCTGAAATAAGACGTACGGAGAGATGATTAAGAGTTTGGATTCCTCTCATGACTCCGTTCCCTTCTTTCTTCAGCCACCAGGTAACAGCAGACATGGACGGGCGAGCTGACAGAGAAGAGTCGCAGCTTTCATGACGTCTAGTGACGGAACGGCTTCAGCTGGACCTGCAGGCGGTGTAGAAAGTCCTGCAGGTTTAACTAGAGTTTCATACTATTTTTATCTGGTTCTTTAACTGAAAGATGACTATTTATTTGCCTTCGTTTTGCTTAATGTGTATATATAAGTATTACGCATATATCTATGTACCCAAAGGTGTCAAGTAACGAAGTACAAATACTTTGTTACCTTACTTAAATAGAAATTTAGGTTATTTATACTTTACTGGAGTAATTATTTTTCCGCTGACTTTTTAATACTACTCCTTACATTTACACACCATTATCTGTACTTTCTACTCCTTACATTTTAAAAAATAGCCTCGTTACTCCTATTTCATTTCAGCTTGTTTTCATTCATATACATTTACATTGCAGTAAAGGTTATTGATAACATGTCTTTGAAGTTTGACTTTTTGCACCATTACAATACTTATATACAACTAGTCATCATATCTTCTGCTCCATGTTACACATGTTAATGCTCAGTAGTACACAGATATGCTTTTTTAATATATTTACATTGTACTAAACTATATTAATTTTCAATGGGCGTATATGCGACTGAAACAGGAAGCCTAGCGCATCCCAAATTTATCAACATTAACATTTAAATAAAACATTATAGTCATTATGGCTTTATAGTCATTATGGCTTTTGGGAAGAATTATTTTTTTGGGGAGGTGGGCCAGTGCACTATATGCCCCTATGGTGCGACCAAAGCTTTTATCTTTAATGGAATTTTTTCCCCTTACATTACTTTTACTTTTATACTTTAAGTAGTTCTGAAAGCATTACTTTTACACTTTTACTGGAGTAAAAAGCTTGAGTTGATACTTCAACTTCTACAGAAGTATTATTTCACCATAGTATCTATACTTCTACCTAAGTAATGAATGTGAATACTTTTGACACCTTTGTATGTATCTATAGAAACTGTAAAAGCTTTAGGACATGAATGGCTGGTGAACCTCAGATGGTATTTTTTGTGGTAGTGATTTGCATTATGCTGTATTATGAAGCATTCATATATACAGAACATAGCATCCTGTTTTATGTAGTGTGCATATACATTTAGTATGTAGTATAAATGCGGTAGTATGCATCTGTTAACAGTATGAATCTATATAATATACTTCACTGCTAAGTACATACTTCAGTATGTAATGTGTATATTCAATACATAGTGTGCATGTATCGAACGTACCCATATTTAGTATACAGGATGCATCTACAGAACGCAGTATACATGTTATGCAGTACACATTACTGCATAGTATGATGTAGTATGCATTTATATGTCACTGCTGGACTGAGCGTAGTCCACTAACCAACAACATTCAGCCAACAGTGTCCTCGGGGCTATACGTCGTCTCTGATTTTACATCTACAAGGTGGACCTGCAAGGTAGGAGTGTCTATTAGAGTGGACAGTGAGTGGGCACAGTGTTTACAACTCCAATAGCACTGCTGCGTCTGGTCCACTCGTACCCGCCCAACACACACTAATACACCACCACCATGTCAGTGGCACTGCAGTGCTCAGCATGACCCACTACCCAAATAATATCTGCTCTGTGGTGGCCATTGGGTGTCCTGATCATTAAAGAACCGGGGGAAAGGGGAATAACAAAGTATGCAGAGAAACAGATGGCCTACAGTCTGTAAGTGTAGAACTACAAAGTTCCTCTGTATTGCTGCTCAAATAGACACTGAGTGTAGATACAAAAAGATGGTTTCAATGTTATGGCTGACCGGTGTAGTATGTAGTATGCATCAGTATATAGTATGCATTCATATATTCAGATATGTAGTGTGCATATACATCTAGTATGTAGTACTATGCATTGGTGGTATGTATGTATCTGTAGTGTGTGTTTATATGTGGTACACGGTATAAATCTCTATAGTGTATTATACATCATTGCAGCTGCATAATTAATTTGTAATGTTCATATTTAAATCATATACATATTTTATATATGGTATGCATATATAGAATGTGGTATGCATTTATATGTTGTGTGAAGTAGTCATCTGTAGAAATATTTATATTTAGCATGGTGGGGGCAAACATAGGATTCTATATGGCTGCGTCCGAATAGTCGAATAAAGCCTCCTTTCCTGAATACTTTCCTTAAGCGTGCCTGATCCCCAACGCCCGCGTGTAAACCTAGCACCCTCGAGGTGTTCTGCCTTCTACAAGTAACTACGTCGCGGATGCGTTGCTATTTGGGACAGGGCCTCGTGTGGGACGTTGTGGGATACGGAGCCATGTGATTGTAATACCAAGAGGGTCCACTAGAGAGCGCGCGCTTACCAAACTGCTTAATAACCGCACGCAGAGGACGTTCCAGAGAAGAACTGATCTGCGCTAGCAAGCAAAGCTCGTAGTTGCAGTTAAAACCATTTTTATAAGCACTTTCAGTGTTTAACTCGGTTCTAAATTAGGTTACCTGTCCTCCGTGAAGCACACGCCGAGAGGACGACCAGACAAATTCTCCATATAACCTATAAACTCCAGCAGCAGTGATGGTGGGTTTGTTCTCTCGCACGTTTAGGGGGTCGCGCTGCTCTGTGGCCGGTAGTTCACTTTAGCTTCTCTGTAGATGTTCACAGAAACAGACACTATCACCAGCTTGCAGTTCATTAAGTTGAACAAACCAGATTATTTTGTATCATGAATGTAGGTTAAAGTAGTTCATATAGAGTTTAATGTAACTGACCGGTTCAGTAGTCTGTGTGTTTGTGGGAAAGCTAACGCTAACATTAGGAAGAGACAGCTAAGACACAGCAATAGTAACTTTGGCAGCTTTCGGTAATATAACATTTCTGCTGTATTTTATGAATAAACCAAGATATAAATCCTGTACTTCAGCTCTAATAAACCGTTTCTTATGGACCCCAGCCTCTCTGAAAGAATGAGAATATGTTTTGAGTGACTGCTAATTGTATATTTAGCTCACTGAACTCCTTTACAGGACTATCATTTTCATTTTTAATCAAGTAATCCAGAGTGGTTTGATCTGAAATACTCTGTTACGGAGAAGCCAATCTTGTACCCAGCAAACATAACGTTTTCCCTGCGTTGTTGCTACGACGTTGTTAAAAGGTGGTGAGGTTTACGTTGTAAGGTTGTCACAACGTCACTACTAAATAACGTTGTTTAAGATATTATTTCTACCTGTTGGCAAAATTCCTTGGAGCTCCATGCAGATAGAATATAACGTATAAAGGATTCTAGGAGGTTGTGACAACGTTGCCACTACGTTATCACAACATTTTAGATAACGGTGCCACAGTTTTCTGAGGAATTGAGGACGCCCACCTTTACTACATGATATGGTTATGAATGAGCTGCCTGACGTGCTGTTTCACTAAAGGTTTGAGGTAAAAAGTAAGTGAATTACATATAAAACCTTTTATGGCGCAGGAGTACATGTACCTGCAGTGTGTTGTGAGGCAAACAGTTCCCAAAAGAAAATGTATTTTTCCAGATTTCACTGTGATCAACATACACACAAGAAAACTGTGGTTTTGAGTAGATAATAAAATGGCAATTTTTGAGTTGAGACACATTGATTTTACAACACCACCACTCTAAACAAGTCTATCAACAATGAATCTTTTTACATCGTCACTCTAAATGACTGAATTATACAGAAATCTAGAAAAATCTGTGGAATTCCCCTTGCACACCATCTTACTAGACAGTTCTGTGACTGAGAATAGAGAGGAAAGTACATTAAGGGAATAGTCAAGCAGCAAGAACATTTATAAGGTTTTGTTTTTCTCCCACTTACCCTGGATGTAGGTAATCAGTCAAATAGCACAGGAGCTACGAGACTAACACTGAATACAAACACTAGACCTCAATAGTCACCCAAAGCTTGTTCTCTCAAAACATCTGGTAGGCTCAAAGCTCTGAACTGTAGTTCAGTGACTAATACCATCTCCTTCATTTCCAGATGCTTGAAATGTGCAGCGTTAAATGTCTTCAACAAGCTGGATGCTTTGTATACTAATCTTATTTAAAGAGGGTGTGCATTTGTCACTTCCCCTCTTATGTATACCCTCTTAAGTGGCTAAAGAATCCACAGCAAGGCTCTGTTTGTTAGGGGAAGCGGCAAACCAGGAGTGAAACTAGTGATTATCTGTTTAAATGAAAAGCATCTGGACTCAAAAGTAAATTTTCATTTGTTTTTATATCTTTAGTGTCTCTGTGTTCCAAGTACAACTTTCAGATCTACAAAGCTACCTGGCTTGTCTAAACTGGCTTTCTGTAGTTTCCCCTTATAAAGGAGTCAAAAACGTTAGTTGCACAGAATATAAACAGATATGTGATTTAGTTAGTAGTACAGTTAATAATGTCTGGTATGATTGTACCTCAAAATCCAGCATTTCTGACACCAAATGGCAGCATGAGGCTAAAGTCACCAACCTATGCGCCAGCTTCTTGTCTAGACGTTCCCATTCCACCTTAAATAGAGCAGTAGTTACATTCTGGTGCCTTAAGTGCTGCCTTATTTAAGGTGTAACAGAAAATACTTAAATAAAAAGCTGACTTTACCTGCCACGCAGCTGTGTGTGACATCATGCACGTTACCCTCTATACATTTGCCTTCCAGGCTGAAGCAGAAGTGAACCCGAAGGCGTATCCTCTGGCTGACGCTACTTTGACCAAAACCATCCTAGACTTGGTGCAACAAGCGGCCAACTACAAACAACTAAGAAAAGGAGCCAACGAAGGCAAGTAGCTGCTCTGGTGTGAAGAAAATAGTCCACACCAAAAGCTGCAGACGTCTGTGTTTTAAGGATGCCAGTTATACTTACTATAGATGTTCGGTACATGATATCAGTCGATGCATTTCTAATACAGACTCTCTTGTTCCTTTCAATAGCAACCAAAACCCTCAATCGTGGCATCTCCGAGTTCATAGTGATGGCTGCCGATGCAGAGCCTCTGGAGATCATTCTTCATCTGCCTCTGCTGTGTGAGGACAAGAACGTCCCCTATGTGTTTGTGCGCTCCAAGCAGGCCTTGGGCCGAGCGTGTGGGGTGTCCCGGCCTGTGATAGCCACTTCGGTCACCATAAAGGAAGGCTCACAGCTGAAGCCTCAGATACAGTCTGTGCAGATGGCCATTGAGAGACTACTGGTTTGATTAAGGCTCTGGGAGCTCCACAGTCTGTGCTGATATTACACGCATCGTATATGCTTATGATTTGGGCTAATCTGTTTTTCTTATTTTTAAGATGTGGAAACCACCAGGAGGGGGCGATTTCCTTGTGTTCTGTTATGAAATCTTCTTTTGGTTCACAATGGCCACATTTTAAGATGTTTACGTTTTTCTTGAAAGGTAAAGATTTAGTGCTCGCCTGGAAGCGTTCATATATTTTGTTCTGCTGGCCTGACAGCTCAGAAAGACGTGTTTGTGTTTTTTATTTTTGTAAAACTAGTTTTAACATGGCGATGCACACAAGTCTACATAAGTTCCCCCGATGAAATGACTTTGAAATGTATTTTCATATTTGTAATAAACAAATGCTTGCAGAGATTTTGCAGAATTACTGTAAAGCTACTGAAGTATTGGAGAGAGGGACAGTGTCTGTGTCCAAAAGACTGTGAAGAACTGAGAGTTTCATGCTAAAACACATTAAAAACCATTATATATATATATATATATATATATATATATATATATATATATATATATATATATATATATATATATATATATATATAGTCGCTGTCCAAAAAAAAATCTCCACAATGGCAACTTCCCAGGAGAGACCAAAAACTTGCTTTACTTTTAATGTAAATCAATGAAACCAATCAATGGAATCTTTTTTCCAAGATATTTTGGAGCATTTTCATTGGTCCATTCTTTATAACATTTTCACACCATGTTAAGAGCAGCTGTCGTGTTCAAATGACACCTAAAACTAAAAAATAAACATGGAGAGACATGTTTTTCATTGGACTAATATATATATATATATATATATATATATATATATATGTAATGTGTGTGTGTGTTGAGTGGGCTTTACACATTTAAGATATCAACACTGTGTAATACCATATTTAGTGTTTTCCCCCACAATAGTTAAAAATAAATATTCAGCTCTTCTATTACAGTATTCTATTAATGTAGCCACTGCTATATGTGCTATAAACATACTTACTCATACAGCAGTGCCACATTAGTCTTATGATTTGTTTTGAAACTTCTACACAGCAGCTTTGGAGTAGATTTTTAGGGTGGGCTGCTGGTTGGTGAATGCAGATAGCTAACAGTACAGCTAGGAAGTCAAATATGTTATTGTAGATGTGTAACTAGTAACTAGTCTCTTAAAATCATTATAACATTGGAGAGAATGACAACTCTGGACTTCTAGCTACAAAGAGAAGCTGCCCAGAACTTTAGCACAAGTTCTCATTATCCCCCCAGCTCCTCCAACAAGCAGACCACCCAATAATAAAGGCTTGACCCAAACTTCAGTTTAGCTTAATTGTGTCTCCATAGTTCTTAACAAAGATGGTTTAGCAGTCTGGATTGGTCATTGAACATCTAAGAGATTTGTAGTTTTTGTATGTTGCATTGGGTGATGCATGCTGGGTATTGTAGTAGAGAGGACACTGGTGAAAGAAACACATTTAATGCTGAATTCTGACCAATAAGGTAGAGGGATACAGTCATGTTGTACAGAACACTGTATAACATGAGCAGTAATGTATTTGACTGTGGGTTTAAGCCAGATAATCCCCTTAAATACTAGCAGAGGCTGCAGAAAACTGCATCATTTCAATTCTGAATATAAATACACGCGACACCAACATCAACCCTGAATATTTTTTTTTAATAACACAATACTCCAAATACATCACTGACAAATTTTGAAGACAAAATAGCATTCTGAATGTGTAGGCTGTGTTCATTTACTCATAGCTATACTTCCGAAAAGTGAAGTGACATCGTGTAATTTGGGAAAGTACTACTGATTAGAAAATCAACTTGCAGTTTGATACTATTTAGTGGCTGACGTCAAGTGTACAGCCATATATACACACACCTGTGTGTGAAATTGTTGATTAATTGGTATAATTAAATAAGAATGCTGTAAAATCAATATCATAATCTAGAATAGGGGATGTCTGCTATATAACCCATAGATAACTTCCATACATGGTCTAACATGACAACCTAATAAATACAAAAACCACCATTTAAATAGGGGTACAAAAATACTCCACAAGTGCGACTGATAAGGGCCACATCAGTATTCCACAATCATGAGGTGCTCAGAGCTAACACATGGAACCCTGTATACCTTTTTTTTTCACAGATAGAGGTGGGTGATGTACATGACGCGGTGGGTACACATACACTCTTACACATAACCACTGATTTCTATCCATCCATGGTTGTGGAATGGACCCAGAGGACAGATTACCACACAACTAGTTTCTTAAGACCGGTCAGTGGGTCAGTGTGACCTTTTTCCATGGCCAAGCGGCAAACTGAAAACTACATTCGGCGAGCACTTCAAGAGCAGCCCTCCTGGCCTTCTCTTGGACACACGCAGATGCAGTGTTTGCTGGGTGTGGTAGGCACACAGAGCATGAGGCTAAAATGCACAAGGTACCTTGACGCCCTCAGTCCACGGGGAACTCGGTCTCAGAGGCAGCGCCGGGGTGGCTGGCAGCGTGAGTGTCTTTCCTCAGCTGTAGCGACACGCAGCTCAGCCAGCTCCGACTGGTCGGCATCTCACCCACGATTTCCCAGCTGTCAGTCTCTTCACAGTACCGCTCGATGGTGTCATGGTACCTGAGGGGAGAATGGTATGCATATATTTTAGAATGAGAGAATACGTATGGTTTGGTAGATACATTCTGCACCTCCGATTTCATTAACCTGCTATGAATAACAAGCGGCTTGATCAGGTCCACCTCCCTGTATCTACACCCACGCCTGTTTCATCAGCTACACTTACCATATAGCTGCACCTGGTAGTTCTACAATTCTATACTTAGTTATTCCCCTTTCACCTCGTTATCAATGTTCACAAGACCACCACAAAACTGATGTCATTTGGGTGGCGGCTCATTCTTGGGACTAGAATAGAAGAATTAGCAACTATTTGCTACTTGTGTTTTCACACAGCAGAATTTGACCTCCACATTTAACCCATCCATGCAGTGAAACATCCCCATATACACACACACTAGTGAACATACACACTGGGGGGCAGTGAGCACACATGCCCGAAGCAGTGGGCAGCCCTATCCACGGCGTCCGGGGAGCAGTTGGGGGTGGGTGCCTTGTTCAAGGGCACTTCAATCGTGGCCTGTTGTTCCATCAGTGGTCACAAGGCACTGCCCACAGGATGCTGTTGGCTGGATAGTTTTGGTTGGTGGACTGAAGGTTAGGGATCCAGTCTTGTGACCGGAAGGTCGCCAGTTCGACTGACGTGCCCTTGAGCAAAGGCACCTCCTTGGGCGCTGTGGATAAGGGCTGCCCACCGCTCTGGACATGTGTGCTCACTGCCCCCTAGTGTGGGTGTTTCACTGCACGGATGGGTTAAATGCGGAGGTCAAATTCTGCTGTGTGCAAACACATGTGGCTAATTCTAATTCTAACTACTAAAAATTCTAAACTTCTACTCTCTGTCCAGCAGTGACACTGAGGTGTTTCAAAAAACCAGCAATGCTTCTGTGTCTAATCCACTCACACCTGATAAAACAGACAATAAATGAAGATACGTGGACATATTCTTAAAGGCTGGTCTGTGTATAATGGTAGACAAATGTAATAATAGGAAAATTCTTGCCCGATGACTGTTATTGGAATAGCAGTGGCTATCAAAGTTGTATTCTACCATTGTCTGTGGAGATGTAACGTTATTCAGTGTCATCAGTAGCCTACAGAGAAGATTAACTTCAAAAGATCACATCAAGTGGTGGATATGGTGGTACATTATAAACTACATATTCATACACTCATGTATAGACTAATTAAGACTGGAAAAGACAACACAAGCAAGTGGACACCAAGTTTTATTACAATATCTGGAACCATGCCTGACCTGTCCCAGCCCTCTTCACCTCCTAACACATAGATCTTTCCATCCACAACTGCCACGCCAGGCCGATAGCGTCGTTCCTTCATTGGAGCACACATGGTCCACTTGTTGCTCTTGGGGTCGTAGCACTCCACTTTGTCTGTGTTTTCAGTGGATGCATGCCAGCCGCCTTGGTAAAGGAAGAACCAAAGTAAATGACAAATCAAAAAGTAATGCCTTACGAAATAACTGATAATTCACTTTTTCTTTCTCACCTATTACGTAGATCTTGCCCTTCAGAGTGCAGGCTGCAGAGCCAGAGCGGGCAATCTGCATGGGGGCAACTTCTGTCCACACATGGGTTTTAGGGTTGTAGACTTGTGCAAGGTCAGTTCCATCTCCATCCTCCAGAACAGCACCTCCTGCGTTACATTATGAGTTATTAGAGCCCGAAGACCACAAGCTCTAAAGCCCACGCAACGAGTGTAAACTCAATACACTACCTGTGACGTACAGTAAACCATCCAGTGCAACAACAGCTGGACTGGTGACCGCCATTTTCACTGACTCCACAAACTGCCAGGTGTTAGTGTAAGGATTGTAGCATTCGACTGAGTCCAGACGAGAGCGGCCCTCCCAGCCTCCTACCGCAAACACATACCCATCCAACATCACCAGTCCTGTGGAGAGTCAAAACCAGTAAACAAAGACTTGCCTGTTCAGAATTCTCATTACAGAGATCAGTGCAGGGAAAAAAAAACTAACTTTAGCTAAAAGCTTTTGCAAATGTGGCTGCCGGCACCTCTTTCCATCAAACTGAAACAAAAAAAAACTTTTATTGTAAATAAAAAAAAACTGTTTCCACCAACAACATTGTTAACCTGTTATTTGGCTTCTCCTGCCGTTTCAAATCCTACTAATAAGGGTCACAAAAACAGGTTTTCTATCAGCATGCCAAGCATTCCAAACCACGTTTTTCCACATAAAATGCCTGCCTGATCCCCCAATGAAAACCTCCATGAAGTGTGGGGTGAAAATGAGAGTGGATGGAAATTATGGCGAAGAAATTTGATTAAATTATAACAAAGTTTGTCTCATCCTCACCTAATTCTGATCTTGCCACATTCATGGGGGCCATCTCTAACCAGGAGTCAAAGCAGGGGTCGTAGCGCCACATCTCTCTGCTGGCTGAGCCATCCGGGAATTCTCCTCCGGCCAAGTACAGCATGCAGCCTGCTCAGACACAAGCCAGCACAACCAACAGCACTTACTAAGGCAAGTGAAAAACAACAGTTCAGAATGAGAAACTGTCATATGGGAGCACAACAGGGACAGACTGATCTCGGCTATGCCGTCTGAAAGATGAAAATAATAACTCAGAAACAACATGCAGTGCAATACTGGTGTGATAATAGAGCTCAAATGACCAGAATTAGACAAACTAACAGGAACATAAATAAACGCTCACCTGACACCACTAAGCCGTGCTTACTCACAGCGAAGGGAAGACAAGCCAGGCTTTTCCACTGACTGGTTAAAGGGTCAAAGCTCTCCACGCTGCGCAGAACGACCTTATCATCCTCCCCTCCTACGGTCACTATTACCTCAGCTGTGCCTGTCAGAGACAAAGAAACACGCACTGAGCCTGCGGCTGAACTCTTCAAACAACTGCTAACTTACACTAATGCAGCATAAACCACCAGATCAAATCCTCACATAGCTTCTGCTCTTAAAGCAGCGCTCCAGCCAAAAATCTCACTTACAACTTTCTCCTAACAGATCAGCTGAAGAAGGTATGTAGGAAATGTAACTTTCATGCTAATCAGTAGATATAAAGTAATGGAAATTTAGAGACAAAAGCATGAACACACACACACACCTTTTGCTTCGACAGGGGTCGCCACAGGTAGTCAACACGCATGCAAGATTTGGCTAAATGTTTTATCGGATGCCCCACCTGACACAACCCTTGGGCTTGGGACAACACACTCGCGTACACCCTTACACCTATGGACAACTTAGAGTGACCAATCAACCTAACATGCATGTCTTTGGACTGTGGGAGGAAACCAGAGCTGTTACTTGAGCACGAGGAGAACATGCAAGCCCCACACAGAATGGCCCGGACCGGGAATCCAACTCGGACTGTCTTGCTGCGCAGCATCAGTGCTAACCACTACACCACTGTGCACCCTAGAGACAGCAGCATGAACAGCATGTCTAAATCATCACATATTTGCCTTACAACACATTGAGTGACTGAGTTAACTCATTTAAAACAGACGTCTGACATATCTCTGTGTTCTTGTAGAGGTACAGCCTGATTTTTTTTTGGTAAAGTGAGGACATTTTGCTGGTCCTCACTTTAGCACATGTCATTTTCTCCAAAAATCTAATCACATCTTATAACCATTTCCAGCAGTCTGAAGATGTCTGTCGACAAGGGGGAGCTATTTGCACTCACATTGCTTTAGAGACCTTCACTGAAAGAGAGCACATTGCTTTATTGCTGAAGTAATCGACAGTGACAGCCCTAGCGTGGGAACATTGTTGCTGTACCTGTGGCCCTGCGAGGCCGTGCTCGAGGGCTGTAGAGCTCTCCTCGGCGGTCCTGGAGCAGCAGGTAGTCCTTGGCTTCAGAGATCAGTTTCTGGCACGTCAGAGATTCTTTCACTACGTCCAGAGACTCGATTACATCGTGGATGTAGTACGGGCTTATGAGGGGCAGCCGGATGTGTTCAAGGACCTTTAGATCACACACATAGTACATACGTCATTATTATCCACACACTCTGGATTTATAATTTTACTAGAGCAATGAAGAATCCACAAGCTGTACGAACAAAAATTTATTACACTTGTTACAAAAATCACTGCTGTTTATATGAAAAACCTTAATTGAGCAAATAAGATAAATGGATTTATTTATTTTAATAATGTGTAAGTTTAATATGGTACACAGACAGATGTGGCATGTCTGTAAATCACTTATTGTGTCTAGAGTGGGTGACCTTGCACAGACTAAGTTCATCACACTAAACACTGCTGGAGTAATCCCTCACATATCCTCACTCCTCACGAGAGACAGCTGAGCTGATCTGCCTAAGGCCATCCTGCTTCTCCATTGAGCTGTGTGGATCCGGGGACTTACTATAAAGCACTCCCCTCCCTGCTGCTGCGCCACAGTGATACTGCATCGTGCTCATTAAGCTATACTACATGACATGTTTTCTTTACTGTTACAGGGCCAATGTGGTGAAACGAGTAACTGAAGCTTGTAGTACAGTCATTAGGCTAAACACAGGCCTAAACTGCCAAACACTCCAATACCCATTAATATATATAATATATAACACTCCAATACACATTAATATATATAATATATAACACTCCAATACCCATTAATATATATAATATATAACACTCCAATACCCATTAATATATATATAATATATAACACTCCAATACACATTAATATATATATAATATATAACACTCCAATACCCATTTATATATATATAATATATAACACTCTAATACACATTAATATATATAATATATAACACTCCAATACACATTAATATATATAATATATAACACTCCAATACCCATTAATATATATAATATATAACACTCCAATACCCATTAATATATATAATATATAACACTCCAATACCCATTAATATATATAATATATAACACTCCAATACCCATTAATATATATAATATATAACACTCTAATACCCATTAATATATATAATATATAACACTCCAATACACATTAATATATATAATATATAACACTCCAATACCCATTAATATATATATAATATATAACACTCCAATACCCATTAATATATATAATATATAACACTCCAATACACATTAATATATATAATATATAACACTCCAATACCCATTAATATATATATAATATATAACACTCCAATACCCATTAATATATATATAATATATAACACTCCAATACCCATTAATATATATATAATATATAACACTCCAATACACATTAATATATATATAATATATAACACTCCAATACACATTAATATATATATATATATATATATATATAATATAACACTCCAATACACATTAATATATATAATATATAACACTCCAATACCCATTAATATATATAATATATAACATTCTAATACACATTAATATATAATATAACACTCTAATACACATTAATATATATAATATATAACACTCCAATACACATTAATATATATAATATATAACACTCTAATACACATTAATATATAATAATATAAAACACTCTTATACCATTAATATATAATATATAACACTCTAATACATATTAATATATATAATATATAACACTCCAATACACATTATTATATATAATATATAGCACTCCAATACACATTAATATATATAATATATAACACTCCAATACCCATTAATATATATATAATATATAACACTCTAATACACATTAATATATATATAATATATAACACTCCAATATACATTAATATATATAATATATAACACTCCAATACACATTAATATATATAATATATAACACTCCAATACACATTAATATATATAATATATAACACTCTAATACACATTAATATATAATAATATAAAACACTCTTACACCATTAATATATATAATATATAACACTCTAATACACACACACACACACATATATATATATATATATATATATATATATATATATATAAAACACTGTTTAAAAGTCAGAGACCACTCTTCACTTATGTAAAACATTTATTACCCATAAGTAATTAAGTATATTACCCAGACTTGCATAAGGAAGGGAAAACCAAAAGTAAGAACTGGGGGGGAAATGGACTTTTAATTATTAAAAGCTGCAGAGCTCGTCTAGTTTTGGAGAATACCGCTCTGTAAAACCAACATGTCAATCTTTGAAGCTGACTTAACAAGAAGACGCACGTTTATTTACTTTCTCTATAAATAAACACTTTAAGATGCACTTTGTAGCCCTTGTTTTTACTTGAAGTGAGGACAAACATTTATAATAATAATATTTTTTAGTTTTATAAATAATTCATTCAGTTCAGCATTTAAACAGTAAATATACTGAAATATACTAAACGGTATGTGTAATTAGTTTGTATTTGAATCATAACACACGTTGGAAATGATGACGGTTTGGACCTTGGCCTGAGGAAACTCTAATTAAATACCCATGTTGTAGACCATAAAAACTGTCCCCCCAGCTTTCATCGTTGAGTGATGGGACCGAAACAACCTCCATTCTTGCCTCAGATCATAAAAAATACCCACAGGTGGTTTTGTCTGTCCACTGTGAGACGCTTAACACTATAGATCTAAAAAGACCCCAGCCGAGAGTCGAGGCTTCAACAGCAGTGAATGTGTTTGGAATTATAAGAACCACAATAGTATGAATAATGTACAACTTGGGGTTTAAATCTACTGCATGTCGTGCTGTTGTCTATAAAAATCAACATATCGTCACTGTCCAATGAAAAACAAGTATCTTCAAAATTGCAACTTTACAGGAGAGACCAAAAACATACTTTACGTTCAATGGAAGTCAATGGAACCAGAATTTTTCCAAGCTATTTTGAAGCACTTCTATTGGTCCATTCATCATGAATTTTTCACACAATGTAAATGACCATTGTCGTCTTTAAATGATGGCGAAAACTCAAAATCGATACATATTTTCAATGGACAGTGATGATATGATATATCTATGGCTTCAACACTGCTGCTACTGTTATGCACTTCAGTCCATTTATACAGACAACGGTATATCACACAGTGTTAGACTCCACATCAGCTAATTTATCTGAGATTAACTAAATTTGAGCATGACTTTGAGCCTGACTTGAGGGATGAGGAGACCTCTAACAATCCATCCTCTAGTTATAAAACCAGATTATTATCATTACAGCACGCGTCTCTCTCTCCCTTATATTACACTGGAAACAGGTAAACAAGACATTCACCTACACATTCACCAATTCTTGCTCACCTTTTCAAAGCTCTGCCTGCGGGAGGCACTCTTCTCCAACCAGAGCATTGCAGCTTCAAATACTGTCTCCTCCTTTGGCACATTAAGGTGATCGCTGGAGATAATCTCAGTCAGTTTATCGGCACATAAGGAGAGGAACTCTTCCTGTAAGAGCCAATCAGAACAGAGGACTGAGATGTGCTGAGTCAGAGAATGAAAGTGTGATCCCTGGAAAAACATATTGGCAAAACAAAAAGCTAACTTCATGTAAAACGTTATAGTTACATATGTGAAAGTTATTAAACATAGTTATGTAACTTGTTATAACAGGTGTGTAAGATACTGTTATCCATTAGATAGCAATGAAACAGCACAACTAACTTAAATAACATTGAAAGGAACCAGAAATACAATAGCTGGAAAATGTAAAGATGCAAAAGAGAAAACTGAATTACCTCCATATGTACTTGTAATTGCATGCCTACTATAAATTTAAACTTTTTCATATAAATAGTCATTTTCCTAATTGCTTTATTCAAATGAGATAAATGTAAATGTGGCAAAACATTTACATCTGTATGTAAACACAGTAACTTATACTGATTAGAAACATCATAGGAGGTCAATTTAAAAGAAACATTTATAAAATGTGTATAACTGGTGATACTTCAACAAGACAAAATCATCTGATTCTCAATTTTTAGGCACCTACAAAGTTTCTATAATGCTATTAAATAAACATACCAGTGACATTTCTATGCTACCACTTCTTGAGTGAATAAATCCAGCAAAACCTATCCATCCATCCATCCATCATCTTCCGCTTTATCCCGCTAGTCGGGGTCACGGGGGAGCTGGAGCCAATCCCTGCATCATTGGGCGAAGGCGGGGTTCACCATGGACAGTTCGCCAGTCCATCACATGGCCAATATTCACTCACGCACTCACACTCAGACATATGGGCAATTTAGAGTGACCAATCCACCTAACATGCATGTTATTGGACGTGTGGGTGGGAAACCGGAGTACCCACCAAAACTTTCTAATCAAACATGTGCATATTCTTACTTTTGGGCGTTCGTCCATTCTTAACTTAAGTTTCTTAACTTTTCTTGATTAATCTAAAGCTGTAAAAAACACAGTGTCCTGCTGATCTCACCTGCTGGCAGACAGTGCTGAAGTGCTGCTGGATGTACTCCATGCTCCGGCGCTCCAACTCCTTACACGAGTGAGCTTCGGCGAAGCAGTGGATGCCTACACAGTTGATCTCGTCCATCTGCCGCTCCATGAACCTGCAGCAGGCCTCGCGCACGGCCATCACATCCAGAAGGTTGGCAGCGGCTAGCAGGGCCTGCACGTTGGCCTTGGAGATAACTACCTCCGCCGTGTAGGCGTAGCTGACCAGCATGCCAATCATCTGCGGCTCCACGCCATTGATGGCCACCCGCTCTTGCCGCGACTCCATCAGGTCGGTGGAGAACATGGCCTGTGAGAGTTGCGGGGAGAGAGCCATGAGGAAGACCACACTGCTGTTGTCTGTCAGTGTTTACAAGGTTTTGAGCAGGAAAGTAAATCCACCTCAAAACATTTCAAACTACTGAAGCTAGATTAACTTTTCTCAAGCTCTTTGTGTTGAAGCACCAAAAAGATACAGAAACAGACACGGAGATACATGTTTGCCATCTTTTGGCTGGCTGAAAAGATCTCCCTCTACATCTCCATACAACACACAGATCTTTCAAAACTTGGTACACTGGCAACTAGACAGCTGTCTTATAGTAAAAAATAGCCTATAGTTCAAATATAGACTGCTCATGTTTAATACAGTCAACGACTAAATCATTTATACCACTGGAAAGGACGCACTTCAGTTAAAATCCAGATTATTTCAATCATGGTCAGCCAGGCAGCATTCAGTGATTTATGGACTGTTGGCATTTTGCTTTAATGTTGGTTTTCCTACAATTAAACAACCGCGCTGCTAACTGCTAACGAAGATTCATATATATCTTTCTATAAAACATGTTACAGCATCATTTTGCAACCCTAGTCATAAATCTTCTCGGTGTGGCTGGATATGTCTAGTAGAAAAAACTAACTCTATTCTGGCTACGTGGCCAAACAGACACCCTGTCTGGTGGGTACTTAACAGACATTGACTGAGTACAAGAAATGCAGCTATTCCTCCAACACCAATAAGCACATATCACCCAGTGAACATGAACCAAGCTTTGAGTGCTGGAAAACCCCATCAGATGACTCCCTGCTGATAAAAAAAACATATCTCTGAAAAGGTAACAACATTCTTAACGCAAGTTCATGTCACCTGATTTTATTTCAAGTAATTTTGGATTCGTCTTCTATCAGTACATCCATCAAGAAATGTTTACATGATGTAAAGAGCAGATAATCTATGCCTGGAACAAACGATTATCAGACATATTATATATAAAAGTTGAGCGTACATTTGGTTCAGAATCCACTGACTCCATCAAAGAACCTCACTTTAGTGGCTACGCTTGCTTCAAGAACAGGGCTTTACCTGAAAGTAGGAGCTGAAGGAGGCCAGCACAATGCGATGGCAAGGAAACTCCTGTCCTCCACAACACAGAGTGACATCGCAGAAGGCGTTGTTAAGCCGTAGGCTGTTCAGTCCTTCCAGCACCTTGTTAGGGTGACGGGGCTCCACGAACACGTAGTCTTCACTGTCCAAACTTCCGAGTGGCAGGCCAGGGTCCTCCAAACATGGGGAGGGTGGCAGTGTGGCCGTAGCAGGGGAAGCAGTCAGCATATTCACAGCCATGATTTCCATTCTGATACTATTTAAGGCTGCAAGAGCAAAACAGAATCCTTTAACTGCATATATATTTAAAACAAAAACACATTAAACGGGGGCAAAACAGGTTTGATTATTAACAGACAAAGGTGTCAAAAGTATTCACATTCAATACACAGGTAGAAGTATCAACTCAAGATTTTTATTCAAGTAAAAGTGTAAAAGTACTGCTTTCAGAACTACTTAAAGTATAAAAGTAAAAGTAATGTACAGAAAAAATACCATTAAGGACAAACGCTTAGGCCGCACCACAGGGGTCTATAGTGCACAAGCCCACCTCCCCAAAAGTACATTCTTCTAAAAGCCATAATGACTATAATGTTATATTAAAATGTTAATGTTGATAAATTTGGGATGCGCTAGGCTTCCTGTTTCTGACACATATACGCCCATTAAACATGAATATATTTTAGTATAATGTAAATATATTAAAGAAGCATATCTGTGTATTACTGAACATTAACATGTGTTTCATGGAGCAGAAGATATGATGACTAGTTGTCTAAAAGTATTGTAATGGTGCAAAAAGTCAAACTTCAAAGGCATGTTATCAATAACCTTTACTGGAATGTAAATGTACATGAATGAAAACAAGCTGAAATGAAAAAGGAGTAACGAGGCTATATTTTAAAATGTAAGGAGTAGAAAGTACAGTAAAGTATAAATAATTACTCCAGTAAAGTATAAATAACCAACATTTCTACTTGACACCTCTGTTAACAGACTGGTCATTTCCATTCGCTTCCCTTATGAAAAAAATTCTAATACTTCATTTCTACAGGATATAGAATTATTTGTTGAATACTGTAATAAATTACATCACATTATAACACAATATACATTTCATCATTACCTAACGAGCGCTGTCCAGCTTTATGTTACAAAAGGAGTATAATTAATTCTGGTTAACAGGATTTAGATTTGTGGCGTATTTACATTTTCTTATAGATAAATGTGGCATCACTTAGGGCTGAAAGATTCATCATTTATGACAAAGACTCAATGTAATAGAGGGCAGCTTTCAAATCGAAAGAGCAATCACAATTTATTTTAAATGATGTTTTATGTTAAATGATGTTTTATATTAACACACAGCTTTAAACCACGTGTACATACATTAAACCAATCAGAGGCAACTAAACTACCAGGTGTCGTGGCATCACAAGCACAACTTAGGAAGTGTCTGGTAAGTAAGAGTCTACAATCAGGAGTCAAGCATCAAGCCAGAAGAGATGATGTTCTGGTAGTCAAACCCAAAAAAAATAAAATAAAATAATGAATAGGCAGCCCAAGCTTATACAGCACTGAATTCACGAAGAGCTTGATGAGAAGAAATTGTCAAGTATTTGTACAATCGCAAAAATTTACTGAACTCATGCACAGATGTGTTTTGGCAACCTTCATTAGTATGCTAACAACCTTGTATCCACCAACACAATAAATAGAACCAAAAATAACATAGCCCACCCACTAACAATGGCATTAAATCAAAATTCAGAGGCATTAACAAGATCCATCATTAACCCATTATCAAAACTGATCAAAAGTTAAACAAAATAATCAATTATTACTCAGCAAAGAATTCGACTTTGAATCTTAATTTATAGACAATAATCACAATTTAAATTACAGTCACAATATTAGAAATGATACAATTGGAGATTTGCCCTAATAGCATCACTGCATTACTAGCTTCAGCATCACTTCTTTTTGCCTGTTCCAACTACAATATCGTGACACGTATCATGTATGAAAAAAAACATTTTGAGGAATCATGATATTATTTTTTTTTAATAACCAGTACTTTATTAAACTTGCTAAATAAACAAATTAAATGGGTTCTGCTAGTTTTTGACTTTTTCATGATGACCCTACAGGTAATAGCTGAGCTGTGACTGATTCTACACGCATTTGTTTCTTATGATGACTTTTAGCTAATTAATATAATTAAGTAACCATAACCAAGTTTTAATCTTAATGGTCTTGTGGCAACTGAGCTCAGTAGAAAGCTTACAGTTTCTTATAGTAACACTGTAAGTTTTAAGATTTTTAAGATTTTTTTAAAGTGTTTTGAACAGCTATGTCTCTGCGGATGTATTTGTTGTCAGCATTCGTATTTTATTGGGATCCACAAAAAACATTTCTTCTGCCCTGCTAAAGGCTTATCTACATGTCAATACCGCCATGGGCGTGGACCTGGTACGGAGCGTAAACCTGAACACAGACGTGCCTGATGTTAGCTTCTTATTTGAACTCCATTTAAGGTGGAACTGGGATATATAATAAGAAGCTAACTTCAGCCTGAGGTGTCAGAATGTAACTGCTGCACTATTTAAGGTGGAACTGGGATATATAATAAGAAGCTAGCTTCAGACTGAGGTGCCAGAATGTAACTGCTGCACTATTTAAGGTGGAACTGGGATATATAATAAGAAGCTAACTTCAGCCTTAGGTGTTAGAATGTAACTGCTGCACTATTTAAGGTGGAACTGGGATATATAATAAGAAGCTAACTTCAGCCTTAGGTGTTAGAATGTAACTGCTGCACTATTTAAGGTGGAACTGGGATATATAATAAGAAGCTAACTTCAGCCTTAGGTGTTAGAATGTAACTGCTGCACTATTTAAGGTGGAACTGGGATATATAATAAGAAGCTAACTTCAGCCTTAGGTGTTAGAATGTAACTGCTGCACTATTTAAGGTGGAACTGGGATATATAATAAGACGCTAACTTCAGCCTGAGGTGTCAGAATGTAACTGCTGCACTATTTAAGGTGGAACTGGGATATATAATAAGAAGCTAGCTTCAGACTGAGGTGCCAGAATGTAACTGCTGCACTATTTAAGGTGGAACTGGGATATATAATAAGAAGCTAGCTTCAGACTGAGGTGCCAGAATGTAACTGCTGCACTATTTAAGGTGGAACTGGGATATATAATAAGAAGCTAACTTCAGCCTTAGGTGTTAGAATGTAACTGCTGCACTATTTAAGGTGGAACTGGGATATATAATAAGACGCTAACTTCAGCCTGAGGTGTCAGAATGTAACTGCTGCACTATTTAAGGTGGAACTGGGATATATAATAAGACGCTAACTTCAGCCTGAGGTGTCAGAATGTAACTGCTGCACTATTTAAGGTAGAACTGGAATATATATTAAGAAGCTAACTTCAGCCTCAGATGCCAGAATGTAACTGCTGCACTATTTAAGGTGGAACTGGGATATATAATAAGAAGCTAACTTCAGCCTTAGGTGTCAGAATGTAACTGCTGCACTATTTAAGGTGGAACGGGGGATTAGAATTAGGAACTTTAGGTGTCAGAATGTAACTGCTGCACTATTTAAGGTGGAACGGGGATATATAATAAGAAGCTAACTTCAGAAAGCAGGCAGTTGGCCAGCAAACTGACAGCGAGCCTGATGGGCGTGTGCACTGTAAACAACAGCCCTGCTGAACGAAAGTGTTTCCTTTCTACGCGCAGTCGGCGAGCCAGTTATCCTTGCTTGGTTAATATGCCAGATTAATTGAAGACCTAGTGTAAAAAGAGCTGATGTGTGCGCTGATAACCGGACTGGTGTGTTAGTGTGTGAGGCGTTAAGCTGCTGTGGGGGGAGTGAACCTGTACAACTACTACAGCTGCTCACCCGACACAGTTCAGCTTTAATACTCACTTCAGCTGCTTCGTTTATAAATATCGACGACACGAAACGGACGAAAACATAGGATCAAAATAGCCATGGCAGCACAACACGGTCTTACCTGAAAAACAACATTTCATTCAGCAGAAGAGAATATAATCCTCATTTCTCGACCTCGAATTGTTTGTGAGTCGTGACGCCATCTCTTCTTCACTGACAGCAGGAAGCGTTGGGCACGAACACAGGCGACTCTCTAGCACCACCTACAGTTGCTGTAAACTACAAGCACAGAAAGCGCAGTTTTATATTATATTTAACAGAAAATTAAACGTTAAATGTGGTTTAAAATGTTTTATTTTCGATTGTACAAGCATTCTTCTCTTGTGAGTGGTATTTTTTAGCCCTAGTGGTATTTTATTTACATACATAAACGCTCAAACAGTTCACTGGGTTTAATGGCTAAGCTAGCTAAGCGTTAGCTTGCCCTGTACATTAGCTTATGTGAGCTTTAAAAAAAGATCAATAAATAAATAACGGCAGAAAATTAGATGTTTAAGCTCGGATCCTTTAACTGTGTTTAATATAACAACATATTTGGCTCAGCCTAAATATAACAAATTAACTTACTTATACTATACAATTAAACAAATGCCTACAAAACACAATGAAAGATACACTCAAAAGATTAACCTTACTGGTAAGCATTAAACTGTATTAACAGCGTACATGTCCAGCACTATTAAATAGAATATACAGATCAAAAAGGATTTTTGTTTATTATAATAAAACATGACAAATACACAATATTCCTTTACATGTAGGCCGCCACTATCTTACTGTGATGATATACGGTTGCAGTAAAGGCAGTCCCACAGAAAATAAGACAATCAGACAATCAGAAATTTTTACTTCTAAAAATGCTATAGTCTATGCTATAGTCAGTGACAAAAATTATCTACTAGTAAAAGGTTACTAAATAAAATATTTTGCTGGCTTTGTTTAACATATTTAAATGGTGTTGGTCATGTACACCATAGTGGGGCCTACTTAACAGTCCATGTTCCTTTTAAAAACTATCACAAAACAAGGAAAAACAAAGTGATAATGTATGTAAGTTAATTTTATTTGTAATTTAAATGGAAAACAAAAATATGAGACGAGGAACTGATGATATTTTTAAGCAAAATTTCATAATATCACAAAAAAAAAATGTTATTACCAGCATCTTACTTTCGTGAAGTTAATAGTAATTATATCCATCATGTACACCATATTGGGACCTACTTGTCTTAACAGTTCAGGTTCCCTTAAAATGATCACAAACTGTGGCTTGATGCTTTCTGCCTTATTTCTACTGTTCACATCAGTATGCCAACACAGAGGCTGGCCTCATATTATTGACGATTATCTCTCCCTGCATGCCTTAACAGAGAGAGGACAGTGTTTTGAGTGTTCCGTAGCTTGCCATCAAGCCTTCAAGGAGTCATTTAAAAAATTACATTTAAAAAATGTTATATTACAAAACAAATATAATGTTATAGACCCAAATGTACAGACCAGAAAAATAAATTGATAAATGAGAGATAAGTTAACTTTATTTGTAAGTACATTTAAATGGAAAACAAAAACATAATACAAGAGTAACTGATGATATTTCTGTGCAAAGATTTCTCATATTTTATTAGCTGCGTTTTACTTTGTAAAATTAATAGGAAATTACATCAATCTTTCAAAAGCTTTGACACAGTGTAAAGAGGAATAAGCAGCTGAATCACTTAAAAGAGTTAAATGACACTGAAAAAAATATTCATATACATTTATATGCAAAAGTTTGGTTACCTCTGCTCAAATGACACAATTTGTTGATTTTCTAAGTAGAAATAAGTTAGCATATCCTCTACAGAGAACACACTTCAGGACATTTAAAAGTAACACTATGAAGGATTCGGGGTTTTTAAAGACCTCTGTGGAGGAAATGTGTAATTTGTGATTGCATACAACGTGTGGAATAGCATTTTGTAATGTCAGCTGTACGTTGGGCCCCCACAAGTGGATGAATCTGATTTTTGTAAGCGCTTTGAAAGAGTATTCGAAAGGAACTCAAAGTGAGTGAATGATCTACTATTGTTATCATATCTTCATGATGATTTTGAGATCATTTGAGACCTTAATTCTGAGTCAGACTTTCTTTTTGATTGTGTGTGATGTTGATGCATGAAAACTTATGACACGGTCCAAAAAACTCCCGCCACTTCTGCCCCAGCACCTCTGACCTGTAAATGACTATTTCAGGCTTTGCAGGTTGACTCACAGTGGCAAACACACATAATTTTTCAGTGTTATTCTTTCTGCATACTCAGTAATGCTACTTATATCTATTTTAACAAAAACCAATACATAGTCCTTTTATCTAAAAGGATTTATCTAAAAGGTTTTGTACTGTATCTACTGTATTCTTGACAGACCACTGTTTGATTAAATAGCAGCCTGCCAATCAGTCCTACACTGTAAAAGAAGTAACCAGGTTTACCTGGAGTTTATTAAAGTTAACAAATCAAAATCACGTTATTAATCTGTGTAGAAAATTAAAAGCTAAAACTAAATACTTTGTGTGGTAACAAGCAATTGAACTAGTTAAATAATTACTTTTATTGAACAAATAAAGTTGAGTAAAACTAGTTCAATTGCTTGTTACTACATGAAGTAATTTCTTAGGTTGTACAATCGAAGCACTTTTTACAGTGAAACCAGTGATTTGTAAGACAATATCTGGCAGGATGGGATCAAACAACACTATAAAAAATGATGCAGCTTTTAAACTTTAAAAAGTAAGTAGCCTAGTTAGCATGAAATATTGAGTTGAACTTGCCATGTTAAATAAACAGATGAATAATCTAATGAATGGCTCAATAGAATATAACATTTACTGCTTTAATGAACAGTTTTTGTTCATCAGCCGAAATGAACACATTAAGAAAAGACCATAATACCATGTTATTGGAAAAAGATATGATGCATTTTTTAATTTAGATGTTATTTCCTAATGTGTTGAAAATCATAAAACAAATAGTACTAAATTTAGCAGAGAAACACCATCTTTAAGCTTGTTCACTGTAGAGGATTTTCACTTATTTTCAGTTTTAAAATCAACAAAACGTGATCATACTGTTGCATTCGACTCTACATACATTGGAATTACAGGAAGGTGTCTTTCATGATGCCAGGCTGCTCCAGGACTGCTTTCCTTCTAGCTGCTGCTTCCAGAATCTTCTTGCGAGGCCCCAGTTGGATCCGGATGCTTTTTAGATCATCGTCTGAGCAGAGCATGAGGGCTTCCAGGTCTAACTGCTCACGGACGAACACAGGGGCAAAGTCCAGTAGGCTTATAGAATTCAGGAAAGCATCCAAGGGGGTAGTATCCTCTTCGTCCTCGTCCAGCCCGAGCTCCTCCTGCTTCCAAGGCAATTGTGAGTCCTCTGAATGGTCCTCCAATCCGTCATCTTCTGCCTCAAACACCTCCTTGCGGCTGAGAAAACCCAGGTCCTCCGTGTCGCCAATGGGGAAGTCATCCGGTTCAATGCCCGTTTCCATGGAGAAATTCTTTCGGAAAACCATTTTCCCAAGACCGGGCCTTGTAAATATGGACTCCTTTACTGGACCAGCACCTTCATCTTCTTCATCTTTAAAACCTCCCATTGCTTCTTCATCCTCCTCGTTTTCGTCCAGCTCGTTGAAGACGTCCGTGAAGTCTGGTTTCTCTGCATTGCCATTCTCCTGCTTCACATATATGACATTACTGTCTCCTTGTGTAGAGACGGTTCCCTTGTCCTTCTTTCCAAACTTGCGCTGCAGGGTTCCTTTGATGGTGGCCTTGATAGACCCAGTTGTATCTGAGGCAATAAGCTTTGAGAACTGCTCATTGACGTTGTTCATCGTGCCTGTGCTGGAGAGAGAGGCTGCGCTGGCTTCTGAGGCAGAGCTACCGCTGCGATACATCTTGTCCATCTTACTCTGGTGCCTCTTCTTGACCTTCTCACACTGCTTCACACGGCGCTCTGCGTCTTTGACGGCCAGTTCTTTCAAGCGTGCCACCTTCCTTGCATTCTGGCTGGTCTGCTGGGAGGCGGCGTTGTCTAGAAAGCGGACGCAATTCATGTGATCCCTGGAGGCAGCCACGTCCATAGGAGTGTGGAAGTCGTTGTCCAAAGCGAAGAGATTGGCACCAAAATTCACCAGGAAGCTCAGGATATGCATGTGTCCGTTGGAGGCTGCGTGGTGTAAGGGCGTGTTCCCCCAGATATCACTTCTGTCAGCATCTCCACTGTAAAACAAACAGATGAAATATTATTTAGAGCTAAGGAATCATCTGTGTTATATCATCTTTCCCAACCTTGAAGAACTTTGTCTTGCAATTTTCTACACCCGTGTTTATTTATCTAAAAGGATTTTGCTGTAAGGCAGCACGGTGGTGTAGTGGTTAGCACTGTCACCTCACAGCAAGATGATCCAGGTTAGATTCCTGGTCTAGACCGTTCTGTGTGGAGTTTGCATGTTCTCCCCGTGCTTGAGTGGGTTTCCTCCAGGTACTCCGGTTTCCTCCCACAATCCAAAGACATGCATGATAGGTTGATTGGTCACTCTAAATTGCCAGTAGGCGTGAGTAAGTGTTGGCATGCGATGGACTGGCAAACTGTCCATGGTGCTCCAGCCCCCCCCCCCCCCCCCCCCCCCCCCCCCCCCCGTGACCCCAACTAGCAGGATTAAGTGCCAGAGGATGGATGGATGGATTTTGCTGTATCTATGACTGTATTCTTGACGGACCACTGTTTAATAAAATAGCAGCCACCTAATCAGTCCTACACTGTAAAAGAAGTAACCAGGTTTACCTGAGTTTACTGAACTTAAAGTTAACAAATTAAAATCACAATATTAATCTGTGTAGAAAATGAAAAACTAAAAACTAATTACTTTGTGTGGTAACAAGCAATTAAACTAGTTACAAAATTACTTTTATTGAACAAATCATTCATTTAATTATTCATTTAAAAGTTGAGTAAAACTAGTTCAACTGCTTGTTACCACATGGGGCAATTTCTTAGGTTGTACTCACAAAGCACTTTTTACAGTGATACCAGTGATTAGTATAAAAATATCTGGCAGGATGGGATCAAACAACACTATAAAAAATGATGCAGCTTTTAAACCCTTAAAAAAAGTAAGTAGCCTAGTTAACATGAAATATTGAGTTAAACTTGCAATGTTAAATAAACAGATGAATAATCTGATTTTGATTTGTTAACTTAGGTTCAATAACCTCAATCTTCCATGTAAACCTGCATAATTGTTCTACAGTGTAGGACTGAACAGCTGTCTAGCCTTTAAATCATGCAAATATTTAATAATGAATGGAACATAACATCTACTCATTACAATAACACATATTAAAAGAATGATGTACCAAAAATATATTACGCAATGCACTCCTTACCCCAAATGCAGGTATGGGAAAAGACATTTTTGTCACCTGTATTTGCTATTAAGCTAATATAACTCAAATATCTTTTTGGAGGATTCGTTAGATTTGTTCACTATGTTGTCCTTGTAGCCCCAATGCAAAAGAAGTCAACTTCAGTCAAACATGTCATTGCCAGTTAACTATTATTATAACTATTATTATTTTTATATTATTTTCATAGGTTTTGAAATGATGAGGTCCTGTTGCAATAGCAATGAAACATATTAACATTCCTAGAGGACCTTCTCCATCTGCTTCACTATCAAACTGATACTACATAATGACTAACACAGAGAGTCGAGTTAATCTGTAATCCATTAAGAGCGAAAGTCCATATGTGGTCCATCCCCGCACATAAAGTCTGTGATTACAATATCTACAACATCTTATCTCTGTGTTTGCAGCATCTTTCCACAGTAACAGCAGGTTGGTGCTGATAGCAAAGGTCATTTCCTAGTCGTCAGTGAGCATCTACGTATACCTGACATGCGCAATTGCCCCATAATAATTAATCTCATCATGTGCAAAAGTTTGGGCACTCCTGGCCAAGTTACATATTTTGTTGTAAACAGAGCCTCTACAACAAGCTATTAAACTTGATTCTATAAAGGTTAATGTACAGCTAATGTGTAATGTTGTAGAAGTCAGCCTTCTTTCAGATTCAGTTTCTTCCAGAACTTGGTGATACTTAGTGAAAGCCCAACTTCCACCTACACATGTAGTACTTCTTGTTCAAGTGGCTGCCACACAACCCCAAACCATAACAGATCCACACCCATGCTTAAAAGTCGGTAAGATGTTCTTTTCTGTCCACAGCACTTGTTTACAAAACACCTCCGGCTTATCTAGATTTTGTTTAGTATACTTTACACTTTTGAGATGAAGTGGTAGGTCAGCTGAAAATTCCTAATGACAATTCTCAACCTGCCCAGCCAGTCCTAACGAGTCCACTAAGGTCCAACGAGATAATTAACATGGCATTAACCAGTGCTTAATTTGTAAAACATCAGGTAATGGAACACTAAAGGTGAGGTGATCCAGCAAGTGGCAGTGAGGGAAAAGGTCCTGGAACGCATAGACACAACAGTGCTTCAAGTGTCCATCTAACATAGTAGCAATCTATGCAATAAAATAATCTCAGCTTTAATAACTGCAGTAAGGAGCTGCAACCATAAAATCTGAGATATGCCACTGGATGAATAGTTTTTGGTGTCCTACAAAAAAAAGACGTCAAAGAGGTGGTGGATCCACATAAATAAGTTCTGGAACGCAGGTGCCTGAAATATGAGAGGTGGCGGATCTTGTTCCAGCAAGATCCAGCACAAATTAAGCACTGGCATTAACACTTCTGCACATGACACTATTGTTATTTAAAATGTTCTATTAATCATGAATGAAGTAACTGTACATTAACATCTGTTAAAAAGATTTAAATGCATAGTGTGTGTTAACCTGTGCAGTTATATGTAACTTGTCTAATCATATGTAATATGTAATTGGTCCAAGGTGCTCAAACTTTTGCATACAACAGTGCTTGGTTTGCTTTGTGGAACCATCAACAGTGCACAAGCTACAGGAGCATGAGGAGCCCTATTGTTACTCATTTACATGATTCACTTGCCTCATTAAGTGCTTGGAGCTGCTAATGGGAATACTAAGAATGAACAGAGAGTGGCAGATTATGAAAGGCTGAATCTGAAAAACTAGGCCATAATCTTTGACACAGTGCCAGAATGAGTCCTAAGTTTTGAAAGAGTAGACTAGTCCATTTTACATTTACATTTGCTATTTGCACAAAAACACTATTGTTTACATTTGTTGCTTGCAACTTGCACTTTATGGCTGCTGCTCTCCATAGTTGTGGTGTAAATCAAATTAAAATTAAGTAAAAAAAATAAAAATTACATGTGCTTTTATGTGCTTTTTTATTTAACTTACAATATTTTTTTATAAAAATAATTATATTATAAATAATAATATTTTATTATTTTTTATTTACTGGTAAATGAAGGAACAGCAAAGTAAGAACTTCATTGTACAGTGTACTGTTTCTGCTGTGCATATGACAATAAAACTCTTAAAACTCTTGAATTTTAGACTTCCAGGACATTGCCGTCAAACACATGCCTGGCTGTGATGTTTACAGATCGGAAGTGAAGAGACTTTGCGTTCTGTTAAAAAGATAAAGTAGAATAATGGCTACCTTTGTACTTAGTGAAGTTGTCTGATATGTGTTGTATGATAAAAAAGAACAGCCACATCTCAGCACATTCAGAAGAGATTCATTTCCAGGTATCACAAAGTTGCTAAATTCAGACTCCTTTTTTAAACACTTTCCTTTGACCTCCTAATAGGCCCAATTCCAAATCACAGATATACCCTAAACCTTTTTTCCCCACATCTAAAACAGTTGATATTCAACCTCTTTGACTCCTAAATAGCTCTAAAAAATTATAATAATAGCTTTCCTCAATGGAATGAACAGATTGGTAAGGCGTCAATTGGCTCGACAGCTAGAATGGATTTATTCAAAGAATACAACCTACAGTAAGTAGATGTGGTGAATGCGTATAGCACAGTGAACAAACAGCAGAAATGAAGGCTCACCCTCTGCTACAGATTAGCTGAAGAGCCTCCAGTCGTCCATGGTATGCTGCCCACAGAGTAGGTGTCATGCCATCCTCGTCTGGGGTGTTCAAATCTTTTTTAGTGGCCTCCTTCAAGAGCTCCAAATAGCCATCAATGGCTGCTTTATGATATCTTGACATGATTGGTACAGCTATTAGTAAGCTTTGAATAAAAGATTTAACAGTAATCAAGCACACAGCTTCAGAAGAACATCTTCAGACCCCTCTCTCCTCTTCGCAAGTCCAAAAGCAGAAGTGAGTGTGGCTGAATAGCCCAGCCGGGGCGTCATTACCACTTAGTCAGAGCCATAAAACAAAGCAAAGTCCACCGATTGCTGTGGCATTGTTGAGCGATCACTGGGCTCATTTGCTCAGTGGTAACAACTGACAGGAAATTGGACTCGGCTTAAAAACTAATTTTTGTATCTCATCAAAATTAAATATCACAAACAGCCTTATAGATCATTATATCATTTGTTAAACGTGTCATTGCTCATCGGCACACTGATATAACACTGTAGTATGCAAATAAATTTTAACCAGGTACGTAGGTAGGTAGATAAGTAGGTAGGTAGGTAGTTAGTTAGGTAGGTAGGTAGTTAGGTAGGTAGGTAGGTAGGTAGGTAGGTAGACAGAATAGCATCCAGTAGCTATTTCACAAGTGCACAAGGTAAGGCAATCAAGACAGTTAAAACAAAAAAAAGAAAAGAAAAATGTTTTATTGTGAGCTTTGAGTATTCTGACCAATCACAGTATATGTGTTGAATAAAGAATTCCCTGTATCTCCTTCTTTGCCAAGAAGTCTTTCGCTCTCTCCCTCTCTTTCCCTCCATACATATATATTTAACCTATAGAAGCCCATTCTGGCCAGGTAGAGGAGAACATTTTGTTCTGGCAGTAATATGTATCTTAAAAAATAGATTAAAATTAGGTGTTGAGGTGTTGGTAGTTTGCCAAGCTCTAATGAGCATATGTACAGAAGTAGAGGATGTAAAAAGATTTCTATTTAAAAAATCCTATTATAAACAGATATTATGTTTATATTTTAACATCCTTCTGCCAGAAACAGAGGAGAAAATGAAACAGAGTGGCTGCAATATGTACCCATCTACACATATCATACAACCTAACCAAAATACTGGTCTACTGCCTTCTAAACACAGCCTTTCCATCTTACCTTTGAAGCAGTTGTTCTGAGACATCCTTTATTGTTTATTAACTTAAAACTGTAATCCCAGCAAGTTTTCCTCAGTTAATCTTAACCACTGGATCATCTCACCCCCTCATGTTTACATGAAGTCAAGTCCAATACTTGGTGTTTAAATTAGTGCTGCATAATAGCAACGAATAACTGATATTATGTCTCATATTTTCTCTATAACAGCTTAAGAGCGTAGCAGCTGCCACGTCACATAGTAACAGAAGAAAACCGGTATTTCTTTCTTGTTTTTCCACTTAAAATAACATTTTAATGTTAATGTTTAGTGTTAATGTTTATTATTATAGTCTACAAAGTTGGCAAATATATGGATACTCGATGACGTGACCTGCTGGTGTTTATGTTGTGTAATATTTACAGGCAAACATACAACTGAGAGCCTACACTGGAAGTGAAAAGCAAATATTCTTTTTTAAAGGTTTAAATGTTCCTTCAAAAAACAAGTTTCATTCAGTTCAAGACTTGCCCGTCTGTTTCTCAGTATTGGCGACATTTTTAGGTTTCAGAACTGTTAGTTGTGATATTCATTTCATGAACGCGAATAACATCCGCAGAATGAAAGAATTAACAGTGATCAACTATTTTCATTTAAATTATTACTATAAATCTGGATAACACAGCAGTTAGGAACTATTTCCTCAGAAGGCTCAACCCTTCAAGCCATCTTTTTCAGGGACACGTTTAGTTGTCTGTGAGAGCTCGGTGCTCTGCTGAGGGGCCACACGTCCTGAACTAGTGTTGTCTGAATTAGTTTTACTCCTGGCTCGTGTTCCCGCTTTGGGTCACGTTACCTTACATTACCTCTCGAGTGGAAAACAGGAACCAAACAGAATCCCTCACCCTGTGCGGTACTGGGGCCACCTGCCGTCTCTCACATAAACGTCTCATGTACTCCGCCATCGCAGCTGCCTCCCGAGCGGCAGGGGGCGCTCTCGAGTCGGTAGTGCTGACGTTCAGACCACGCCCCCCTACTGCGGAAACACACCGCTGACAGTGAGTCGTCAGTCGTGTTTTTATCCGCGCGGATGCACTGACAGAGTCCAAGTGGAGTCAGGAGCGTCTCGCCGGATCAGCTGTTTATATTTAGTGCGTTCAGAGTCGCTGCGGTCGCGCTGTGAAGAGAAGAGAAGCAGAAATGTCTGAGAACGGCGGAGTCGCTGCGGCTCTTCTCTCCTATGAGACGTTTGTTCACGCCGTGGCTGGAGCGATGGTAAGAGAAACACCTGGACTGGACACTGTCCACCCAGTCCAGCACTACATCACCCTTTAACACTCCAGATACAGCTAGAGTATAAATCACTATCTTACTGACGCTGACTTAAGATTGAACATTGCAGATGAAGCCCATTCATCAACATTGCCTGTTCATTCAATCATTATCAATTATTTAAGTTGGGTTACAGTAAGACTCAGACTAGCTATCAGTTCGCTTGGAAAGCTCAACTGCTTGCTTTCTAAACTCAGCTTCTTCACCGTTCACCGTTTCTTCAACGTCTTTCTTCAGGTTTAAGCTCAATAAGGGGTTTTGCATTCTAGCAGTAATTAACTGACAATACCTTTCATATTTTATCATCGTTACAGATATCAGGCCACATAATTGGACGACAGCTGGACCGTCCATGCTTGTCCATCGTCCATGCCTATTCTGTTAATACTCACATAACATTAAAATGCCTAACAAGCCTATAAACACTGTGTGAGGATGTACAGTATATGCACAGATGTGTCCAGATCTCCCTTGTAATTCAGCTAATGTCATTTTAAGGTGCACCCACCGCTAACCCAGTTATTCACACAAATCATATCTCTGTATTTTTCGGCTGAATGGTGGCACATATTTCTGTATTTTCTACAAAGTAGGCCAAATATTCAAGTCACATGAGAGCTGTCACATGCATATCTATTAAAACAGACTGTGATCAGAATAACATTCAAAGATAGGCTTTCCTTCCACACATCAATGAAAAAGTATATGAAATGAGTAGGTGTGACTGGGCCGCTGGTGCCTTGGGTCCAAGGTGTTGTTCCAGTATTGCAACAGGGACTATATCCACACCAGTGTCCCATCCTATCACCTTCATGTGTTAATGTTGACCAAAACTCATCAGATTAGACAGTACAGTGATGGGGGTGAATAATTAGTGTCAGAGAGGAGAAATGCACTGGCATGGCTTTGCAGAAGAACCTGGTCATGTATTTTAATGCACCCTCAAACTATATTGATATTTATGGTATTGTTTACTGATATATGAATATAACTTAGAAAGCTGATATACCGCTTAGCCTTTGTGCACACACAGCTTCTCTATAGAAAAGTGGGGCCACTACATTGAATAAAATGGGACTCAATACAATAAAGAAAGAACAGTGATTTTTTTTCTTCACCGATTCATTATGTGCACCACTCAGTCCAGTTAAACTGGAGTACTTATTCACTCTGCTATGAAAAATGCAGTAGCTAAGTACTAATATCCTAGCTAAGTACTACATATATATATATATATATATATATAAAATACTGTGATCATGTATTACAATAACAGTACATTTTATTATATTGCCTACGAATAGGTTAAGAGCTCTAAGCATCCAACATCAGTAGCTGACCCCACTAATGATCTAGAACAGGGGTATTTAATTAGAATCCAGTAAGGTCCAGTTAGAGGAAATTTACTTAGGCCGGTCTGGAACGTCATTATTTATTTGTTATGATTTAATGGCGTATGCTGTATACTGAAGTAGCCTAGAATCAGCATCTTATACCATCAGCAACTGAAATACAAACACATCACATATACTGTTCAGTATCTGCACAGATCTGATTGGCTGTGGAGCACCTTTGGTGATCTTACAACACACATGTAGCTTGCATACCGTAAAGACAAGAAAAAATAATCAAATAAACACTGTCATAGTTCTCCATAGTTTATCGCTTTGGGTCCGCATTGGACAATGTCTGGGTTTGGACCTGGACCGTGGTCCGCCTATTAGTGACCTTTGCTCTAGAAGCTTAAAGCAATCAAATCCTCACAGCAGTGTTTCAATGTAAAGCTTTTCCTAGTTTTTAACCTAGTACCAGTTTACTTCTGTTTCTTACTATTACATTAATGTGCCTACAACTATTACTGTGCAGTTGTTGTTATTATTATTATTATTATTATTATTATTATTATTATTATGATGGTTTTATGATATTGTCTAGTTTAAAGTCAAAGACACAGCTGACCAGGATGCTGCTTAGATTCTAACACCCTTCTTTCTTGGTGACCAGCTATTGTACGTTGTTCACAGGGCAGTGTGACTGCAATGACAGTGTTCTTCCCTTTGGATACAGCAAGAATTAGACTTCAGGGTGAGTTGTTGACTTATTGTTGACTGATAAGCAGTTTTACTAGCATGACTTTGCTCTTGGGGGCTGTAAGTTCATCTTGATTGTTGCTTAAGAATGCACTGTTTGACACTGGAACGGCTAAATTAACTAAATTCTGCTGCTGTGGTTCAGTGGACGAGAACCGGAAGTCCAAGTCCACCCCCGTCATTCTGGCTGAGATAGCAAAGGAGGAGGGAATGTAAGTATTACAAATAAACAGTTTCAAAAAGCTGCAAAGCACCAAATACTTTAAGACTTGTATTTTGTATTGTACTGATTAGTTGTTGAAGGACAGCTTGTTTGTCAGGTTTCATTGCATCACCTTGCCCTTATGCCAATGTTTACACATGCTGCTAGACTGACGCTAACCTATTGCTCAGGTTTGCTTAAGCAGTACAGGCTGACCTGCTCAGTGAAGCGCTGTTTAATTAAAACTAATAAAGTCTGTTTACTTTTGACCAAACACAATTACGCTGATGAATACTGTCAGTGATGGATCCTTGGTTTTGTATCAGTGATTCATGTTCATGTTATTCGGGTGCTAACATTGACCTCATGGTAAAAAGTGGAAAATTTATGCTGCCATATAACACACCATACTTTTCTTCACCTTTGATCTTGCAGCATGTCTCTCTACCGTGGCTGGTTTCCTGTAATCTCCAGCTTGTGCTGTTCCAACTTTGTCTACTTCTACACTTTCAACTCCCTGAAGCGAGTGATGGTCACGGACAAACGGCCGTCCAGGCCTAGCAAAGATCTGGTCATGGGCTTCATCTCAGGTGAAAAACAGCACACTGACTGGTATCGCATTTAGCTATTGATTTCATGCCATACAAAACAAGCTTGCAGCGACATTATTTCGAATTTCTTTTATTAATATTTGCTTTTCATTTGTTATGCAACAGTGCTCGCACCCCTTGTCAAGACTGGCAGGGTTTGTGTCTTTACAGCCACTTTTCCTGAGTGGCGTTTGCTAGATCTGGCAACCCTGCCAAGGTGAACAATAAAAAAAGAAAGCGTTAACCAGTGAGAGATTGAATTTTTTTTAATAAAATTGGATTATAATCTTGGTGACTGACTTAGTATATAACTAATAAATAACATTTAATTAAATGTAAGGTAAAAATAATACTAAATGGGTGGTACTCCCAATAATAATAATAATAATAATAATAATAATAAATAATAATAATGAGACCTGCTGAGCTTGCTAGATAGCTACTAGCAGTGTTCCTGATGCTACAGTGATGTGTAATAACCCTAACCTAACCCTAACCCTGATATTATAAATGTTGCTGGTAATTGTAGATTTGAAGACACACTTAATCCACAATTCCATTCCTGATACCGAGTCCATTATTGGAAATTCTCATGAACATAATTTGATCATTTGATTGAGGAAAATTGATCATTTGGATAAGGTGGCATAATTAATAGAATGTCCATATTCCTTTAATCACAATGCCATATTGCCAATGCATTGTTACACCCCACGATCACTTTCTTCTGTGGAGGGAGCCAAATTTTGACATGTCAAGGAGCACCAATAAATCATCTATCATAGTTATGATTTTCTAGAGAAACTGTCTGTGTTATATAGTTGAGCACGTTGCCAGAAACCATAGCTAAGAGTAATCTAACAACAATATTAAGATGAAACAATGTGGCTCCTATTAGCATGACTACTGGATGCAATATATGTTATATCAACAACACAGGAACATTGATCTCACACATTTAGACCCATTTAGAGACATAACGAATTAAGAAGAAACAAAATGTTCATCAGAACCAGCTGGCAGTCTGACACGCTACATTCAGCATTCAAGCTTCAAACCAGAAGACCTAGATTTGCTGGTGTTCTTGGCCCAAAAAGGAAAAGATAAATCACAAATACAATACTGGCTTAAAAATCACAATTAGATATTTTCTCCAGCGCTAAGCTTGACAGTTAATTCACTTGCCTTCTCGTGTGGAGAAAAACAGAAAGGAAGGCCACACCACAAGTAAAAGTAAAATTCTCTAACAGGGTGTGCTCTGATATCTGTCACAGGGGCTGTGAACGTGCTCCTGACCACGCCCATGTGGGTAGTGAACACTCGGCTGAAGCTGCAGGGAGCAAAATTCCGGAATGAGGAACTTCATCAGACCCACTACAACGGCATTCTTGGTCAGTCCAATGAGCACTGAAGAACACCTCGCATAATCACTACTCCACAGACGTATAGCCTGTTCATGGAAATACACATAGCTCATCCACAGAACGCAAACAACTGGTCTGTTTTCCATAAACACACATCTCCCCTAAACTTGATTCTCATGTTAGTTCCCTTGTTAATACCTTTTTCTTCTACATGTACAATATAGCTCATATTTAACCATCTTTTTCCCAGTCTGCCGCTGAAACTTTCATTCATGCTTTCATTTCTAGCCACTCTCTTCTTGCAGGCATTAGCTCTTCATTGCTTCATATCCTTCAGGCGGTTCAGAATTCCACTGCCCGTCTCCTCAACCACAGCCAGTCCGCATCACCACACTACACCAGTTCTCCAAAACCGCCACTGTCAACCCATAAAGCATATTTTAGCTCTCTCACATGCAAAGCTCTCAACAGTCTTGCTCCTTTTTTATCTGTCTGACCTTCGCCAACCTTATAAGCGTATGCACACTCTCTGACCTTCTACAGCTATACTGCTTACCATTCCCTCCTCTAACTTCCATAGCGTTTTCCAGACTCGCTCCTTTCTCAAATTAAACATTTCTAATGCTCTGTGTTCTTTTAATCCCAGCCTTAAAACACATCTGTTTTCCTTGAATCTGTTATAGCTGTCATTTCTTCCTCTGTGCGGTGTTGGGTGTTCGCTATGTCCTCTGTATGATTTGTTGTTACATGTTCATCCCAGTTTTAATCTATAAGCATCTTTGGGGCTTTGAAAAAGCGCTATATAAATCTCAGGTATTATTGTCTGTATTGATCTCAGGTTTGCCCACAAATGCATTGTTTTGCAGCTACTTCTGTATAAAAAGGTCAGAAGCTTCAAAGAACATGCTCAAAAGTCTAAATTGGAAATATCACACAGTTCAGTTTTGGTCCAAATACAAACGTGCAGCAGCAGTAGCTACCAAACAGCACGTTTGTGGGCGGAGCATGGACAGCTGGTCGTAGCCTTTCAGCCACAGAAACCGCAGCAACACCACAGCGGTGTAAATGCAGCTACACTGAAAATATCTCAATTTTGCTCTCCTCTCCAAGACGCCTTCTCCCAGATCATAGCTAAAGAGGGAGTGGGGACGCTGTGGAACGGCACGCTCCCATCCCTGGTGTTGGTGTTCAATCCAGCGGTGCAGTTTATGTTCTATGAGGCCATGAAGAGGAGGGCAGGGAAAGGAGGAAGGAAGGTGAGCGCCTTATTATTTAATATTCCGTAGGACAAACCAGCACTACCTCCCACCTGCAGAGAACATAATTTCAGGTAGATAAGGTGCAGCATTGCTGCAGTAGGGTTTTGTACTAAACCTGAGAAGTATTTAACAGAGATACTGGATCTTGAGATCCTGTGACAAACTTGATCCCTTTTAGGTCGTTGTTGTTATTAGTAAGCCTTGATAGTAAAGCTCTAATGCTCCACAATATTGATCAAATGTAGTTTTTAATAGAGATGGACCGATCAGCATTTTTTTAAATGCCAATTACGATCGGCCGATATCCGATACCAATTGAGGGCAGGGCTATATGCCACGGCAGGGGTACATGTAGTTATTTAACATGGTCTAAACTGATTTATTACCATTTTAACGTGCTCATATGAAACAGCATAATATTTTTAACAAAATGAACAGTAAATAAACAAAGTAAAACAAACAAATATCGCCAATACTGCAATCATTACATTTAGATCCTTAGTTTAAAACGTAAAAAGCAAATTAAATAAATGCAGTAAAAAGTGCAGTCATTAAACACAGACTTATTTTAAACAACAAACTGCAATCATTAAATGTAGATATTGAATTACTGCTCAGATCTGATCTGCACAGTTTTCTGGGTTATTTGTTTTGTGCTAGCTAAAGGATCGACTAAATTGGAAAAACATCGGCCGATCACATTTTTTGATAAAAAATCAGCTGATACCGATACATAGCTGATCGATCCTTCCATACCTAGTTTTTAAACATATATTTCTGGGTCAATAACTTCATAAGTTTCTTTTTCTTATGCACTAGACACACATTTCACTGCGGTAGAGCATTCACTGTCAAAAACAAGAACCTGCACTGATGGGAACCACTGATTCTAGTTTAATGCTCCACTTGCTTGAGAGAGAGCTGAATTTTCTCAGTTGAGTATAAAAATAAATGGTAACAGTGGTGATGGGGAAATATAATAAAAGCTTAACTGGTTTATGTCACCTCAGTGAACAGTTCACAAAGTGAAATTTCTAAAACACATTCTGGTGCACTTAATGATGAGACAGTAGTGGTTGGTGGTCAGCAATTTTCCAGATTTTTGTTAACGTCTGTTTCAAGTGTTACCAGAGGATCCCTCACCAGGATACAGGCTACTTATAGCAACTCTACCTGCTTTTGAAAACTATAAAATAGGAACACCTTTTATTATTTATTTGGGTACATCTGACATTTCAAGCTGACGCACAAGATTGTGCTATTATTGCCATATTTAGTTTGTTTGGTACTGTCACTTAAGTTGAACTACTTCTATACTGACTGGAGGCAAGTTATCCAGCCTAAAGTATAGTTTACAAACTCTCAAAATTTGTATGTATTATTATAATGTATTATATTATAATAATTAATCCCAGTACTGCAGGATATTGATGATAATGTATAATAAACCACATGCATCATATAGTTAATATTGTATTTTATTTATATTTTTATTTATATTTTATATACTGTTACAATAACGATAGATTACCATGTTGCCCACCCCTGATATAGCCTGGCACACTGACCCCACAGACACCAACATTCTGATGTTGGTGTTTGGTTTTATTCTGATCTAGAGTAAAACCAGAGCAGTCAAAAGAACATCAGTAAATAGGGCAGAGGGCACATTCTAGAGACTCCTAACAAACAAACACACACACACAATCCACCAACCAAATATTTAGATTAGTGTTTGTTGGAGAACAGGGGGCGGTTTGCCCTGGGCTCAAGTTATAAACTGACGAACTTTTTTTTTTTTTTTTTTTTGTATTTGCATTTTTTTTGTGCACGACTGAAAAAAAAGCCAACCTGTTTTCTTTGGCTTGCAGGTTTCATCAGTTGAGATCTTCTTCATTGGTGCCATTGCCAAAGCTATCGCAACAACTGCTACTTATCCACTGCAGACTGTCCAGGCTATTCTGAGGGTAAACACATCCTTCATTAGTTTATCACCAGTTACTGTGGGGATTCAATTTACATCCCAACATTTGGCTTTATTTTTCCACTAAAACTTTTTTGCTTACGTGCCTCCATCTCTGCTTTGGTTTCTTCTTTAGTTTGGCCAATACAAATCCCAAGAGAAGGGAGGTCTAATGGGCAGCCTGCGGAATGTGGTGAATTTACTAATGGACAGAATCAAGTAAGTTCATGTGCACCAAAACTCTGCATGCTCTTCATATCACGGGGTTCTTCATAGGTTCTTTAAAAAGGCAATGGTTATACATCATCACTGCCCAAATAAAACATGGATCTCTAGTTTCATTGATTTTCTACTTCTCTACTGCATTTAAAGAGGACCTGTGTTCCTTTATAGAGTGCACATATTTTATGATAATTGGACCACTAGAAATGCTCTAACCCCAGTTAGAATAAACCCTCTTTATATTAACTTGAATTAAAAGGTAAAAAGGTTTTTGTCTTCTATTAAAAAGTTGTAGATGCATGTAGGAGATGCATATTTCTTTGGGGGGATAACAACAATATAGAACCATCTCAGTGTTTAAACGGTTCTTTACACTAATCGTTCTACTCTGATGGAGAAACCTTTTAATATTGCTTCTAAATAAAACTGGTTTTCACTTGTGAAAGATACTATTTAGAATTTGTATACTGTTTACACTACTGTCATATTTATATAAATAATTTAGAATCAAGAATTAAATTATTCTAAGTCTGAAATCATCTCTTAAATATTTATAAGCTATTTGTTTTGAGGACAGGGATGTGTGGGCATTTGCTTTCAAGAATAACCCTCTCATCTTTGTTCTCATCTCTTTTAAAGGAGAAATGGAGTGAAAGGCTTGTACAAAGGTCTGGAGGCCAAGCTTCTGCAGACGGTCCTCACAGCAGCGCTCATGTTTGTGGTCTATGAGAAGATTGCTGCTGTTACATTCAAACTGATGCGACTCAATAAGAAACTGAAGCACTGAACGTGTATCTTTATATCATCAAACAGTGAAGCCCTGAACTTAAGCGGATACAGCCTTATCACTTACCTACCTCTCTAACCTCACTCAGGCACACGCTTACTATTTACTACTAACTATGGTTTAATAATTATGTTAATCTGTTACAGATTGATGATTAAAAAAAAAACAACTCAAAACGGTCAAGTAGCCTACATTACAAGCTCTTTTTTTTCTGTGCAGACCAATCAGATCACACCTCACTGACTGTCGCGGTTGCCATGTACTCTAAAACTGTGTAGTTTTACAGACCTAAATTAGAATAACACATTTTAACAACGGTTGGCTTATCATTACTGGCAGCAGCACATTTAATAGTGCATCACTTTCTGACAGTGGATGTGACAGAACTGTGCCTGTTTGTTTGTTTTTTTCCTCTCACCTTTACAAAAACAGTGTGAATCCCCTTTAAATCTTTTTGTTAAATGTTTTATCACATTTTGACAGGTTTGATTAGTACCATACGTCTTTAGGCGGATACTGACAGCAGTATTTTATCATGTACGTATTTTGTTGTGACAGTTACAATGCCTTATCTTTTTTTTACGTTAGCCAATCAAAAAGAAACCACACTTATTCTACACCTCTCTTGATGCACACATCTGTAGAGATTATCTATTTTGTAGCAGTAAGCTGAAAACTGCTGTTGAACTATTGGAGGGGAGTGTCTCACGTACACATGTATCCAAAATGCAGAATCTCCGTCCTCTGAGATGAGCAATTGTTAATTAACAGCTGCACTGATTACTGATTTTACATGTTTACATGATCTTAATTATTTAAACCATATTTACTGTGTACTGCACTTTCTTTTGAGGATGTAAGTAAATGAAAGGATGACTCTGCCTTTCTGGTCCTGACCATCAGTAGAGAAAGTGAAGAAAGCAGGAGGCACTGTTTATAGGAAAGAACTGTTAACAGCACTACTGACCTTTTATGCAAAGCCTTACATGATGCAATGTATCCGTCCAGGTGCCAAATGCCTGACTTAAATAGAATATCACTGTAAATGTACAATTAGTTTATGAACTTAAAGTGGTGTATAGGAATGACAATACCTGTGATGCTGTTCATTTGATTACTTTCTGAACATTTAATTTGTATGACATTTAAGCATTAACACATGAGGAGAAGCATTTTGTATGTGGACGTATGTACATTTTCAGTAATGTTATTAAGTATAAACATCAGTCGAAATCACCTTTACTTAATTTGCACTATCCAGCAGACTTTCCTGATACAGCTGTCTTTACAACTACTGTCAGTGAAGCTGTGGTTAGTCAATCAGAGCTATTGGTACAATGTAAACTTGTTTACATTATAATTATAGTATTTGTACTTAAACACATTTTTTTTACTAATTTACTTGAATGTACATTTTGTTAACCATGGTGAAATGAAACCTGATACAGTCTACTTGTAATAAAAGGTAGCTGGGGGAAAATAACTTGTTCATGCTTGCCTTTTTTATATGTGTATATATAAAATAAATATACAGAATATGAAGTAATGGAATATTACATTTCTTTGCTGACAAAAGTATGCAAACTGCTGCTTTTAGGAACTTTATACAAATGATTCCTGGAACTGGTACACATTAACTCGATGAAATCTTTGCTCCAGAAATGTTCTTTGTGGGGAGCAGTTGTTTTCTCAAGACATTCCATATATACTGTTTTTGTTTAGTGTCTGCTTACATTACATTAGCCAGCATAAGAGAAGATGCTTAGATGTTATTGTGTGGTTCTCTGGTGTCTCCCAGAATGTTCTATGCTCTAGTCTTGTAGCCATTTTATTGGATGACCACTCCTGGGCCCGGTAACAGTTCTCTTCCAGTTTAATGAGCATTGGCAAATATTCATTCAGTCTGAGGCTCTTTAAACAGGGTAAGGTTAGCCCCACACACCAGATCAGCATCCAGTCAGTCAAATCTCCACTCCGTAATTATCACATATTCCAAACTGACAATTCTAGAGGTTCACATAGTTTTGCCAGCAAAGGCAAAATTTAATATTGGATCACTTTGTACAATAAATTGATGAAATATTATTATTGGTTTAATAGAAACTGATGATATTTTAGCTCACATTTATGTAAAAAAACCCCATAAAATAATAATCTTTCAAACATCATAGTAAACAACACACACAAATTGTTTATTTACATTTAGCCTGGTATGACATATGCATGTAAGATAGACTTTATTTATTGCTGTGTTTTGCTGGATGTTTTAGGTTCATGAGGATTTAAAGGGCCCCCACCCTATATTTATCTTACTTATCCCCATTTATAATATACAATTGTATATGCAATAATATACAGTTAATTTTTACATAACCATTTTCCAATTTCTCTTTGGAAGATGTTTTGGTTGCTGCATCTTTAAGACTGATAAGGCAGTCCAGACTGAAACACTCCTTCTGACTTCAGAGTAAATGGTTTGGGGCTAAACTGCTCTGAGCTTAATTGGTGTTAGCTTTTGTGACATCCCCAAAAAAATTAATTTAAAACAGTCCATGTCTGCAGCAACAATGTGTACATCCTACATCATTGTAGGAAATCAGGATTTTGGTCTTCCATTATATAGACCATTCCTTTAAAATAATTTTCATTTTAATGCAACTATAACAGCATAAATGGAAATCTAACATGAGCCACATTTCTAAATGTAAACCATTAATTCTCAACCGCTTGTTTCTATCTGCAAGACTCAAGTAAACAAGGCCTCATAGCATTTTCCCCATGCGACTCCCTACCTTTATACATGGACCAGATCTCATAAATATTCATCTTAATAGTGGTCAAGGCACCTCCAGAGCCCAAAAGTGGCTGTGAAGAATGAACAGTTGAGTCTGAAAGAGACTAGTGTGTATCTTGGACATTACATTACATGCAACTTGGGATTGGGTGGTAAAATTGTTCCACTGAATTCCTATTCATTTATACATCATAGCGCCAGCATTGTTCTATCCTATGATAAGGAAGTTGTTGACCCACTGGAAGGCACAACCAGTTTCAGCAATTAAAATATGAACAGAGAGAAGGTCATTTCAAGGGTTTGGTCTGTGGCTCTTGTTCCGGAGCCCGTGCTATTTCCTTCACATACCAGTCTGGCAGGAATGTATATTCAGAGTCTCTGTGAACAGAGTAGGTCACATCTCTGTGCGGTTCCCAAGCAAACAGGTACACTAATCTGAAAGACAAGTTAGGAAAACTAAGAATGTATCCTTCTGGAACAGTAGAACTTAGATTATAGTAGATCTATGTAACAAGCACACTCTATACCTTGGGTCATCCTCCTTTACTACAGATTTCACAAAGGAGAGGAAATCACTGCAGAAGTTCATGCAGACTGTCGGCTTCCAGCAGTTGTACTCGTTCTGTGTGAGAAACAGGGAAAAAAAGTTAGTTTACATCATTCATTTCCATGAATAGAATAAATAAGCACAGGAATGGACAGCATGGAAATTTCCTGTCATATCAGTGTCTACAATTATGAAGTGTTTCATTATGACTGCAAAAATATACAGAAAATGTTTTACAAATGCTATCACCTCCCGTTGTGATTTTAAAGGGCCCATATCCTACATTTTTGTCACTGTCTAAAGAAAAAGTGTACGTTTATGTAAAGAGGTTTTATTCCAAGTGATTCTGGAGCATTTCTATTGGTCCACTTATAAAGAAACAAACTATATAGGGCAGCTACCGTATTCAAATATCTACAAATATTATAACCTATATATAAAAACCTATATATAAAAATATATAAACCTATATATAAAAAAAAATAACCTCTGTGAGGTTTTTATAATATTTGTGTGGTTCTATGTACCAAACATGGCCACAGTTCATTTTCACCTCTCTTTCCCCCCCAAAATGACAAGGACTGTTTTTGTTACTCTCTTTAAGACTGTCCTACACTATTTGAGCTCTGTTGGCTGTCCTGTTTAGTCCCTTGTTCAGAAAAGCACACAGAGCTGAAACATTCCTTATAACTTCAATATGAGTGGACAGCCCTGAAATGCTGTTGGTGGTTGCAAATGTCTTTCTTGCTGTGACATCACAAAAACAATTCATTCAAATATACAGGCTGTATAGACTGGAGAGCGAATGGTATGTTTTTAAACTTCAACAGTGTTTATATATTACTGCAGACTTCAGCTTTTCCACGACACAGGCCCTTCAAAAGATGGTAATTATTCAAAACTGAAATTGTAGAAGTGTTACTGGGTTTTACACCTCATGCACTTGGATTACATTATTAAATTCACTAAACACTCCATTCATAACCATGCATTTCCAGATTCTATTTTCTTTTAGATCAACAGTCTCTCACTTTATAGTCAGTTGATTAACACAAACAAACCTTAATGAGCTGGGATATTTTGGAGATGTGGAACGTCTCCACAGAAACCACGACTCCGTCCTGGTCTCGAAAGCCAGCAACTATTCGTGGAACTCCGGGAAGAAATGACTGTGCCCACCATTTTAGCAGCTTGTATCTATGAGAGAAATATATTACAATCCTTCTAAACTTCTGCATTGATTCTATGACTGTCAAAATGACCAACACTATGCTTACCATGTCTGGTAATACTCAATACAAGCATTATGAAGAATAATACTATACATATCTAGCATAATAATCTTGATCAACCAAAGTTTGAACAAACATCAAAATCAAGATTTCATCTATCGGGCAAAGGACAGTCTAGAGCAGGAAGCAGAAATGTCTAATCAGGCTTTTGTGGATAAAACTGAACACCTGTGGTCTACAGACACACACCTGTGGAAGTTGCTGCGCTGTTTTGGGGTATACATTTCAGCAGAGGTTTTAAGCTCAATGTAGCAGGCTGGAGCTGGAGGTGCTTTGGAGTCTTTGTCCCGACAGTCCACCTCCCCTGAGAATAGGAGCTTATGGGTAGCCAGACGAGTCTGGACTACAGTGCAGAAAGCTTCATTTGTGTTGACCACTCCACCTCCATCTGGAACGCCATGCACGTCATCTAGAAGGAAGAGAAAACATTAAAGCATTTGGTTAACTGGTGGTGTACAGGCTAACTCATTAGCTTCCTTATTGTCCAGTGCAAAATTAAAGAAGCAAACTCTGGACTCTTGACTGATGAACTACATCTGAGGGAAAGTTTCAACAAAGAACAAAATTATCAACAGCTGTTTTAAAAGTCACTGTGAGAATACCTGCACAGAGGTACTGCTCAAACTTATAACCCCAGTACATCATCTCCTCGTGCCTCGCCGTGCGGTTCTCTCTGTTCACTCGGGCAGCCTCCGTCTCCACTTCGCTGATGTACAGAGTCCCGCCGAACTTTGACACGGCCAGCAGCCATCCCTCCTGAGTCTCATATGGAGTGGTCAACAGCTTGGTTAAGTGGCCTCGCCATGTGACAAAGTCTACACCTAGCGCACTGGAAATTAATGTGGTTCAGTACATTCTAACACACAGCCCACCACACGACACCCTCATCATCATCATCACCATCAGAACTGTGCTGGAGCAATATGCAAAATGACCCAACCTGTCAAATTCATACTCTACGCAGACCCTCCTCCCTCTCTTAACTCCTCCTCCTGTTTATTTACCAAACTGAAAAATCAGTTCAGCATTTATCTTTATCCCTTTACTCACCAAGAGCTGGAAAGCAACACCAATGTAGAGAGATTATAAATGAGGAGACTGGTCACTAAAAAAGAATGAGAAAGGCTGTAACGATGATGAACGCCGCATCTGTTTATAAAAAGTCTCGCCCATCAAACATAAAAGCCAATGAGCTTGCTGGTTACGCCATGAACAGAGAAGAGCAAGAAAACCCATCCCTGTTGTGCAGATCTGCACAAGCACAGTAGCCAGAAAAAGCTGAAAAGGTTTTTTTGTGCATTAATGCTAAAAGCTACCAAGATTAGCTGATGGCTGCTTTTCGTCCTGTCATTATTAAGGTTACCTTTGTATTTTTTTTTTTTTTTACAAAAAATAAATGTACATAATGCTTACATCCTTTTACATACTGCTCCTTTAATGAGACTGAGACTCTCTCAATATATATATCCTTTAAAATATTAATACAAGTTTAGAAACACACCTGTGACGTATAAACCAATATTTATTTGTACCCATTCAGCCTACAACCACACTAGAGTTTACTTTAAAACACCAAAAATTTAATTAAACATGAAATTATGAAAATCGGCTCGTTTAAGAGCCAGCACGAGGCAACATCCTTACCTGGCTGATGCTGAAGCAGCATTTCTTGCGTTGAGTTTGGCTCTGTTTTCCAAAATCCAGCGTAGCATATGGTCCAGTCTCTCCTTCACACCGTCGTCTCTTTTTATGAAGCGGTCGTGATATCCGTCCCTCAGGTTAAGTTTAGGGCTTTTTCCAGGATCAACGTAGTATCGGATCTGTCTGGAGTCGCTGAAGAACTTACGCTCTGAATCCAGAGAGAAGAAACCTACTTCCACGGGCTGCTGGTATAAGGGAAAGTCGCGCTCGTACAGCTGTCTCTGTGCACTCAGGGACTGAGAAACCGAACGAACTGTTTGACCACCTGGTCGAAAGCGTTTAGAAGCACAGCCTTCAACGTCTCTGTCTCGTTTGTGCTGATAGCGGGCTCCGCTGTGCTGCTGTGCTTTATCGCGGCGATGCTCCATGCTCGAAATATGTATTACTGATTAGCTGCTAACATTTCAAACCCAGCCTTAAACCTGTATCGCGACTAAACACCTGATATTTAATCATTTGGATGCGCTATGGAGGATTTGCAGTGACATATACACAATAACTGTGAAATTAGTCGTTGTGTACATGTAGCTTCTGTAGCTGCCAGCGGTTACTAGCTGAACTAGCATAACATTAGCACTAGCACTGGCTATCTAACGAGTTGTGTCAGTTTTTCTTCTCAGTGTGAGCTACAGCTAAAAACACAAACGTTAATCAGTAAAAACGGGTATAACACTAATGTTAAAAAGCAAACGTAGAAGATTTATGAAGTTAAAAGCTGTCCGACACGGTTACAGTGATGAATGGGTTGTTATTTTGATTTTATGGAAAGACCTGTGACCCCATCCACAGTAACGGCTTTCAAAATAAAACCCGTCTTTCAAAATAAAAGTCACATGCAAATATTAACTATTTTAAAAAGAAGTAAAAGTATATATGAAGTATGTGTGGAGTGGTAATAAAGTGGTCCAAGCGGTGTTACAAACATAACAGATTAAAATCAAACCCAAAAATAGAACTGGGCATATAATTATTCCTATAACCTGGAGGACATGCCAACACCTTTCTCCCAAATGGGTGGAATGACGATTTAAATTTGTTATCTTATAATATTATGTTAGGATTACTGATAGTGTTGTTCATTACTTTTGTAAACGATTCTTTATTTATTTCTATAAAAAAAGACAAAGAATAAAATCATAGCATGTTTAACACGCTATATGTGCTTGTGGACAGTTAATAGTAGTTTATTATAAGGTTTATAAAATGTGTTGCATCCTCCAAACTACTAGATAGTAGACTCATGTGGCCGATTATTCCAATGTAACAAAGATGTTCTCCTGAATTCGACTGTATTCCTGAGTGCTGAGGATTGGAATTCAAGATGACTGATTATACCAACATGGCAGAAAGTTTGTTTTCAGATTAGATTTATTAAAACAGGTTTTCCTCATGTCTAATGTTTCTGGACCTCAGAAACCAACTGTCTACATATGTGGTCGTCGTATAAAAAATATAAAATAAAAAATTTGTACATGTAAGTAAAAATAATATAAATATATATAAGTATAAATAATAATAGTATTTTTGCCTATAGAAATTCACAATTTTGGATAAAGAGTATGTCGTACATCATATGTATTGTTTCAGATTCAAGGACTTATTATCGTATGCACAGAGAAACATTAGGTCATTTGGGAGATTCCAGAAGGCAGTGGATCAGAGTGCATTGACCGTTTGGGGAATATGGGCCAGTTTTGGGAGCAGTTTTTTAAAGAAGAAGAAGAAGAAGAGTTCAGCATGGTTTGTACTAAATATTAGTTTTTGTAGTATATTACATAAAAAAATGTTTGAGAGATATAATGGAAAACATGCTTAGAAACAAGTTTATAAAAAGATGTTTTTCCTTTACTCCAGTCGTTATTTCATTGAAGTGAAACCTTCCGGCTGACTGTTACTGTCTGACCAATAAACCAAAATCTTTCCTTGTTTTCTTTACTCATGATCAAAGTCTATCTACAAATTGTCCCAGGTTTAAAGAATTCCAGCTGTAACGTTATAGGGTTCCTTTCTCTAAACCATACTTTAAAAGCTCTGTCCACTAGAGGGAGTACATGATGCATTTAATATCTCCAGCTAGACTATTAGACCAAAAACAACTGGGCCCTCTGGAGACCATCAAATGCTTAAAATTAGTGATCCATAACTAACCTGTGCTCACTAATGCTGAATGCAATCTAAGAGGTTGTGCAGAGGGGAACAAACTCCTAGTCATAATACCTCTGACTTCAGAAGACATGCTGGACGAGCAGGAGTCTACAAACGTTTGGCCAGTGAAGCGAAGGGGGACGACAGTCTCAGCAGAGAGGAAAAGCTTTATTTTCACAATGGATGTTTACATCACGAAGAATGGCGATCAGCTTCCATAGAAAATAAAGTGTATTCCGAGCGAACAGATATGCGTGAAATAGCATGAATAAAGAGCCTTTCAGGTTGCAAAGTACACAGCGTCCAGCAGCAAGCAATTCTTATACATTTTATACAGCAATCCAGATATCCTGAAATGCATTCCTCCAGAGCTTAGTTTTAGTTTTCTATTCATATGCTACAATTCATTACATACCATAGAACCATGGAAATACCATGTAAAATACAGTACAGTCAGTTACCTTACACTGTAGAATACTACTTAAACTGGCGCATGGCAGTCCATAAATCCAGCAACAGACTGAGACACGAATAAGCAGGGATCAGGTTCAGTAAGGACATTATAATAAGGAATAAGGAGTTTTAGGTATGATGGGTTTCTTTGAGCTCTGCGGAGGAACTGGTTAAAGTAGGAAGTGGTATGAAATGAAGCTATATAGTATTATAAACTGTAGTATAGCTATTGTAAATCGTATGTAAATCGTAAACCCAATAGGTGGGTCTACGCGTTTACCAGACAGGGGTGTCAAAGAGCCACTTTAGTGTAAACAGAAAAAAAAAATACAACCAAACAGAAAGAGCACAAGAATACTGAAGAACACCGGAACAGTAAAAGAAAACAGTAACAATTTACTTGAACCCTGTCACATAATACTGACATCACCATGCATAAAGTCATAAACACGTCATGTCATACGCTTTCGTGAGCTGCTGTGACATACAGGCACATTCCAAATGCCTTCGTACTTCCCTGCAGAGTGGAGAGGAGTGGTGACTCTAAACCAGAGGGAGTGAGCGTGCTCAGCTGGAAGAGAACATCAAACTGCACAGGCAGTGGTGAACAGTCACTTTCCAGGAAGCTGCAGGAAAGATAACCAGGCATTGCATGTCTCTTAAAAAAGTTTATGTTTGATTATGATGTAACAGGACGTTATAACTGAGATTCCTATCAATAATAATCAATCAATTTCAGTTTCCTTAAACGGCCTGCTTTCACTAATATACCAGTCCTATGTTACTATTACAGGTTATTGTCTGGACAGATGCCACAACGTTTAAAGTCACATGTTTCTTGCTGTTTTCTCTAGTTATCAAACATGCCATGACAGTTACAGGTAACAGGTGTAACAGGTATATGACAACGTTACACTGAACATTATCTGTACCGGCAGCAGTAAGAGATGACAGCATATGATCTCTGCCATGACATGTTAATGGCATAGTTATGTCACTGTTAGGAAGAAGAGTTGAAGTAAAATGTTATTAGAAAAGCACTGGGGGAAAAAGTCCTTCTTAGAAAGTCACTTAGGAAGAAGGGCCAGTAGAAGTCGTTATTTGGAAATTCCGGGTGTCGCTGGAATTTAAGTAGAAATGATCCAAAACGACTTGGAATAATATCTCGTTACATAACATCGTCTGTTACTTCAGGTTAACGTGTTCTAGATATGCAGTTTTCTTTAAAGAGCAACAAAATACTTTATTTGCCACCAAAATAGTGCACACTGAACAGTCCCTGTGAGCCAACAAAACTACAGAAGCCCAAAAAAAACAAACAAACAAACAAACTCAATCTCTGCATTAACTAAACAACTCCTGAGAAATTGTTAACTGTGGACTAAGATGCTTCGGAAAAGTTGGTGCACGTCTCGGGCCTACTGCAGGTCTTGGCTGAGTTCCTGTGTGGTGTTTGAGGTTGGAGAGGTTGGAAAGCCACTTTGCGAGTGTGTTTGAGCATCTGAGTGTCTCTCTCTCTCTCTTTCTCTCTCTTTCTCTCTCTTTCTCTTTTTCTCTCCTTGTAAAAGCAGAGAGTGGCTCGCTGTGTGTGTCTAGGGGGACACATTTCTGCATTTGTGATCTCTGGCCCATCCAGCCGGGGGTCATTCTGGCTGGGCGGAGCTAGAGCCCCAGGAGAAGAGGCTGGGAAGCCTGTAGCCGGAGTCCCTCCTGCCCGGGTCGGGAAGGGTGAGGGTCTCCGGGGCCGACTTCTTCCGGGGTCTGTCTTTGGGCACGGACAAAAAGTCTGGCGCCTCAGTGGACAGCGGGGTGGACGGGGCGCTGGACGGTCCGCTGCGACCGCAGCCTGGCAAGGGAGTCTCGCTGATGGAGATGGCCGGAGGGAAGGTCCCCAGCTTCTTATTGGTGGCCTCCTGAGTAGCACGCTCATACTCTCTCACCTCCTCCATAGTCATGTCTTTCAGAGAAAAAGAGAAAAAAAGTTGAGTCGGAATGAAAAGCTGCAGACTTAAAAAAAAACAAAAAACAAAAACAACCTTGAAGAAGTTTCTGAAAACTGAGGAACACAGAATTCAAATCACAAGGTCATATAGAAAAACAGCTCTTTTTGTACAAGACCAAACGTTTGGATCACGACATCTCACAAACCCGTGTCCTGGAAACCTCACGCTGTTTGAAGTTTGCAGGTAACTGTAGTGGAAAGGCCAGGTGAAGCGGTGAATGAAGCTCAGAGATGGTAGTGTATAAAGGAGAGGTCGAGGCAGGAAGAGGAAAAACTTTACAAGGAATATGTTATGATCTATTTAAACCTGGGCCTTAATTAATAAAGTAATAAGCAAAATACTTACTACATCATCTTGTATAAGGTAATTTTCCACTTCCTAAGTTTTAACTTCTGAAAATAATAATACTATTAATAATATAATACTAGTTAATAATATACAAATACATTTTTTTCCCCTTGTTTTTTTTCCCAAAGTGTTAAAAAAATTATTTTATCATTTATCATTTGTCCCATGTTTTCATGCTTTTACTTTATCCACACTGCATTTTACAGCAGGAAGTGAGACTGCATCCCTGTCCCTCATGGCCACACGGTCTGCAGTTAAATGCCTCTGGTTTAAAGTAAAACGTGCACCAAATTCTACATTTTTTTTTGTTTTTTAATACAAATATTATGATCTCATGTGTGCAAATACGCATGTACTGGCCAGCATTTTTTAAGCCCATAAGTTTAGAATAGCTTTACTGTTTTGTTAGCGTCAAAATGGTACGTTCAGTCATATTTATTTAATCTCAACCGCTTATCCTCCTTAGTCGCAGGGTGTTCTGTCATATGTTTTAATAAAATAGTAAATATTAAATATAAATATGTAATAAAGTAATCAAATTAAGGTAGCACCTCATTCAAAGCAAAAAGATTTTAGTCTGAAGACAATACAGAGCAATACAGAACGATAAAGCTTCAAACATAGACTGTACATGAATAATCCATCTTACCATCACCACTGATATTAAATAAACACATCTGTGCATCAACATAAGCTTTCAAACACATCAGACTTAAAAGTTTACATAGCACAGAATAGCCTGGAATCATTTTTGATGTGACTCTGTAGAACAAAGCACACTTTTAAGAACGTTTTAACATTCTCAAGGTTTGGTCCCCAAGCTCATATACTTGTTCACACACTCAGTATCCTCCATTGCTGCTACAGTCTGTTGTAGGAAAGCACAGAGTTGTGCTGTTTACATGAGCCTGCTTTAAATCTGCTTCTTACCCAAAGAGAGCACCTTCCACAAAATATAAATATACTGATGGTTATTTCTCTGAATAACACTGAATTTCACTTCATTTGGTAGAGCTGATATATTTTATTATGTAATGTCTTCGAGAGCATACATTACCTGTCCTGAATCTGAAGGGCCCCAACAAACTGTGGATTTCCAGTCTGGGTTTGGGTCAATTTAATGTAGAATATTTGGCTCATTTATAAGGAGTTATTTTATAAGGAGTTATCTCTTATACATATGAGATGTTTTTTAAGTAGTATGTATAGTGCACAACAGTATTCCAGAGTTTATAGAGTAGGTGAACAAGCCCTTAAACAAACCCAGAGCTGAAGTTCAACAGTACAGTTACAATCACATTATGGATATTAAGAGGGATGTAATGGGGTTGGTGGAAAGGTCACAGTAGATTTTTCTCTTTGATTATTAAACTTGCTTAAAGTGTATTAAGACTTCCTGTGACAGTGTCAGTAGTGAGAGGAACCTGAGTGCCAAAATATAATGACAAGTAAATGCTGTATTACAGAGTAAAACTATGTTAACGTCAGTACATGCTTACAGAACTGGGCCACGGTCATGTTTTAAGTTCAGCATTACAACTTGCACCGCATCGAGTCTCAAAATCACAGGCGTTGGTTGAATACGGGCAAAGGTTTCAAAAGTATTCACATTGATTACTCAGGTAGAAGTATAGATACTAGGGTTTAAAAATACTTCGGTAGATGTTGAAGTATCAACTCAAGTTTTTTACTCCAATAAAGGGGAAAGGAATTGCTTTCAGAACTACTTAAAGTATAAAAGTAAAAGTAATGTAAGGAAAAAAATGCCATTAAGGATGAAAGCTTAGGCCACACCACGGGGACCTATAGTGCACTAGCACATTCTTCTAAAAGCATGATGACTATAATGATATATTAAAATGTTAATGTTGATAAATTTGGGATGTGCTAGGCTTCCTGTTTCAGCTGCATATACGCCCATTGAAAATGAATGTATTTCAGTACAATGTAAATATATTAAAGAAGCGTATCTGTGCACTACTGAGCATTAACATGTGTAACATGGAGCAGAAGATACTCCAGTAAAGTATAAATAACCAAAATTTCCACTTAAGTAAGGTAACAAAGTATTTGTACTTCGTTACTTGACACCTCTGAATACGGCCATTTGCTAATAATGGCAATGTAGATTACACAATCTTGTGGCAGACTATTATTAGAAACATACTACATGCAAAATTAGAGAAGATTAACAAATTAAAGGCTATTAAAGGCAATAACAATCTTCCAAAATCAGTATTGGATCAATTTATTTTTTTTATTTTGGCTGACCTATGAGGCAATTTAATGGTGTAAATAATGGAAGGTGTGAGCACCTGTGCTGCATTTGAATGCTGCTGCGGCTATACCTTCACCAAAATGTAGCAGCATCATTTCGCATGACTGATTACGTGAAACAGTCATTTGCCTTTTACTTTCATCGTGTATATATTTTATGTTATTTAAATTAGCAACTGATTGAATATTTAACATTTAAACGTCCATTCAAGAGCAAATTATGCTGTTTATACTGCTTATGATTTTTGGGGCTGGGTTAACCATCAGCCATTGGTCAATGTGGCTGTGAAATTTATGATCATTGATCTGTAATTACATGCAACTTGTTTTAATTCTGTCACCAAATAAAGGAGTAATTAAGTAACATGCCAACAAAACACATCCTTGCAAATTTTGGTCAGTCTACCTACCAATCCACTCATCCACCCAAGCGAAGGCCTGTCTGTGACCCAGTGATAGGACATCCCGTATTACCTTCAGAGACAAAAAGAGATATAGAGAGAGATCAAGAACAACTAGTCAGGAAGAGAGTCTTCGTTAGTTCACAGCAACACTAAGGCATAGACGTTGGATATGATTAATATATGTTGCAGTCAGTACGTCTGTACGACTAATGGGTGTGACTGGGCATGGGCAGGAAAAGAATCCTCGGGCAAGGACGAACTGAACTAAGGGACACTCAGGAGAGGTGGGGAGGGGAATGTGGGCAGTTATGATATGTAGGCGAAAGACATAGTTACGTTGTAAACACTAGTGCAATGCAGAGGAATAACCACGATCATGTGGGCCCAAAGCAAAAAAATAATTGAATTAAACTGTTTACACTGGTTAACTGCACTACTATCATACACTCTGTGAGACCTTTTCTATATTCTATCTTGATTATTTTGTTGTAACTGTCCTGTTTTTTGTTACCTTGTGCACTGGTGGAATAGCTACTGGATGCCTTGAATTTCCCTCTGGGATCAAGTGTGTGTGTCTGTCTATCTATCTTCATATGAAAGTATTAGTGTAATTTGCTCACTATTGCTATGTCTCAACCAGGTTGGCCTTCTACAAAAGGCTAATAAGTGACATATATTACTATAAGTGACATATATTATGATTATTGTAGTTACAGGTATAAAATTATAACAACATGAGGGGTTCAAGAAAATCTTAAGGTGGATTTTATCTTATACCTACACTCATCAACCATAAAACCTGGTACACTAAAAAGTATTTGCTGCTATTGTTTTGAAAGACTCCCTATGTAACAAAAAATGTACAACAGTCTGCAAAAATGTGTGCGCCCTGGCCAAGCAGAATTAACACATTCTCACAAAACACAGGTCATATAGTATGTTTTATTATTTCCAATATGTAAACTCTGCAAATAGAAATTTAACATTTACAGGAAAAAGTCAAATTTTGTATGCATTTGTGCATTAATGCATTAATTTTGTGTAGCTATGTTACTGATTGTAGTCCATCTGTTGGTGTGAAGTTTGCAATTTATCAGCCACCCTCTACCCTGTCCATCCTAGGGGCCATTATAGGACCACAGTAACCAGATATTATTTGGGTGGTGGACCATTTTTACAGCAGCGACTCTGATATGTGGCATGATATGTGTGTTACGTTGGTCCAGGGGTTGTCAGGGATTTCACACTACTCACTGTTACTGCTGGTTTCACACTGATACTATGGTCAGCAACTGACCTTTAATGAAAGGCTAGAGGACGACTCAAATTATACTAATGGCTCTCTCTTGTGTAGAATCTTCTACCTGCCGAATGCGAACGAGTGAGGTACAATCCAATTCTAGTAACTAGTAGATTCCTCAGCCAGGTGCCCGATTCGCTCATACCAGTGCAGCATAAATGACCATATCAGTGTTACTGTTGTGCTTTTTTATGGTGGTCTCTTTACCCTGATGGAGGAAGGTGGCTGATAAACTGTGCAGTAGCATTTGCGCTACAGTGTTTCAGATAAAATGGCGAATTAAAGCAGCGACTCAGTCAACATGCTTTTCTTTAGAAGAAATGAAGGAAAGACCTTGTGGACAAACTGCTCCACACGCGTCTGCAGCCCCCACACCTCGAACTTCACCGACACCAGCTTATAGGAGCACATGATAGGGTCTTGCGTATCCCTCCAGCCCTCCTGCAGCAGACCTCGTGCTGTTTTCTCGGACTTGAAGTAGCGCAAGTCCTGGAGAAGAAGGTTTGAACAGTGGGCAAAAACATCTCAGTAGTGATTCCCCCCCATGAGTCTGCCCCCGCTTCCCTGTGAATCAATATGACCACTGCCTCATAAACCTCAGCATGATTCTCGTCAGTATTCGTGACGCACATAACCTCTATCTGGATGTATATTTCTTCAGCTACTTTAATGATGTATCTCACAGCATATCATCATTCATTTTAATCTGCTTGAGCAATAAAGGGGCCATCCATACACACGGAATGACAATGAGGCCTTACATCAGTCACTGATCTATAATTAATGGCTGCGTTCATCAGAAGGCATTTTGTGGGACGACTCGTGGAGTGGCACAATAGGAGGTCCCCCTTTATCTTCATCTCGCAGGCTGCCATTAATCAAAGATTTTCTTTTAAGCTAATGAGTCTGACTTGCACATTGGGGAAGACAGATTGCCTATAAATATAGGGAAGTGCGTCATCCTGTGCTGTCAATCAAGTTTTTGTCGTTTGAGAGGTGATCACAGCAGTTTTAGGAAAATAAGATCTTTGCATGCTTTCCAATCGACTGACTTGGAGAGCTGGACTGATTAATATATCTTCTGTTTTGTGTTGCTGATCTTTCTCACTTGTGGTGGTAGTTGGCAAGACAAGTAGTGGTACCTCTGTTTTACCTCTGCCCCTTTTTTACACCTGTGAATTTTCCAGCAAGCTTTTATGTAAAATCACTTTGTGAACTTTTGAAAAGGTGCAACATAAACTTAAGCCTCAATTAAGTCAAGTTAGGTGTGAATGTAAAATGTGAATTAAAACAAAAAGTAATATTCTGTAAATCTACTTTGACCTGTACAAAGACATGGTATATAATGGTTTTCCAAATTAAATTCATTGTCATATATATATATCTGGTTCCATTGACTTACATTAAAATCACCTTGTTTTTCAATGGACAGTGACGATATATATATATATATATATATATATATATATATATATATATATATATATATATATATATATATATATATACACACACACACACACACACACACAGTACATACACATACACATATACGCACATATATGTATACACAGTTAAGCCCAGAAATATTTGGACAGTGACACTTTTAGCTGTTTACAAAAACATATTCAAGATACAGTTATTTAATCAATATGGGCTTCAAGTGCAGACCCTTAGCTTTAGTTTGGAGGAAGGGTTTAGGAATGACAGCTGCTGCCTCTTTTTCAAGGGACCAAAAGCTATGTCAAAAGCTATTTTGGACTTTTTTAATCATGGACTTTTCCCTCATTAATCCATCATCAATTAAGCAGGTAAAAGGTCTGAAGTGTGGGATTTGCATTTGCAAAATCTCTTCCATGGTGAAGAAAAACCCCTTTCACAACATCCACCCAAGAGAAGAACACTCTCCAGGAAGTAGGAGTATCAGTATCTAAGTCTACCATAAAAACAAGACTTCATGAGAGCAAATACAGAGGGTTCACCACAAGGTGCAAACCATTAACCAGCCTCAAAAATAGAAACCCCAGATTAGACTTTGCCAAAAATCATCTGAAGAAGCCAGACCAGCACTGGATGAGCAATCTATGGACAGATGAAACTAAGATCAACCTGTATCAGAATGATTGGAGGAAGAAATTATGGAGAAGGCTTGAAACATCTCATGATCCAAAGCACACCATATCCTCTGTAAAACATAGTAAAGGGAATGTGATGGTATGGGCATGCATGGCTTCCAATTGCACTGGGTCACTGGTGTCTATTGATGATGTGACAGAAGACAGAAGCAGCTGGATGAATTATGAAGTGTACAGGGATACACTTCCTGCTCAGATTCAACCAAATACAGAAAGGTTGTTTGGACGGCGCTTCACAGTAGAGATAGACTGTGTCCCAAAACATACTGCGAAAGCAACCCAAGAGATTCTTTTAAGGCAAATAAGGGGAATATTCTGTAATGGCCGAGACAATCACCAGATCTCAACTCGATTGAGCATGCATTTCATTGCTTAAGACAAAACTTCCTCAAATAAGCAACAACTGAAGACCGCTGCTGTAAAGCCCAGGCAAAGCATCACAAAGGAGGAAAGGAGAAACCCAGCATTTGGTGATGTCCATGAGTTCCTTACTTGCCTACAAAGGGTTCTCAACAAAATATTAAAAATGAGCATTTTATTTATGGTCATGTTAATTGGTTCAATTACTTTTGAGCCCCTCAAATGAGGAGGCTCTGTAGAAAATAGGTTGCAATACCTAAACGTTTCAAACAATATTTTGGTTCAACCCCTTGAATTAAACATGAAAGTCTAGTGCTGTTTAATTTCAAATCCAATGGGAAGGCATGCAAGATTATATCACTGTCCAAATATTTCTACATATCCTACATATCCTCACACTTGCAGTCGTGACGAGCGATTGCTTCCATACATTTGGAAATGCATCACGTTAGCATTCGCTCAAGCAGAACCACAATTGTGGACTTGCGACAGGCCTGGCTGCTCACTAATCAATTCCAAGGCATGTTGCAATATAGAGCCATAGAATTCAAATATAAAATTCATACATATCATGCAGCCTTACCCCACATTGGGATTGAATCCCAGTGCTTACATGCAACATCTATTCTTTGGGGTGTTTGGAAAGATTGCATGCATTATGTGAGTACATTGCGATGCAGTGCAGCAGATACTGTATGTAAGTAAACTTAGTAAAAGCATCAAGGCTTTCTGATTAAACAAGTTAGCGATTAGATCAGTCACATAAAGGACAGAGCTCTTTTACTGATTCACTCTCAGACTCATTTATACTTTCAAAAGCAGGAAGCCAGACAGACTGACTGAAACCCGAGCTGCTCCGGCTCATTCTATTTACCACTTTTTCATTAACACATTTACGCTGATGTGCCAAAGCAGCAATGCAAGCTAAAAAAAATCGTTCGTGATTAATGTTTCTAGCACTTTTATTGCATTCATCTCTGCAAAAAATGAGATTGAGAAACCAATGAGAATATGTTTAAAGAAGTGGTTGAGCACTTTCTGAGAGGACATGAGCTGAGTTCTAATGCCCCTGCCATTCTGTTGTTCATGAAATATCAAAAATACCCTCCTATGATGAGATTCTCCTTAATGTTTATTATAATATCACCTATTGTAATATCACATACTTAAAATAAAAAGGAAGCATTGAAGTTTTTTGAGTTAAACAACATAGTGTAATTATGAATTATAACTAATATGACCCTATGAATTATTTCTAATAAGAGGAATTATGTTATTAAGTTATTACTGTGCACGTGTTTGTAAGATAGAAAGAAAATTTAGTATGGTGGGGTCCTGCCTTCAGTTTAAAGACATCTGTAGGGGTATTTTTCCATTCCTTCAATGTTCAGGAGCATTTTCTATTTCACAATTCAATTAATTTAAAACAAATTCAATTAATGTTGAGATGAGGACTCTGGGGTGGTCAGTCCAGGAACTCTGGGAACTGCTATTTGGCAGCTACACATCTTGTAGGACACATAGCCTTGAGATGTTCTCTCACAGTGGAAGGATGGACTTAAACACCTGTGATTTTTTTCAGATCTGAACCAAAAGTGGGGCTTGATGAAAGCTTTCTTAAATGGTGACAGTTTTGGTGGTCTGCCAGGGTTTGCCTGGAGGTTGAGTCTCACTCTCTCTCATTTCAGAGTGTGTGTGTGTGTGTGTGTGTGTGTGTGTATATATATATATATATATATATATACACACAGGGGTTGGACAATGAAACTGAAACACCTGGTAATAATTTATTAGTATGGCGTAGGGCCTCCTTTATAGAATATATAAACAAATCAATTTTTGCACACTTCTGTTGTTTTTTTTTCCACTTTTTTCATTTCTTGTTATTTATACAAACACAATAACTAATCTTCTTGAAAAGATCTCCTAAACTGAATATCTTGTATTTATTGCCTATTTTAACTGGAAATGTGTCAAATCAATCACAGTGTCTCACTTTTGCACAGTATAGTAATTAAATACTATGTAATTCATTTAGTAATTAGCTAAACTAAAGTAATACCTCTTACAGATTAACCAAGAGAAGGTGTTTACTTAGATGCAAGAATCAGTTGATTGTGTTTGTCAGTAAGACACACTGGAGTGTGCCAGGGGAGTGCAGCATGACTTGAGTGATCACTTCATCACGAGATCACACAAGAGCAGCCACCCCTTTCCCACAGAGTCTAATAATAGATCACTGCTCATTGTTCCTCTACTGACCACTCAGCCTCTGCTAGAACAGATTGCTGCTAAAGCAACACTCAGCCTTATTCTAGCCGTTCAATCTTTCCTTCAGACGGAGAGACAGAGATAGAAATCAGTACAGTGGCACTATGATGGACAGTTGTTGGTGAATGGATAAAGCAAATGGCTAATTAAACAGCCAATGAAGTTGCAAAGAAGCTGCCTCTAAAAGCTGGTTGAGAAAACTGTTGTGGTTGTCACATCTGAGTGTATGAGTCTGTCTGCGCATGTAGGTGTGCGCCCGCTTATATCACAGCAGTGAGCAGCATCAACACTTTCCACCTACCCGTGTCTGGAGCGACAGTGACACATGTTCTCTTAGATGAGAACCAGCAACCCATTATAGAGAAAGTAATTCAGTATCAGGGCACAAATACTCGTGTCTCTCTTTTCTGCTTCTGACAGAAACAAGCATGTGGTCCCCAAGAGTGAGCTCTACTTTTCTCTACAACTTCCATCAAATAACTCTCTCGATAATAGTGTTGTAAGCCATTATGCTGGGCCTCTGAGGGTGAATGTACTCAGCCATACATATGGCTCGCATGGTGCATGACCAACTGCATTTTGTCTGAAGTGCCTGGGACAGAGCCCCCCTGGTGGCAGCCCCTCTCATTGAAAAAATAATGCACAGCCACAACTAACCACACGAAAAAGAATAACATTTCTCAACAGCAACGAATTTGGGGATTTTATCATTAAAATATTCAGAGAATCACGAGAAATCTCAGTATGCAAGGGACAACACCAATACACACACACACACATATATATATATATATATATATATATATATATATATATATATATATATATATATATATATATATATATATATATATATATATATATATATATACATTATTATGACCAGCCAATTTCTGGATGAACCACTGTGTGCAGCACAGACAGCAACCAGATGGGCTGGGAGACTCAATAAGGTCCCGGTAGGTTGTCACAGGTATCTTGAGCCATGCTGACTGCAGTGCGTCCCACAGCTGCTGGAGGGAGTGTGGGGGAGAATCCATAGTGCGAACATGACGATTCAAATGGTCCCACAGATGTTGAGTTGGGTTCTAGTCTGGGGAACAGGGGGACCAGGATAGTACTTGGAAGTCTTGGTTATGCTCTTCCAACCAATGTCGGACATTTCTAGCCATGTGACGTGTCACATTGTCTTGCTGGAAGAGCCCATCCGCCCCAGAGAAGAAACTCAGCATGTATGGGTGTACGTGGTCTGCAACGATGGATTCATACCCAAATCAGTTGAGAGTGCCTTCGAGATGAATGAGTGCGAGAATACCACAAAAAAAACATTCTCCAGAACATAACGCCATCTACACACTGCTGCTGCTGTCAGAAGTGGTCATAATGTGACTTGACTTTGTTATATATATATATATATATATATATATATATATATATATATATATAAAAAACAGTGGTAAACAAGCCCCAACACCTGCCCCAACTTTGTTTTTAAACCATACTGCTGACAAATTTAAAATAAATATATATTTTTCAAAAAACAATAAAATATCTTAGCATTTGAAATTGAACAAGATAATTAAGTTGACATGCTGTTATCTACTCCAGTGTACAACAGTATGTTGCACAACTAAATTTTGTGGTTGAAACATATGACTACATCAACTGTTTTTCTGAGCATTCCATGGATATTGTTAGTAATTAAACTACATGTTTCATTATTTAGAGAGCAGAATCGGATCTGTTGAACAGGACTTCGTGTAGTATGCAAAATATTATCACACTGACCGGTTTTGCTACCAATCTTTTGGGCTGTTGCAATTTTTCAAACCTCAGCGCAACTGACGAACATGGTTGTAAATACAGTGTATCATAAAAAGTGATTCTGGAGCAACAGACCCACAGCACCCACCCCTAAACACCAGCAACCTTGAAGCCTGAACTGTGTCAACTGTGTGCAGATTACCCGTATCAAGAGAAAAATGACTTCACTTTATTATACTGCAACAGAAACCACATTCTTGCAAGTGATGTGCATTCTAGGACCAGCTAGAGCAGCTATTCAGCAGATCCCACATCAGTAAACTTATTTTGCCAGGCAGAGTACAGGTGTGTTTCACTGTTCCGTCTGCTCGCCTACCTCTGACTCTTTGTAGTAGCGCTCTGGGATCTCATCATATGCAATGTCGATGAAACAAACCTCAGTGTCCTCATCTCTGGGTTCCCCGTCAAAGATCTGGAGCAGAAAGAGAAGGACAAAAAGCAGTCTTTCAGCAGAACAGCACAGAGGAGTGTGGACTATTGGCTTAATATTAGTATTCCTGGTTGGTACACAGCTGCGCAGCTGTAGGCAGGTATAGGTTGTTATAGGTTGCATGATTCAGTCCATGTTTTTGAAGTCTTTGAAATCATGGGAGACCGAAATTAGAGATGGTATTAATCCAGTGCTGGTGTTGGGTCGATACCAGTAGAAAATGTTGGATTTGAGGAAAATAAAAATGAATCTGATCATCTGCAACAAATCTGATCTTGAATATTACACTGCTTGCAGAGCAACATAAGTAACCCCCACCAGCCAATTTATTAGATACAGCTCCTTGTTTCTACACTTACTGTCTATTTAACAGCTCCACTTACCATATAGGAGCGCTTAGTAGTTCTACACTTACAGACTGTAGTCCAACTGATTCACTGCATACATTGATAGACCTTTTCACTCTGTTCTTGAATGGTCAGGACCCCCACAGAGCAGGTATTATTTGGGTGGTGGATCTGAGATCTGGTGCTGAGAATGATCCACCACCCAGATAATACCTTAAGGGTCCTGACCGTTGAAGCTCAGGGTGAAAGTGGCTAATAAAGTATACAGAGAAACAGATGCACTACAGTCTGTAATTGTAGAACTGGTGGTAAGTGGAGCTGAGAAAATGGACAATAAGTGTAGAAACAAGGAGGTGCATATCAAAGTAAAACAGATTACATAAACAACAGTAAATACATATAGCCTGGTGTCTCAAGCCTGACTTCTACCATCGTCTGAGAGACTGGTGCTTCATTAAATCCTTAACAAGGCCAAGAACTGCCTACTTTAAGAGGAAATGACCATCTGATTGTCCTGCAAAATAACCACCCACATAGCTGCAGATAGCGGCAGATCCGTGCAGCTGTCACAACCCTTTGGCGGACTCGACCAGGGTCAGCTGCGTGTTTGGGTCACGACTCTAAACTCATATAGATCCAGTTTACTGATGATAAAGCCGCTTACCAGTCGCACATCACAGGACAGGACATTTTCAGAACTGAGCTACAACCAGAATAAAAACACTAAAAGGTCATTTTAAAGATGTAATGCTATTTACAAACTGTTTTTCAACCCAGCGACTCTGTCACAGTTTGCAGAGCATGTAACCTTTTTCCATCTGACTGATATAGCATGCTGCACGGAAGTGTGTACAGATCAGATCAATCAGGCCAACCAGAACGCTACTGGCAAAGTGAACTGGCACCAGAGGCTGAGGCTGTTAACACAAGAACAAAGCAGTATCACCCTAAAATTACATTTCTCTATAGCTTATATAATAAAAATCTATTTTCCTGTTGTAGATGTTCGAGCATTGTCTGTTTGTTTTCTATGGCACTCTGGTACAACGTTAGCACTAAGCTAAAGGCAGTTTGCATTCATGTTTTTTAACAGCTATTCTGGATTAAACACAGAAATTTCAAGTTTGTTAAATACACTCAATGTTTTTTTAAGCATAAAATAGACCAAAATAGATTTTCTTAACTGTATGTAGCAGTTTTACAGTGAGTCTTTCAGAGAGGAGTCCAGGCATAGAGAGTTTTCCATTTCTCATGTAACTAGTCCCAAATCACTGTAAATCAGAATAACACCACTTAAATCCTCTCTCACTTGCAAACCATGTCATTAGTTAATTTGAGGTATAAGGCACTCAGTTCCACTTTGTTTAACTAATGGGAGAGCTTGGTTGGCTGTATCTCCGAAAATACCACCGAGAAAGAAATTCTGACTGGGTGATTCTCTATTTAACAATCAACACTCTAATCATAATGTACCCAAGAAACATTTATCACTGAAACAGGAACTGTACTACAATTCCTACAGAGTTTATACATAAACATGATTCTACTAAATTAAACTGAACAAAAACCAAAAATATGTACATGCTTTTTAATTTCAAAGAAATAAAAACCTAGAAGGGCCTGAGGGACCCCACTGGTGTTTTTATTTGAAGAAAAGGACATGCTGGATCGAGAAGAACTCAGATGTAGAAGACACGTTAGCATACAGGTCTGTAGTTCTGAAACAAGGTACAGCGGTAATTAGGAACTGCTTCCTTTGAAGCAGAGACTTTGTAGCTTTGTATCTGATTCTTGCTCCCACAGGAAACTACATGGGAGGAGCTTATGGACTAGAGGAGCCACAGCAGAAAGCTCTGTGGAGGGGAAATAGTGAATTAAGGAAAGGGTGGCATGGAAGGAATTTCAGTAGTCAAGTCAAGAGATGACTATAGCTTAAACAAGAGCTTGAACAGCTTATGCTATTAAGAAATGACCAGAGATATGGTATTAAAAATAAAAGTAAGGTCATGCTAGTGAAGTACTGGCAGACTGGTTATTGGTGTCGTTTCTTTTCTGTCCACTAGGAGGAGCTCTGGGTTTCTGGCTATGGAACAGACAGTGCATAAGTAGGTAGATGCCTACTATTGCATAAGCTGGAGTTTTCTCACTCCAATACTTGCTCGTGTTGACGCTCCAGAGTGTTTGGAGCCTCACAAAGGCTTTAATGGTTTGAGAGCGCGCCTCTACATCAAATAATGCAGCGAGAACTCTGCTCTTTCCCTGTCAACAACAGGCGCTCTGAGGCACCAGAGACCTTATCAATACAGATCAACAGCCAGCCGCTGCAGTCACACCGTAAAACCTTATTAATATAGAAGCAGCAAGTGTACCAGCAGAGCACACAGGGGACGGAGTGGGAGAAAACATAAGCAAGAAACACATTTGAGCGAATGTAGGGTCATTGTGTAATGAAGACAGAGGGAAGGAGGTGAAATTACAAGAAGCAGGTGGAAAAAATTAGTGGAGAGAAAAAGCATTTAAGAACAACACACAGACACACAGATTACATACCAGGGACGAATATAGATAAACACCTGAAAAGCTAGAGAAAATCATAGGAGCAGCCTGGAAGCTCAACATAAATGATAATAATTCACCTCAATTGTGCTAATTAACCTTCACTCTAATCTCTCCTGTCCTGGTACATTATGAGGAGGCAGAGACCACAGAGAGAGAGAGAGAGAGAGAGAGAGAGAGAGAGAGAGAGAGAGAGAGAGAAAAACCTGCCATGAGAAAGAGCAGCGCTACTGCAGGAGAACATACTGTTCTCACGAACACTGTATTTATACCGAACACTGTCATGCCCTTCAATTTCATTGCTGAAAGCCTAGCTTAGCTTAAATACAGTTCAATTCAGGACACGCAGCAGTGAAGACAGTGAGCAGACGTGATAATGTGGAACAGGATGACAATCCAGTGATGGAAGGGGAATGTGATGCCACACTGATGCCTACAATGTGGAAAACAAGAGCCAATCAATATATAACAAATAAATATACCCCCTTTAATATCAGAAACTGTGTTCTTTGAAATGTTTAAAGCTATATTAATGAACAGATTCTAAAATCTGATTGGCTGAGTCATATTTACCGCTGTATAAAATACTTACTACGCATACACATGTGACTCCATCAATTCTACAGTGCTGTGAGTGATTAAAAATCACTGTGCTGTTTTATATCTTTAACTATTAGCCAATCCCTAAAGTTAACAAACTACATTGCAGAAGAACTGTTTGTTGTGAATATTGTTTATAATAATAAATATTTTAATACTGGTGTATTTCATATGTTTTTATACCACTGATTATTGTTTAAATGAACATGCACAGCTGACACAGCAAGAAAAAATCTGACAATTAACACTTTTATTATCTTGCCTGTCATATACTTGTTGGCAATCAAAGGCTAATAGCATTAATACAGCGATGCAAGTATCAACGTACACCAGCATCAGTGTACACCAACATCAGTGTACACCAACATCAGTGTACACCAACATCAGTGTACACCAACATCAGTGTACACCAACATCAAGTAAACTGCAACACAAAATACTTAAACGAACAAAAACATGTCAACTGCCCCTGTATATCACCTTAAGATAATACATAAACACAAAAAAATTGAACTGAAAAAGGTTTATTCAACAGAAAACCACTAAGAATGCTTATTAAATTAGTTCTATTAAGGAGAAATATATAGGACGACACTTGTTAAACTCATACTCAGGGGGCGGACACATCACCAGAGAACTGTGGTGTTCACACTTATCATAAGAAACAAGGAAAAGCCCAGTCTCTCCTCCTCAGTGTCAGCATTAACCACTGTTTATTTATAGGTCTAAGAGAAATGCTCAACATCAAACTTCATCCCTTCAGTCTCCAGGAGTGGATAGCAACTCTTGTTTTGCTCCTAGTCATACTGCTTCTTCTATTCGCTGCCAAATGTGTTTTTTTGCTGAGAGCAGGCAGCAGTGGTCACATGCCAGGAACAGCCATTGTTGTATTTATACTTCATTTAATTGGCTACCTGTCCTTAAATGATTTATACACCTGTGGCGCAGCACTACTTCTTCATTCTCTCATGTTGAGCTGAGGGCGGATTCAACGCTAGAGTGACTCACTAATGCCTCTTGAGATATAAACTGGTATTGCACAACAGGATCAAATATATACTCCAATGGGGGGCAACATATCACCAGAGAACTGCGGTGTTCACTCTTATTAAAGAAACAAGGAGAAGCCCAGTCTCTCCTCCCCCGTGTTAGCATTAACAGATGTTTACTTTTTTCAGTCTAGAAGAAACGACCATATAAACTGGGATTGCACGGCAGGATGGGCCAAGGCCAGCTCTGGAACATTTTAAATCCTACAAATTGCACTCCTGAGAAACTTAACAGTTGAGGACTAAAAATCACGGATGACAGTTCACAGCTGGCAACTACCAATTACATTAGTCTGTAAAGCCTTTTATCTGTGAGGTTATATACAGTGCTTAATTTGTAAAACATCAGGTAATGGAACACTAAAGGTGGGGTGATCCAACAAGTGGGCAGTGATAAAAAGGGTCCTGGAACGCATAGACACAACGGTGCTTCAAGTATCCAATATACAAACCAGATTCCAAAAAAGTTGGGACACTAAACAAATTGTGAATAAAAACTGAATTTGAGCATTGAGGAAATTGAGCATATAACGAACAGCTGGAAGACCAATTAACACTAATTAGGTCAATTGACAACATGACAGGGTATAAAAAGAGCTTCTCAGAGTGTCTCTCTGAAGCCAAGATGGTAAGAGGATTCCACCATTGTTGCGCAGAAAGAAAGTTATCATCATCAACCGTGCAACACATTATCAAAAGATTCAGAGAATCTGGAACAATCGCTGTGCGTAAGGGTCGAGGCCGTAAAACTCTACTGGATGCTCATGGTCTCCGGGCCCTTAAACGTCACTACACCTCAAACAGGAATGCCACTGTCAAGGAAATAACAGAATGGGCTCAGGAATACTTCCAGAAAGCATTGTCAGTGAACACAATCCACCGTGCCATCCGCCGTTGCCAGCTGAAACTCTACAGTGCAAAGAGAAAGCCATTTCTAAGCAAGCTCCACAAGCTCAGACGTTTGCACTGGGCCAGGGGTCTTTTAAAATTGAGTGTGGCGAAATGGAAGACTGTTCTGTGGTCAGATGAGTCACGATTTGAAGTTCTTTATGGAACACTGGGACGCCATGTCATCCGGACCAGAGAGGACAAGGATAACCCAAGTTGTTATCAATGCTCCGTTCAGAAGCCTGCATCACTGATGGTATGGGGTTGCATGAGTGCTTGTGGCATGCGCAGCTTGCAGGTCTGGAAAGGCACCATTAATGCAGAGAACTATGTTCAGGTTCTAGAACAACATATGCTCCCATCTAGACGTCCTCTCTTTCAGGGAAGACCCTGCATTCTTCAACAAGATAACGCCAGACCACATTCTGCAGCAATCACAACATCACAGCTACGTAGGAGATGGATCCGGGTACTGAAATGGCCAGCCTGCAGTCCAGATCTTTCACCTGTAGAGAACATTTGGTGCATCATAAAGAGGAAGGTGTGACAAAGAAGGCCCAAGACGATTGAACAGTTAGAGGCCTGTATTAGACATGAATGGGAGAGCATTCCTATTTCTAAACTTGAGAAACTGGTCTCCTCTGTCCCCAGACGTCTGTTGAGTGTTGTAAGAAGAAGGTGGTAGGCCACACAGTGGTAAAAATGGCCTTGTCCCAACTTTTTTGGGATTTGTTGACACCATGAAATTTTGAAACAACATATTTTTCCCTTAAAATGATACATTCTCTCAGTTTAATCTTTTGATCTGTGATTTGTGTTCTATTCGGAATAAAATATTAGATGTTGGCACCTCCACATCATTGCATTCAGTTTTTATTCACAATTTGTTTAGTGTCCCAACTTTTTTGGAATCCGGTTTGTAGAAGCATTCTATGGTCTAGGGTCAGGCCATAACAATGCAATACGATAGACCGAGCTCTAATGACTGCAGTGAGGAGCAGCAACCATAAAATCTCAGAGATGCCACCGGAGGAACAGTTTTTCCTAGAACGTGGTCTCCTGCAAATAATCCAAATAAATAAAACCTTTCACATTGCACGAAAACAACAATACACATAGGAAGAAACAGCTGAAAGGACTGCCTCACCTTCTACTTATTCAAATTACTCCACAACGCCACCATTCCGTCTACAGTCTTCACTCAATTTCACGATTTGCTCTGCTTGTCTGTGACAAACCTCGCCATAGACTAGCACTCATGCAATCACCATCTACACACATCTACAAAATGAGCTGGTTGTTTTTTGAAAAGGATGTTACACACAAACAAAGTCCCTGTGTTAAGAAAACAAGATCTGGCATAAATTAAGCACTAGTTATACATACATACATACATACATATACATATATAAAAACAAACTATTGAAAAATGACACTGTTCAATATTACCAGCAGAATTTCTAATCCTTCAAAACTGGTATCTGTTTTGGGGACAGAACTGTCATCTTGGGCACAGAGTATTCTTACTGGCCAGAAGGCCCTAGTGGAGAACAACAACCTGATCTTCAAAGCAACCCTGTCAAGGACCTGGAATAAAAACATAGCCTCCAAGATGTCAAATACAGAGTCATGCAAATTCTGTCCCAGTCTCTCAGATGGAGAGGGAACACTGCAGGTGCAGCTGCAACCGTAATGAAGGCCAGTGTCTGCTGACTTAACAGCACACACAGACGCTGCTGTCATCTCCGCTGCACCTGGTGAACTATGAACGCAGCCATAAGGAAACTTCCAGCCAATGCAGACTTAAAATATCATGCAAATATCAGGCACAGGTGAGCTGACAAAACATATAAAATATAGAAGTTCAGGTTGAGTTTACCTGGATTAGCCTTACAGAGAAACGTATGTTCTTCTATGAGGATATCATCATGCCTTAGAACTTCATCAGACACAAAATCACAAAACTGCATATCCAGTTCCCGTCCCAATCATTTTACAGAAAAAAAGGTAACAGGCAAATTGTTATTAGCCTATTTGTTTTAACCTAAAGTTCACAATGCAGGAATTGTTAATACACAAATAAAACCCACTGGCACGTTTCCGGTACTTTCTATCAGCCAAACTTACAATACAAATAACATTATCTACTCTTAAACTAGCATTAGAAAGTAGCAGTCGCCTCTTTAAATACTGTGAATAAAATACAGAGCGGCGCTGAAAGTAAGAGGTGACTGACAATTAAGCACAACATTTAAATATAAGTGTAGCTGTGATATTCAAATACAGTGTAAGTGCACTTGCTTGACTAGCTGAATAAAATTTCAACACAGATGAGCTGATTATGTGTTTGAGGCGACAAATCTGCCTGTTGTGATGGCGCATTGCTTCTATATAGAGGAATTATAAGGCTGGTTAATAGGGACGCAGAAAGTGGGGTCCTCTGTGGTTGAGGGGGGCGGGGGGGATTTCATGTTTGTGTTCAAGTGAGGCTGATTGGACAGCATGCAACTCATTTATATATAGTTAGTCTAGGAGGAGAGAGAGAGCAGAGAAATCAGAGAGTGCATCAGTGGTGTAATGTGTCAGTTAGGTGGGTATATTGTCTTTCTCCAAGTCAGGGCATGTCAGGGCATGTCAGGGCATGCTCTGTTTAACACGCATTATAAAAGGATGTTAAAGAAAAAATGATTTTGTGTGACATCACTGCTCACAGCACATATCGTCACTGTCTAAAGAAAAACATTTATCTATATTTTTGTCTATTTTTATTTTCCTGCATCATTTGAATGCAGCAGCATCCGTTTCCATCGTGTAGAAATGTGATGATGAACGAACCAATAGAAATGCTTCAAAATAAGCTGGAAAAAAATCTGGTTCCATTGCCTACATTGAAAGTAAAGAAAGTTTTTGGCCTCTCCTGTAAAGTTGGCATTTTGGACAGACCTGTTTTTCTTTATATATCGTCGCTGTCCAATGAAAAATAGGTATCTCCAAAATGGCAACTTTACAGGAGAGGCCAAAAACTGTCTTCACTTTCAATTAAAGTCAAAGGAACCAGAATGTTTTCCAAGCTATTTTGGAGCAGTTCTATTGATCTATTCATCCTTACAATTTCCCACAATGTAAACAGCAGCTGCTGCTTTTAATTGATGTAGAAAAATAGAAATCGACAAAAACCGAGATCCATGCGACGATATACTGCTCAAAATTTCAGCACCCCAACTTAAAACACATGTCTATGTGCCTGAAGATTAACCATATCAACATGTTCCTCAATGAGATCCTAAGAAAACTTATACAGGTAAATTATGAACATGACTGGCTGATTCTGTGCCGTGCTGAAAAATACATCAGACTGTGTTGCGGTGCACAAAAAAGTTTTTTTCTGAACTCCAGACGCGTCCCAGCAGTTCAGAAAAGCATTCAATACGAGTCAGAAGCTATATAACTCCTGCAAAAGCTGCTCCTGTTTTCACAGCAGATGAACAAGGGAGAGAAACCACAGCACAGGAGCAGCGAAGCCATATGAGGACACCCTAACGGCTCGTTATCATTACGCTAGTTCTTTCAAATCATCTTTGTCAGCATCATCTCCATCATTATCAACAATTATTCACAGACTCAACCCACAGGTATCATGTTTCAGCGCATCGATCCATCCGACCTCGATTCTCTGGAGTCCCGCTGATCAGGCCTAAGAAATCATAGCTCGGCTACCCAAATTCATATACGAGCTCTCTGCTTAAATCCTCCAGGTATCATTGTTTTCAGACTCAAACCTCAAGCACTATCCTTCATGTTCGAGTATCAATCAATCGCTCCCAAATGTCTCAGGCACTTGAGGTATGACATTCAAGTGGCAGTACATCAGGATGAAGATGATGGCCTGAAAAACAAAACTGGACACATGCCCGAGGGCAGTCTCGGGAGGGCAGACAAGATCAACATCTGGGGACAGCTATGAGAAATTTTAGGCTGAATGTGGGTGGGAGCAAAGACTGAATGTCAAATTTCTAAACCAATCCAAGCTCTCAAGGAGGCAGAGCTTAAAATAAGGGATGACTGTGTGCTCAACAACAAGTGCGACACCAGGGGTGTTAGGGGATGCTCAAGCCCCCCCTGGAAATCATTCCACACCCCTTTTAGTACTGCCTGAAAAACGTTTATCAGCCTTTCCATATAAATTTTATTATTGTAATTTTAAGCAACCAGTTCATAAAACTGTTCCACCATCAACAAGCTCACAGGTAATCTGAGTACCAGGTGTATACATGCATTCACAGAGAGCACAGTGCTGACACAGGATCAGTATTGCTTTAGAGTATTCTTAATCGAAACATTAAATAACACCTTATAACACTGATCCTCAGTCAGTTACTAAATATAAGCACTTAATGAGCACTTCATTAGGTCCACTCGTATCTACATTCGTTGCCTGTTTTATCAGCTCCACTTTCCATATACTAGCACAATTACAGACTGTAGTCCATCTGTTTCTTTGCATACTTTGTTAGCCCCATTTTACCCTGCTCTTTAATACTAAGGAGCCCCACAGGGCCACCACAGAGATGATATGTTTGGGGCGATGGGTCATTCTCAGCTTTGCAGTGACACTGAGAAGGTGGTGATGTGTTAGTGTGTGTTCTGCTGGTACGAGTGGATCAGAAAGTTCCACACCTTGTAGACGCGAAGTCAGAGACGATAGCTGAACAGTTATCTGTTTACGTTGGCCATCCTCTAGTCCTCCATCAGCAAGAGTGTCAAAAGTATTCACATTCATTACTCAGGTAGTGGTATAGACACTAGGGTTTAAAAATACTTCTGTAGAAGTTGAAGTATCAACTCAAACTTTTTACTCCAGTAAAAGTGTAAAAGTACTGCCTTCAGAACTACTTAAAGTATAAAAGTAAAAGTAATGTAAGGAAAAAAAATGCCATTAAGGACAAAAGCTTAGGTCGCACCACAGGGTCTATAGTGCACTAGCCCACCTCCCCAAAAACCCCATTCTTCTAAAAAGCCATAATGACTATAATGTTATGTTAAAATGTTAATGTTGATAAATTTGGGAGGCGCTAGGCTTCCTCTTTCAGCTGCATATACGCCCATTAAACATGTATATATTTTAGTATAATGTAAATATATTAAAGAAGCGTATCTGTGTACTACTGAACATTAACATGTGTTTCTTGGAGCAGAAGATATGATAACTAGTTGTCTCTAAGTATTGTAATGGTGCAAAACTTCAAACTTCAAAGGCACGTTATTAATAATATTTACTGGAATGTAAATGTAGATGAATGAAAACAAGCTGAAATGAAAAAGGAGTAACGAGACTATTTTTAAAATGTAAGGAGTAGAAAGTACACATAAGGAGTAGAAGTAAAAAGTCAGCTAAAAAATTATTACTCCAGTAAAGTATAAATAATCAAAATTTCTACTTAAGTAAGGTAACAAAGTATTTGTACTTTGTTACTTGGCACCTCTGTTCATCAGTGGTCACAGGACACCCCCCGCAGGACACTGTTTGTTGGATGTTGCTGGTTGGTGGACTATTCCTAGTCCAGCAGTGACACTGAGCTGTTTGGAAACTCCAACAGCACAGCTGCATCTAATCATTGCAGTGCTGAGAATGATCCACAACAGAATCAGATGGACTACAGTCTGTAAGTGTAGAACTACAAAGTGCTCCTATATAGTAAGTGGAGCTGAAAAAAGACAATGAGAGTAGATACAAAGAAGGTGGACCTAATGAAGTATTGAAGCAGGGATACTAGAGCAGATGGTATTGCTGCTCTCTTTGAACTTTTTCATAAACGGCAAACGGACTGATGATACACAATCTATATCTAAACGTATCACTGAAAAAAAAAGCTCTGGTGTCTGTATAATAACTTTTAAAAACTGAAATAAATAAAAACTCAAATAAAGGAAGAAGAGGCTGAGATGAAGTCTGCTGTTGCGCTGATCAAAAACCTAGAATGACATGTCTGGTGACTCATGATGACAAAACAAGGAAGCCTTGATATAACCGCCACAGACAAGGTGACATCAGCAGCAGCATGAGTGAGCGCGTGCGGACAGACGCTAACAAACACAGCGCAGGCAGCTCAACACCCTCCGTAGCGATAGCGCCTCTCAGGCTGGAAGTAGGCCAGGCCTATCAGAGAGAGCAGTTCTGCCAAGACTCACTCCAGGACAAGTCACAGCTCAGAGAATAGAATAATGAATAATTCTGGGGCTCCGCTACGCTTCCACTTAGATCTCTTGCCTTCGATAGTTTCCATAGTGATAGCAAGGGGAGCAAAAACTTCCAAATATTAAAAGAAAGCAAGAGGAAACGTTATGAGCAGGAGGCTGCGTTCTCTCAATATTTAATGACTTAATACTTCAGATCCCAGGCCATGTAAAGGGAGATGCATTTGCTTTTCATTAAAGTAATATTAAGCAGGGGACAGGACCAATTCCCTCTTTAGGCTATGTGGACTCCTAGGCTCAGTAAATAGAGGCAGTGAGAGAGTGATGCAGTCAATGAAGTATCTTAAAACAGCAGCTACACTCTACTTCCCCCAAGCAGAGCGCTGGTAAAGCTTTTTTCTTCAATCCTATTTTACAAACCCACACACATCAGCGTGTGAACACTCCTCCTAATTATTGAGTTCAGGTGTTCCAGCCACACCCACATTGCTAACAGGTGTGTAAAAGCAAGCACATAGCCATGCAATCTCTAAAGACAAACAATAGAAGCAGGATGGGTCGTACCGAGCTCAGGGACTGTTGTAGCACGCCACCTTTGTCAAAAGTGAGGTCATGCCTCTGCCTCAGTCAACTGTAGGTACTTCTGCGAAACAGTCGCATCTAGAAGCTACCATGAAGTGGTAGATGATGCAGAACTGTGCCACAAGGCACATCAATCGCTATAGACTTCCAGACTGAACCTGGAAGCAACATCAGCACAGGATCTGTGCATCAGAAGCTTTATGAACAGGTTTCTATGTCTGAGGAGCTGCAAACGGGTCCAAGTACTATGTGCAATGCCAAGCGCTGGCTGGATGGATGTAAAACACACCACCAATGGACCGCAGTGTTAAGGTCTGGTGTTCTGGTGTCAATGAGCTTAAAAACTACTTTTAATTTTAAGTTAACTGGAATAAGGCTTTCTCTGAAGGCCTAGAAGTTTCCCAACTGTGAGAATTTATGAGACGCATAACACTTTCCTTTTGTCCCAAGCTTTTTTTTCTTTCTCTCTGCATTTCTTATAAAGTCAGGAGGAATTTTAATAAACACACACTGACTAATACCGCTTGTACTTACTCACATTGTCATTGCTGCCATTGTTGTCCTCATATTTGGTTTCTATGTGGATGGAGAACTTTGGTAAGAAAGAGCACTGTAGAAAGAAAAAAAAAACAAAGATTATTAGCATTCCAACATTTAACTGGTTCAAACTGGATCACACTGTTCTAGAAAGTTCTCACTTATTTATTTATGGTCCTAAAAAGCTCTCCACATTTACACTGTTCCTAAAAGTTCATCCCTATAAACACACAAGTTCTGAACAATTCACATTGTTCTAGAAAATTCTCACATATTCACTATCCTAAAAGTTCTCCACATTCACACTGTTCTCACATTCACTCAACATTCACCCCTATAAACATTGTTCTAGAAAGTTCTCAGCTAATTACACTGTTCTAGAAGGTCCCCCCCCAATTACACTGTTCTAGAGAGTTCACTCCACTCAATGTTTTAGAATGTTCACACACCCATTCACACTGTTCTAGTAAGCTCACCCCTCAACAGTATTCATCATGTAGAATGTTCTAATAACTTTTATGTTGCCCTAAAATATATTCTCACCCATTTACACTGTTCTAAAATGTTATTCACATTGACAAAGTCCTATAATGTTCTCCCACTTCACATGGTTCTAGAATAGTCTTTCATTCAAACTGGTCTGTAATGTTCTCCCTCAGTCAAACTGTTTTAGAATATTCTTCACATTGACAATGTTCAAGAATATTCTCCCACATCATGTTGTTCTAGAATGTCTCTCCATTCAGTGTTCTCCAAATTCACATGGTTCTAGAATGTCCACATACCCATTCACACTGTTCTAGGAAACCCCTATAGTTCCCCATTTAAACTGTTCTGGAATGTTCTCTCTCAGTCAAACTCTTCTAGAATATTCTTCCAGTTCACACAGTTCTAAAATAGTCGCCCATTTAAACTGTTCTGGAATGGTGTCCCTCAGTGAAACTGTTCTAGAATATTCTTCCAGTTCACACAGTTCTAAAATAGTCACCCATTTAAACTGTTCTGGAATGGTGTCCCTCAGTGAAACTGTTCTAGAATATTCTTCCAGTTCACACAGTTCTAAAATAGTCACCCATTTAAACTGTTCTGGAATGGTGTCCCTCAGTGAAACTGTTCTAGAATATTCTTCCAGTTCACACAGTTCTAAAATAGTCACCCATTTAAACTGTTCTGGAATGGTGTCCCTCAGTGAAACTGTTCTAGAATATTCTTCCCTTTCACACAGCTCTAAAATAGTCGCCCATTTAAACTGTTTTGGAATGGTGTCTCTCAGTGAAACTGTTTTAGAATATTCTTCCAGTTCACACAGCTCTAAAATAGTCGCCCATTTAAACTATTCTGGAATGTTCTCTGTCAGTCAAACTGTTCTAGAATATTCTTTCAGTTCACACAGTTCTAAAATAGTTCCCCAAACAAACTGTTCTGGAATATTCTCCCTTAGTCAAGGTGTTCTAGAGTATTCTTCCAGTTCACACAGTTCTGAAATTGTTCCCCATTTAAACTGTTCTGGGATGGTGTCCCTCAGTAAACCTGTTCTAGAATATTCTTCCAGTTCACACAGTTCTGAGATTGTTCCCCATTTAAACTTTTCTGGAATGGTGTCCCTCAGTGAAACTGTTCTAGAATATTCTTCCCTTTCACACAGCTCTAAAATAGTCGCCCATTTAAACTGTTCTGGAATGGTGTCCCTCAGTGAAACTGTTCTAGAATATTCTTCCCTTTCACTCAGCTCTAAAATAGTCCCCCATTCACACTGTTCTGGAATATTCTCCCTTAGTCAAGGTGTTCTAGAATATTCTTCCAGTTCACACAGTTCTGAAATTGTTCCCCATTTAAACTGTTCTGGAATGGTGTCCCTCAGGGAAACTGTTTTAGAATATTCTTCCCTTTCACACAGCTCTAAAATAGTCGCCCATTTAAACTGTTCTGGAATGGTGTCTCTCAGTCATACTTTTCTAGAATATTCTTCACATTGACACGGTTCTAGAATGTTCTTTCCCTACTCATGCAGTGTTCTCCCTGTTCACACAATGTTAAAATGTTCCTCTCCACTGTTCAAGAAAGTTCCCCCATTTACACTCTTACACCCCAATCACGCAGTTGTGCAACTTTCTACCGGTTTACATAGTGCTAGAACGTTCCTCTCCACTCACTGTTCAAGAAAGTTCCTCGGCTGACACTCTTGTATGATGTTTCGTCATTCATATCGTTCTAGAATTTCTCACCATTCACAAACAGGATGTTCTCTTCCTGCACACTGTAATATAATATTTTCTTTAATTGACAGTGGGATGCATTGCTCTCGCTCGTTCACACGGTTTTCTAATGCTTTTGGCCAATCACACATTCACACTGTATCAGAATGTTCTCTCACACTTACTCAGTTCAGGATTACAGTATAAAGCCAACTGCCCACATTAAAAATGTTGATGTATGTTTAAGAATGGTGGGCTTTGTTGCCTTGAGCTTTAAACTCAAATGAGTGATGAGTAAAAAGAGTAATTAAAGTAGTTTAATTTTATTAAACCAAACTAACAACAGCTCGCAGTAGACATTCAAAACCAGACTGAATACATTTACACCTCAGCAACGCTGTCCTGCTTCAGGACCGTGGAGAGCGACTGTTCTTGTGGTTTTTGTTCTCTATAGGCAATAACAGTCTCAACCCCAGACTGCCTGAATATTGTATCATATTTTATGAATGCTTTATAGTTTTAATATACAGTGCACATTTTTATTTGCATGCTGAATTTATGAGGAAAAGAGCTTTACAGGAATCATAGTCCTGACCAATGTTGGACAATTAGGCACAACACCACAGTATTTGAAGACAGTTTCATGGCTCAGTGTGCTTGTTTACGTTATGATGCAAGCCCATATTAAGACTTTGAAACACACTGAAATGGAATGCATATGCAGGAGTGTTCAGGAACTTTTCAGGCACCTGAGAAGACTAGACTAAAAAGATACACTAGTCATACTAAGTAGCAATTGTACGTGTCAGTGTTTGTTTAATCCTTTCCAAACCTCTCATCACAGCAGCCCAGTGTTAACTGTTGTTCTTCTCCAACATCTGGTTGAGCTAATCGAAACTTTAGTGTAATGAATAAATTGTGCTGCTGATGGAATTAAACAATGTCGTGTCATGGCTGGAGGCAACAAAGAGACATCTGGAACCAAACTTGGCTCTTCAAACTAGCTCACAAGTTATCAACGACTTTTTTTTTTATATCAAGAAACATTTTTTATTTATTTGCATTTATATCTGCACGCTATTTTGTGTCTTTACAAGCATAAACACGCATGTATTAACAAGACAAAGGCTTTAAAACAAATTACTTGAATGACTTTCGCTCATTACCGAATAACTACTTGAATGAGCCATCATGAAGGGGCAGGCAGTGCAACAGCAACAGCTTTTTGAAGGTCTAAGGACAAATTTGGACCAGATGGTTGGCGTTCAGTGACCACATCAATAGCATATGGCACAGCTAGAAGGCAGACATCCACTCTCGCAGAGGAAAAACAACATTTTCTCAGATGGTTTATGAGGAAAGACTTCACGACTTCATTCCTGATCTCCACTAAACTCCACTACCTAAAAGCACAACTCCACTAAACTCCACTACCTAAAGGCCCATCCGGGTTTGCTGCAGCAAGGTTCAGGGCCAGTAAAGTTCCTCTGGGCCGCTGTTTAACACTCCCCCACCGCTGTTCTCTCTGGGTGGGCCGCTACGCTTGGCGACGGCTGCGTTTTATCGGCCTGGTGTGCGGCAGCCGGCTGTAATGATGAGCTATTTTCCGGCCTGTTGGATTTACAGCCCCGCTGTTCTCCACACCCGCTCCCTCTCTCCCTCCTTCCCCCAATCCTCCCTTTTCCTCCGCGCATGGCCTGAGGCTGCTGGAGTCCCCTGGAGACCCGTCACACAGCGCCCTGATTAGATTAACTCCAGCTCCGGCAATCACTACGGAGATCAATAGGGCTGGGATTATGTAACAGTTGGAAATGAAGGATGGGGTGCAGCAATAGTGCGGAAGGGAAAAGATCAGCGACTGCTTTAGTGCACAAGAAGACTGCGGAGAAAAGGGGAAAGGAAGGGATCATGGTTGTAATTAATGTACCAGCAATTTGTTACTAGCTCCGCCCACCGCTGCCATGAGGCCTGCTGATTTGCCAGCCTGAAAGCAGGCAAAAAGAGAGAGAAAGAGAGAAAAAAAAAGAAAGCAAGACAGCTGGCTGGCTAAGATAGCAGCAGGACTGTATATCACATAGATTTGAAACCCTTACTCACTATTAGAGTTGTCACTAGAAGCTATATTAGCAATTGTGTAATTATTTAGACAGTTAATTGCATAATAAGAATTGTATAGTTTGATTGGTCACATAACCTAACAATAAAATGTACTTAACTGAGCTACAAGAAGCCTTCCAGAGGTTTTTTAAATGTTCCTAAATACTGTGGACTTTAAGTTAGTACATATGTGATATGCGAATAAAAACATTCACACAATCTGGCCTGTTTGGCCCGTATCAAGTACGAAAACATAAAATATTCTAAGCTTACCAATTTTTTGGTTAATATACACTTAAATTTTTCAAAAATTAAAGTCTAATGCCTGCAACATGTCCTAAAAATGAAGGAGCACGTTCACCATCACACTTCCAACGTTCAGTAATTGTTTGAAGACTGACAGCAAATATGAAAGCAGGGGTTCTCGCCATTACTCAAATCCTCAGCTGGGTGAAGAGTTTTGTGTTTTACTCTTCCTAAAGTGTCACACATTTTCATTGAGACACAGTCTGGACTGCTGGCTGGCTGTTGTAGCACATCTACAATGTGGCTTTAGCACTGTCCGGTTTAAATAAGCAGCCCTGAAAAACCATTCTGACCAGTAACAGTGCCTTCACAGCTGTGCAAGCTACTCAGGCCACTAATGCACTCCTACAACCCTGACAGAGCAGCTTTTCAGCTGTACACTCTGGACGGTCCTTTATTTCCCCAACAGCATCCCTTATTATATCCACAACAATAAAACCAGCTTGTGCAGCTTGAGCCCAGAGAAGTCGGCTGCATTTCTGAAAGTTGCAGGCATATTAACTTGCATTCATGAATATACTGGGAGGAAAAAAGTTGTGATAGTTAAACAAAGTAAAAAAACTGCTAAGAAGAGAAAAGTAATTTTAGTTTTTCAAAGGCAGTGTTCGACCTTTCCACTGCACCAGCTGTGGTCTCACGTATACAATCTGTTAAATGCTCCATGAAAATGATACCCAGTAAAGTCAGGGCACAAAGATGTCTATTCAACAAACATGTGGGGGTCCCAACATTTAAGTAGTAAAGGTTTTGCATCTGTTAGCGGCTAGCAGTAGAATTCTTTCACACCGATAAATAAAGATTAGAAGAACTGGTTAGAAATAATACATCTAGTGTCAAAGGTGGTTTTAGAGATGTTAAATAAACTGTCTGTACAAGTTTCCTAGGAACAATGTGGTGATTCAGATTTCTAGAAGCAGTAAATGGTTAAAATGGTTGAAATTGGTTTAATAATTGTCTTTTATCCAAAGCACCATTGACTACAACTGGGAAGCTGATCAATAGGGAAGAATTAGCTATGATGGTTCACATTTGAGTAGGCAATCGACTGACTTAAGTGACTCAAGTCCGAACGAACGAGCGTCCTGAAATGACCCCCATGTGCACATGCTAATCGATATCATCACATGAATGAACCATGTGCATCATGATCATTATCAACAAACGAACCAGCAGAACAAGACTTTGCTGCCAAGATATTTATCTCCAAAAAGCTATCAGCTGCTTGTTATTAGAGCAAGATGAAAGATTTGATGATAAAAAAGTTCAGATTAATTCCCTTGGTTGCCTTCACTGGCTAAAACTCTAGGTTGAAATTAATGCTTAACACACAGTGAAAAAGTTCAACTACTCAGTTCTGATTTTAAAACATCAGGTGTCTGTGTCTCACTAGGGCAAAAATATGGATTTGTGCCTCTTCAAGCTGGTAATGTTATCAAAAGATAACGTAGAGCACAACTGAGATTCTACATGTGGAGGAGAGATGATAATAATTATTATAGGTGTTCCTCAGTGGGTTTAGTTCTGTATGAACCCGTCATGTCGGCATATATATATTTCAGCAGCTTCTACTCTCTACAAAGCGTATATATCAGAGGTCCCTAATAGGCGGACCACGGTCCAGACCCAGACCCAAACATCATCCAGTGTGGACCCAAACCCATAAACTATTAATAACTACTACAATTTTCACAGTATTTATTTTAAGCGGCACTTTTCTTGTCTTTATGGTATACGGGCTCACAGACCAATTGTGTGCTTTTTAAGATCACCATCATTTACTTTTCTATGAATACTCTTTTTTAAAAAGCATTCTGTTTATTTAATGTAGACATTTTAATTGTTCTATAAATAATTAATTCAGTTCAGCATTTAAAACAATAAATATAGTTGAAATATACTGAACTGTATTTGTAATTTGGTTTATCATTCAGTTGCTAATGACAGAATGCTAATAGAATGCTGGGCTACTTCAGTATCCAGGATATGGCACTGAATCATAACACAAGTTACATTTATAACACGAACACCGTCCGGACCTTGGCCTGAGGAAATTTTCTCTGACTGGACTTTACTGAATTCTAATTAAATACCCCTGGTGTATATTAATCCTATGAATACCCCGTACATTATCTCAATGTTATTCTATGTATGTACATATTAAAGTGCAAAAGTATTCAGTCCCCTTGAACTTTCCAACCTTTTGCCACATTTCAGGCTTCAAACATGAAGATATGAAATTGTAATTTTTTGTGAAGAATCAACAACAAGTCAGACAAAATCGTGAAGTGGAACAAAATTTTTTGGATATTTTAAACTTTATTTAGAAATAAAAAACTGAAAAGTGGGGCGTGCAATATTATTCAGCCCCCTTGCGTTAATACTTTGTAGTGCCACCTTTTGCTGCGATTGCAGCTGCAAGTCGCTCGGGGTATGTCTATCAGTTTTGCACATCGAGAGACTGACATTTTGGCTCATTCTTTCTTGCAAAACAGCTCGAGCTCAGTGAGGTTGGGTGGAGAGGGTTTGTGAACAGCAGTTTTCAGTTCACAGATTCTCGATTGGATTCAGGTCTGGACATTGACTTGGCCGTTCTAACACCTGGATACGTTCATTTGTGAACCATTCCATTGTAGATTTTGCTTTATGTTTTGGATCATTGTCTTGTTGGAAGATAAATCTCCGTCCCAGACTCAGGTCTTTTGCAGACTCCAACAGATTCTCTTCCAGAATGGTTCTGTATTTGGCTCCATCCATCTTCCCATCAATTTTAACCATGTTCCCTGTCCCTGCAGAAGAAAAGCAGGCCCAAACCATGATGCTGCCACCACTATGTTTGACAGTGGGGATGGTGTGTTCAGGGTGATGAGCTGTGTTGCTTTTAAACCTAACCTTTTGCATTTTGGCCAAAAAGTTCGATTTTGGTTTTATCTGATCAGAGCACCTTCTTTCACATGCTTGGTGTGTCTCCCAGGTGGCTTGTGGCAAACTTTAAACGAGACTTTTTATGGATATCTTTGAGAAATGGCTTTCTTCTTGCCACTCTTCCATAAAGGCCAGATTTGTGCAGTGCACGACTGATTGTTGTCCTATGGACAGATTCTCCCACCTCAGCTGTAGATCTCTGCAGTCCAACCACAGTGATCATGGGCCTCTTGGCTGCATCTCTGATCAGTCTTCTCCTTGTTTGAGCTGAAAGTTTAGAGGGACGGCCCGGTCTTGGTAGATTTGCAGTGGTCTGATACTCCTTCCATTTCAATATGATCGCTTGCACAGTGCTCCTTGAGTTGTTTAAAGCTTAGGAAATCTTTTTGAATCCAAATCCGGCTTTAAGCTTCTCCACAACAGTATCTTGAACCTGCTTGGTGTGTTCCTTGGTCTTCATGATGCTCTCTGCGCTTTAAACAGAACTCTGAGACGATCACAGAGCAGGTGCATTTATACGGAGACTTGATTACACACAGGTGGATTCTATTTATCATCATCAGTCATTTAGGTCAACATTGGATCATTTAGAGATCCACACTGAACTTCTGGAGTGAGTTTACTGCACTGAAAGTAAAGGGGCTGAATAATATTGCACGCCCCACTTTTCAGTTTTTTATTTCTAAAAAAAGTTTAAAATATCCAAGAAATTTCATTACACTTCACGATTTTGTCCCTCTTGTTGTTGATTCCTAACAAATAATTACAATTTCATATCTTTATGTTTAAAGCCTGAAATGTGGCAAAAGGTTGAAAAGTTCAAGGGGGCCGAATACTTTTGCAAGGCACTGTATTCCTGGATTCCTTGTCTCGTGTATCAGTTACAAACACTGCAGACATCCCTCGCCAACAGACTTATGTAGTATGAATAGAGTTTAGGAAACCTGAAGTAACTCTCGCACCATTTAAGGTGAAACGGAAAATTCCAACAGGAAGCTGCAGAATAAGAAGCGAACTTCAGCTTTGTCCTAGGGTCCTATTTTATTTTTAGCTCTGAGGTGAGTTTTAATGTTGGCGCCACCACTTACAGGAATAACCAGTCAAAACAAACCTATAGAAACCATTCCCAGTCTCAGATTTCATATCATAACATCTTACTATATTCTGTTCATATCTTACATCATCTCTCAACTCCCGCTGTGTATCGTGACACCCCTACAGCATGATGCGAGTGGACAGCTACCAGGGTGCTGAAACAGACTGTCCTGGCTTGATGGCCGAAGCATATGGCGCGCACACACACAGCTGGAGTCAGCTGGAGTAAATTTACTGAACATACAAATCATAGTTTGGCGCTTTATGGTAGACCTATCCTCAACAGTAAATAGATAGTATAATTCCATATGAAGCAAAACACTCACTGTAATAGGCTAACCAGATATACAACAGACTACAAATAGATTATGATACTCCGTAGACAGTGAACTGGCGGCATGGTGGTGTACTGGTTAGCACTGTTGCTTCACAGCAAGACGATCCGGGTTCGATTCCCGGTCCGGGCAGTTCTGCTTGAATGGGTTTCCTCTGGGAACTCCCGTTTCCTCCCACATGTCCAAAGACATGCATAATAGGTTGATTGGTCACTTTAAACTGCCCGTAGGTGTGAGTGCATGAGTAAGTGTTGGCCATGCGATGGACTGGCGAACTGTCCATGGTGTACCCTGCCTTCGCCCGATGACGCTGGCTCTAGGACCCCCCCGTAACCCTGACTAGCAGGATTAAGCGGCAGATAATAGATGCATGGATGTAGACAGTGAACGGTTCTTGGTGCTACAAAGCAGGACATTTGTTGTTGTTCTAGGACAAATGCATCACGTTTCAGGTTCTTGCCAAACTCAAGCATCTCAGCTGCTAACACGTTTCAAACATTCTAAACTCTAAGAAGAGTCTTTGCTCTGAAACCGTCGAGCTCTTTCTGAAGGAATATCATTCTTATTGTGCCTTTAAGCTTGGTATGCTCCTCATGCCCTCTCCATCCTCCATTACACTCAATGGAGCTCTTCTCCTCTCATGCCCAGACTTAATGCTGATTATGCTAATGCTATTACCTCAGCACAGAGCGCTTTTGCTCAGAAAGATTACACTGCAGTGCTTTTAGTCGGGCTTAGAAATGTACAGTTCTGGTCATCTCTATCCAGTCACGCTGCCCAGCCGTAACTGTATGGCTTTGCTTGATAGTGAAAGGCGTAAAAGCTAAAGGCCCGAGGCTACTACGAAAGCAAGGCCCTGCACAGAGAACCAGACAAGCTCATGTTTCATATAGCAAATATAATTTATTCACACCTGGAGCTCTTTGTGTGCAGGTGATACTGTTATATGACGTACGAGAAAGAAACTGAGGATGTGAAAACAGGACAATGACTTCAATATCTGTGACCCTATTATTGCTTGGCAGATATGATGCTTCATCTTTAAGTTCCAGATCCTGATGTGGAAGCCATCATCTATTTAACCTCCTTTTTTACTATGTGCCAGAGCCAGAGACCACCTTCACTTATTTTATTATCAGTCGAAACAGTGATGAAATATAAAACAGATATTTTTGACTGAATCAGACATAACATATAAAAAATGTGCAAGTCAAAAGAAAATACGTGAAAATATGTTCTAAAATGGGAACTTCTCTGTTCAAAAATTGGAGGAGAAGACCTGGTCAAGCACCAAAACAGTGACCATCACATAAAAAGCACAGTTTTAATTTGAGAGATTTTGTAATTATATTGCGAAAAGCAGGAAATGCAACCAACTTCTAAGACTGAACTTTGTAGCAGAGGTCTGTATACTCACATATCTTGTGGCACAGGACAAAATTTCAAGGTCACGCCTGGAGGTGGGCAGTTAACTATTCCAGTGCTATATATTGTGGCGTGAAGCCTATTGCAGCTGGCACTGGGTCATGTTCCCCAGAATGCTCCGGGATAACCGATTTATGGGCAAGTCTATGCGTTAAGCATGCTTCCCACGTGTGGAGTAAGCTCCCAGTATATATATATATATATATATATATATATATATATATATATATATATATATATATATATATATATATATATATATATTACCACTCAAAAGTTTGGGATCACAGTGAAATGTTCTTGTTTTAATGGAGTATCTTCCTTCCTTAACACAACAATGGACTGACGGGTCTCTAAAGAAAGTTGTTTCTTTCTGGTCATTTTGAGTCGGTCAGCAAGCCATTAACTGCTGATGCTTCAGATACTAAACTAACCTAGAATGTTGTTCTCCCTTTTATACTCACTTATTAGTAGAATGTTTTTCAGCTGTGCATCACAATTGAGCAAGAGTGTCCTAACAACCAATTAGTCCAACAACATCCTTAACTTGGATTGGCGGCCGTACCAGGAGATTTAGACAGAGACTGAGAATTGCTGATAATAGGACTGTATGCAAAATAAGCCTCTATACAAAAATAGGCTTTAATACAAACATTTTTATTCTTTAAAAATCATCTGATACACTTACATTAACTGTGAAATAGACAATATTGTTTGTGAATTGCATGAAAATTGCATGAAATGAAATTCTAAAGTGATTCTAAACTTTTAGGCGGTAGTGTATATATAACCTGCTCAGCAAATCAGTCAATTAGCCTTAGCTGTGAAAAGTACTCTAAGAAAAGTTTCACAATTAAGCTGACAATACTGATATAAGGTTGTTATTTCCAATTGTGGTTATTTCAGAATAAAATAAAATAAATATTGCTGATTTTTAATGCCATATTTTAAAACGTCCTGTTCTAGTGGAAGTGGGAATCAGTCCCAGGTAGATCTCTAATTTGAACATGTATAAAAATATCCCTGCAGATTTCTTTAAAACTGGAAATAAGCCTCCTAAAATGAATGGAGGCTGTAATAAAGGTAGAGTGGACACACTAAAATGTGATATTTAATTGCTGAGTTTTCTGCTAAATAAATGCTGCTGCTTTTTTTGGACACTGATAAACGAAAGCCCGGAAACTAAATTAATAAAAGATGGTCTCTGACTTTTGCACGGTATGTAGTCTAATGACTAATGGGAGCAAGAAAAATAGTGTACTTTTTTTAGCTTACTGTTTGGCTCACACTTTTATTAGTCCTGAATGGCTGCAGTTAATGCCATATTTTAAAATGTCCGGTTGCCCTTCCCTGATGTCCTTAATAAGGCCTTGATTAGAAGCCAAGCAGAGCTTTTATGCACATTAAATTTAATCTAATAAATAAACAAACAAATAAATAAATAAAGGCACCAATGGTTTCTGGCCGGATGGCACAATAACACAAAGTTATTGGAAATCATTCTGTAGGGAACTTTGTGTGGAAATGATTTATGATGCATTCAGGTGTCAGATTGGCCTTGAGGAAGCTGCTAGTGAAGCACTGCAGTGGTGGGACTGCAATGTTCTTATCTTAGGAAAGCGTGCACACAGATACACGTACACTCCACAGGGAGCGTGACCGCATGACTCAATCACAAGGAGAGAAGCTTCCCCTTCAGCACGAGTGAGAGAGCTGAGCACAGAGTGTGAAAAGAACATGCTTTGGCATTAAATAAAGCCATGAAGCATATAGCCAATAGCCGTTGTCCTAGACTGAAGAAGGAATCTAATGAAGAGAGCAGAACCCATCCAATATCAACAAACACCAATTATTAGGAGCTAAACATTCTAGAGACCAAAGACATTGACTAATATATATATATATATATATATATATATATATATATATATATACACACACATACACATTTTTCTTTACTGACTGATGTGATTGGCAATTGGCAACTATAAATCTTCAAATATGATTGTTGGCTCTCACATTTCCTAAAGGGAACCTATGCAGCTCCTTTTTAATGATCATAATTGTATTTTGTTCTCTACTAGAATACATTTCCATGCTTCAGTTTACCCCACCTCTTGATGAGCCCAGTGTGTTCTGATTGGTCAGTGTGCCCACACTGCTGTGGCTATTCCTAATTTGGTTCTATTGTATTAGTTTGAGCCAGAGTCTGATCCTGAAAGCCTGGCAGAAAACCATATTTTGGCCATCTGTATATTATCTTATGAAACAGCAAAGCTTTCAAACATTTAAAATAATTAATCACATTGCATTTGGTATAGTTTGCAACTAATCACAGTTGCCTTATTTGATTTGATTTAAGCACCATTAGCAGTGACAACATCTGTGAGTGGACAAAATAAATACATTAGAATGTATTTATTACTTTCATTAACATCTTTTTCATTTGTGAATGCAGACTCCACAAGAACCTGAACATGAAATCATACCGTTTCCAGTTTTCTTTACAGCCACCGAGAGCAACAGCATCTGTATGTCGCAAACAATGACTTCACATATCATATCATTGCTGTCCAAAGAAAAGCATGCATCTTCAAAATAGGAACGCTTTTGCCATCTCCTGCTAACTTACATTGAAAGTGAATGTAAAGAGTTTCTATTCCAAGAGCTTCTGGAGCATTTCTTTGGTCTATTCATCATGAAATGTTTATACAATGTAAAGAACAGTTGTTGAACTCTGTGGTGGTGGTGTAGAAAAATAAACATCAGCAAAAATGGAGACATCTGTTCTTCTTTGGACAGCAACAATATATATATATATATATATATATATATATATATATATACACACACTTAATGGTTTCAACTACTGCTCTCAAACAGCTCTCGTTACAGTGGAAGCTCTTGGGGGGAACGGTATTCTTCCACTTTGCCGTTGCTTTTGTTAGTTTGATACTTGTTGATTTATCCATAGTTTTTCTGTGAGTGCTGTCTTGAGTACACTGAAATCGATATGCATCAATATCATTTTCTTATAAAATGACACATCAGATTTACATCAGAGATAAACAAATATAGAAATAAGGTTATAAGTAAATATAAATCATGGGCTTCAGTCTGCACTAATATGGTTAAAATGAGAAATAGCGGAATACATACATTATTGTGTGAATTGTTAGGAATTTCAGAGTCACCTCTTTGCTCTACTTGGACATAAAGAGTGTAGAACAGACCTTTTTATCACCTTAAAGGAATCCTATCCTCTCTTCCTGCTCTGCAGCTGAGATCCCTATTCATGCATTTTTGACCTCTAGAATAGACTATTGTAATGCTGTCCCTGTTCAGGTTACAATGTGTGCTAAACTCAGCAGTTAGGGTTTTTACCCATGTTAAACTCAGGCATCACAGTAGTACTACCCTGTACCTTTACACTGGTTCCCTGTACTTTTTTTAATATGTACATTTACTTGTTTTTAAATCTCTCCATATCTATTTTGTTCATTCCAGTCATACTCTCACAACCATTTCTTTCATTCTTCTGGTGCCTGTTCTGGTATTTAGTTTCTCTGACTCAGAGCTCTGGCAGAGTCCCCCCAGTGAACTATACACCTGCCCATCTTTGTCTCATCTCAAGACTCATCTTTCTCAGCTGGCATTCAGTTGAGTTTATAATAATAATTTTATTATTTTATATTATAGTATCATTGGATGCATTGAAAGGTACTAATACCTCAAGAAATAATTAAACTAATTAATTAATTACTACTAATGTGTAATTTTTTATGAAAATAACATGTTAAATAACTTTGTAAGTACTATGAACAAGCCTTTTAGATATATAGGGATTTTATAAATGATGTCTTTACTGATATATTATATACTAAGTTATATTACAAAGTTAATGTACTCTTAATATTGGTTGATTTTACTGACCATTTTACTGGCCAGAAAACATAAGGGTTGGGGTCTGAAAGAAAGCCAAGAGCACATTATAAGATTTACAGTGCTTGTGATGCCACGCTCAGCTCACGTCTCAAACTGACTGCCAATCATTTCTAAAACTGCTAAGAAAAAATGTTGGTACTCACTGTGTATTCTGTCCACAGGCAGGTTCAACATGGGGAGAGAAAGAGAGGAGCGAGGAGAGAGAAAGAAAAACTCGAGTGAAAAAGAAATTCATGCAAATCCAATGAACAATGGAAGTCCATGCAAAATCCAAAACAAACGAACGAAACCACTTTGCATTATTATAGTTTCAAATGCTGATTTATGAACATTACTCATTACTTGTACGTACATCTCAATAGCAGAAAACAGGTCACTCTGTGTGTGTATAGGTCAAATGCATAGTAGTAGTAGTAGTAGTAGTAACAGAGTAATTCTTAGTGATAGAAAACTTCACTAGTAATACCATGTGGTGTCCTTCACTGAATTCATCTGGGATTTGCATTGAAGCCCCAACATACACCTGGACTAATCTAGACCTTTTTCAATATCCACCACAGACTGATCACACAACGCTTTACCATCACAACAAACCTGCACTTCAAATTACAAACTATTTAAACCTGGTATGATATTTCAGTCTTTCTGTTCAGTGAACAGTTGACAATGTTTGAACTCGTATATATTGTCTTGTGTATTTATGTTGTATCTGCACTCTGTGTGGTTCTGTATAACATCCTGCTGTAGTGTGTTGCAGCACGGGGCCTGAGGGACAACATTTTGTTCCTGTGTGTACAAGTTATACTGAGGGAGGAGAATAAAAAATGTGGTGCGTGTGCACCGCTGCAAAGCCAGAAGGTCTGGCTCAATGTTAGGGCTTAAAGACAGTCAACACTACACCAGTGAAGACAGGACTAGAATAGTAGATGATTCGCTTAGAGATATGATCAACGACTTCGCCACACATCACTGCTGCTGGAATAAAATCTTGTATTTTCAAAGTAAAAGCAGAAGAAAAATAACATGATTTACTCTGAATAGAAGTTAAATGTTAACATGGAGGGTGGTTGTACGGGTGGTCTCTGTACAAAAATTGAGAAAGGTTTTGCTCTGACATTGTCTACACTAAAATAATTGCAATGCATGTTCCTTAGAATGCCCATTTGTGCCAAGTAAAAAAAAATATATATATTTTATAAAAATTTATTAGGCAGCAGTATGTGAACTTTTGGCCTATATTTATTATAATTTATTACAATTATAATTCATGATAATTATAGAATTCGTCCTAATATTTTGACTTAGTGTATCAAAACTGTGACCTATTTTCTCAAAAGCTTACTCAGATTAAAAACTTCTTACTCTTAGTCAAAATCTGGAAAAAATCCTGATCAGATCCTGTTATTTTTTTAAACAAAACTATTTTGATTTCTTAAGCCAAAATTTAAATATATAAATTATAATTATATGAAACACTTTAGACAATTACAATAATAACATTGGGCAACATATTAATATTTTAATATTCAGTCATGTTTGCTTACTTGTGGTTTGTTTTTAGGTATGAATGGAATCTACACACACTCAAGCACAAAGGTGTGAACAATTCTGCAGCTGAAGAAAATATCATGAATCTGATGTGGACTTTTTCTTAGTGGTTTTCCCCAAAAATAACTTAATAAAAAAAAACTTTACGAAGAGATATTAGTGAACAAAGGCTTCAATACAAAAAGGATCAAAAGGGGAATATTATAAATAAACTTGATTCTTGAGGTGCAGGTGGAGGTGCAGGTGTGTTACCAGTGATGGTGTAGGGATAATAGTTCCACGCCTTCTCCGTCACATAGAAAATCTTAGGAACCACTGCTCGAGCCCAGCTGGGCAGCTTGCTGAAAAAGAGAGAGAGCGATTAGAATGAACAGGGACGTACAAATCTGTGCTGATAAGGGAGAGCGATACTTAACGTGTTGCTGCCTATGTTACATGCTGCCTTTAGTCTTCAGAGCATTTCCTGTTTTTTTCTGTAGCTCAGCAGAACATTTGCTGCACTAATTGTGATGTTCTGGGCTGAAACCATGTGAATAAGAGTGTGCAGAGCCAAACACAGTGTTAAATGAACCACCACAACTATCAGCTGTAATTCAAATGTCAGACCAATAATTAGAATTTTGATTTACCATTTATCAGCCAATAATATATTGGATGCCAATAACACTCCCTTAAATGAGAGGGGAGAGAGAACCAAGCTATCAGCTCAATCTGCTGGGCTATGGGCTGCAAGAACAGTAATAAAGGCAGCCTAAGAGCATCTGTGAAGGATTGCTAATGGTTGCTCGAGGGAGTAACGGCTCATTTACACTGATTTAGGTCTAGATCGCCCAACCGTGAGCTCAAGATGAGCTAGTTTGAGTTTGGCACTGCGGCTTTACCTGCTAAGGCTGAACGATACAGAATGTTGAAATTAAATTATCACATTGCAGTCTGAGTCCTACAAAAGGCCAACGACAACAAATATGAATAAAGGCTGACCTGGTTGGACGACTTGGTTCATCCAAACACACCTAAACACATTCCAAACATCTCTGATTGTTCATGAAGCTCTGAGTCCAATTTAAAAAAGTAATTTGGTCTCATTCCCATTTCTGCTTCCCTTTCTCAAGCAAGTTCTGAGTGCCCCCAGTGGTCAGAGCTTCTTTTAGTTATTTCAGCTTACACATACTTTAACTGCACAGCATAGGTTCATATTAACCACTGGCTGATACTGGGCTCAATCCAATGTTTGCTTTTCATAGATAAAAGAGTTGTACATTACAGACATCAAGCACAAGTTATGAAAACCAATCCTGTTTATTGACCAACCAGATGATTTTTGCCACCAGTTATATACTTTATATCACATATTACTTAATTACTTAACAAATATTACTTAATTTATTACTTAATTTATTTTATTATAAACAACTTTTTTAAAATGTTTAGCTGGCTGCCTAGTGAGCAGTTCACCTGGAGAAGCAAAGTACACTGGAATAAGACTAACACAACAATACAACATATATATATATATATATATATAACAACATGGGCTAATAAAGACTTAGTTTAGCATGTGCTTGGTTATGGAACATGGTTTGAATGGCTCAACTTGTCATGTAGTATTATGGCCACCCTGTCGTTTAATAATGGGTTAACCAAAAGACGTATGATTTTAAAGATGCTCTTTTCTTTCATTTGCTCTCCAGGACAATGCAACACTGAACAGTAACATGATTGCATTTATTATTATTAATATTATTATTACTGTCATTACTATTACTATTATTTCGGCCTTGCTTATTCTTTTAATATATATTTAAGATTAAACTGGATGGAATATTTTGATGTGAAAACATTTGATACACAGGACAGCTGTACCGATTTTAGGTTTCTGTGCTTATTGTAGCTTTCTGTAATAGCAGTTTTGCAAAAGGTGGTAATTATAAAATAAAAATATATTCTCTAAAGCTGAACACAGAGAGCTGCACCACCAAGGCCTGAGGAAGCAGTTCACATCTTTTATCCTCCTCGAACCTACAATCATATTGCCTACTCAGGCTAAACTCTCCAGAATACAGGGAGCTAATTCCAGCCCGGCCTGGCAGATGGGAGTTTGGGGGGGAAAGGGTGATGAAGAGAGAAATTTACATCCAGATGAATTCAGCGACTGAAAATAGTGTCAGTTCCGCCCCCCTGCTGTGTCCCAAATACAGTGGATGCAGAGGGATCGATTTCGGCCTGGAGCCAGCGGCGAATGTCTAGCCAGCGGGAGCACGAGAACATTTAAGCCGGCTGCTCATATTCCAAAAGTGTATGATTTTGCACACCTGCAATGGTGGACTGGGCGGGCACGCGGCACACGGAACATCATGTAGCCTATAAAGATGCAAATCAGTCATAAAACAGGATCTGAATAAAGTGGCACTTACTTCCAGTGATGTATATCATATTAAACTGGAGAAAGAGTTACAACGTTAAAAATCATTACTGTAGTGGATTTGTTCTTCTGTAACTGCTGAATATATTGTGGCTATCATATCAAAACCTTTTGTGGCATTGAAGAACGGCATGGAACATTTACAGGAGTGTTTCATGACAAGCTTGTAGTTAAGATGGACTAGAAGTTACTTGAAATAAAAGTGATTACATTAAAGCTGAGAGAAGATTGTTTAACAATATGTTGTAGGTTTTTAAGTGTAAGACATGCATCATCGGGTCTTTAGAGGTGATTCTCTGAACAGTAGTTTTCCAGTTATCAGATCTCAATATTAACAATAATTCAAATTCAAAGAAATCTGCAGGGATATATTTCTAAACCTGAAAAGCTAAGTCTTAAGAATTGCTTCCACGTTCTGCTTTTCAAGATCCAAGCACTAAGGTGTCGTCTCGCAGTGGAAGGATGTACAAAAACGGCTGTAGATTTTTTTAGATCAAGAAACAAGAGTGGAACCTGACGTTCTCCTCTCTCTCAAGGTTAAAAGCTTTATATACTGTTTACCTGATCGTGACTGTCTAGGTGGTCTATCAGGTCCTGTACAGATGCTACGAGTTCTCTTTTCTCTATAATCTCTTAATTTTGGAACTTCAGTTTTGAAAACTTCTACTTTTACTCATTTTCCTTCAGCATTTTCCTTCCTTATACAGCTGGAAGATATCTATATCTAAACATTTTACATTAATCTCCTGAAAGATGAATCACTTGTACATTGGGTCTTTAGAGATGATTGTCTGCACTGTCCTTTTCCAGTGATCAGATCTCAATATTAACGAGAAAAAGTGTTCAAAGAAATCTGCAAAGATATATTTCTAAACTTGAAAAGTTCAGTCTTAGGATCTGATTCTGTCTCTTGAAAAGCAGAACGTGGAACGTGGAGGCACCGAGGTGTCTTCTCGCAGTGGAAGGATGTACAGAAACGGCTGTAGATTTTTTTTAGATCAAGAAACAAGAGTGGAGCCTGATGTTCTCCTTTCTCTTTTTACCTGATCGTGACAGTTTAGGTGGTCTACCAAGTCCTGCACAGATGTTAGGAGTCCCCTTTTCTCTATAATCTCTTAACTTCCGAACTCCAATTTTGGAAACGTCTGCTTTTTTACTTATTTTCCTTCCTTATACAACTGAAATATATCTATATCTAAATCCTTTAAATGAATCTTCTGAAAGATGAATCACTTGTACATTGGGTCTTTAGATGTGATTGTCTGCCCTATCAATTTCCAGTGATCAGATCTCAATATTAACAAGATTTTAAAAAGGAATTGGCCTATATATTTTGCATTAGGCCTTAATTAACTTGTTGCTAACTAAGTTTCTTTCTACAGCAGAGGCCATTCAACACAGGAGGATAAGTGTAGGAGCTATGCTTTGTGTTTGTTTGTTTTTTAACAGTTAGAGCTGCTTCTGGTTTAAAATGTGTTTGAATTTCCAATAACTGTTGTGTCATTAAAAAAGGATGCCTCGCTCGACTTTTTCGTGAGAAAATGCAAGAATCCTCCTTACACTGAAACTGAGACGAGACCAAGTCAAAACGACAAGACTGAGACCAGATAGTTATACCACTACCCAATTCATGTACGTGCTTTACGATTCATGATGAATAGACCAAACGAATTAGCCCAAAAGCCCCCCCCCCCATAAGCGGCTGTTGAATAAACCTGTACTTGAGCTCAGAGTAATTCCAGAGGAGACGAACTGCAGCAATTATATTACTTGCTATTATTAGTTCACATTATACTGGGAAAATGAGTTACAGTGCTGTTATACTACTGCAGTTGATTTTCCTTTCTTCAACCCTACTGTTAAAATATGAATATACTGTTTGAGACCACCCTTCAGGTAGTTAAAGGGGCCACAACTTTCATGTTTCAGTAACAGGAAAACTCTGCTTTTCAAGATCCAAGTTTTTGACCATTGTCTTTTCTTGATGAGGGGCTTTATGGCAGCTACTTAGTCTTTCAGACTCATAGCGTTGAGGTGTCTTCTCGCAGTGGAAGGATGTACAGAAAAGCCTGTAGATTTTTTCAGATCAAGAAACAAGAATGGATGTTCTCCTCTCTCTCAAAGATAAAAGCTTTATATACTGTTTACCTGATTTACCTGATTCCTTCAGCATTTTCCTTCCTTATACAACTGGATTATGTTATATCTAAGCATTTTAAGTGAATCTCCTGAAAGATGAATCACTTGTACATAATGTCTGTTTTGACTGGAAAGAAAATGAATGAAAGGTACACAGTACTGTGTACAGAAGTCACGTTTACTGAACTAACAGATGCTGTTTTGTGTGTCCAGTAACGCCGCTCCACGCAGAATCAGTGAGTGATGGTTTGCCGAAGTGCTGCGCTACACACACATTCACACATGCAGGCAGGTGGCCGGTGGGCGTAAACGCAGGTACAGCTCCTCGGAGCCAAAAACTGAAATTAAACACAGTCTCATTCAAGCCCGACCTCACCCGCCTCTCTTCCCACGCACTTCTCCAGGCTGCAGCCGCCCTCTCCTCCGTCTCTCTTTTCATCTCGCAGCCTTTCTTTTGTTTTCTCCCAAGTTCCCTTCGTCTCTCGATTTGCATACGTTCCTCTGTTCTTCCAAATCTGCATGCCTTTCATCCCCCCGCCGACAATCCTCTTATCCAGTTAGTCCAATATCAGTCAGAGAGAAATGAGCGATGATGATTCTCAGCACTGTGCCTGACACAGCTGTAGTCTAGCAGCACGTAAGGAGGTATTTGATTGATCCATTGGTGGAGGCACTGAAATAAAGGCACTGGAACAAAACTCAACAGGCACTGACTGCGTTTTTGACTTGTCACTGGAGATATTTCAGTACTAAATTCAGAGCTAATTAATCTGTAGGTGCTGTATGTTCTTCACATCAACTGAACAAGCTTCTAACCAACAAGGAGGAGCAGCAGTGTGAGGAAGAGTATTACTGTCTAAGCCACTCTAACAGTCCAGGGAGTCCAGCAGACGTATTAGTGCTAGATATAAACATGATGCCAGTGATATCAGTGATGATACTAAGAGCCTGAGATAATGGGTGTGTCTCAAAACCTAGTGAGTGGCTGCATAGATAGCATTTTAAGTCATAGTATGCACACTCCTGCATACTATTCTTATAAGGTATATAAGAAGTAGGCTGTCCCAATTCTTATATAACTTAAACATGCTGTCTACTGAGGCACCTTATTTGACCTGATTTTAAGTAAGCATCGAATGCTTCCTCAGCCGCTAAGGCAATCCCATGATGCAACGCAGGCAAATCTACAAGCAGTGAAGTCGTTTTAAAATGTAAGTCATTTCGATTCTCTCTGGTGTTTTAATGTGTTTCTTGTCATATTTTCACACAACTTTGTAACGAGTCGTTGACCATTTTGCAGTTTTATACTTAAGCCATTAGCATTTACGCTAGCAGCAACCAGCTAAGCCACTGATCGCGTACTGCAGTGGGCGGGAACAAGCCGTGATGCTGTTGCTCTCTGACTAGAGGGTCTCAGTAATCTGTTTTATGAGGAGAGATGTCGGACAGAACGCTGCTACTTAAACAGATGCCTAGCTAGTCACTGCCTACTTAGACACTCACTAGGTTTTAAGACACACCCAATGACTGTCCTCCTGTCTTGTTACACGCTGTTGGAAGACTGACCATCAGGGCCTCCTACCAACCAGCTCTCGTGTTCATAAGTGCCAACTGTAACAACCTCAGTTACATCACTGTGCCACCCAGATGTACCAGCACTGAGACAGGATGGGACTGTTTCAGCTCATTCTCACTTTTCATAAAGACTTAGTCAGACTGCCCCAGTCAGAGACTGCCTCTACCAGTGCAGATTCTGAAGCTTTTCCATTTAGATTTCAAACAGAGACTCTCTTTGCTTTTGGTATTTAGTTTATTAAACTATAAATACTGTTTGACCAGAGGAGGATGGGTCTCCCCTTGCGAGCCTTGGTTCCTCTCAAGGTTTCTTCCTCCAGTCTGAGGCTGGCTTGCTCACAGAGGCATGTATGTTGTAACTGTCTGTTTTCAAAACTTCTGTAAAGCTGCTTTGTGACAACATGGTTGTGAAAAGCGCTCTATAAATAAACTTGACTTGGATTCAGTTTCAGCTCCTTTGAAGAACTCATGTTCCAAACAGTTTGGGAACCAAACAGAAAGACTTCTAGTTCTCATGCTTACACAGACAGTAACACAGTTTTGTGTAAAACTGATGAAACGAGTGATATGGAGTCGATTTCGAAATGTTTGAGAGTCCGAGTCAACAGAGAGTCGACTCTATTAATGATTCTTTTCATCGTTACTGGCTCAAGGGACGTGTTTATGGAGGTGTGTGTAAAGAGGAATGACTGAATGGTGTGGGTTTTTTTACCAACATATAGAATTATGTCAAGCTCTGATTTTGTAAGCACAAAATCTGCTCACAAAAACATTTTCAACATGCCTGCCTCTATACTGCACTCTAAATCTGCTACCCTACATTCTCTTTGCGAGCAGATTTGCAATATAAAACATAAAATGGAAAACAAACAATACTAATAAAAGGAGGTTGTGGAAACGACAATGAAGCCTCTTATTAAAATCTTCACTTCCATCTGAAATGGTGCTGCAGCTCCCTTTCGACTGCCATGCAAAAACTGCATCATTTATAGTAGAGTTAGGTTGGACCTTAGAAAACCCGGCATTGTGCATCACCAGACAAAACACTGAAGTGCACAGTGTTTCAGAGTTAGATTTTTTCAACCCTAATGATGCTGAAAAAGAAGTCGTTTTATTTTTGCCAAACCTGGTGCTCTACATTTTCTAGGACATAGAAGAATCAGAAGATGTGAATGCTAAGCTAAATGGAACAGATGCCACAGATATGCCTGTATAAACCCACAGAACACAGATATACAATTGAATACATTTTATTGTACAACCCATTTTATTGTACAAGGGAAAACCCCCCCCCCCCCCCCCCCAAAAAAAAAGGACAAGGCCGTTGGATTATTGGAAAATTGGATTCTCATGATCTTCGGGTTCTGTACTGGAAATCACTTCATGGGCTCCGAACACTTCCAGAAATCATAGTCTGTGAATCCATAAATGAAAGTTAAAGCTGTATCATGCAAAGAAGAAACCATAATCTAGAAACACCGGCATCTTCTCTAGACCACAGCTCATTTTAAATAAACTGAGGCGAAGTGGAAAACTGGTCTGTGGTCAGATGAATGAAAAATGTAAATTCTTTCTGGAAACCACAGACACCATGTCCTTCAGACTCAAGAGGAGAGAGACCATCCAGCTTGTTATCAGCGCACAGTTCAAATGCCTGCATCTCTGATGGTTTGGAGCAGCATTAGTGCCTATGGCGTGAGCAGCTTACACGTCTGGAAAGACACTATCAATGCTAAACAGTATACAGAGGTTTTAGAACAGCATCTGCTCCCATCCAGACGGCAGCTCTTTCAGGGAAACCGTGCATATTTCAGCAATGTTAAACCACATACTGCATCCATCACAACAGCGTGAAGAGGAGCCTGGGCCCTAACTGGCCTGCCTGTAGTCCAGACCTTTCACTAATAGAAAACATCCGGCACATCATGAAACGAAATATCCAGCAAAGACGACCCAGGACTGTTAACCAGCTAGAGTCCTACATCAGGCAGGTATGGGACAACAAACTTCTCCCAAAACTTCAGAAATGGGTCTCCTCACTTCCCAAACGTTTACAGACTGTTGTTAAAGTAAAAGCACTATGATCTGCTGAGAATGAAATATGGGTCTATGAGATAATTTCATTATTTTAATTTATATTTATTCACACATTTTACACTGCGTTCTACTTTTTTTTGTAATCTGTCTTGTATGCCTCTATTTCAAAACATAACTTTTAGTGCATAATTTTCAATTTAGTTTAAAATATTGAGGAAAAAAATACATTAGAAATACAGACAGCACCAAAGTTTTTTTGCTCAGGCAACGTTTTTATGCTTTATTATTTCTTATTATTTTATTATTTCAAATATGTTAAATTCAACAAATAAACAATATCTGTGCATTAAACTGAGAAAACGTACAGAACTTACAAAACTAAACACAGCAGAGTTTCAGCTCCTCTGGACTGTAACCGGAAGCTGTTGGTTCCTCTGGTGTAAGACGCTTGTTTGCAAGCTGCTATCATGATTGGTCCAATAAAGAACTGCAGCCTGAACCGACTGAACCCAGCAAAACAGTCCCTCAGAGGAACTAGCCAATCAAAGGCCATGGAGGGTGCAGACTTTGGTTCAATAACTGCTGTTATTCCAGACGTGCGGTACGTCAGCGGAAAGCAGCCAGCGGGAGCTAAAGCCTGAGAACCCCCTATTACAGTTTTATAAACCTAAACAATTACACTCCTTTAGTTAGGCTGTAGTGAAACTGCGCTTCACTGACTGATTTCACTATCACTTCACAAAACTCATACATTTTTTGTTACTACAAACACTGTTGACCACTTCAAAGAGAGTTCTGGTGAACAGATCTCAGTTGAGCTGAAGTGGGAGTCAAAGTACAGGGTACTGGGGGAAAGCATGATGTGGGTTTTTATATTAAGAGTCAGATGCACTAAGTCATTCTGCCAGATTCCAGGTGTTAATAGGACATGTTATGCATTAAACTAGCACACGAGCCGAAATGAGCAGCTTATGCAGCGTGCACATGAGACAAAACGTACTTCTCTTCCTCGTACCTACACAACAGAGGCAGGATCATCAGTAATGTGGAAGAACTGCACAAAATACTGATACTGAACATACTCTGTTCAATAAGTCTGCACTAGAAACTAGAGGCAGTTTTAAACAGAACTGTGTCATTGTAAAAGCAGATGTGTCATAAGCATGCTAAGACTTCCTTCAACAAAGACGGTAATATGAAAGGTTAGATAAAGGCACACACCTGGACGCCATATTGAAAAAGCATTCAACAACAGAATTTCAACTTTATTTCAATCCATAGAGCTCCCAAGCCCTGTTTCACCCACACTTCCAGTGCATCGCTTAATGGAATGCTTTTCAGTCTAGCGCTTGTGCTAACATTTTAAAATGTCCACAAAGTCTGTGCAGGCAACTGCCACAGAGTAAAAATCCAGGAAAATAAAAATAAATAAATAAAAACAACTAAATGCTAATTCTATCATTCATGGTCATTATCAAAGAAAACTCTAGTTAAGCCTTTCATGCTGTACACACATTTCACAGCAGTGCTGTAAGCTGGATAAATGCCCAGGGCTACAAATAATACACATGACCAGCTTCCAACATCTCTGTGTTTCATTTCTTTTCTGAGATAAATGAGCTCTGTTCTGATTGGCTGCATTGGACCGAGCCTCATTCAGAAAAGCACTCAGAGCTCAAACACTTCTAAGAACTTCAAAATGAGTGGACGGCACTTATCTGCTAATTCAAAACAGGCTGTTTTTGCAGTTTCGTTTTTTATCAATAGATTGTATGTACTAGGAGTGAATAGTATGTGGAAACACTGTCAGAGGGACGTCTGAAGAACTAGGTTAGAAGCTGTACTGCTCCATATCACGTACAGTGTATGTGTGAACGGCTAATGCATGCGAGCCGTAGTAGTTATGCTGCTGCAGCAATTTTCTTTCTAGCCAAAGAGGACAGCCAGCAGCCTGACATGCAGAACAATGCTGTTCACTGCGCAAACATAAGCATCCAATCCAGTTCAGAGGTCTGATTGTTCTGATAGCAGTTCTAGCATGCAGGCTTTTTTTCCCCTCCAGTTATCAGTACATCAGTGAAGGAATAAACCACGTCACCTACAATCAGTAGCTGAGGAAGGCATATGCTAACCATGTCTTTCATAGATAGTATATGTGAAACGGGCTGCTAGTGCACTGATCTGCCATCTTTTAGTTTCCTGAAATGTAAAGTAAGTTCTCTATGGTTCACATCTTTTCATTATAAATCTTTTTACTACATGGCCATGTTGTCTACCTTTTGTTGACTGTCGTAAAATTTTAAGTGTCTTTAAGTTCTTGAAAAACGCTATAGAAGTTAAATGTATTATTTATTTATTTATTTATTTATTATTATTATTATATCTTTTGAACCCAGTGCCTCATAAGTGAGCAGGCAGTCCTATGTGCAGTTGCGTGATTAGCTACAGCCTTAATGATGCCAAAGAGGGAACCCTGTGCTTACACTGGCTTAGTTGAATAAGGGGAGTTTGGGACATGGAAGTCACACTCAGTGAACCTTTTGAACTGTTGTCTCCTGCCTCAAACACAATTCCTGCTTTTACACAAAAAGGCAGTAAAAGGGACCGATTCTAAAATCTTAGACTGCTGCATGTCGGTCTTCACAATGACATCTTATCAATAACATTTATATCCTAAACATTTCCATACAACAACAAAGTACAACTGCATATGTGAGATGTGCATTTTACACAGTCTAAACCAATTTAATTTCAGAGCTGCAACTATCCACTTCATAATCTAGACATGTTCTGGCCCATTTTGTGGCCACATGGAAGTCACATTAGGCATTTTGTCTCCCCTATCACACACATACATCTGTCCCTCAGAACACACTGGTCAGCAGCCTGGCTGTGTCTCAGAAGCTGTTGGGGTCTGTGGCCAAAGTCCTTACTCACCCCAGTTATACTGCACGGGGAGTCCATGATCACAGCTGAGCTGAAGGAGTGTTCCCATACCGAGCGTGGGCTGCAAACTCCCGCTGGACCCACCAACTCCCCTGCTGGGCTTGGCTAGCTTCAGAAACAGAGCTCTTTCAATGGCCAAAACAGCGGCAGTTCTGGAGGGAGGCTGAGGGATAAAAGGCTGTCCTTTCAAGCTCAGCTGTCCATCAAATCACACTAGTTCACTTTGTCAGCTCTTTGTTTTAGTCTTTGATGTTTTTTTTCTGAATAGCTGCTTAAACAGTTGCTTTCGCTCAGGCACCTCACCGCTGGCTCGGTCACACTGTGATTCTAGCTGCTGACAGCAGAAACGCTGCCTGCTATGTTTTTTTTTTTTTTTTTTTTTTACAATCAATAGAAAGATTTCTTGTATTATTCAACTCCGTTGCAAGATTCCTTAAATCAGAAAACAACAGATAGACTCGGCCACAAAGTTTTCAGTGTCTTTCATAGCAAATACAACAGCAGCTTTCAAAACGTTTTTCACAGGTGCACAGGACCTCAAAGAGAAACCACAAACATTGCCAGGAAAGAAAACTGGGCAGCTCTTTGTTTGAAGGCTGCCTACACAGGATACATAGCACATGCATAATACTTTAATAACCTATCTAGAAAGCAATACTTCACAGTTTTTGAACAATGCATGCAATTAATCGCAAGACAACATACAGTATTTTACTGGCTCTACCCAATAAGCAGCATTAGCGGCTGTTTGGGGGCCCCCGGTCAAGTTTTAAAGTATAAGTCCCCATTATTGTTCATATAACTTGTATCGTTTGCCATAATCATTGTTATTAGTAGAGACGGAAGAATCGATCGGCTATGTATCGGTTTCAGACGATTTTGAATCAAAATATGTGATCAGCGATCGGCCGATCTCGATCGATGGTGGTACCCAAATGAGCCTAATTTCTGTATTTCCAGCTAGCGTTTCATCCAGGAAGAGGAGCCCTGCGTAAAAGCCCCTCCGGCCAGCTCCCTGCAATTCCTATCTGAACCGCTAGGTGGAAATACATACCTTTTCATTTTCGTCAGACTGACTAAAGCAGCGGCCTCGCGAGAACAGTTTAAGCGCTCAGACTCATCCAGGGCGTTCTGTAACATCTGTAAAATTAGTAAAATCAGCGTCTCTCGCGGAGGAACCAAGACAAAGACATTTAACTCTACTAATCTGATACAGCGCTTACACCACGCAGCTGAATACAGTGAGTATCAGTAAACAGCAGAGCTAGCACGCGCAGCCCAGAGAACCGTGCAGACCAGATCTGACCAGTTTGAACAGAACAGCAGCAGAAACAGCCAGAGAGCTAAAAGAACCACAGCCAGAGTGATTGAGTTTATAGTTCTAGATAAGCAGCTCTTCTCGGCTGTAGAAGATTCTTGCGCTTAATATTCCACCTGGATCTACGCTCTGCTGTTCCTAGTAAGAAATACTTTTCCGATGTGGCTCTTCTGGAGCTGTATCAAGCGGTTTACTCCCACATAGACTTCTAATTTAGTTAAAGATATTTTTTTTTTACTGTTTTACACGGGCTCGTTAAAAATGGTAATAAACCAGTTTCCACCTTGTTTCATGACTTGCTTGCGCTAATAATATGTAGTCCTGCCGTGTCTAACAGCCCCGCCCTCGATTGGTATCGGCTATCGACCGATCGCGCTGAAAGGTGATCGGTGATCAGAATCGGCCTCAAATACGCCATCTCTAGTTATTAGTTAGCCTCTAATGCTACAGTACAGCTAGTCTGCTGCTATGCAGGAAACTTGTGTATGACTATTTGGCTACGCTACTAGAAGTGGCACAAACACTCTTTTAAGGGTATTTTTGATGTTTTTTTTTTTTAGAGATGTGTAGAGATGCAAGTAGTCCTAGATTAGATACACGTCCAATTGATAATCATGTGACCCTAATGAGAACGCTCCGATTGGAGTTTGTGTGTGTATTTTTTTCCCCCCACTGCTCTACTCCATCATTAAGCATTAAATGCTGCAAAAACATCTGATCCTTTTCTCCTTCATCTCGCTCTAATGAGCAGCTGTGAGCGGTTCAGAGCAAACGATCTTGCCGCTGAAAGCTTGTTCTGTGGGTCAGTTTGTTCTCCGTTCATGACGTGCGTGGTTTATTTATGTGACATTACTAATTAGGATGTTTCTATGCAGGTGGTTTTAAGAGGCATCCATTAATGTATCAATGTTTGGGTTACATTCAGGCTTATACAAATCCTTTCCATACTGAACAAACAAGATTAGATGGAAAATAAATAAACGTCCTGACAATATTCAGTCAAATGAACTACCAAAACACAAACAGGACACATTAAGTAACCCTGATCATTCAAAGCCATAACAGATCCTCAAAAAACATCGTGCTTGGGGTCCCAAAAATACTAGCTCTGACCCTGATGTTTTAAGTTTACTGGGGTTAAACTAAAGTGACATACCTAACATCTAAGAAATGGAAATTACAGCTGTTCATGTTTTGTTTAGTTTCTTACATACGATTACACTTTGAGAGGCTATTTTGATTAATTTAGCCGTAACAGTACTTAGAAACTTTAGCGCTGCTCTGTCTAATCCACTCATACCTATGCAATACGCCCTAACACTCAGTGTTTCTAAAGTACAGAGAAAGATCCACAACCCACATATTACCTACTCTGTGGGGGTCCTGACCACTGAAAAACAGAGTAACAAAGTATACAGAGAAACAAGTGGACTGCAGTCTGTAACTGTAGAACTATAAATGGACAAAGACTGTAGACACCAAGTATTTTCATATATATCAGAAAACATGTATGAAAATGACCAGCTCTGTTCAAGGCAGTAGGGAACTGTGACCCTTAAGCCTCAGCACCCCCCAGCCAACCAGTTTCTGTGCTTGTATTCTGTCTTTTTTCCTCCTTTAATCCTTTTTTTCTCTCGTGATTTAATATTTTTACTCACTCATGATCAAACAGTTAAGCCCGCCCACTTAGAGGGAAGATATGATTGGTCAGTTTTACTGTCATTTAAAATTGGTATTGCGCTGAATAATAACTGCCTGGCCCCCTCTGTACATGAACAGAGGGACCACCAATCACCAACATTCTGCGGAGGCATCACAGTCCTTATAGGGGGAGACACAGACAGACAGGCTTCCACTTAACCCCTCACGCTCCAACACAGATTGAATAGACACGTTTGAATAATTTATTTGCCTATATTTTTGTAATTGTTTAGATGTTGATTGTCAAACTAAGTAGATAAAATAAATTTATGTGTATATATAAAATATATGTGTGTGTATGTGTGTGTGTGTGTGTTAAGGATATTTTAGGCCCAGAGAGGGCGTAGAGGGCCATGGCGGTTTCCCACTGGGGCAGGGTCAACACAATCTTCTGTAGAACTGATATATGGTATAGTCCAATTAGTTCTGATGTATAAGTAGAACAAATGTCTGTCCATTTTAATTCAGGTATCATCATTTCTATTCAATGTCACTAATTTCAGGAAACGTTTTGTCTTTTTACAAGGGCACATGTTGTTTTTCCAATTCTTAAGCATAGCTTTAAAAATATCGTATTCAATGCTTATGCATGTGTTATAAAGCCCCACTGCAGGTACAAAATACAAATAAAGAGAATTCTTTTCTGATTGGCTGCCCTGTGTTGTGCTTCATTACAAAAGCAGCAAGAGACTGTCTGAAGTAACAACAAGTCTTTATCACTTCAACATCAATAGATGGGTTAAAGCTTTTGGTATGCTATGTTGCAGACTTTGCCACTTCAAGTTATGCTGATAATAGGCATGCTTGTCTGGCATTTTGACTTATTCGTGCAAAGTCGTTAAAGTCTCTAAAAACTGAACCACATTATATGTATCTGAAAAAAGACAATACCAATTGGATTTTCAAGAAAATCCCATTAAAAAGAGAAAGGGCCAAACCATAAAACCTAAATTCTTTTTTAACAAGTGCACAGTTTAAGCTGCATACTTTAGAAACATAATAAAATATAAGCATTTGTACACTAACCTTTGTGCCAGGGCTTTATTTCTAACCATTTGCAACAGAAAAGATGCTAAACACCAGGTATACTCTCTGTGGATGATTTGATCAGGGAAGTCACAAGCTGAAGGTTCATCGACTGCTGGCAAGAAGCTGCCCGTAACAGAGAGAGATGTGTCCTCTGCCGCTGTGTCAGCCTGAAGTTGGCACAGAGGTAAAAGTGAGGCCGCTCTCACTGCTGTAGCTCTATAATGACATCTCTGCCCTCTCTGTGAAAGCAATCGAGCTGCAAAGCTCAGCTGAAATAGATCCTAATGCCTCTCTTAAAATGGCCTCATCTCTTGGGCTGTGGAGAAAGTATGCTCGCGAAGGCCAGCGGAATGTTAAGAATTCTCTATTTGAGCTAGATGCACTGGTTCATGTGGAAAGACACTTGAGTATCAGATGAAAAAGGACAAATGTGTTTGAGTTCAAGAAGTAGGAATGCACATCAGGCCAATAGTGCTACGCACAATATTCAGTTCCATTTTTTAGTTTATTATTAGAAGACCTCTGGCTTAACAACTGTTCAACAAGTAAGCTGCACTCATTGAAGGGTTTGTTGTGTTGTTTCTGGTTAAAAGGAAAAAAAATACTTTAGAAGTTTAAGTCCATAATTTTTTTAATTTTCAAAAGTATTTAGAGCAGTTAAATGCAACATGATCTAGAGAAATTTAGAGAATCACAACTGTTCAGAGAGGTGGTGAAAAAAAACAAAGATTTGAAAAGTTTAATAAAGTCTATAAAATCTCCCTCACAGAAAATTATTACATGAAATCATTAACCCTAAATAATAAAGATAAACCCTAAATAATAAAGATAAATAATAAAGAATTAGCTTACTTAGATACTCAACAGTAGAATACTCTGATCAAATCAGATCGGTTGATATTGAATAGAGAATTACTCTGAAAGAATCGGTATCGACTGATATTTAAGGCTAAAATACTTGGGGCAGATCGGTATCGCTCGATCATTGAGAGTAAGCTACTCTGTTTGGATGAAATCTGATTGGACTGAATAAAAAACGTATAAGCCAATACATAACAATAAAATGCACAAATCAAATTTTATCTGCACTGACTGATACTCAAAAGTAAATTACAGTTCAGAATCAGCTACAACAGTAAACTATTCTGATTCAGTCAGATCTGATCAGTATCAGTAGATTACATAGAAAGTATCAGACTTGACCAATACTTAACAGTAAATACTTGGTATCGTTTCTGACTAACATTCAATAGTAAACTACTCACATCAAATCAGACTGAATTAGATCAATATTTGCAAAAACTCAACACTAAATTACTCTAATCTGATCATAATTGGCCAATATTCAGCTGTAAATTACATTTATTTAATAATATCTGATTAGTATCCGGCGGATCCGCAACATCAAATTGCATGGAACGGATTGGAAACGACCGAAACTACCCAAATTAGATATCAGTACCATTATTATTATTGGTTGCGCATCATTGTATTCTGTTTTATTTACATTATGCACAGCTTCCCAACTTTTGTGGAAACGGGCTTACAGCTTGTTTGGTTTTCCCGTCCAAAGAGAATCCTCCACAGTTTTGTAAATGCTAACCAGACCAGTTTTTTTAATTTTTTATTTTTTTTTATTTTTTAATTTTTAATTTTAAACTGTGTTTTTCACTCAATAATAAGCTACTTCCATTGTGTCGGATTGAACCGGATCGGCATTGTCCGGCACTTAAACTACTAGGGTCAAATCAGTATCAACTAATACTAACGAGTAACGAATAACCAGTATTTATATAAAAAATAATAACAGCAATTTATTGAAATTAATGTAATTAACTAATTAATGTAATCAACTGTCTGACACCCAGCAATCGCTCTACAATTAGTCAATCAGTGAACTTGTGTCTCCACTGGCGTGTGTGGTATACTCACTTGTTAAGATAGACACGTTTCTCCGTGAACTGGCCAGGCCCGTGGTTGGGGTCTTCAAATGGCTCGTTCTGCACCACCTCCACTCCCTCGCCTCTCTCGCTCTGCTCATGACTGTGCTTGCTGATCATATACAGCTGACCAATCCTGTACTGGAAACACAGGCAACCACACAGTTAGAACCGTGACCATCAGAACCCTCAGAAGAAATGTTGTTCTTCAACACATACTCTAGGGAGTATTTAGCATTTCACATCAGCCTACACAAACAGTCACGCAATACGAACAATCACAGTGCAGTCCACTAACACAGCGAAGCCACAGATAGCCATGTTCACGATACATCCAAAAACGAATTCATTACCATCATCATATAGTCCTAATATAACATTTAACCAACGGGATGTTACATATTCCCCAAGGGAACGCCAAACCCAGCAATCCAGCCAAATCAATCTCTCCGTTCACCTTGCAATGTCCTTCCTCTCCTAGATCTGCATCTCCTCGGAAGCAGCAAGGTTAAATGGGGTTAACCTGGGCAGGTGAACTACATCACACAAACCATTTCCAGCCCTGAAAGGTGAGCCTTAGAATTACATAGCCAGTTAGGAATATCAACAACAAAGTAGAGCAGCATCACTCAAATGCCTTCATTCTTGGAGGTCATGACTGGGACTTCTCTACACGGTTTTCTTGTCACCGTTTCTTCATCTGCTCCACAAATAAGCAACCTGCCATCCAATCAACATGTATGTGATAGAAATCATGGAATGACTACAGTTTTTATAAAAAGCACTGAGACTCTCACCGCACAATCATACACATTTGCGGAAGCTCAGAAGTTGACTAAGTTGGTGTGCTGCAGGATGTTGGATAGAGACTCTGTACACATTTAATTAGGACACAGGAGTCTTTTTGTATTGTTGTCAATGGGACAAATAAGGCCTGTCACCATCACTACATAATCAGAATCAGAAATACTTTATTGATCCCAGGGGGAAATTGCAGTTATTGCAGTAGCAGCCGGTTATGTAGAAGAATAAACATTCTAATAATAATTTACAACATAAAAGAAATTTGTAATATGTACACATATATAAGTCCTATAATACAATAGAATAATAAAATGTAAAGTGACTGTGGCTATAATAACAAGTACAGATATACTGTATACAGCAGTAAGAGTTTAGAAGTAGGAAAGTTATTGCACATTTGAGTTGTTGCACACAAAATTAAATTATAGTTCTACTGTTATTACTGTACATGTGAAAGGTGTCGTACGTTAAGAGAGGAGTTATAAAATGACCTCCTGTGGCGTTCTTTCCTACCAGTGACTATCAGACTTTATAATCATATGTAATTGCAAGTCACATTTATTTGCTTATTAGTTTTCACAATCCTATGTTTACGTCACAATACATTCAATCTAACTGGGTTTTTCTTAGTTAACTTCACATAAATGCATATAAACAGAAGGAAGCAGAAAACAAGAAACAACTTTTGGTGTGTTTTATAACATAAATCCTTTAAATGAAAAGCAGTGCTGAATACTGTTTCTGTGATTGAGCTACTATACTGTATCCTAGACATCCATATCTGCGTTCTGCTACACACAGTAACACAGTGTGGTGGTTGGTGTTAAAGAAGCTGCTAGAGCCCCAGTGAGCACAGCTCACTTTGTGGGTAGCGTTATTGCGTTATTGACCAATTCGAACAACAGAATCTGAAGAAATAAGTTTGATGGCATTTTGAAGATGTCCATGTATAGTGTTGTAGAGATATTCACTGAAGTTAGCATTCTAACCAGCTAGCTCTGGCCCGTCCTATCTCCTAGTACCACTTTGCACCTCAAGAGGCAATAGTGAGTCTTTAAAGTCGAATCAGTCCAACATTGGAGGATGAAGAATCAGCAAGAGGTCAAAAAACACTGTCAATCATGTTGAAGGTCCTGCTTTAGTTAGATCATCTAAGGTCAAGTAGATAAGAGAGATGCTTTTGGTGGATAAAGTGATGAACTGAAAAGGGAGGAGAAGAGGCTTTGCATTTTCTGGTGATATGTCGCCCCCTATTGTTCGGAGTTTGAATTGTGTCATCTTACTAATAGCTTCTTTATATAAAGCCTCTGTATTACACCCATGTTTGGCCTCTTTATATGCGTTCCTTGGAGTTCTTCTCATCTTCCCAGTAGCCTGGCTTTGCCTGTCCCCAGGCAGACAACCTTATTTGAAATCTATCCTTCTTAAAACAGCAAATGGACATTCATACTCAGTTCATACTCCACCACACATATAACAACACAGGTTCATCAAGTTTGTGTGCAGATCAAGCACGGCGGGTAGATTAATACTGATATTTATTTCTGCACATCTAACAAAGAGATGCAGTCTGTGGATGTGGTATTTGGTGGCAGAACAGCACCAGACTGTGATGGTGGCAGTTATGACTGACTCCATAATGGCTTCGAAGAACTGAACCGGCAGCCCTTGATTGCGAAAGATAACAGCTGTGAGAAAATAATTGTGGAACAGCGTAAATAATTGCGATCAGCTTAAATAATTGCCATCAGGCAATTATGTAATAATTGTGACAGGCCACAATGTTACCGTTGCTCTGCGACACGCACAGCCAGAAGCAGCCTTTAGAAAAACACAATGTGATTCCACCCTTAAGCACCACACAATAAAACTGAAATAATACTATTAATATTAAGAATAATAATAATAATAATACTACATTTAAAACACATTTTATTATTATTGTCTATTATTTTTCTTCAGATATCTTAGTTTTTGTAAATTAGAACCCATTTCAAAGCAAATCAGATTCCTGCTGTGGCTCGTACTGAGCTTGACGCTCTGTAGCAACGCTGGATAACTGTATCTGAGCAGGATGCTGTTTTCACCTCCACCTTTTCCATTTGCTGCAGCCCCCTTTCTCAGTTATAGCTCTTTGTTTGATTAATGGGCTATTGCCCCCATTGTTCCCTCATAGTAAGCAAACGAAAGTGGGGGACAAAGGCACGCGAGAAAGCAGCACAGAGGTTAAAGCGGCGGTGAATAATTCATGCCGCCTCTTCTCTTTGTGTGTGCTGGACAGATGTGGAGGGAAACGAGTGGGGTGCAGGTGCAGTGAGGGGACTACAAGAGAGCCAAATTAATGGGAAGGAAGTACAAAGCCTGTTTTCAAAGCCAGTTACATTAGCGGGGGAAAAAAAACAAAACCCCAAAACACAACCAATCAAAGACAAGAATGAGAAAAGCCAGCACTGCTTACTACAGTACAGCTGACAGGTCTAAAACGAGCCCCCCAAAAAATGTAACTAGAAGAGTTGACAAAAAAAAACACAGTTCAAAACTAAAAGAAAAGAGTATGTTTATTTTGGGGAGATGTGCTTTGTGTCTGGCTAGCATTTACAAAACTGTGGAAGATTTTCTTTGGACAGGAAAACAGAACCAAACAAGCTAGAACCCCGTTTCCAGTTAGGAAGCTGTGCATAATGTAAATAAAACAGAATACAATGATACGCAACCCATTAAACCTTGTATTAAACTGCAAACAGTGGAAATACAGCAGACCAAATGAAACTAAGACATTTTAGGGTTATGCTAAATTTGACGCCAGCAACACATTTCAGAAAAGGTCAGTAACATGATTGGGCACAAAAAGAGTATTCCAGAGAGGCGGAGTCTTTTAAAGGTAAAGGTGTGCCAGGGTTTGTCACTGTAAAAGCCTCTGCGAGCATATAATGCAACAACCTAAGTATAATGGTTATTAGTGTACAATAAGTGTACAAATTCACCCCTGCGCATAACAGCACTAACAGATTCAGAGAATCCAGAACAATCTCTGTACACAAGGAGCAAAGCCAAAAACCACTACTGAATGGGATCTTAGGGGCCCTCAGACCAAGGGTGTGGATTTGCTCTTGACATTGGTGGGGACCTATGAATCTACCACGCACCCCTTTGTCATTTTGTTTTGCTGTTTTCTCTTTGCTCCGGACTGATATACTACATATGCTATTCTACGTGCATTTAAACTATTCTGAATAACAATTCATAATTTAATTAATGAATTCTATATCATATTAAGTTAATGTTAAACTAATGACTGACAAAGAAGTAGTTTAGACTTCAGTGTACTTCAGCCATAGTGCAAATGAAACAGGTCCCATACATCAACAGGAATAAAAGTAGACAGAGCTCCATAATCTCCACAAAACCAACAGCGAAACAATCACAGAATGAAAATCTCTCTCAATGTGTCAATGAATGTACAAGACATACCTTCATCCAGATAGCGTCGCCACTTTCGAACCAATAAGCAGTGAGTTTACATTTCAAGACTTATTAACTGAAACAGGTCTCATACATCAAGGTTAATACATGGAGCCCTGCACAACCAGGAGCTGCTGTCCACAAAACCAAGTAAGAGTAAGAGACTGTAAGAGAACTGACAGTTGGCAGTTTGCTGAACAGTTAAGTTCCAAACTATTAACTATTACTATTACTATTACTAACTGTTACTATTAACGCTATTAGGACTCGTTTCATTTGAGTTTCACAGTGAGACTCGCATATGACTGGAAAGCTTTCCTTCCAGTTTGGGCGCTGCTAACAACCGAACATAGCTAGTGACAGCAGGGAAAGGCACAGCCAATCACATTGGCCATATGTGTTATGGGGAGGTAGGACTCCAGTAAAGAACAAGATTTAACCCTTTCTGCACCTCTAGGTTAACGAGACATTAACAGATCATGTTTTTTTTTTTTGGAGGGAATCAAATTATTGGTGGGGAAAATTAAATAATCGCTAGATATTGGTGGGATGTCATTTCAGTCTATGCTAAATCTTTGCCCTTGCCTCAGGCAGCACTGCACTTGATTCTGTATTGGAAATCACTGCATGGGCTCAGAAACATTTCCAAAACTGCTGTATGTGAACACAGATTATCATTGCATCCACAGATGCAGGGTAAAACTCTACCATCCAAAAACAAACCACATATAAACAGGATCCAGGAACACAGCTGCCTGAGCTGGGCCTGAGCTGGGCCTGAGCTGGGCCTGAGCTGGGTCTGAGCTGGGCCTGAGCTCATTTCAGATGCACTGAGGTGAGGCGGGAAAGTGTCCTGTGGTCCGACGAATCTAAATTTAATTTGGAAAGCGTGTGCTTGTTTCAGCAAGACAATGCTAAACTTCTTACAACAGCCTGACTCTATAGTAAAAGAGTCTGGGTGCTATACTGGCCTGCCTGCAGTCCAGATCTGTCAGCCACTGAAAACATCTGGTGTATTATAAAAAATACAAACTACTTTTGTTCATTTCGCTGTCTTAGCAAGGGTTCTGCCAACTGGCATTTGTTGCAACAAACACATATGAAGGTCTACATAAGTTTATATAGCTTAGGTAGGTGTATGATACACCTAATCATGGTGGTATTTATTTAAAAAAAACCAACAAAAAAAAACCAACAAAAAAAGAAAACTGAATTTACTTTAGACACCCCAGCGCTACCTCTAGATCTAGTGGCATCTTGAGTAGTTTTTTTCTTTCATTTTCTTCTTCTGATGTAGGTTTTGAAGCCAGCAGGCTGTCTCAGTGCTGCTCCTTTGTCCTGAGAGGGCCTGTGTTTTAAGGCAATGGAGTTATGTAACAGCAAAGTGCTCCTGCTCGGCTTTCCTCTGAGTGCTCTCTAGAGCCGCTCTGATTGTGATGGGGAGAGTAAACCAAGGCTTTGTTGATTCTGAGACAGATTCTGTCTGTCTCCCTCTCCCTCTCCCTCTCCCTCCCCAATGTCAAATAAAGAGAATCTGGTCAATCTTGGCTAAGGTAAAAATTCAGTTTAACAGTGAGCGTGCATTGCAAAATATAATTTTTGGAGAAAACAACTCTCCAAATCTACAAAAGAGGAAAAATAATAGTAAGATTAAATAAGATTAAAACCTGATCCAGACATGTCAGAGGTACTACATGGTTAGATAGTTCACATGATGATATTAGATTAATTTTAGTACATAAAACCACAAAATATCAAAAATGGATGTTAGAAAAATTAAAAAAACAACAAAGATGCAGGACATGACTCTTTAGTGTTGTTGCTTAAATAAGTAGCAGTGCTCGCGCTGCTGTAAGCCACCTCTGTTAAGCCTGAAGCAGTAAATGAAAAGGTGTTGAGTCTGATTTTGTGGGATTCATTTAAACCACGTCAGATAGCGTCTGGCTCATGTAAGACTAGATCAGGGCCGCCGAAAGGGTGCACTGGTTCCACGCACCACTATAAGACAGGTATTGTTTTACTGCATGTAGGGACGGTTTTAGTACAGGCCATATCAGCAACCCTGTCAGCAAACACTGCCATAGGGCAGATACTTTGAGATGTCCCCAAGGAGACATGTTTCGGTCAAATAAGTCTGGATCAGGAACCCTGATAGGGACCCCTGATAGGGTATGAGTCCCATGCATCACCACAAGGCAGGTAATTACACATTTTTAAACAGATGGGTCTTCAAATCCTACAAACCTACATAGTGTAGGTTAAAAAGAAAGGATCTGGTTAGACAGCAATCACCCAGCATACGGCCTGTTCACCACACTGCCATCAGGCGGGAAATACCACACGCTAGAACAACTGGCTCATGAACAGTTTCTAACTACAGACTGTCAGGCTTCTAAACAAGCTGTGAGTCTTATATACAAACACACATGTACACACACACACACACACACACACACACACAAATATAAAACAAGTATCTCCTAAATAGCTCCTTTACAGGAGAGGACAAAAACAGCCTTTACTTTCAATGTAGGTCAATGGAACCAGAATTTTGGAGCATTTCCATTGGTCCATTCATCAAGCTGTCATCTTCAAATGAGATGATGAAAACTAAAAACCGTCAACAATGAAAATACATGTATTTCTTTGGATAGTGACGAAGTGTATTTTTCTTTTGCTTGCCCTTTGTATGTATGTATGTATGTATGTATGTATGTATGTATGTATGTATGTATGTATGTATGTATGTATGTATGTATGTATGTATGTATGTATGTATGTGTGTATGTATGTATTAAAGCCTATTTTTGTATAGAGGCTTATTTTGCATACAGTCCTATTATCAGCAATTCTCAGTCCTCTGTCTAAATCTCCTGGTACGGCCGCCAATCCAAGTTAAGGATGTTATTGGACTAATTGGTTGTTAGGACACTCTTGCTCAATTGTGATGCACAGCTGAAAAACATTCTACTAATAAGTGAGTATAAAAGGGAGAACAACATTCTAGGTTAGTTTAGTATCTGAAGCATCAGCAGTTGATGGCTTGCTGACCGACTCAAAATGACCAGAAAGAAACAACTTTCTTTAGAGACCCATCAGTCCATTGTTGTGTTAAGAAAGGAAGATACTCCATTGAAAACAAGAACATTTCACTGTATTCCCAAACATTTGAGTGGTAGTGTATATATACACACACACACACACACACACACACACACACACACACACACACACACACACACTACAAACATGATGAAACATTTGAAAAAAGGGTATCTGGTATTTCCAAACATAACATATTTATATATAAAAAAGTATATGGAGAGATAAACATATATAAACAGAATATAAAAAGAAGAATTTTAAGCTTACAAGGTTTTCATTTCAAGCGACAACATTATTCAGCAACCTGACATTTTTGGTGTGAACCTGTCCAGCACTACAGCAGCAGCTCTACGATCACAAACTTGGCAGCCCCAAATTGCAGGTTGTGGTAAATGTTTAAAGCACAATAACAAAGCAAATCTGTTACCAATGTGCTTCCTGCAGTTTCTCCCTGTGAAATATCCGCCATCCACCTCTCCTTAAAAGCCTATCTGTTTAGCCAAGCATTCACAAGAATCAATACAGGAACACCCTGTGGAATAACAACGTTCTCAGAACTCGTGCACTTGTGGCTCCACTTTTTCCGCTTCACTGAGCGACTCTCGCCCGAGTCGTTTCTCTTCTCACTTTTCAGAAGCGGTCAGCAGCCTCCGATGAAACATTAGCCAAAAGAGTTAATGGTCCAGTCGTAACAGTCGCTGCGGTTTCGCTGAGGGCACAGGCGACACAAGAGCTCTGGGTTTTGATTGAGCTTTGCTCACCCATAATCTACCATCTTACTATGAGCAGTTACAGCAATCAGAGAAAGAGTGAGTGAACGAGTCTAGAAAGATTTCTTTTCTGTAATATCAGTTATATCTCTGGGTATTTCCAGATTGGGTTGCCCTTCGAACAGACTTCTGTGTAATAAAGGCTCCATCTGTGATGACAGAGCCGTAGGTCATGTTTGCAAGATGACAGATCAAAGTTTCATTTCATCTTCTGGCACAAAAAAGCCTGCAGCGCCGCTCAACTCAACCTCCAGCGTGTAGTCATCCTCTGGGCTCCACTGAGAATCCTTCATAGCGGTGGTTCAGAACACGGTATCAACGTACAGTCGTATCCACTTTACTAAAAGCATTTACTCTGTACTTCCACTAATATAGTCACTAGTTTGGAAACTAGTTCTTAAGGTCCATCAACCTTGTGTGAATGTGAGGCAGTGAAATTAAAACAGAGAGAAAAGGTAACCAGTCACGCTTTCTGCATACATATATTCATAAACAGTAAACGCTCCATTTCGAGGAGGGCTAGGCCTGTGGCAGAGCTCAATCACCAGCTAGAACATGGTTGGCTACACAAATGCACATGCTTTTAACTCTATTTTCACTCTCATTCTGTGTGTAACACCAACAGAACTTTTTCCTGATCTGTGAGAATCCAGTATGTAGGTCTGCTGGACAGCTTCACAACACTCACAGTGTAGGAAGGGCTGTTGTGTGCAGGCTGTAGCAGTCAATGCCACATCACTCACGTCATGCAGAGGCGGTCAGTGAAGAAAGGAAAGGAAGGTCCGGCTCACTGGATGGAGCGATACTGGAGCAGTTTCAGAACTAAAGAAAACACTGACCTTACAAAACTCTACAGTACCTTCCAAAATTACTAGTTACAAGACTTATCACCCCCGAGAGTCATCCTCCAAACTAGAGGCACCCACCATGTTCACACATTTAAACACACACACGCACAGTGTTACTGATTGAGCTGTACTACTTGAAAGCCTTGTTTTATTGTAGGGTTAGGGTTAGGGCTTTTTCCCCCCTTCTCTGTTTTTTACCAAAGCTATCTGCATCTACATAAATATAATTTTAATAACGTATTTATAATAACGTAATAACGTATTCATAGTCCTCCAAAGATAAAAAAAAAAAAAACACTGACACTCTGATCAAACCCATGGCTCCCACTCTGCACTGCTCACATGTTTAGGTTTTTATGAATATTAAAATGAGTAAATGAGCACATTGCTGGCCCAATGCCTGATACTGATGTATCCCTAATGTTTACATATTACACAGACTTTTATTTTTTAAGGTGAGGGGAGTTTGGTTTTCCATTATATTATTTTACCAAGAATAAAAACCTAACAAGAACAAACAGTTCCTGTAAAATAAACATACTACAATTATTACACTATGCAACCGTACAAGTTTAGTTTCACTTAGTTTTCTTTTTTATTATTTACAGTCTGGACTTCACTCTGAAAGGTTTATTGTTGCTACATTGTGGTAGCTGCTTATCAGTGATCACTAGCTAGCGTTTAGCTTAATAAAGGGAAAGGCCACCTGCTCGACTGATATGAGCAGTGCATGCTGTTTTTTTCTTTGACTGCAGTGAATGATGGCTAGTCTACAGCTTTTTTGAATAAGTAGACTAATACTGATGCAGCCTCTTCTGTGTACACCAGTAGATCCTGTCTACAGCCTCTAACTGTACACCATCAATATTACTAATAATACAGAATCCATATCCTATTACCCAAAGACAGAATATCTCCAGAAAGGAATGAATGGAGAGTGGAGAGATAGTTCTTCACTCTGAACTTTTCTAACCATCAAGGTTTAAAACTATCACCCATCAACATTATGTCCCAACAGCAGGACGTGGACTATAAAGTATACATGTGCACTGTGCTGCCATTCTGAACATCTTCAAATGGAGATAAAACCAGTAAAAGAAAGAAGCAATGAGCCAGAAAGCTTATAGAACAATATCTAAGAAATTTATTCCCACCATCAGTGTATTATGGAGGAGACGTACAGGACAGAAGATAAAAGGATCATCAGTTAAGTCAGAGACTGGCCATAAGAAATGCTACCACATAGCTACACAGTGTTCACCCAATTATCACAGAATACAGACCAGATAGAACTGAAAGACAACTATGCTTGCCACATTCTTATTGCACCGCAGAGCAGCTATTTCAGCACTCGAAGGTTTGTGTGGCCATGGAGACGAAGAAAATAACTCAAACCTGATTGACAAGAACAATTACGAGCTAGGAGCAGATTTTATATCGAGGTGTCTGCTGTGCGTTTGTGGTATCTCAATTTTCATGCTCAGACTATCTTCAGCAGTTAGTACTGTGATCTAAAGGTGCGTTTTGACTAATGATATGCATTGAAGTATGTGGACACCTGTAGCAGCAATAAGGTTGGGAGCATTACTGGTATTAACGATGTACCACGGTTTAAAATTTAAAGCATTTGTATGTTTTTTTCTTTCTTTTTTCCCTCTGTGTTTTTTCCAAAGCTATCCGCATCACTACAATTTTTATCCCCCCCCCCCCCCCTTATGACTGTATCTACATAAGTACGTAATATTTTGTAAAATAATAATGTCCTTATAGTCCTCCAAAAAGGGGAAAAAAAAACACTGACACTATGACTTTCTGAAAAGCCACTCTGGGCAAACCCATGACAGCAATAAGGTTGGGAGCATTACTGGTATTAACGATGTACCACGGTTTAAAATTGAAGGTATGATTATCATTTTTTTTTACTTCACAATGAAACTAAATATCTTCGCTGTCCAATGAAACACAAGTATGTTCAAATTTGCAACTTTACTTTCAATGTAAGTCAATGGAACCAGATTGTTTCCCAAGCCGTTTTGGAGCACTTCTATTGGTCCATTCATCATCATTTTCACACAATGTAAACAACCATCGGCGTGTACAAATAATAGAGAAAACTCAAAATCAACAAAAATGGAGATGCATGTTTTTCATTGGACAGCGAAGATATGTTCTTTACACTTTTATGTACTAAAGTGTTTACAGGTGTGAATGTTTTCACTAACATACCAGCAAAGGAAACAGAGATCTGAAAACGTGGAAAATCTTTTAAAAGCTTACAAGACCCATCACATAATATTAAGGTTCTTTTCCAAATTAAAAAGTTTATTGTAGTTTAATCAACTACATTCAAGAGGTACTTTCTACTTGAACTAAAATGTTTTTAACACATCTCATTTACAACACTGATCTTCCAAAGAACCAGTCATCGCAATGTTCTTCAGGGTTCCAAAAGCGAAGAATCCCTTCTGGCACCAGGACTGAATAAGATAAGAAGTCACACATCTCACTTACAAAGGTAGTTCACTTAGGAACCATCCACTGAAAAGTGCTTTGGAGGTTTACTCCAGTAAACCCTCGCTGGCACTTTTAAAAGTGTACATCGATTTTATTTTCGAGTTTGTGTTCTCGAGTTCTGCTAGATCTGTGCTATTATCCTGAAATGTAGCCTCTATGAGCAACGACAGCCCTGTCCGCTCAGTCAGCTTAGTCCCAAAATGGTAGATCAAGAAAACTCACTGCTGCCGAGTCCTGAAGCATGTATAGCTTAAGAATCAGCTATGCTCTCAGCCAAAGAGCTCCAATCTACCGGTGGAATTGACATCAGCAAAGAGACTGTGCTTCTTAAAATGGGATTACATGGTCAGGAGCTGTTGCACACAAACCTAGGTCACTAGTCTAAATGTCCTAGTGTTGGCTAGAGTGGTGTAAAGCTCACTGCCAGTGAAACTCATTCTCTGGAGAGGTGGCAGTATCTGGTGGACGAATGAGATCTTCCCAAGAAAATGCTACCTACCAGAATATATAATGTCAATAGCAAAGTTTGGAGGTGTTGTGAAGTTTTTACGTTCCATAGCATCTGGTAAAACCGTCTGCTTACAGATAGTCAAGAATACAGCAGAGCTTGCGGGAAGCTCAGGCCTTTGGTGAGCCCAGCCATTTAGGGAGTCGCAAAGTTATCTTAAGAACTTCTATTCGAGAACAAGACCCAAGCCCAGAGAATTACAACTGACGAGGTGCTCTGCAGGGGCCAGGAGGAGCAGGAAGGCGGGCCTATAAAAGACAATGCAGTCGGAGACATGATTGAGACCAGCGTAGACCAGGGTTTAAAAGCTCAGAGAAACGTCGGTACTGCAGTCCCAAGAATAAGCTTAAACTCTGAACTTGTCTTCCTCCTCATTCTGACGGCAAAAACAAAGATACGACAGTGGACAAGACATATTGGTTTGTGTTTTTAGGGTTTGGGCTCGACTCCTCAGTTCCAGTAAAGGATAGTGGTAATGCTACAGTATGTAAAGACATATCAGACAATTAAATGCTTCTAACACTTTCACGAAGGCCCACTCTGGTTCCAGGATGGCTGTAGGTGTGGTGTACAGTCCAGAGCCCTGAAGTCCTCAATGAACACCTCTGGGACTAGTCCATCCACTGCGAGTCAGGCCTTTACCCTTCGTCAATGCCCTTCTGACTAAGAGTGAAGGCTGGTGTTCTCCCCAAATGGAGGTCACAATTAATGCCCACAGTTTTGGAAAAGGATGTTCAGCAAACTACCAGTATAAGTGTGAAGGTTATGTGTACTTAGTAGAGAGTGCTATATTATCTGTGGTTGTTTGCTTCTGCTAAGCTTATTGCTTCATAACAATGCACTGGTTGGTTAGGTCGAGCCTCCTGAGCAGCGTGTGGAGGAGCAGGGAAAGCAGCCTGGGAGAGTTACAGTTTATCTAGACGCGTGCGAGTGTGTGTGGTCGTGTCTGCGGGGAGCGATTTGCTGTTGGTGTACTGCAGCATTAGAGCCTGCACTGACAGCAGGGTGAAGGGGATTGATGAAGTGTGGGTGTGTGCGCGTGTGAGAGTGTATGGGGGAGGGAGGAAAGTGGTGGACCCTGGCAAGGTGCCCTTTTCCCCTCTGAAAATGCTGCCTGTGTCAGCCAGGCTGATTGGAGCTTTCCCCAGCACATAGCTCTGCTATCTCCAGCCCATCCATCACTGCTGTAGCGAGAGAGAGTGCAGGCTCAGCACTAAAACACCACATAACACAGCTCAATGGAGTGTAGAGGAGAGAGAGAGATGGAGAGAGGGCAAGGAAGGAGTGTGGCACCTGTGTCAGAAGGCAGAAAAGCATCTGCATCACAGTAAAAATCAGTTTCAATAGGACTTAAATATGAAAAAAATCATATCAGCTAAAATATGTAGTGCATGCACCACCACACCCTAACCTGTAAAGGCTAAAAACAGAGAGGTGTTGGATCAGATACAGTTTTCCGGACCACGTCATATGTCTCTTACATACTAATGTCACAGACACAGGCTTGAAAAGGGGGTCCAGCTTGATGGTTAGGTCTTAAATGCAAAGTCAACGATATCAAATTGAATGTAACATCACTGTGTTGCAGTAGTGAGAACTGCAGATGGAGGGCAGGAAGTGATTTTCTACATAGGAAGCACCATTAGAAGTTTTTAAAACAATCTAAACAAGAAACCACAAGTAGCTTTCATCAAGGTTGTTGAACATTGCCTGAAACGCTCCAGTAAAACTTTCACCTGCGGTCAGAATGAGGCTGAAGACAGCTTCTTACATGTCAGCTTCTCATGTCACTTCACTGGCTTCCTGTAGCTGTTCGCATTCAGTTTAAAGTTATAATGCTCGCCTACAAAGCCAAGAATGGACCAGCTCCTCCTTACCTTATGGCAATGGTCAAAAGGCGAAGCGCACCTCGAGCCCTTCGCGTTTCAAGTACGACTATAAACACTAATCTACTGAAGTATTGGTATAAACTGCAATTGCACTTGATCTTCTAGGAGCACTGGCCAAGTATTGCACTTGTACTGTATGTAGTCTTTTATTTATTCTCTTCTCTGTAGGTGTTTTAGTCTTGCTAGGTACTGCATTGTCTTTTTTCTAGGTATCAGCACTGGCCCTGTGTTTATGACAGTGTTTGAGTATAAGAGTAGTTTGGACTTAAACCTGTTTGTACTAGATAGAGATTCATTCTCTAACCAAACACTAAGCACTTTTGTAAGTCGCTCTGTATAAGAGCGTCTGCTAAATGCTGTAAGTGTAAATGTAAATGTATCTGAATTTAAGTGTTAATGGTGTTGACTGTAGTTACTGTTTTCTGTTTCTCACAAATTAACATACAATAATCGGCTTCTCCCAACACACAAAGCTTTCAACTTCTTATTCTTCAGCTTTCCTGTTCCACCTTAAATGGCACAGCAGACCCCCGAATGTAACTGCTGCACTGTTTACAGTAAAACAGCAAACCCGGTGAGTAAGAAGCCGATTTCAGCTTTGTGTGGTGGGGTGAGCACTGTATTTTGCACAATTCACCTTCTGCGGGGGTGCACTGGTGTAGATTTAAAACCTACTTTAAGTGAACAACCGTAACGTGAACGCCTGGAGGTGCCGAAGGTGTTGAATGTCTGTTGCTAGATTAAACTACATGACACGGAAACAAAACCAACTGACAGTCAATGTGGAGCAGTTTGGTAAAGAGGCCGACACGACTGCTTGCAAAACAGCTGCATGACTCAAAACCTGCCGTCGCTGTGCTAAGAAAACCATTTTCTCTATTTTTGTTGATTTTTACTTTACTACGTCATTTAAATGCAGCAACTGCAGTGTATGTTGTGTAAAAATGTTTTGTTAAATGGACCAATAGAAATGCTCCAAAATAGCCTTGACTCAGATTGAAAATAAGTTTTTGCTCTGTCCTGTAAAGGTGCCACTTTGCAGATACTTGTTTTTCTTTGGACAGCGACAATTTGTATACTTTCATTTAATCTTTTTTATGCTTTTATTGTTCTTGAGTAGAAAGACTTCTGGAGGAGACGGTAGGATTGGCAGGATTGGTAGAGGACAGAGCGCAAAACACTGGTACGGTAACTAAAACTGAACGTCAATCACCATTGAATAAATGATATACGCCTCTTGTTTTTAAACTAAGGGTCTTCCAGTAAGTCTAAAAATCACAATATATAATAATAATAATCAATAATAACTTTCACTTCAGGGACCTTGTACTCATTCCAATCCTCTACATACTTTCAGCGCCTCAGGATCTCATACAAGAGGTTTTCACATGCAAGCCATCCAGTCAGTGACATCAAGGAAAGAGAAGAGTTTAAGGAGAATCATTAAAAAGAGAATTACAGCAGCATCAGCATCTTCATCCTCTAACGCTGTGTGATAAATGAGTGTGGCACAAGTGCTTGAGCTGAAGATTCAGTAAGCGGCTACAGAGGAAATGACTTGCGCGCTCCAGATAGGGAGAGAATTCTCTTTGTTCAAGCTAGTTTTAAAACTCATTTGGTGACTTTCTCTCTCTCTCTCTCTCTCTCTCACACACACACACACACACACACACACAAACTTTGTTTAAATGCATTTTCCAGTTCATTTGTGACAGTGCTGGTGAAAAGAAGCCTGCACCTACACTCCTGCCTCTTAGAGGACTCATTTTCGTTCGCGCTGCTGTAAAAGTGATGAATTTTAAAGAGCGCAGCAGCGGCGAGTGTCATCCGCCGGATTACAGCTTTAGACGGAACTGCGTCTGAGGGCTAGTTGCGTGGCAACCGTACACAGAGAGCGCGGCGCTCGCTCTTGAGCGCAGGTAGGCTGAAGAACTCTTCTGGGTAAAATCCATAAGAATGAGACACGCTCTCCTGATTCCACAGTTATGCTTTCGCGGAGTTAACCGAGAAAGTGAACGCTCGTATAACGTCTCAGCGGGATTAAGTAGCCCGAGCGCTGCGTTTCTCATGGGCTTGTGTGCCTCGCGCTCCCGGAGTGCACTGTGGTATCAGTGGCACCAGACAGCTTTCACTTCACACATAAGTGCACTCAGTGACGCCCGAGCCCATGTGGAAAACTACTGCCTGCTCTCATTCAGTCTCTCTCTCTCTCCCTGTGTGTGTGTGAGTGAATATGAAGCCGGTCTGTGTTGGATATGCAAGTCTTTCTATCACAGATGTCCTTTTTGCACACCTAAAAACCACGTGTCAAAGCACTGGCAGAAATAAAAACAAGGAGCAGACATTTTTATCCTCCCTGAAGTTCACTTTTGATATTTTTGCACCAAGTATGCACTGTTTTTGTTAGCACAGTGTCATATACACTCGCCAGCCTCTTTATTAGGTCCACCTCTTTCTAATAGGCGGACCGGGTCCGGACCCAGACGTTGGGTGCGTTGAAATCGTGTACTTCTATACTGAACAGTACGCAAAAGCAGTGCGCGAGAGTGACTAGGGTGTACGAATACGTAGTGCTCGACGTGCGGTACGTGGAAAGTCCCCGGATGACGTACTGCACCGGCAGACATTTTTAAGTATGCAGCCCCAGAACACTGTCCTATCCCAGAATTCCATTGGAGCCGCGGAGGAATTCAAAACGGAGGAAACGGCGTGGTGAAACGCGGTACGCCGGCTGTGTGTACGTAGCTACGGCTAGTAAACTTCCGCTACAGGAGTTAGCGCTGCTTCTGAGATAAACAATGATTACATTCCTCCTGTTTTGTGTTCTCTGAGCTACAGCTCGACACCGCGTGAGTAGATATTTAGACAAACACACAGAACAAACAAGTCACAAACAGTCTCTAAATCTGTCAGTAAATGGAGCTTTTAAATAAATAGCGGGACCTTTACCGTGACGGTCTGACGTCTTGCGTCACAGGATATTGGTAAGGTTGGTGAGGTTGTGTGGACACTAAACACTCGCACACTGAAAGAGCGTACTGCTTTAACGGAGAGGCAGTGTGCACTGGATCCAGCTGAGTACATACTGATCAAGTACACAATTTAGGACGCACCCATTGTCCAATGCGGACCCAAACCAATAAACTATTAGAAGCGATTTAATTTTGAAAGTATTTATTTTTTAGAAATAAATACAATTATTTTAAGCGTAGTCATTGTGGTATACGGGTTTCGCACCGCTGTGGCCTCACCTACCAATCGCGTGCGTTGTAAGATCGCCAAAAGCGCACCTCAGCCAATCAGATCTGTGCATACTTGGGAGTGCGGCGCGCACACAGGTGAGGTACGAAGCGAGAAGCAACAGTGAGAAAGTAAAGCAGGTCAGAAAGAATAACGTGCTCTAAAAAAGAAAAGTTAACAGAGAAACCCGACTGTTTTAACCAGAAATGGAGAGACTTATGTTTATTCTTCCCACAGGCGGCTCCAAACCAACAGGTCAAGCTGTGAAACTGAGTTAACCAGAAGACGCTGCTATATTTACTGTTTCTATAAATAAACACTTTAAGATGCAATTTTTTTCAAAGCTTTGTTTTTAATGTAGCCCTCGTCTAAAAAACATTTATTAGAAGTTTACAAATAATTCATTCAGTTCAGCATTTAAACAGTAAATATACTGAAATATACTGAACGGTATGTGTGATGTGCTGGTCTTTCAGTTGCTGATGGTATGAGATGCTGATACTGAGCTACTTCACTATACAGGCACTGAATCATAACACAAGTTAGAAATCATGCTGGTCCGGACCTTTGAAAATTGAAAAATGTGAAATTTGAAAAGGTCCTCTAACTGGACCTTATTGACTTATAATTAAATACCCCTGGTCTACACTCCCTGTCTATTTTATCAGCTCCCCTTATCATACAGGTGCACTGTTCACCTTCTCAGGACCCCCACAAAACCACCACAGAGCAGGTACTATTTGGGTGGTAGATCATTCTCAGCACTGCAGTGACACTGACGTAATGGTGGTGTGTTAGCGTGTGTTGTGCTGGTGTAAGTGGATCAGACACAGCAGTGCAGCTGGAGGTATTCCACATCTCAGTGTCACTGCCAGTCCACCAACAAAAAGCTATTCAGCCAACAGCGACCTCTGGGCGGTGTCCTATGGGTGCCATCCCATGTGCCAGCGTCCTGTGACGACAGATGAGGTACTGTCTCTGACTTTACACCTAAAAGGTAGAAGTGTCTAATAGAGTGGACAGTGAGTGGACACCGTGTTTAAAACCTGCAGCAGCAGATCCACTACTACCAGCATAATACTGGTACCTAATAAAGTGGCCAGTAAGTGCAACTAACCAATGAACATCAATCATCATTGGCTCTACCGATAATTAGTTTCACTGCAGGAATTCCTAGAGGCGACAGGGTGCGAGCAAGACCACCAACCAGTCATAAACAAACACCAAGAGTAAAATTAATACAACAACCAACTGGTGTAGGAGATAATGAGTGAACAGAGTCAAAATGTTCTGACCTAGAGAGCCAGGATAGGGGTCACCACAAGTCAGAAGAATAATGATGAGTTTTCAGTAATGCCATCATAGTATCTAACCCCCCACCCTCAACCCCCTCCAAAGTAAAAACAAAAAAACAAAACAGCTCCTTAATGAAAGTCAGCTCCCAATGTTCACCTGAAGGGCTGACACCTCCCTACTGCTGCTGACTCCCCCTCGATTCTGCTTGTAGAGAGTCACAGTGATCCTCAGAGTTTGCTTGCTGTTATCACCCGATCCAAGCATGGCACTGTCCATATGTGAACCCGCCCCTGTTATCATGATGTTCAAACAGGCCTACAATTAAGATTTGGATTCAGGTGAGACAAACGACTTTTGATTATTTTTGGGCTGTAAAAATCGCTTATCGCTCCTTTAACACTTTAAAATATCCCTTTAAATTGAAGCATTTTATGAATTAAACGATCCTTCATTTCAGTGAGTGAGGGCATAAACTGGCTCCTTAAATCAGAATTATTTCTTATGCTGTTGGGTCGTACTAGTGCGTGTGACAGAGCGTGTGCCACACTCAAAAAAAAAGCAAACCCAAAGTAGTACCAATTACATCCACTGTTTGTCGTCTTGCCGTTTCTTATTATTCTTCACTCTTGTTCATTACTGTGTGGGTCTTTAACTCTGCAACCTGTGCATTAATAATACATGCAGAGTCATTTGCCAGGCCAATAAAGCACGTTTAATTGAATTGAATGCAGGAAAAGAGAGAGAGAGCTCTCTGTGTGTCTGGTTGATGTCTCAGTAGAGATTTAAATTAGGGTCTGCGGAGGCTGAGAGCCAACACAATTGTTACATAAGGTTCTACAACTGATCTCGCTCGCTCCCTCTCTCTCCCTCGCTCGCGCACACCCTCCCTCTCCCTCTCTTTCTCCCTCGTTAGTGCGTAACCCCCGAAGAGGAAGAGAGCACCGCTGGACTCGAAATGCATTTTAATTTCATTTCTGCGCGGGCTCAGAGACAGAGAGGCCAGCACCCCCCTGCTCCGCGTGGCCTTGCTCCCCGACTCTAATGAAGTCATTAACTCAGGCAGCAGCCAGCCACCACCTCCCGGCCCCCGCAGGAAGCATGTTTATTTTAAGGAATAAGATCGAATTCATCGACTGAACGGAAAGCCGTGCGTCCTCGACTCTCATTGTGGGTCGACTTTGTCAGATATGTATGTGCACTCTTGAGCAAGGAGTGAGAAATGTGTCATCAGTAGTATCATCACTGTCCAAACATGCACACATTGCAGGTGAGGCCAAAAACCATCATTACTTTGATGTAACTTAATGGAACCGAAAGTTTTTTCCAAGCTATTTTGGAGCATTTCTATTGGTCCATTCATCAGCAACAGCTGTCATGTTCATTTTTATTTTTCCACAGGTTTTTCTTTGGATGGCGATGATATGCTGAACTTAAGTGCTGAAATGTGTGAGTTCTGAACTCTTAGCTTTACAGTATTCAGCCAAATTTCGACTGCAGGAACAAAATAAACAGCAGAGAGCACTTCTTTTTAAAGGTATGGAATCCCACGGTTCATCTGACATGGCAGCTTTAATTCATTTGTTCTCAGACAGGATAAAAGGCCAACTAAACACTGACATTTAAAAACAATATGGAATTGAGATTTTGAGCTTTTCTTAGTTACATATTGTTACTGTCCGATGAAAAACAAGTATTTCCAAAATTGCAACTTTACAGGAGAGACCAAAAACATACTTTACTTTCAATGTAAGTCAATGGAACCAGAATTTTTTCTTCTAGTGGTCCATTCACAACACCCGTTTAACAACCGTTGACATGTTAAAATGACATAGAAAACTCAAAATCGACAAAAATGGAGATGGAGATGTTTTTCATTGGACAGCGACGATATATTAAGATTTGTCACATAATTTAAAGTTTAAAGGTGTAATTCTTATTTCCCTATAATCGTCCAGTAAATATAACGTACTTTTGAATGCCTCTAAGATGTCTTTTCATTTTTGAAGACATCACTAGCACCAGCGTGAGGACTCTAATTACTAATTAAGAATGCACGGGTAGGAGAACTGTGCTGACCTTGGATATTTTTTCTGTACAGTATGCATTATGCCTAAACATACCCACTCATGTTATAGGTTTTGTTGACTGAAATTTATTTATTAAGCATCTCCTAATTTTCAAGTTGATGCAACTTGTCAAATTCATACTCCAAACACATAGGAGCCAAGAAAGTCACCAGTAAGCTGTGGTGTCCACCTCTACCAAAGAAACGAATAAGGGGACTTCATCTCTTTACTCGCCAATGTGGTAGAAAGCAACACCATGGGAAAGCAGATTCTTGACTAGAGTGGGCAGCAGCAGTTCCTTCAGCCATCGTTGTGTTTGCTGTTCCTTTACTGGCTACTAGCCCTTAAAATAGTCTAACCAGGAGCAGCACCTTCAGCAAGACTGACAGGATATCAGAATGTGCCATTTGGGCAGCGCTGCTTCTTCATCCTCTCATGTTGGACTAATTTGACTCAATGCTACTCACCATCGCCAAAGAGGTATTACAAACCAGGATGGGCTGGAGCTGTCAGTTATTCAGTAGATGTCTCTGCATCATGATACATACACATACCTTCATTTTAGTTTATTTTGGAATGTTTTAAACTACAGATCTTACAAATCGCACACAGTTTAGGAAACTAACACAGCACACAGTTTTTCCAGTATGTTACATTCAGCAAATAAACTGTGACTGTGCTGGAAAATGGGTTGTGTCTTTAAAGAGTCACTTAAGGTGAGTTTTCATGTGGGATAAAATGGCAGTTCTTAAAACCTTTATTAGACCCGCGGTGACCAGTTTACTGCTAGTCTACGTTGAAGTTCTTGCAGTGTCAGAAATTACAGCATTACAGGGTAACTGTGGCTATAAAACACAACCAGTAAGGAGTAGCCTGAAAGGACATGTGTGTGTGGGGGAAAAAAAGGGAAAACCAAAAAAATTAAAAATTTAATTAAAATCACATGAAGAATATCATTTTGCTAGTCTGGCCCAGCCCTCAGTTCACATAACACTGAGGGGTAAAGCTCAGCTACCTCAGAGTCTCTCCTTTCACTTATATACATCATATGGAAGGACTCATTATGGATTGCTAATTCACAGTGAATCTAAACATCTGGACATCTACAGTGCATTAGATATTGGTTCATCTCCTACTTTAACACAAACTTCATATACCGAGAAATCTCATGTGCATCCACAAATGTCCCAAAATGCTATGATACATAAAACCCTTACATTCAAACAAAACACTCTGACTGACAGCATTTCTAGCAGCAGCGAGTGCCAGTATGGGAATGCGTAAAACTAGTGATTTTATGGTGGGGGAGAAGTACGGTGACCAGGAATCCTGTGGACAAAAACACTGATGGATCAGAGGAGTTCATAGAGAATGGCTACAATTGTGAGAGTCAGGTCACAATCAGGAAAATACTAAATCATACAGATCATCCTATACATAAAACATTGCTAGTTGGACTCGCTTTACATGGGCTACAACGTGGAAGACCACGGCAGGGACCAACTGCAATCGAAGAGAACGAAAGGTCATATGAGCACCAAAACTAGAATGAGGAATAGAAAAAAGATGCATGGTCAGATTAACAAAGGTACCCTCTGCTGTATGTTGATGGACAGAGCCGGATTTGGTATAACACAGCATGACTCCACTACTGATAGTATGATGGTGTGGTGAATAGTTTCCTGGTATATATTACGGTCCTTGGTAAGAAAGGATGTCTGAATGACAACGCAAGGCAAAGTCATGCTGTCCTAAAGACCAAAGTACGCTCAAGGTACTAATAGGGATGAGCATGCATGCTCGAATACTCGGCTAGCTGTTTGAGGTGCTGGTATTTCAACCCTGAAGCACTATTCAGATATTGCTTAGGTTTCATTGTGGGTGGACAGAGAAAACATACAAGCACATTTGTAATTATTCATTTTATGCTTTACTACTGAATGTCTGAATGTTAGGGCTGTGTATTAGCAAGAACCTGGCGCTATGACACATATCTTGATACAGGGTTATGATCTAATGTACTGTGGTATATTCTATACTGCATGCAAGGCAACATATGAATTAAAAAAAATATTTAAGGATAAAAGTCATAGTACAAAAAAAAAACCCCACTAACAACAACAACAAAAAAACATAACACACACATGCAAAGGTTTGCTGACGCTAATGTGCACCCTTACACTGCATTGGAGTAGAATAGGCAAATGGTGAACAACACACGACACAAAATGAACCACTGTCTGCCACAACTCTGACTATTAACTATTGATTAAATATCAAATCTGTTGTTTTCAGAATCAATACCGAATCACAAAACATAATAATATCGCGATACTGAATATGTTGCATATTTTCTACTGAATGCGAGTTTGTTGCCAGGGATGCAGCTAACCAGGCTAGACTAGCTGATGTTAAGCCAAGTCCTAAATGAGGAAAAAATACTTTGTATAAAAGGCAGCGAGTCTGTTAACTCACTAGCTGAAGAGGCAGCCTCCGTCACTCACCCAACAAGAACCCCCACCGCTGCTCCCAAGCCCTACTATATTTTTGGCTACAGCCCATTTTGTATTTTCTTGCCATTGTTTTTTCCTTCCCTGCAGATTCATTCAGATGCTAGATTATTATTTTCTCTAATATCTTCAAAAAATAAATGCCCCACCTCCCCAGGACACGCATACACAGCAAGACATTGGATGGGTCAGCATCTGTAAGCGAGGGGAAATTCTTTAGCATGTCTCTTGATATTGCTATTTCACACTTCCCGCAGCAGGAAGAGCTGCAGAGGGACAGGCGAGATGAGCTCATCATGACTCTTTTCCTGGAGATGTACACTCTAGACTGCTCTCTCTCTTTCCTCCAGCACTTACACCTTTAATGGCATTCAGAGAGAGGGAGAGAGAACGAGAGAATGAAAGATAAAATAGGACCCAGAGGGGTGGAAAATACACAGCCTAATGGAACCATTGTTTCATTAAAGACTTCAACCCATAAAGGAACATATAGCACAAGGGAAACGCTGGACCTTCAGGGCTTCCAAGGGAATCAATATGTTCCATAGTAGATGAGGACCAGAACATGCGTTCTCTTCAGGTGCGCGATGCACAGAAGCCAGGATGTAATCTAAGACAACGTAAACTCTGTACATAGAAAATAAATTATGTCCAAACAGAATTTTTTAAAAGCGATTAATTCAGGCTTAAAAATTGGGTCCAAACCAAAAAACAGCCTAACATTGTTTTGTCCAAGCCTAACCTGAATCAAACATCAGCAAATATTGAGTTCAACCCTGGCCGCAACAGACCTTCGTCTAAATCCAACTCAACTTGAACCACATCATCAGGTTTTGAATTTAAACCACAGTCTAACAAAATTCAGTCTGAATGGACCTGAAGCTGGCCCATTATTAAAAATAAATAAAAATAATTTTATATACTTACAGTCAAACAATTAAAGGTCCTGTTAGCTACAGAAACGTGTAACTTCTGCAAATGATATCTGTGCAGTTACAAAACCGTGTCTTCCTGCTGTTCAAATGACCTGCTGGACTACATCTATCAGAAACTCCAGAATGCATCCCAAATGCTGCCATCATCATCATCATCATCATCATCATCACCAGGCAGGAACATCAGAAGTTCCTGCCTATGTCTTTGCCAATTATAAGTACAGCATGATTTGTGTTCAAGTGGTTTTGGTTAGAAGCAAGATCTTTCTGCAACAAGACGATAAGCATGAAGAAAAAAAAACATAAAAAACATAAAACATACATAAAAAAAAATGTATCCAGTTAAAAGCATCACATGACATGTAGTTATATTTGTGTTTGCATGTGTGGACGATTTTAGCCCTGCAGTGTTTGTGTGTTGCTGCTGAAAAACTAAAAAAGCTTTTTTTGTTGACTTAACTCAAACTTGGGGACCCCAAAAAACTTGTTAATAAACGTTCTCATAATTCTGACATTTCTGATATGACTTGAGGGCAGAGAAAGCTTGCATGATGCTGAGCAGATGGCTTGAGCAGCTGGGAACTGTTGCTGCGCACACCTCACAGTTGGGTCAGCTCACAAGCAGCTGACCACAATCACCATGTGCAAAGCGTTTAAATAAAGATATAAGTCAATGCACACAGATGCAACTGGGACCAGTTATGTAATCAGATCAATTTCTTCAACTCTGTCGCACTGTCCAGCCATGACAGTAGCGAATATCAGCCATCACCGCCCCCAAATATTAAATATATAAAATTACTCCTCCTACCCTCCCTGATACCACATCTCACTTGGAAATACGTCTTCGTATGGAAGGGACATGCCTTATGACTTTCAATTCACACTGACTTTAAATCACTGCATTAATGTTAAGAACATGTGCCTTACCTCATTTCAGTACCGAGGCGTAACCTTAAAACCTTCCTCGGCGGAAAAGACCTCCATGTGTAGAGGTACTAAAGCACTATTAGCCAAAGGGCACGTAGATGGATTTATTTTAATTCGTTTTGCAGCCTGCTAATTGGACTTAATCTTCACACATTAAAGATTATTGCAGGGAAAGATCACCGAGTGTGCTATATTGTTTCTATAGCTTTATACTGAAGAACTGAGCTGGTGTGCGTGAATGAACTTTCAGGGCCTCTAGGTGGCCAAGAAAAATAACCATTTGGTTAGCCCAACCAGGCGAAAGGTGTGGTATTAACATGGATTCACTGCTTGTATCATCATGTTCTTTAGCAGAGCCCATGGAAAAAAAGAGCTAACAGCTGTCAGCACCGCTCAAGAAGATTTTGTGTTCTTAACATCTGGTCTGAGGTCAGTCTGAGTGGACAATCGTGTACATGACAGCAGGCAGAGCCACTGATTCCGGACAGATGTAAGCAGAAGGATTAGCAGTCTAGTGCAAGAAGAGATGCCTCATCTCCTCCAACACACCAACACGTACACTTGAATATAACAGGAAAATCAGTTATTCTGCTTTATTCGGATCACTGGACCTACTCGGTCATGACAACAGCAAAGCAGGGATGGGGAACCGTTTGGTAAACGTTTAAACTATGACCAGAAAACTTGGCTGACATGGAGAAGCTCATATTTTATTGGACTTCTTGTATTGGTTATTTATTCTGCAGTGTCTTGGATTGGTCAATGGCTGTAAATTAGATGTAGCTATAGTCTATGCACTAACTCACTACTGAGACCATTCAGGTCACTTGTGCTATACATGTTAGGGCTGTTGTTTGTTAATTGTTCTCAATATTGTTGTGTCAGTGTAGAGTGAGAAGATGCTGGAAACACAGAGATTGTACAAAACAGCAAAGGAGAACCACTTAGCGCTACTCCCAGTATAAACACACCAAGGCCACCATCCGCAAATACAATCAACCAATAAACAAACATATACCAAAAAATATATACTAAAATAAATATACTAAGTATAAACAATATACTCTGTTTATACAATAGGGCTGGGTATCACCACTGATTTCCCGGATCGATTCGATCCCGATTCACAAGGTCCCAATTCAATCCGATTTCCGATTCAGTTCGATTCAATTCAATATGGATTCATTTAGGGATATTTCAGTTACAATAATATGTTTTGTTTGAATATGAAAAGAGATTTTCAGAGAACCAATGTGGTAAATGTACAAGGGACACTCAACCTACCATTACTAAAAACATTAGTGTTTATATGTTTATATTCACCGTATTTGGCCACACCCACTTTCAAGCGTGTGTTTCTTCCACATTTGTGTTAGAACTTCCGCTCAGCTAACCAAAATGAATACAGTTACATGTGAGGGAAGCAGAGAAGTAATAAGAATTTCGAATGGGACGACACTGTCTCATCCAAGGTTAATAACACAGTGGGTGGATTATATTAAAAGGTGGTCTGAGGTTACCTACGGCAGCGTTTTGAATTACTTTGTACTTTCGGAAGGTGTAGACGGTTCGGCAATGAAAAACTATACAAGTACTGAAGTGTATCAGTACCTGCACAGTGGGAAGGTGGGCCGTGTACTCCTACACACAGACGGTGTGTTTATATTTCTAAAAGCCGGTTAAACCCAAGTCAAACCAGCTACTCGAGCCACTCTGCGTGGGTGTTAGCTACAGCCCAGATAGCCTAGCGCGGTGGACACTGATCAGAAAACAGTTACTTAACTCGCAATCACCCAACGCGTCTGCGGGGGGGTTGGAATGCTAATTTTAAATATCTCTCTCGGGTTTATACCAATCGATATTGGATTATTCAAATGAACATCCATTTGAATCAAAAAAATAATTTTTTAAACACATCTCTATTATACAATATAAATTAATAACATCTACACAGTAGCGGCTAGTTACAGAATTAAAGCCTCTCACTGCGTCCACAGTGTTTCCCATGAGCCTCTGTAAGTCGACGGCTGCACTAGCCAGTAGTGGGGCGCTACAGAACTGACTTCTACAGTGCTGACATCGCCAACGCAGGGGGCAGCAAATGAGCCCTCATAAGCTGCATTTACATGTTAATGTAGAAAACCTATTGTTATACGCCTCAAAGTAGAATTGGCAATGACACACAGACACGATAACACACCAAGGCATCATTTCTGGAGTGATTTTCTGGAGTGATTTTCTGCTAAAAGCAATTTAATCAAAATGTGGGTCGTCTATATGAACATGCCTGGGCTTCAATTACAACCACTCAGTGCAGTTTATCCCACCACTGCATTCACTGCAGAGGAATGAACTCTTAGCTCTGCTAGATGCCGCAGTCTTACTGGAGTACTGGAAACAATGGAATATATATGGTTGTCATCGATCGTCTACTGGCAACATACAAACACAGCTAAGTGTTTAATTGTGTAACGTGAGCACCCTGACCATTCACAAGAAATCCAGATAAGTAGCTATAAGTAGCATAGTATACTATAACAAATGAATTTACAGTTGGGATGGACATCCATTAATTTGGCTAAACTTGAAACTGCAAAAGCTATTCAAGTCTAAATGCAATACAAAAGGCTAAACCTTTCTTGTTGGAAAGAATAGTTAGTATTAACACAGTTATAATTGGTGCTTTACATTTTTCTTTATTTTGCTAAACCGTTGAATTTAAGCAATTTGGCCAAATTCCTTGTAGTAACACACTTCACATGCAAATTAATTCACTCTTTTAAATAAAAATAAAATAATACAATATTTTTTCACCTATTCAGTCCACTGCTGCTCCCACAATCCCCCCCAAGCAGGAGTCTAGTAAGACTGATGCTAAGCTCATCACACACAGATATGTCCACTACCAAAGAGACTCCATCAAATTCTTAAAAAGGGTTAGATATCTCAGACTTTAGCAGATCCCTGTAACACTGAGATTAATAACTGATCACATTGATTTATCAGTCTACTCAGACTTTAACAGAGCTCAGTAACACTGAGAATAATAACTGATCACACTGATTTATCAGTCTACTCAGACTTTAGCAAAGCTCAGTAACACTGAGATTAATAACTAATCACATTGATTTATCAGTCTACTCAGACTTTAGCAGAGCTCAGTAACACTGAGATTAATAACTAATCACATTGATTTATCAGTCTACTCAGACTTTAGCAGAGCTCAGTAACACTGAGATTAATAACTGATCACATTGATTTATCAGTCTACTCAGACTTTAGCAGAGCTCAGTAACACTGAGATTAATAACTAATCACATTGATTTATCAGTCTACTCAGACTTTAGTAGAGCTCAGTAACACTGAGATTAATAACTGATCACATTGATTTATCAGTCTACTCAGACTTTAACAGAGCTCAGTAACACTGAGATTAATAACTAATCACATTGATTTATCAGTCTACTCAGACTTTAGCAGAGCTCAGTAACACTGAGATTAATAACAGATCACATTGATTTATCAGTCTACTCAGACTTTAACAGAGTTCAGTAACACTGAGATTAATAACTAATCACATTGATTTATCAGTCTACTCAGACTTTAACAGAGCTCAGTAACACTGAGATTAATAACTGATCACATTGATTTATCAGTCTACTCAGACTTTAACAGAGCTCAGTAACACCGAGATTAATAACTGATCACATTGATTTATCAGTCTACTCAGACTTTAGCAGAGCTCAGTAACACTGAGATTAATAACTAATCACACTGATTTATCAGTCTACTCAGACTTTAGCAGAGCTCAGTAACACTGAGATTAATAACTGATCACAGTCTGATCAAAGTCTGAGTAGACTGATTTATCAGTCTACTCAGACTTTAGTAGAGCTCAGTAACACTGAGATTAATAACTGATCACATTGATTTATCAGTCTACTCAGACTTTAGTAGAGCTCAGTAACACTGAGATTAATAACTGATCACATTGATTTATCAGTCTACTCAGACTTTAGTAGAGCTCAGTAACACTGAGATTAATAACTGATCACATTGATTTATCAGTCTACTCAGACTTTAGCAGAGCTCAGTAACACTGAGATTAATAACTGATCACATTGATTTATCAGTCTACTCAGACTTTAGCAGAGCTCAGTAACACTGAGATTAATAACTAATCACATTGATTTATCAGTCTACTCAGACTTTAACAGAGCTCAGTAACACTGAGATTAATAACTGATCACATTGATTTATCAGTCTACTCAGGCTTCAGCAGAGCTCAGTAACACTGAGATTAATAACTGATCACATTGATTTATCAGTCTACTCAGACTTTAGTAGAGCTCAGTAACACTGAGATTAATAACAGATCACATTGATTTATCAGTCTACTCAGACTTTAACAGAGCTCAGTAACACTGAGATTAATAACAGATCACATTGATTTATCAGTCTACTCAGACTTTAACAGAGCTCAGTAACACTGAGATTAATAACAGATCACATTGATTTATCAGTCTACTCAGACTTTAGTAGAGCTCAGTAACACTGAGATTAATAACTGATCACATTGATTTATCAGTCTACTCAGACTTTAGTAGAGCTCAGTAACACTGAGATTAATAACTGATCACATTGATTTATCAGTCTACTCAGACTTTAGTAGAGCTCAGTAACACTGAGATTAATAACTGATCACATTGATTTATCAGTCTACTCAGACTTTAGTAGAGCTCAGTAACACTGAGATTAATAACTGATCACATTGATTTATCAGTCTACTCAGACTTTAACAGAGCTCAGTAACACTGAGATTAATAACTAATCACATTGATTTATCAGTCTACTCAGACTTTAACAGAGCTCAGTAACACTGAGATTAATAACTAATCACATTGATTTATCAGTCTACTCAGACTTTAGTAGAGCTCAGTAACACTGAGATTAATAACTGATCACATTGATTTATCAGTCTACTCAGACTGATATTAAAATAGTTAATAAACAAGCATAAAAACGTTCTTTTATTTGGTGGATAGACGATCTAAGGTATTCTCCTACAAGTGTGAAATATAACTGTATTCTAAATAATGCCTTTATTAAATGTAGACTGGACTGAGGTTCTGTATTCTGAACACTTATTCACAGCAATTCTATTCTGCTACATTTTAACCTTGATCACAATATAGATGAATATTTCATTCAAAACGTGAAGCTTTAGAGAACGTGTGCACAAATTAACCATTTGTTTGAGTTCCATCTACACTGCGCCTTCATTCGACTAGATCTGGCTGCGGGTCTTGTGTATCCCTTAGTGGTTATGTCTTGTAAGCACCTTGCCAACAGGCTATGTGAGGTCACCATGTACTGTACCAAGCCAGACATCTTAAGGACGACAGCAGAAATAAAGCACCCCGGCAGAATGCTTAACCAATCTGACCTTAAAACTTGAAGCACCCTTGAAGCACTCTTATCCCCGCTGCTAAGGAATGCACCTGCATCGGGCACTTCACCTGTTTGTACAGAGGCACAGGATTACGACGTTTGAGAACAAAGTTTTGCCTGAGCAGGGCACGTCCTACTAGACCGCAGAAGCTAATATGCCTGAATGCAGGTCCAAGAAAGTTCAGAATCTCTTTCAGGAGGATTCTATCAGGGTCCTGTGGGCATGTCAGAACGTTCCCATGAAAGACCTTTGCACAGATGCTGTTGGAACATCGTCACATATGTTTGCAAGCTTCTGCCATATGGATGTTTTCGTGTGCAGAGGGTACCACAGACGCACTGGGTAACATAGCCTACAGGTCATCACTCTCAGACTTTCTGCTTCAGCCTTGAAAGAGTCCCAAAACATTCTGTGCTGTGCTTTAACCGGGGGACTGTTGTGCCTTCACATATCAGACAAATTTGATTTGCAGCATATAACGTAGTCAAGCTTGGTTAAAAACAGGTTTAAGGTTAAAGTTGCAATAAATATTTCCTTGTATTTTTCTTTGGAAACAAGTCAAAGCCTTTCATACAAAACTTGTGCTTGTGCAAAACTGAGCTTGTACTGTCCAAAGCATCACGATTTTTTTTCATATTTCCAGTATTTGCTTAGTCTTACACCTAAGCTTATTGTTTAAAACCCTTCATCTTAGCAATACGTGTATTTAAAACATATATCATTTTTAGAACAAGCAGAAATACAGTACAATGTAGCATAATTATCTTGTTTTGAGAGAAGTAGATAATATCTTGTGCACCGATTTAAAGAACAAAGTTTAGTTCCAGATTTCTCTTGAACATCCCAGACACTGTAAGAATTTGATTTAGCTTTGTCACGTCCTGTCCTAGTCCCATGTTTATTCCCCTGTCTTAGCCATTTGTTAATGTTTCTGTTATGTGCTTAGCCATTTGGTTCTGTTTGTTTTGTCGTATAGGTCAGGGGTTGGGGTGTGTGGAGCAGACGAGGAGATGGAAGAAAAGCCAGGACGAACGGAGGGCTGGACGCAAATGTAAGATTTAACCGATTTTACTGAAAACAACACCTAGTACATAAGCAAAAACTAGGAAACATCAAACCCAGGAACCACGTAAAACAAACCACCGAAAACAGAGGCAATATATACACAGGTTAACAAGAGGGAACTAGAAACACCTGAGAACAAAAGGTGGAGTCACAGATAGGAAACAGGTAAGGGGCAGAGACAAGGAGCACATGACAAAACAAACAGAACCACATGGCTGACACATGACAAAAACATTAGCACATGGCTAAGACAGGAAGACTAAAGGACTTAAACAGAGAGAACAGGGCAGGACGTGATGAGCTTAATGAAGTACTGAGCAGTCAAAGCAGGTATTAGATGAGAACTGTAAGTAATACTGGGTTGTTTCCACAAGGAGAAGCTTGGAAAGGGTTAAATAAACACATAGAAATATGTTAAACCACAACTTACTCTATTAATACTGTTTGAATAATAAAGCATTTTGCAGAGCAATTAAAAGATTCTTATCTGGAAAATAGTTTTTAAAAATATAATAATGTCCCCAAGTGCCTAAAACTCTTAAACAGTACTATACATCACATGGAGTAACCAATAATGACAAGTTCTGTATGTTGTTCACTGACACAGTTTGCTGAGGTGGGCACATTTTTTGTATATTTTATATCAATTTTATGGTCTTTAAAGGGAAAAGTTTATGAACAGGGAGATGTGCCATTATGCAATGATCAAAACTCACAAATTACTGACCCAGAGATACTTTCTCAAAATGTTAAGCAGGTAAAGATAGTTATATATATTATTTTGCAAGGTTGCATCACAATAACAGACAATGGCCAATCAACCCTAAGAGGTTTATGATGTCATATGTGACACCAGAGAATAAGTATCTTGTGAACGATGCATGCTAGAGACGTACTTTTAGGACAAGGTTTTTCCATCTACAAGTCGGGAACTCAGCTTCCAACTGTTCGACAGATTCATCCCAAACAGCCTGGAGAATTAATTTTATTTGTCTATAAAAAGACAGTTTAGGGCTGCAATGCAAAGCTTCTGAAAAGGTTACAATCCCAACAGAGCCCTGACTGAGACAGAACAATGCTGCCCTTCGGAAACAACAAAAAGCCAAGTCTCTATGAGGTCATACACACCAACCTGAGAGTTGATGAAAAAAAAAAAGTGCCCAGTTAAAACTATTGCTCATCTCGATAGATAAAAGTTTGTGTGCATTCCAGATGTTTGAGGCTCTGCTAAATACACGCTTGTTGTCTCATCATAATCCTTCTGTGTCACTGACTCTCATATAAGATCAAGCTGATCAAAAAGCACATTTTCATCTTACTAGGAGGTCAGTAACGGCCGAGAGGCCAGAACAGCACTGCTTACTAAACTGCAGGGATAATCTTATTGCATAATATGAAAATGTTATAAAAGGGCTTTAACTGTAATCCCTAGTGTTCTCAATGGACAAGCTAAATTTGAAACGCGGGTTTCGGTCCATTTTCAACCCATTCACATCTTAGAATCTCCTTGGACGTCCATTACATTCAAAGCCCAGCACAGGTCCAATGAAATGCTGGCCAGAGTATTGAGATGCTGCCACTACCTCTTTCTCTATGCGCTGAATTTAAGGGGACACACTGTGACCTGATTCATTTTTCATCAATTTCCATATTTCATGACATTATTCAATCACCCAGTTCAGTGAGCTGATCCAGGCACACGAGACTGTGCATAATGCACTGCATTATACAATCTTACACAGCTCAGCTCGGAGGGAGCGCCCTCTCAACACACCTCTTGCTCCCTAAAGGACTCAAGTGTTGCAGTGCAGTGTGGCTCCATGTGATCTATACCATGTCTCTGTATATCGCCATTGCTCTGTGTACAGCAAGACCGGGTGAACTACCACCATCTGTAGTAGCAGTGGGTTATATACAGGTTCACTGGTATACCTGATTACATTCGGTTCCCAAGGTTTTTGTTATAACAGGAAAAACATTTCAGTCACCTTAAATCTTCTTTAGAAGAAAACTATACTGAAGTGTTCAAACCCAGGGTCTTACTTTTTTTATAAAAAGATTTTCCAGGATACTCTGGCCTCTATTCTGAAATTCCAGAGCTCGAACAGAGAAGATTACATTACATTTCAATGCATTCTTAACACATGGGGCTACACCTAACAATTAATTTCTTAATCGATTAATCTAATGTTTCTTTATTCAATTAGTCAATTAATCTAACAACTAATTTTCAGATTACTCTATTAAAATTGTTATTATTTTGATTGTTGTTTTTTTTGCATGTACACACACACACACACACACACACAAACATTATATATATATATATATATATATATATATATATATATATATATATATATATATATATATATATATATATATAAAATGTGTGAGTGTGTGTGTATATGTATGTTTATGTTTACGCACAAGGAAAACACAGACTTCATGTATTAAAAGGTACCTTAAACGCATGTGATCTGTAAATAGTTAAAAGTCTATGCTTAAAGTCTACGCCTCACGCACAAGTAATCAGACAGTTTGTTGACTATATATTTTGGCAGAGATCCATTTGAGAAGCAGCTACGTGTGTTTTAAAGCTCTGCGGTATCGAGAACAGTCTTAGGTTCTACACTACACGATTAAGAAACAGTTAGCAATGCAACTTTTCATGTGACACTACTGAAACAAACATGTTACATTTGTTAATAATCTTAAAATAATCTGCTAAAATAAGATAAACAGGTAAACAGGTGCTGTCTCACTGCTGTGTTGATAAAGCTGTACGGGATATTTGAGCTTCAAGTGCTCGTGTATAGCAGTTGTACTGTTGTGATCATCTCCACTGTGCAGAGCTGACAGAGCACCACACTGTTGTGTTTTTGTGTGAAACACTCCCACAACTTTAGATACACGCGAGTGATTGTTTGTAGCTGCAGCTCACGCTCCGGATATATCCATGCTTTTAGTAGGCGTGGCCACCTATGCTTATCTTTGGTAATTTCGTAACTGATTACACGGCGCGTCGCTCCGGCCCTATTAACACATATAATATTTAAAATTTAATCAAAATCCCGACCTCGTTAAAACGCCCTCTACAGGGAACACAATTAACTATGCTGTGCATTGTGCTAATTTTAGTACACAACTATTTCTTCCATACATTGGAAAACTACTTTTGCTCAAGTTTCACTTTAAATTCTCCCAGTATGTTATCACAATGTCACATTTGGCAGATAAACAGTAAGTGTATATGCTCTCTGTAAAGAAAGTGTTCATTTGATTTAGCAAAATCAACAAAACATGGTAAAGGAGGGCGTCCGCTGGAGTGTAGAGGGTATTGTAGAGTCCATGTAAGTTTGCGAGGCAGTAGTTTGAGCGGTTGAATGCTATTCTGTTATTGGAATCCACTGGAACAGTGATTTGTTTGACCTTTAAGCTGAGACTACTGAGACGGTAAAAAAGAGCAAATTTGTCTTCGGAATTTAGGCAGTAAGGAAAACGGAGACTGACCAGGGGAATTATGGAGCGGTAAGTATTGAGAGAGGGTAAAAACTGGAAAATTGTAAGAGTGTGACAATGAAAGGTCAGAGTGGGAGGAAGAGGGCTCTTTGATGAAAGCCCCTAGAGAGAGAGAGAGAGAGAGACAGAGCGAGAAAGAGAGAGAGAGAGAGAGAAAGAGAGAGAGAGAGCGCAAAAGAGAGCGCAAAAGAGAGCGCACAAGAGAAAGAGAACAAGAGAGAGTGAGTACAAGAGACAGAAAGTGAGCATGCGAGACAGCAAGAGACACACACAAGAGAGATTGTAAAACAGATAGCGCGAGAGAGAGCGTGAGAGAGAAAAAGTTGGAAAGAGCAAGACCATGTGTGGTTTCTTATTCCCAAGCTGTTTCTCCTGACCCAGAGAGCGGTCAGAGCTGAGGCAGGCCCTGGCCAACTGCTCTACTAACAGCGTCTGAGCAGCTGGGTCAGCAGGTTGCCCTAATCTTGATCCTACATCAACCCCTTGACCCTATCCTGCCTGAGCCAGGACCATCAGGGTTGCACAAAAATATGATTTGAGCATCATTATCACAGTACTGGTCTTTACAATATGCTAATCAGACCTGTAACCAATCCCAAAATTCAACTGAACACACATTCTTTCACAGCAGCTGTTGGGCAGCTGTTGACAAAGCCCTGTCAAATTGGTTTCAATGTTTTTTTAATGTTGTTTATTTAACATGCTGCAGACTAAGTGTTTACTGGTGTTAAGCACAATACATAAATCGAAATTAGTCAAATTTAATAGAAGGTCCTCCAAAAATTCCAAGCTGTTGCCTGTTCGGAACACCTCTGTGCGTCTGTGGTAGTGACACAAAGCGACACCGCCAATCACTGCAGTTCAGAGTGACACTGTTAAGCCTCCCCCACAGGAATACAGACATACACAGCTTTGTTAAATGAGGCCCAAAGTGAACCAGAAAGTTAAATGTTAGCTGAGATGAAAACATATGATCAGTATTTGTCTGTTTATCTTATGAACTGTAGATTAACCTACTGTAGATGCACCTACTGTTGTTTTTTTGTTACTTTTATTCATTGATGTTTCCAAAATTGTAAGAAACAATAACACCCACCCTACCCAAACCTGTTACATCGTCGAGAATTGAAGGGAACATCACTGGAAAGTGGCAGGATGAACAGTCCTAAGTGTACAAGGCTTTAAATGACCTACTGTGTTTTGTTTGTAGTCTGGGTTTAATATAGTACAGTAACACTAAAAAGTTAAGAGGTCTAACAGTAAGAAACTTATCCAAGCCCAGAAGAGCTACTACAAAAGAATGTTTTTTGTGGGTGGAGCCTGGAGAGATCAATAAGTGGTTCCACTGAAATGTAATGTAAGTCCAAAGTTCTCCATTTTGGCATTTATTATGTTATTTTACACACTATACAGTATAATAGCCCTCTCTTTCCAAAACATCCCTACAACCTCCAGCCCGTCACCTGAGCCAGCTTTCGCTCACCACTGCCCTGACTGTGTGTTACGCTTGTACCAACATTTGGCACCAACTGATTTATCATGAATCAGTACTCAGTACTACCAAGGAAATCTGTCAGTACCTGTCCCTCAGAATGCAATTCAATGGAATAAACTTTAAAGACACTTGTAGGTTCACTGGTGGTTTTGTGTAAAATATTCCCTGGCATATACATCCCCAGTGCCAAAAAAGTTGGGACGTTGTATAAATGTATATAAATGGAAGTAAAAACAGAATGCAATGATTTTGCATTCTCATACCCAAATTTGAACACAGAACATATGAAAAGCTGAAAGTGACACATTTTATCATTTCATGAAAATGATTAACTTGTTTAGAACTTAATAGCAGCAAAGCATCTCAAATAATTTGGGACAGGATCACAACTACCATTGTGTAGCATCTCCTCTTCTTTTAACAGTCTGTAAATGTCTGGTAAGTGAGGAGACCAACTGCTGGAGTTCTGGCAGAAGAATGTTGTCCCATTCTTGTCTGATGTAGGATTCTAGCTCAACAGTCCTGGGTCGACCTGACTTTACTCTAAATTTTGTGTATTTGGTTTTCCTGAATATACCATAAGTCTACTTTCAGGGACACGTCAGATTTTACTTTAACATCATTTAATAGGACTAAGATTAGGTCTTGAATAGTTCATAAAATACCTTGATGTGCACTGTAGACATCACAACTCCTGGTCACTGTCACCACCACTGTAAGGAATTGAAGTTTCTCTACAAACGAGCACTTCACATCAAACAAACAGTGAACAACTGGCTGACAATTGATGGGATTCCCCTTTAACAGTGAACAATACTGGCCTCTGAAGGCTGATATCCCAGAAGGCTTCAATAAACTAATATGTGCGGTGAGCATTCAGATCAGCATTCAGGTCTGTATTTTGATGAATTAAAACTCACAGACCAATCGCGTGCGTTGTAAGATCACCAAAGGCGCTCCTCAGCCAATCAGATCAGTGCATATTCAGGAGTATGGCGTGCACACAGGTGAGGTACGAAGCGAGAAGCAGCCGCCAAAAAGTAAAGCAGGTCGGAGAAAGAATAACGTGCTATAAAAAGGAAAGCTGACGGAGAAACCCGACTGTTTTAACCAGAAATGGAGAGACTTGTGTTTATTCTTCCCACAGGCGGCTCCAAACCAACAGGTCAAGCTGTGAAACAAGAAGACGCTGCTTTATTTCAGATGCACTTTTTTTCAAAGCATTGTTTTTTTTAATGTAGCCCTTGTTTTTACTTCAAATGAGGAAAAAAAATATTATAACAAGTTTTACAAATAATTCATTCAGTTCAGCATTCAAACAGTAAATATACTGAAATAAATTTTACGGTATGTGTGATGTGCTGGTCTTTCAGTTGCTGATGGTATAAGATGCTGATACTAGGCTACTTCAGTATACAGGATATGGCACTGAATCATAACACAAGTTAGAAATGATGCCGGTCTCCTCTAACTGGATCTATATATATATATATATATATATATATATATATATATATATATATATATATATATATATATATATATACCACTGAATATATTCCTACTGAAGTATGCAGAAGTTGAATCGTGATGGTCCAGCTCAGCATAGCTACTGTATTGTGCTTTAACTGTATGCCCTGGAATAAAGGACTACGTGCAGCGCCACACTGAACGCAGGCCGGCGAAAGGTCATTGTGCTTATGGAGGGGCACTGACGTGGGCAGGCTGAGCTGAAATGTGAGCCAACCGTAGGGAATGATATGCTCTATATTCACTGACTCTAATAATACTACTAAGACGGGGCCCACTAACTCTGTAGCACTTCTGTCATCAGCCCTCATCGTACAAAGCCCTCATCATAGTCTCTGTCTTTCACTGGCCCTCCTCTGAACTCCCTCTCTCTGTCTACGTTTTTTTAAAACCCCAGACAGGCTGTCCTGTTCCTTCTGCGGCTCTTCTTCTCCAACACTGTCTCACTCCACACTCCTGCTCACATCTATTGCAATCTCTCTCTCTCTTTCTCGTCTTCACTCTTTCATGATTTATTCACAAGGAACAAACCAACAACCCCTACCACATCACTCCCCTTGATCAAGGGAAGGCAGGGGGGTAGGAGCGAGTGAGAGGGAGAGAGAAAGAGCAAGCAAGTGAGCGAGTGATAGAGAAAGAGCAGAAGGGAAACAGACAGACAGAAAGAGAGGGAAAGAAAGAGAAAGAGAGAGAGAGAGAGAGAGAGAGAGAGGCACACAATAAAACAGGCTCAATAAAGCCTCTTATCGCGAGAGCCTGCCTGCCTTTTTCACTTGATCATATCCCGTCTTGTTATCAGACTGTTTTCTCCCAGAATCCCCCACCATTTGACTTTAATAAGGCATAACTGATGCCTTTCCAAGGCTGGTCGAGGATCAGGATGAGATGGATTTCATTGGAAAGTGTCAGAAAGACAAGACAGGCTGTTGGTGGGGGGGGGATGGGGGCTGAGTGCTGGTTGGAGCTTGTGGTTCGAGCACCATTTAGAAATTAAGAGCATTCACAGCTTTGTTAGAACATTCTCTTCACGATCAAACGTGACCCATTTCTCTCCTGATTAAATGACACTCCTGGTGTTTACGGCGCACTCCTCGGGGAGCAGGCTATTCTTAACTGCATTTCATTCAGTGCAGCGGCGAGAGCCTGTCAGCAGTCAAGTTCAATTTCCAACAATGAGTTAAAGCAGTTTGACCTGGTGTGGTGTCTGTAATGAGCCTCGGTATATGAGCAGACTGAAGTGAACAGCTGCTGACAGAGAGAGAGAGGGAGGGAGAGAGAGAGAGAGAAAGAGAGAGAGAGATGAAAGATGGAAAGAAAGGAGAATAATTTGGGGAAAATGTCACTGGAAGCTCCAGCACTGAGTTGGCATTCAATGATTAGCTTCTGAATTTGTCAAGAAAAAAAAATGCATGAGTTTATCTGGGGTATAAAAAAGAATTGATTACAGACATGGCTAAAGATCAAATAAACAAACATTACTCTAAAGGTGTAGTAGTATCAGTTAGAAGTTTAGTGCAATTCATGATGTACAATATTAATAATAACATTTCCTGCTTTCTTTTGTTCGTGTAAATTCATATGTTGGCATTGTTTAGCTGCTTCGCCCACAATAGGCCAGCTTTTGTCTTTAACTAACTAGAGATGCAGCACTGGTCTGCCTCAGGGTGGCGCTGTGGTAAAATCAGTTTACTCAGTTGGTCCTTCACAGCCAAGCAACCGTTCCTATGCCTGGAACACCTCTGAAGAAATGCTGCACCATATCTGAACACTAATTTCCCAAGAGATAGTGGAAAAGTGGAATTAATTACTTATATTTGAACCCGGAGACAAAACGAGGAGATGTGTAAGAGCTCAGTTAATGTGGATGATCATATTACCAAACTAGACAAGAGCATTTCCAGAAGAACTGTCAAACCCAACATTTCACTAAAACTGAAGTAACGTTATGGTGAGTGAGCAGTCAGCCAACACTGGATTAGCAAGACAACATGCGACTCCCTAATATGAGAGGGACACAATACCCATGGTACTGAGATACGGAGATAGAAACTGAGGCCAAAGTATCAATACTGCAATAACTGGTCAACATGTACATGTTTATTAAACACTAATAGTAAGTATAACAAGACTCTTTTTTAGTGTAAAATAAATAGCATCAAGTCTTCTTTTCCTATTATTCTAATGTTACATTCACCTACTCTAACTGTTCTGGATTATAACATGTGCTAAAAAAACAATATATATATAAAAGTCCAGTTTCCCTGGACTTTTACCCCATTTTCTCCCCCAGAAGTCTCACCCCATCATGTGATGCTACCAGGCTGGGAGAATCAGGCTAGCACTTGCTTCCACCTAGACATATTAAATGCCACTACATCTTTTAAAAGCACCGCTAATGCAATGTCACAGGCCGGTTCAAGACGCTCAGAGGAGAAATGTATTTGCTAATTCTTTTATGTCAGCTAACAGGCAACTGAGTTAGCTAGCACTGAGTTATAGGGGGAGGGGAGGGGGCAGTGATTTACACGAAGGGTGGACCAAAATTTCACAAAGAGAAAAAGGAGAGGAGAAAATTCAATGTTGACATCTTACAGGTAATGATGGATAAAGACAGGAGAAAGAACTGGGAGTGGCAGAGTTAAAGATGTTGAGGTTCTCCTTGGGAGTGACAAGGATGGATAAAGTTAGGAATGAGATCATCAGAGGTACAGCACAGGTTAAACAACTAGGAGATAGAGTGAGATGGTTTGGACATGTCCAGAGGAGGGACAGCGGGTATATTAGTAGAAAGATGTTAGAAATGCAGCTGCCAGGAAAAAGACAAAGAGGGCGGCCAAAGAGGAGATATATGGATGCAGTTAGAGAGGACATGAGGGTAGTTGGTGTGAGGACAGAGGACGCAGAGGACAGAGTGAGATGGAGGAGGATGACTTGCTGTGGCGACCCCTGAAAAGGGAAAAACTGAAAGAAAAAGAAGATGAAGGAGCCGGTAAATGCTTTTTGGTTCCCTTTGCTTTCCAAAAGTCTAACGTTCTTGTTCACAATTTTCTGTTCCACCTTAAACAGTGTTTGAGTAACACTGTGGGGCTGGTGAGCACCAGCATGCAACTGCCACAACATTCAAGGTGGAACAGAAATCATGAGTAATAAACTAGAGAATATGACGAGAACTTCAGCCACATTCTTTCCTGTGCTGGTCTTCACAGATGTGTTGAAACAGTTGGAACACAGCAGATCACTGAAAACATAGACATACTTATGTGAAACTACATCACACCCTCTGTTATTTAGAACATTAGACATGTGACTAATCTTTACTGATCAAGAGCTAAACCTAGGAACAGTGTCACAAAGCAGCTTCACAGAAAACTCCCCCCCCCGAGCCTGCCAAGAGTGACAGCCAGGAAAATCTCCCTCAGAGTGAGAACCAGACTAGAAAGGGGGAACCCGTCTTCCTCTGGTCGAGACCGGATAGCAAAACAAATATAAAAGAAATAAAAAAGAATAAGATCTACAACTAGATACAATATGAATGCAGAAAAAAGGGAAAAAAAATGTTCCATCAGAGTAGCAATGAGAAACAGATCTGTTTTGTGAGGCAGGAGAAGAAATGACTGATTAGTTTGTGAAAGGAGGAAAACAAAAGAGCTGCAATTAAGTAAGCAAGCTGGATCTTCAGGAGGGCCAATGAGATGCAGGCACTGAAGTACAGATCGACTGATATAGGTTTTTCTATAGCCGATGCCGATGTTTGGAGGTCAGGGTCAGTCGATGGCCGATATTTTTTTATTTGCTGCTAAAATGTCACACTAATAATAAGTAGATGCATAACATTTCTGAACTTAACATCACTTATTAAACACTGACTTGACAAGAAAAAATTAAATATTTTTATCTGCCCCCCAAAAAATACAGTATGTCCACATTACTGCTGAAAGAGTTTAACATACACCTCTTCATACCCAAAACAAACAAGTTATTAAGAAGTGTATTGAAAAATCCTTCCACACAGCTGATATGTTTGCTTCTGTCACTTCACGGTTGTGTTTAAGGAGGACGAGGCACTGGGAGAGAGGGAGGGAGGGAGTGGGAGAGAGGGAGGGAGGGAGAGGGAGAGAGAGAGAGAGAGAGAGAGAGAGACATGATAGACAGACAGACAGACGCTGATATGCTGTAATGGTTGTTAACACAGCGGCTCTGTTCTCTTTACTCTTTCTTTAGTTACGTTTGGCTCGAGTGCTGGAAGCTGAGTAATATCTGGGAGACTCTGGCTGCTCCGGAGAGACTCGCTGTGTAACAGTAACGTGTTAATCTCTGTGTTACACTAGAGCAGTTAGCTTTAGCCCCGGAGCTAAGCAGTAAAACATCCGCTCTGGTTCACGTCTATGACCAGAACTAGAAACACGTAACCGCCTCATTAAAACCGTCATTGTTCACTATAAATTATTCATTTTCTCTTATTTCTCTTATTTCCTTCACACGCGGCAGCACCACACTAATAACATGTGGCTGCCCGCGGATGTGCCTGACTTTAAATCGCGCTACCAAACACTGATATTGGCTGATATATCAGTCGATCTCTACAGTGAACAGCAGGAAGTTCCATGATGAAGGCAAACAGAGGCACCCGGTCAAGGCAGATGAAGCAACAGAATCATTACAGATTCGGAAACATAGAAACATTGCTTTCAAACATAGAAAAGGAGAAGGAAAAGGAGAAAGGTCACTGTCACTGATGCCATCTCTCATGAACAAATGACAGACCCAAAGCATAAAGTATAATGGAATTGATTGTTCTTGGCTGAGCAGCCAGGCTCTGCTGTCAGGGATGTGTCTTCTGTGTTTATTTTATTAGGTTAATTTTATGTAAATGTTTTATTTATTTGCAGTTTTATTTATTGCCTGTCTCCTGCATTTGGTCAGTTTTGACCAAAAAGTTTTCAATGCATCACTACTTGCATCCCACACTGTAAGCGTGACTTTTAGGACATGCTGAACTATGTTCTGACTTGGACAAGGCAGAATGAGCCGGAGCACACTGGCATCTGGGCTTCTCCGCTGGGACGGCATTAGCTCCTGTGCTGTTAGCCTTGCGTCATGCTCGCTGTGTTTCCGAAACACTGTCAGTTTCCCGGCAAAGGCAGCCGCGGAGAAGCGAGCTGTGCAAATATAGCACGGCCTGTCTGTCATACGGAGATACTTTAGATAGCTCTTATATGCTCTGCTGCTCAGAAAAGAGTAACGACAGCAGCCTGCAAATTGAACACTGGACCCAGAGGAGGAAAAACAGAAGGAAGAAAAAAAAACAGGTGAAGGTGATTGAAGGCTTTTGGAATCCTACAGGAATGCTCTCCCTATAGAATGGGAATTACCACCAATGGCCTGCTATTACTCTTGACTGCCTGTTTCTAATTTAAGACCACGTGTAAATGCTGGCCACCAACACTGATCCAAGAGTAGCTTCCTCTGCCCTTCTGACCATCACTGTTGAAGAGCTCCAGTCATATTGTAGTTGTACTGCTGCTTATGGTGTCTGTATGAGACACAGCTGATTTGCATTGTTTCAAGTTGTTCATTTGTTGGATCATCTGATAGTGTAGTCTTGTGAGGCCTGACGTGATTTCATTAAGAAGACATGCATCTGGGGACAACCTGTTCAAGTTTTGGTGCTGAGTTTGCATTGAAACTGGCTGTAAAAGAGGTACACGCACCTTTAAAACCCCAACCCCAAATTCCTCAAGTCTGCGTAGCTCAAGTGCAACTCTTACAGCTGGTCTTTTCCCAAAAATAGCTGCCAAATCTTTCCACATCACATGTACTCTGGCTGTATCGCTATAGCTATGGCCACAAACAGAAGCTGGTCTATTATCTACTGAACCTTATAACCAGTTCATGTGAGATCTTCATAAGCAAAAGTATTATCTGGTTAAACGTGACTGGTTCTCTTTAATAAGAGGTTTATATTTATCGTATTGATTTTTTCAGCCATGCTACCTAGCACTGCATCCATGGTGTCCTGACAGACTTGCTATCCATTGTCCACACCATTGTCCCCTACTTCGAGCTTCGCCTTAGATTGGCTTTAACCTAGTAAGTCTACGTTTCCACACAAATTCAGCCAAAAATGCTTGTTACCCAACATTCTCACCAAACGCAGGCCTACCCAGGATGCTCCCAGCCTAGACTAAACCATTTGTTGATTTGCATTTTCACAGCCTTCTATGATATCAGCATCACACAGGCCAACATGCCGATAACAATCCAATGATTTACTAGTGTCCTCGGCTCTCATCTGATTCCAGATCAGCAGAAAAGGGCACTTTAAACATGCACGTGGACGCTACACTGCTGAGAGGCTTACGACATGGGTCAGGGCCGAATACCATTTTCATATCTAGAATGTAGCATAATCTGCACGCTACTCCCTGAGCCATGAACGAGCTATTTCTGTTCCGTTCTGACCCAGTTCCTGACCATGACCCTGGCTCTAATCTCCTGCTGACACATAAAAATAAAATGGATGGAAAACTCTGTGCTTCATCGACATGCCTTGTGAAAATTATTCTCAGAGGCTGGATGATCCTACCCGATAGCTCAGCTCAGTCCTATCAGGACATCCACAACACAATGAATGTTATGCAAATGTTCAAAGGAATTATAACTGATGACAACCCTGTAATATACCTGACTTATTGCATAATATCTGTAGACTAATGCAGCATTCAGGTAAAGCTTTAAACTATACTCCCCAGACAGTAGCCCTGTCATGATACTGTCATTCCCTATTACAGTGCAACACTTGAAGTATGAGTATAAAATACTAATTTCAATAATGTGGGTGGATGTCGCTCATAAAACTGAAAATAAAACAATTTCATAAGCGATTTTTATAAGGGTGAAGAAACACGAGGTGCCAAAAAGGAATTGGACACATTATACCTTGCAAGATTTAAAAGGTGCAACTTTAGACTTTTAGTTTTAAACATAAATTATCAACCGAATGTGAAAAATGTTTAATATGTCCTTGTATTGTGTTGCACTGATATCTACTGAAGTTAACATGTTAGCCAGTTAGCCCCACCCATCTTGTCTCATAATACCTCTTGGTACTTCGAGAGGCGATAGTGAGCCCAACATGAGAGAATGAAGAAGTAACGCTGCCTTGACGACGTATGCTAACCTCTTGTCAGTCAAGCGGAAGGTTCCTGGACCATGTAGCCAGTGAAAGGAAGAGTAAATGCAACTAAGGCTGAAGCCATTCCTACAATTGGAGTGGACACCACAACTCTCTAGCGCCATGCTGCCACTATCGTTTGGAGTATGAATTTAATAGGTTGTGTCATCTTACACATTGCTCTTTCAATTATGTTTTTTTTCATTACTTCACGAAATCATTTATTTGTTTGACAGAAAACCATGTTCAGCCCAACATCAGGCTCTCAGTGTGAACACTGCTTAACACTGTAAAGCACAGAGGTTCAAATATCAACCGTTTTTTTTGTATAGTCTTGATTAGCTTGTGTTGACTGAAGGTATCATAAACGCCGAGGCATTTTAGATGTGAACTCAAGGAAGGAATGGGCAGAACTGGAGTGGATCAGTAGGATAATCACGCAAACAGGACTTGGGATGGTCTGATTTGTTTTTTTGTTGTTTTTTTTTTAAACTACATTTTTAAGTATAGTACCAATAGTCCAATGATTTTTGGGACTTCTGTATGTTTGCTCTACAACTGTTAATTGAAAGAAAAACTGACTTTCGGTGTAAACAACTGTGTGTGAGCATGAATTTTTAAATGAATATTGTGGGGCTTTCAAAACTAATAACAGCCTAAAATAAACAACAGAACATGAAAGCAAGCAATGTTCACAAATGCTTTTATTTTATTGACACCAAGATTGTATTCATTCACCAAATAAGTAACATTCGTCTACCAACTACAACCACTACAGGATAATGAATACTGAGCTTTATGGGATTTGCCATGTTAGGTTAGTCAAAGCTAACGGTTGTGCATCTTTCAACATTGAAGCTCTGGTTCAACATTTAAAGCTTGTAACGGTCCTTTTGGTCACATTCAATTTTTTTACTATATCTTGATGTGTGTGTGCCGTGGCCTGTGTGTGTGTGCAGTGGCCTGTGTGTGTGTGTGTGTGTGTGTGTGTGTGTGTGTGTCAACTCAGAGTCTAAACAAAGAGCCAGCAGAAAGGGCAGATAGGGGATGAATCAGCACTGTGGAAAATGAGAATTGGAATCAAATGTTTAGTTTTAGTACATTTTAAGTACAAGGATTATATGCCGATTGAGATAATCCATTAAAAAAAGAACCACAGGTTTGTTCACACCTGAGATGCATCTAAAACAGATTTAAATCTGATTTCTCAGATCAATTGGACGACTCCACCCTCTGCTGTTCCGCATATGGGGGAGGAATGACCACTGCACTGACGCTACAAATTGCTGCTCCTTCACTTCCACTATAAATAATATAAATACCAATATATTTATAAGTAAATAAATATAAGTATAGAGGATAAAAACCTGACTTTAATGCAGAAGAATAAATTGTGACTGCTGCACATTTCAGCTACCCCTAAGCGAGGCACTGATTGCAGCACTCTGTGTACACACACACACACACACACACACACCCACCCCAGCTGGGGTAACATATGCATAGAATAATTAGGGGCCAATGGCGGTAACCCAATCAACGCTAATGACAACAGCTCACTTTGTATCTCGCAGCATGAAGTCTGAATGTAAAACTCCACGGACAAAGCTCCAGTGGATGGAGCGTATGAGCGTTTATCCCAAAAAAAAAAAAAATAAACAAAAAAATAATAATAAAACCTCACCTTTGTAGTTTCTCCTATGGCAAGTTCTCAATTCACATTTATCAGTCGAGCATGAGGAAAAAAAAACAAAGCAAACCACCATGAACTCCCCTATGAGGATGAATATTCATAAAGGTAGTCAGAGCTTTTCATCAGGTGCAAACAAGCGTCTAATAAAATCCACTTATCAAACAAAGTGGCTGCTCAGTACAGGCTGAGGACACGACCCATTACAGGGACTAATTGGGCAGCTGCGAGACGAATCATTACAGGCAGGTCTGACTGGTAGGGGACAAAGAACTAGCAGAGACGGCTAGCAAGGCCTTACGTAGCACATCAAGGTGCAGGATCCAAGACCACTTTCTTCTATCCAGATCTTCCTTTTAGACCACCAAACCAGTTAGCATAGTTTATAGTTCACGTTTTTTTAAATCAGATATTTCTATAAGTAAGAGCACAGAATGCAGGTCTGAGTTGTGTGTTTGAACGTGTCTGTGCTCACTGCAGCCAGAAAGAAAGAGTTTTTTAGAGAATTTTCATTATTATTAGCATTAGAAGTATTTTATTATATGTACAGTATTTGTCAAACTTGTTTTGTTAACCTAAACTAAAAAAAAACTGTTAACACAGCCTGAATGCCTTATGTATGAATACATTTTCACCAACAGCTGCTATTTAAGAAGATATTTGTGGGCACATTTGTGAGAACCCATCCATAAACAGTGCCCATAAAAATCCAGAAAGCTCCATGTTAGTCAGAAGCTTAGAAAGTTACAGTGCATTACTAACATTATTTTCACGTGTACAACACTGACTGCTGCTACCTCTAATCAGTGGCCGCACAAACAGTCATGCAGGTTTATGATTGATGGTTGATGCACAGCTGTCTATAATAGGAACTTTTTTGCTTCAATTTAGCTACGACTTCAATCTAAACTCATTGGATTTTTGCAAAAATTCAGTCTAGCTTGTCCTACTTAGCAATTGCTACAAAACACATTTGTGGGCGAAGCATGAATAGGCCACTTCCTCAGGAACTATTCATTACTACCATGGAACTTGCGTAGTTCTGTGAGGAACTGAAACATGGGTTCACATAGACACCTTTTAACACTTCATAGTAACTTTGTGAACTTGTTATAGTTAGCGCTGGTCTGCATTCCTTTTTCACCAAAATGAATTGCATGTGTATCTTGTTGTGCCCCAACTTATGATAAACAGCCACAAAATTCATTCAATTAGAGATTTTTACAAAAACACACGAAAAATTATAAATATGTATCAATACCACAAAGAACAGTAATGTCCAGTAGATTGACATTTCTTTGTGTAGTTTGGACTGCTTGGTTTGAAAACACAGTGAAAAACGTATAGCACTGAGTGAGAAAGAGGGTCGGCCCTCACTCTGCTGCAGGTAAGTGCTTATTGAAGATGAGCAGAAAGGTGCATACAAAGCACTGAACTCACAGGGGAGGTCACCACCAACCACAGACTTCACCCTCACGCTCACCAACCGCCAACACAAACCATCCATGCAACAACCCCTTTTTTATTACAGACAACATTAACAATGCAAAATGTCTCGTTTCTGAAGACAGTGTGCCTCCCAGGATCCTCTTTACAAGCCTCTAGAGGCCAGCACCAGCCAGTAGTGGATCACTCCGCAGCCTCCACTTTAGGGATCACCTGGTCCTGAGGCTCTAGCAGCTCTGGCCAAAGCTTTGAGTTCTCTCCTTGGGTCACGTTCACGTTCAGACTGCGGTAGCTCATCCTGTAGGTGGCAGAGTTTCCCACATTGCTCTGCCTAACCACATCCTGATCACTACCCCATTCCCACTGATGCGTACTAGGGTTGTGCCTCTGCTGCTTGAGAATGAGTCTTCTCCTGGGGTACTTTTCTTGACTGAGTTTCCCGCAGTGCTCCAGTTGACCGCATCCCTCTCACCACCCCACTGACACTGGCATGAACACCGCTCATGTGTACTGTTGTGACTGATTTGAGCTAGACAATAGTCACCATCCAGCTGTTAGGTGTGTCCTTCTATATGCGTGTGAGCACATCTGGTCACAGTAGAGATGTGAGCTTCCCACCACTCAAACTTCACTTGATCGCCCCACTGGTCCAGGCTCATTGGTGCCACATGGCACAGTGTATTTGCCCTCTGCTATGCTGGTTCATCAACTGCTCCACTGCTCACCCCAACACTCCCACAGTGAAGCCTTTGGCTGTCTCACTTTCTCCGGTCTCCCTCTCACTGGCTGCACCTGTGTCTGTTGCCAGGCCTTCCCGCGCTGGATCCACTGTCAAGTCTCGCCAGGTCATTTTCCCCATGGAGCCTCACATGGGCTTTGTTCTTATCACAGTCTTTCATCAGGCTCTGCCTCTCTCACTGCCTGCCGTGAAGTTCTGTGTAGCGCAGTTCTGTGCTCTTTTATCAAACAGCAGCAGGAAGACACATTCAAAGCACAGAACTCGCAGGGGAGGTCGCCACCAGCTACCCTCACGGTGACCAACCCTCAACACAAACACCCACATCCTGACGCAGAGTAACAAAAATAACACACCTTGTACCTTTTAACTGACAGACAACAAGACTGACAGGATTAAGTGACTCTTTTCTAAATGATGTCTGTCTCTGATTATCCTCCTGGCACAGCAATGGTTCACAGGCTTCTAGAGGCCAGCGCCGCTGAGCAGCGGGTCACTACAACATGACATAATATGTTGGGTTAGCAACCCTCATATATCACTTCTGATAGACCAGCTGCAGTGCACTGGTCACCCATGTAGACAGGGGAGAACGGGGCAGCTGTGGGTCAGGTGGTGGGCGGGTAACCATTTGTTCAGCACTTCACTAAGAAAAGTTTCTCGAGTAGCAGCATCTGTGTGCTGTCACCAGCTCCACTGCCTCTCTGAACAGCTGACGAATCGATTTCAATTACCCCCACGTCACACCCCACCAGGCAGCTCGACTGCTGTCGTGCACACGCCGCTCGGAGAGAGAGTCATTCCGGGTAACTTCGGCACGAGCGCCGCATTGAATTGCTCCATGACCGATGACGGGAAGCTGCCACAGCGGTGGCACAATTTTCTCCAGGGTTTTTTGGCGGAACAGTTTGTCCAGGACTTGCATTGGCGCTTTGTGAAGTCAGTCAAGAAGGAATATTACAGGGGCTCATCAAATTTGAGCTGGGGTTAAATTCTCACACAGCAAATGCTCTCTGGGCCAGGTGCCCGCTTTTAAGATCCAACTGTCCAATTGACTATATGGCCAAAGCGTTTACTGCTAATAGGGAACACAGTGGCCTTCGAGCTCGGCTCGGTAAGAGAGCCTCCCTAACACACCAACGTCAGAACAGAAGTTTATTGTGAGACTGTTTTGCTCATATTTGAATATTTGAAGGATGTTATGCTACACTTTACATCTACAAACCACAAAGGCCTCAACATGAGCATGAATGCCTCAAGATGTTAAGGATGTGTCAGAGAAGGCAGAGGCAGTAAGTCCAGCTCTGGCACTGCTTAAAGCTTTGCTGATGTTAGGTCCAAGAAAAGTGAAATTTACTTTGCCTGTAAATTAGAGATCGGCCAATATATCGGTCAGTCGACATATCGATATTTGCCATTTTTTTATATATTGGCATCGGCCGATATCAGTGTCTCGCAGCGCCGATGTCCACGGTGGTGCGGTGGAACGTGCTGCTGCCACACGTAAAGGACTCCAGGCCGAAACCTTTGGAAATGTTACGCAAAACAAATGATAATGAATAATTTATAGCGAACTATGACGTTTTTAATGAGGCGGTTACGTGTATCTAGTTCCCAGCTGCGACACGATAGGCTGTTTCTGTTTCTATTTCTCGCTCACGCATCGTGCACGCTGTTTCTGTTTCTCTCGCTCTCTCTCAGAGTGCCTCGTCCTCCTTAAAGAACTGCAATTTTACCACAACGTGATAAAAACCCGAGCGTGCAGTGAAGCACTCTCTGTAACTGCAGTAAACATGTGGGCTGTGTGGAAGTATCTTTCAATACACTTCTTAATAACTTGTTAGTTTTGGGTATGAAGAGATGTATGTTACACTCTTTCAGCAGTAATGTGGTCATACTGTATTTTTTTTGGGAAGACAAAGATATTCTTGTATTTTCTTGCTTAAGCCAGTGTTCAATAAATGTTGTGCATCCACTTTTTATTAATAGTGTGACATTTTAGCAACAAATAAAGCAGAAAACTTCTAGACATAGGCCCTAAACATCAGCCCTAAACATTGGCAGCACATATCAGCCATCGGCTGAAACTGACCTCTAAACATTGGCATCGGCTAAACCCATATCGGTCGATCTCTACTGCAAATACACTGGCACATCATCCACTTAGGAGAAAGAACCCAGTTCTAACTGTAGAACTACACAATGCACCTATACGATAAGAGGAACTGATAGAATGCACAATGAGTATAAAAAGAAGGTAATGTTATTGCTGATCAGTATACATTGAATGTGTTTCATTTAGTATGACTTTTAAATATGTTAAATAGTTCTACTCTATTTTGTGTTACACAAAAGTTGTTGAAGCAAGTACACTTAATACTAATGATTTTCCAGACAGTGCGCAGCACAGACCTTCATATTACACAGACTGCAGTTCTTATACAAGCACTGCCCCTGTCATACCGGACTCCTGCTGGAGCTTAGGTGTCGACCCCTCCCTCCCATAGCTTGGACTGGTGGCTGAGGCCTAGCTCAGCAATCCCGGTGCCTCCTGGAAGAGATGACTTGCACAGGTGGTGCAGTCAGCATGGTGTTTTCATCACGAACTGCATCTCGCCTACTCGGACATCTGTTGCTTTTGTCTGCGGGGAGGTGCTGTCCATCCTGGCTGACAAAACAGTGATAATGAAGGCTTGCTTGACCTTGTTCTCGTGGTCTGGCTGACTGAGTGAGCTCTGTGTTCCCTCCACACAGGCCGGAAGAGAGGAGGTGGCCCGGCAGCCGTTGGAGTTCTCTGCGACTAAGCCACCCGCTCTGCCCACCTACCCTCCGCATCAAAGCTGTTTTTAAATACGTCCTTGGTGATTTTGCCTCACGGCTCCAAAGTGCGTAGCATCTACGTTACGCAAGTGGCCACTTACAGGGCAAGTGGAGGTGAGCACAGCTTGATGGACACTTACAATTACATTTATGGCATTTAGCAGACCGTTATCCAGAGTGACTTACTAAAGTGCTTTGTTGGCCATTCAGAGAATGAATCCTATCTAGTAAGTACAAACTATCTTAGAATTGAGAGACTGCCAGCAACAAGAGCAAATTCTGATAACTAAAAAGAAAGATACATACATAAGACAGTGGAATAAAAGATGCTTCAATAAGTGATCAGTGAGCATTTAAATGTTTTAGAGAGAGATGGGGCTTCAGTCAGGGCTTGAATAAAGTCTGTTGGACAGTCATTGGAAGTTTACCAACTGAGTGTTAGGCAGTCTTGACGCAGGGTTTGGTTTGAGTTAATCACCTCAGCTAATTTTAAAATTCAAATCATTTTAGGCCAGAGCACAACGTACATTTACTTGATGAAGAGTTGGGTTAATCTTCTATGACACATTCCCTTCTTTTTCTGGGCTTTGTAGGCGAGCTAACTACACATATAACAGGTGCACAGAGAAGAAAATTTGTTACGCTGGTTGTGTTTTGGACTTCTTTCACTCTGATGACGGCAAGCTGACGCTGAAGGAGTATTCAAAGAGAACTCAGTCAAAACTTGGTGAAGGATGCATCTTCTGCAGATGTGAGTTAATGACTTACTATTGTCATCCTATCTTCATCAAGGTAAAGTTGATTTTGCATTTAAGACCTAAACATTGAAAAACATCTTCTTTCTAAGCCAGTGCATGGGGTTGATGTGCAAAGACATATGGCATGGTCTATGAAATTCCACCTAAAACCTCAGACTTAAAAATCTTACACAGTGCAGCTTGGAGACTTACCAAGTATTTCATTACTCTGGCTTACAAACCACTGTACTCACCAAGGAATTCTTTCACACTGCATTAATCTCTGGGCTGCTGAATTCTACATTTATTCTTACTTGACCCCTGACCACTCCAAGCGATCATTTTACAAACTTTTATTTCAGGTAATGAAAGAGCCCTTAAGATGAAGCTGGGGTTTCCCAAAGGCAAATTGTGCAGGCGCATTGACAAGGACATGTTAAAGGCAGTACTGAAATGGAGGACTAGTCTTTATTCCTTTCAGGCTAAGGACTAAAAAAAAACACAGCATCATCTTTCGAGTGGACCAAGAAGTGAATCATGCACTGCTGCAGGACAACACGAACAAGCTTGGCTGTATGACACAGAGCAACATAATAACTCTTCTCAGGTTCACAAGAACTAAGCAGAGAGTGCTCTATGGGTTCTTCTAGGGCCAGAGCTGAGAGCAGTTAAATCCCACGACTGCCTATCAAGTGCAACTGTCCACCGAGCAGTCTTCTGAGGTGCAGGAAGGCGCTCTCTCAATCAGTCCGGTCTTAATTAAGTCTTGGGCCAAAGCTGTGGGACTCCCCTGCTGGGCTGATGCAGTCAGCGGGGACCTTCTCGTGAAGGAGCCCGTCTACCCTTAGCATCACATTAAGCCCAAAAAAGAAAGAAAGTGAGAGAGCAAGGGCAATCATGAGGCTAAGCTTTTACCCAGACTACACAGCTCTGATTTGATGAGAATAATTTGGCACCGACTTGACTTCCTGATTGAGCCACTTCATTAGCTGTCCTTGTATGGAACAGCACGGGACCACAATGGACCCCAAGCGTGAGCCAAGTATAGGCTGACTCATCACTTACAGCCTGGGAAGGCTCCCTTGACTTCAAGATAGCCTGATTCTGTCCGTCTAGTGCTGACACATCTCAGGAAGAATGCATACATACTGTTTGTTTGCTGATTAGTCATAAAATCCATGTACAAATGATAATCTGAAATGCAAGCCTGCGTTTGTGACGGACCATGTGAGACAGCGATGAGTCATGCGCTTTTTCTTCTCCTTCATGCTCTGTATCTCGCCAAACTACAGCGGCCATTTTCTAGTCTGCAATATGCAAAGACATTCTTAATCCTTTTTAATTAATAAAAGTCTGAAGTTATTTGCCATCACTTTTAAAATACAATCATAGAAATTTCCTAATGAAACAGATTACACAGTTCTACAATATACTGCAATGAGGGCTGGGTATCGCCGATTCCCGATTCACAAGGTCCCAATTCAGTTCGATTTCCGATTCGATTCTATTCAATATCGATTCATTAGGGGTTATTTCAGTTACAATAATATGTTTTGTTTGAATATGAAAAGAGATTTTTTTCAATTTTTTCAACTAATGTGGTAAATGTATAAGGAACACTCAACCTACCATTACTAAAAACATTAGTGTTTATATACAGTCATCGATCTTGGGTTTATACGAATCGATGTCGGATTATTGAAATGAAGATCGATTTGAATCGAGAAAATCGATTTTTTTAAACACACCCCTAACTGCAATACAGAATGAATGAATAAGTCAATATGTTCAGGACTGCATGTTTTCCCTTCGTTCGGTTGGTTTATCTTTTTGTAAAACCAGGCGTTGTTTTCCTACATTCTCAGTTTTATTTACTATTATTTACTATTCATTTTTACTAGTCATTCAAAAAAGATGTTGGTCGTCATTACTACACATTTAACAAAAGCAGTGGTTCTGTTTAGAACAATAACCTCTGTATAGAAGCACTTGTATTCATATACAACATATTCTCCAGTAATGAAGAACCCTTTCACCATGCTAAGAACTATTTAAGCAGGCAAATGGTTCTATATAGACCTCAAAATGTAACTTATTCAACAAAGCCTTTAGCACCAAGAACATATAATTAACCACCTTTTTAAGTAACCTAAACACAAATAAGGCATATACATATGTTAGACTTTCCGTCAAACAGAAAACTGATGTACAAGGTGTTGTGAATTTTTTATGTTCCATAGCATCTGGTAAAAGCGGATGCTTACAGATGGGCCCACAAGAACAAAACCCTGCAACATTATCTTCAGAACTTCTATTCGAGAACCACTGTCCATCCAGAGATAACGATGTGGCCTTGTGAACTTGAAGTGCAACTGGCTTCATCTCAAGCAGCGTTTTCACAAAACAAGTAACTCGGGTTTTGGGTTTAGAAGAAAGAAATGTTTTTGGAAGTCTCCTCCTGGTTGTTCAGGTCAACAACTGTTGCTTTCTGGCATGTATTTTATTACTAAACACAGACACTATCCTCGACTGGTTACCTGCTGGTCCCTGCACCCACTACTAAATGTATTGTTCTCTCAATGTGGTATCAACAGAAAATGAGAGTACATAATCTGCAGCTCTAGCTATTTATCTGCTTGTTTCAATGAGCTACAAGTCAGAAGTAGTTAATCAAAGATGCTTCAAGACGTATAGAGCGGTGGGGACCTAGGAAGGAAAATTCTAGAAGGAGAAAGGTTTACCCCCAGCAAAGCCTTGAGGCCTCAGGGAGAGGTTACAGTGCTGAGTCAGGTGCTGCTGGAGAATAGTGCCTGTGTTTAGTAATGAAATACATACCAAAAAACGGAAAACTATAGAACAATCTCTTGGTTTTATCAGGCCAAGATCCAAAACGAGGCATACGTACCATAGGGTTACGCTCACAGCGACTTCTGTGAAGAAACATTTGCTACCAGATTGGGGTGGGCGATATGGCCCTATAATAATATCACGATATTTCATACTATTTTTTGCGATAACGATACTCGATGATATTACAAAATATTAAATAAAGAAAAATTCAAGAATACACTACTGCAACAAAACGATGATTACATTTTAATATTGCATACGATATGATATGGCAAACCCCTAACTGAGATATTAAAAAATACAAGAATTCATCAGATTGTAACAGAAGTCAATGATCTAGAAGGTCACGATACTAAATAATGCTCTCCAAATATCCAAGACTGAAGTAAAATGAATGATACTGGACAAATACAATCTGTCTCTAGTAGTTATATAAAATGGGAAATGAGAAAAGTGTGATTTTTTCTTTTTCTAAAAACAGTAAAAAGTAGAACCCTGATGTGATAATTAGGGATGGGTGATATGGCAGGATATTTCAGGGTATAATATCATTCACGATATTCAAAAATGTTGGCGATATTATTATGTACGATACGATATGGCACGCCCCTACTACCAGATATACATCACTGCTAAATTAGACTACAAATCCAGCCTAACAGCAATTCCTGATGACAGATATTACCACAAATTTCACTCAGCGGCTTAATATAATAATCTACGGTGCTACCTCTGTGCTTAAATGACATCAAACTCAACACAGCGAAAACACATGTTGTGCCTCACTGCACTTACAATACAAGCAGTAGAGAAAGACTACAGGGATCAAATGAATAGGAGTCTGTGTTTAAGTGTTGCTGAAGTGTCATTAACATTAAGCCAGCTTGACCAGCTGCTCCTGTTGCTCTTCAAGCTGCACGGTGATATATTTGGCTTCACGCATCCATAAACGCGGCCCACCTATATTTGCAACTCTTGTTTTCCTGTCAGCCTGCCAGGGTGTTTGCCGCAAAGAAGGTTTAGGGGTAAAAGCATCTTGCCGGGAGACACAGAGGGATGAGCCGGGCTTCCGGACACACTGCAGCTGATGGAAACTTTTTAGAAACTCAACAGGGTGTGACAGAGACGAGCAGAGAGCTCTGCTTGATGCTGAAGCCAAGCCATGTGGGCCAGACCCTCACGCCCTTCCTATTTTAGCCAACTCCTTAACCAGTTGGTGGGTCCAGACTTCCACGCCTCATTCTTGTATCTTAACACCTCCATCATTTTGCACTGTTTTCCATTTAGTTACTACATAAAAAGCCCTGTCATAGATTAGAATAGCTCCTAACAGGCAATCAACAATAAATTCATATCAATTATTATTTGGGCTGTGGAATAATCCTCAGCTGAATTGTGAGACAAGGTCATCAGGAATCAGAAATGTAAATGTATGATCAGTACACTTCTATTCCAAATGCTTAAGAGGTTAAAACCTTATTGTTATCTAAAGCAGGTGTCTACCTCGTAAATCATTTCCTTTGCGTATGCTGCAAGCCTCTGCAAATGTCAAATGCTTAAGTTTGAAGAAATCAGCATTGTGCCAGGCGGAGGAAACTGGTCATTTCTAGACTTAATCTGTTTAATAAAAACTTTCATATGAAACTTCAGCGCTGAAGGACACCTTATCAACAAACGTACATGCGGAAATGCACTGAAGCATTCTATTACTATCTTGTTCCAGTGGGAGGCAAGGCCATGTGGAGATGATGGGAACATCAGACTCACAGTAATAAAGACTTTAATGAGTAAGTAAGTTATTATTGTTAGCTAAAGGATGTGCATGTGTTGCATGTGCTACATTGTGCTGGGCTTTGGGATAGCTGGAGTGGGTTTACTAGAGTCGTGTGTTAAGAATTGAACTGCCTGCTTCTGGGCTGTTTCGGCTGAGATTGGCGGTGGTTCATCTCTCCAGCTGTGTTTAATTAAAGAGCATTCCCTTAAAAGGCTGTTTCCCATGTGTCTTTCACAATATCTAGAGTCGCCACTACTGACTACTTACAGAACAGTCCACCAATTATTTTTGTACAAATTATGACTTTTAGAAACGCAAAAAGCTGATATGTTAATGTGATAGAGAAAAAAGTTAATAAGTAAGTAACTATGGTTCAAGCCGCGTGTGATTTTGAAACAATTTGTAATCCAGGTAGTTTCAATGTAGTTAAAGAGCATTTACATTATGTAGTGTTTACATTCTGAGCAATCACGTGCTTGTTTTGTTATTGCTTCTATTAGGCTTGAGCTTATTATCAATAGTACCGTCAATAGTGTTTTCTAACATGGTTGTCACTCAAGCTGGTCAATTTATATGTGTGAAAATGCCCCTCAGTTTTTAAATGAAGGAATAGGTTGGACTCCTAACAATAGTTGGACAACATATCACCACACAGGTGTGACACACAGGTCCAACCCTATCGTTAGAAAAGCACAGTCCCTCCTCCTCAGTGTTAGCATTAACAGCTGTTTACTTTCCAGCCTAGAAGAAATGTTATGCATCAAACTTCACCCCTTTACTCGCAGAGAGCATGTCTTGTGGTGGAAAGCAGTGCCAATGTTAACTCGGTTTACTTATTTATATTATTTATTACTTCTTTTGTTTGCTGCCGAATGTTAATTCTTCAATAGTGGGTGGCTGCAGTTGAAATAATGGTCAATAGTCAAGAGCTTCGGCCACTTGCTGCCCGTCATTAAATGGGAGGAGCAGGACCTTCAACATGACTGATAATAAATTACAAAATGCCATTGGAGCAGTCCTGCCATCAATCTTTCATGTTGAACTGATCTGACGTGATGCCACAGTGACTCACTATCACCACTTGAGGTACAAATTGATATTAGGAGACAGGGAGGACCAGGGCTAGCTCATAGGCATGCTAGATATCTTTTCAACACAATACATTTATGCATACAAGTCTGTGACATACCATCACAACAGTTACTTCTTCACACTCTGTTGACCTCCGTTAATATTAAACTTGAAAAAATTGCACCTTTAAGAAAGTTTTTTTTTAAATGTGTAACATCAGGCCAGGTGCTAAATCAGCCAGTAGGTTCTCTGTAGCCCATTCTTGATGTTGTTAAACTGATAATGCTGTGCAGCAGACTTCCACAGCCTGAACGCCTTCCGTCAGGAAACATAAACATACATTTACGGGTTTAAACAGCGTCAACTATTAAAAACAAAAAGCCTTAAGCCACTAGACATGGCCTTTTTTTATTTTAACAAGGAGAACCTCACGTGATTTATCCAACCCACAGCCAAAACTATCAAACCACATAAAGAACAAAGTGAGCTTATAAGTCTTTGTACGGGCTAAACAAAATGCAAACCCATATAGTGCTGATACAAATAATAGGCCCTCCAGATTTCAAGCCTTGGGAAGGACTGTATGACATTTAAAACACTGCAGTCTTTAAAGAAATAAATGAGAAATTATTAGTCCTCCCTTACATACTAAGGCACGTCTGCTGCTGCTTCTAGGAAAGAAAACAGCTTTTCAAAGAAAGTTCAATAATCCTGGAAGTCAGCATTTAAGAGACTATTAGAATCTTTCTGTTTTGACTTTTTGTTTTTGTAATCCATAAAATGAAATCAATAGTTCTGTCTTTGTCTGGCGTACCTAAAAATTTTTCTTATTTTAGTTCAGAACACAAGGTTAATCACAACAGACAGCATCAAATCAAAAACTCAATTCTTCCAATTCGGTTTTGTCATGTTTGGCCTGTAACATGTTTAAAGCACTTCTAATACAAAGTGTTTAAGAAAGCCTGCTGCTGATATTTCAAATCAGAGGGTGAACTGCATCATACAGGCCTCTCAATTTCAATTACTACAATGTGATATAGCACGTCTGCACAGTCAGATCTTAAGCAGTCTTTATAACGTACTTGTCCTGCTACCTCAAACAAGACAAGGCTTTTTGGGATTGCCGTTGTCCAGGTCTGCATTACTAGGCCACAGTGTATCCATGGCTACAAAGTGATACAAACTACCTTTCCTCTCGCAACCCACAAAAAAGGGACAGCAATTAAGAGCGGAAAAGGGTAAAGTGTATTCAAGCCGGATGGACAGTTCAGGTAAAGTCGAATCAATCTGCCAGGCTGAGGGGCTTGAGTGAAAGCCATTTTCCACCCGAGACCTTCATTAGTGACCCTTTCTTTCTGAATAGGATTTGGATCAAGAAAATGTAAAGATTGTGTGATATCAAGTTCTTCAATTTTCACATCCGCGCCATCTGGTTTCAACGCATTCTTCTGTCCTTGGGCATTCACAAAAGAAGCTAGGGGCAAAACAGGGCAGATCTCAAAATTACCCTATAGACTTCAGGCAATTTGTCAAGCCACTAGAACTGTGCGAGCAAAGCCTGTTTTAAAAGGCTTCAACATACTCATACTTGGCTTATGCTCTGGAAACAAAGCCAGATTGTAATCAAATTGCTTGCAGATACTACAAGCAGTGGAGTTTGATCAATAAATGTATATATATATATATATGCACACACACAGACAAAAGAACCAGTATCGCTAATTCTGAAAGTTACATTTAAGTTCCACAGATTTATCAGTATTTGCAAAAAACACAGATGAACATCAATATCAAGTACTTTGTAAACAACTCATAAGACTGTTCTGTATTTTGGAAAAAAGAGATCACACAAGATATTGCTGACATAACTTTCATATTACTTAGATGAAACATTATTTACAAATTATTTTTCTATGAAACTATAAAGAATACAATCACGTACAGCCATTACTTAAACTGAGACTCTTGCTGGGGATCCTAGAAACTTAAATATAGATAAAACTGAGTAAAACCTATCAGCCTAGAGAACCTGAGTTTTCTATTGGCTTTCAGATACCTGCATAAAAGATGCATGAAGCTCCCTTTATTGTTGGACTGCTTATTCAGTGCTTATTTGGATCAGTTATCGAGTAACAATAAAGCGTTTCAAAAGTATTAAGTATAATTTTATGCAAGTGTTTACTTTTTTTAAAAAGTACAATTCGTGAGACAAGTCAAACAAAAATCTAAAAAAACACATCAACCAAATGCAGCAGCAGCTTTCAGAACTCTCTCATTTAACAAGCAGATTAAACAGCAAAAATATTTACTGGAACACTGAATTTGCACTGGTGAGAAGTTGGTGCGGTTAGATCCGGCTAGCTTGTGGTTGCTTTAGTTTTTCTGCCCTGCCCAGCCCTAGATATTTACGTCCATGCTTTACATGTTTATATTCTTTTGACTTTTGGGGCATGTGGTTTGGCCCTCAACGAAAAACTTAAAATTGATCTTCTCGTCTTGTTCTCAATAATAAGTTTGTGCTTAATGGCTTGAGTCTGGATTAGCGTTAAACTTCAGCTAGCTTATCACATGGGGCATTACGCTGTAATTTTAAAGTACTACTGCCCCCTCAGGTGAAAGGAAAAACTGCAACTCTGCAGGCCATTTCTAACACACTCTAAAACAAAAGCTATGGGTCACATTCGGTCCTAGAACTGAACCCAGGACATCCCTAACTGAGATCCATGAACCCAGGACATCCCTAACTGAGATCCATGAACCCAGGACATCCCTAACTGAGATCCAAGGCATTTGTAGAGAGTAGACAAGAAGACCTGGCACAAAATGTCTTCCCCTAATAAATGACTCCTAAATAGAGCTCTCCAGTCGCAGACTAGAGTCACACACTAATGCTGTTGAACTTGAAGTGCTTAAACATCCAATTATGGCAGCTGTGTTCAGACACTGTTTAGATACTGGATGTGGACTAGGGGCTCTTACAAAGGACATTGTGTAATAGGTGTTTAAGTTCATAGGAATGGCTCTGAGATAAATTAAAAAAATAGCTGAAACGTACAAACCTATAGCCTATTATAGAAATAAAATTAGAAACATCTCTACTGTAGACATGCTGTCGTGACATACAGTAAGCACAGAAATGCACTCGAGAAAACACTCCAAATTAAGCTCAGTGGATGACTAAAATACTCTAGAAGCAAGGTCTGGGTACAGCCGTTTATATATTACACTTTGTACCATGCTGATGGGAGCTTAACCTTGATGGAGAAATCCACAGAAAAAGTGAGTTACAACACAAAACGACAGCCGGAGGTACAGTTACTACAAGTCCTTGGCCAAGCACTCCAGCATAATCCCATGTACTACATACAAGGTTGCTATAGCCATGTTTTGAACTCTCTTCACCTGAGATGCTGCACACTGTGTTACTTCTAAGGGCTCAGTTTGAAAAGCTTTAGAAATCAGTGTAGAAGTTTTAAAAGTTATGTCTGGTTCACACTATGTGACTGGTTGAGTTGTCAGGTTTTTGTGTCGTTCACACTACGTGACTGGTTGAGCTCTAATCGAGGGTCTTTCAGTTGTTTTAGCTTTCAAACTACATGACTGATCGACAACACGGGGTCACGAATTACACAACGTTTACTCTGGAGAATCGCCGACTCATCTGGCTTCGGTCCCAAAACACGTTTTTGTCACAAGAACACACGAGAACTAAACGCATGTGAGAGCTAGCGATACCTAGAACATACACTATTTCCAAAACGGACGTCAACAAACCAGCAGTACGAATTGTTACTGCGCTGATTTGCATGAAAGAAGAAAAAGGTTCGAAGATGGATGAAGGCACGGGGCCAGCAGGGACTGTCTGTTCTCCAGAGAGAGCTGGAGGTAAATGTTTTTTTTAATGAAAACGTACAGCCACAGAGCGATTGCGTGAAAGGTGACGTGGTTCTCTCTCTACGGGATCCGATTGGCTGTAGCTAGACGCTGCTGTTGACTCACAGTCGCCGACTGGCCGAGATATTAAACATGCTAGATATTTGCCGAGCGTCGCCGATTTGCCTCCGAGCAGAGCTTTTTGTTGGCGATCTGCAAAAAACAGTCTGCGACTAAAAAAACAGGCTAAAATCGTGTAGTGTGAACCAGACATAAGCAACTCAACTGCATTTGTTTTCAATACAAACATTCTCAAGAAAACATTTAAAAAAGATTGTCTACTGTCTGTATTGAACTACTGCAAACATGCTTCTCAGCATCACATTTAGTACATTCTGCATTCATACTGAGATCAATTATATACAGTTAGCACAAGAAATAATTGGACAGTGACAGTTTGGGCATTTTAACTGTTTACTAAACCATATTCAAGATACTCTTATATAATTAATGTGGGCTTAAAGTGCCCACTCTCAGCTTTAATTCATTGTAATTCACATCCTAGTTGGAGGAAGGGTTTAGGAATGACAGCCCTTTGATATGTAGCTGCCTCTTTTTCAAGGGACGAAAAGTAATTGGACGGCTATCTCAAAAGCTATTTGATGGGCTTTTCCCTTATTAATCCATTATCAATTAAGCAGGTAAAAGGTCTGGAGTTGATTCCAAATGTGGGATTTGCATTTGGAAGCTGTTGCTGTGAACCCACAATGTTCAGTCAAAGCAGCTCTCAATGGAAGTGAAACAGGCTTTCCTTAGGCTGACAGAAAGAAGAAATCCATCAGACAGATAGCGGAAATGTTGCCCAAATTACCAGTTTGGTACATTCTGGGGAAAAAAGAGCGCACTGGTGAGCTTGGGAACTCAAAAAGGCCTGGATGTCCTCGAAAGACATCAGTGGTGGATGATCACAGAATCCCTTCCATGTTGAAGAAAAATCCTTTCACAACATCCACCCAAGAGAAGAACACTCTCCAGGAAGTAGGAGTATCAGTATCTATGTCTACCATAAAAAGAAGACTTCATGAGAGCAAATACAGAGGGTTCACCACAAGTTGCAAACAATGAATTAACCACTAAACATAGAAAGGCCAGATAAGACTTTGGCAAAAACATCTAAAGAAGCCAGCCCAGTTCTGGAACCGCATTCTATGGACAGATGAAACTAAGATCAACCTGTATTAGAATGATGTGAGAAAGAAAGTATGGAGAAGGCTTGGAACAACTCGCACCACATCCTGCCATGGTATGGGCATGCATGGCTTCCATTGGCATGGGTCACTGGTGTTTACTGACGATGTGACAAATAACAGAAGCAGCTGGATGAATTCTGAAGTGTACAGGGATACACTTCCTGCTCAGATTCAACCAAATACGGAATGGTTTGACGGCGCTTCACAGTACAGATGGACAGTGACCCAAAACATACTGAGAAACCAACTTTTTTAAAAGGTTTTTTTAAGTAAATAAGTGGAATATTCTGCAATGGTCGACTCAATCACCAAATCTCAACACGATCGAGCATGCATTTCACTTGCTTGAGACAAAACTTAAAGCAGAAAAACCCTCAAACAAGCAACGACTGAAGACAGCTGCAGTAAAGGCCTGGCAAAGCATCACAAAGGAGGAAACCCAGCGTTTGGTGATGTCCATGGGTTCCAGATATCAGGAAACCATTGCCTGCAAAGGATTGTCAACAAAATATTAAAAAATATATATTTAAAACCTTTTTATTTACATTAATGTTAATTTGTCCAATTACTTTTGTGCCCCTAAAATGAAGAGGCTCTGTAAATAAATAGTTGCAATTCCTGAACATTTCATAGGATATTATGTTTCAACCCCTTGAATTAAACTTGAAAGTCTACACTTCAATTGCAACCCTGTTGTTTCATTTCTAATCCAATGTGGCATTGAGAGCCCAAATCACAAAACATTTCTGAGCCTAACTGTATACAAATATTAGTACTGGCTGGTTTGGTTAGCATATGTTCACTGGGATAACGAACATTCCGAAACCTCTACCATGCAAAGTCAGCAAGAAGGAGGGCGGCAGGCCCTACGCACAGCAGGGTTTCTTTTTAGGTCGCTGAGACGGCTGACTGTTATACAGAGGGCAGTGTTGCAACCCGCTACTGGGTGGCTCACCGGAGGATGCACAGGAAATGTGGTCATGCGTGGAGCCCCCTTGAGGAAGGCTGGCCTTAAGATGTAAATAGTCCTGACCGCCAGCTTACAGATGTGTAAATGGGTTGCTGGTGCTGTTCTGTGCTGGGCTATGGTGTTCAATGTTTCCTTCGTCTCCTTCTTTGCCAAGACATCACAATATAAACCAGTGCTCCTCCATGGATTATAGACAGGTGCAGATTGTCTGGGGAAGAGCACCTGAAGTTTATAGACGGTGTGGGACAGAAGAGAGAAAAGGATGCCACATGCGGTATACGAGGTCTTTAACCAGAAAAGAGTTCTATTAAGTTATATGAGCAATATAAGTAATACTTACAATCAGTTGGGTATTACTGCACCCTTGAGGTGTCACTTGACAGCATCTTTTATAATATTCCCACCAAACTTAAACCTAACAGAGGATACACAACTAGACAAACGTTTAGTCCATTCATGCAGGGCCCTGTAGCTAAACACATTTAAAGCCTAACAAAATAATCTGACATTGCCTGCTAAATGATAGATATTGCAATTTCACATCGGATCCATCCTGTTATTTGTGACACACATGTATGACCCCAATAAACTCCATTACCGCTTTGAGTATAGTCACTTTTAGTTATTTCCATTACTGCAGTGCTGTTGTGTTGCCAGGCAGGTCAAGCCTCCATAAAGTATACAAATAGCCTGTCCTGGCTATCGCACATTAGACCTCTCCCTGACATTCACACACTGCATGCATGCACACACACACACACACACAAGCATACACACTATAAACACGGTAATTGTTTTATAATGACTCCATTATACCTCGTCCTCATGAGATTCCAGACTCAGGATGCATTAAACATCTGAGTGACATAATAATATTAGGTTTATCTTATTCTATTTACATAACGTTAAATAAAGCAGGCCTGGCCTAATTAACCACTCACAGATACACTTACAGAAATACTTACAAGTCAGTGGCTACATTGTGCATCGCTTAATCACACTTAATATGCGAAATTTGCTATCGGAGCAATGTTAAACACCCAAATAATGAAAGTCACTGTTGGTGAAGCATGAGATGCTCCAATAGACTTTTCTTGATACAAGTGTACATCACTACTATATGAATTAAAGCAGGGGTGATTTTTATGGGGAAGTGGGTAGCACTGTCGCCGCACAGCAAGAAGGGCCTGGCTTTGAATCCCCTGCTGGGCAACCAGGTTTCTTTCTGCGTGTTCACTTGTTCTCAACATGTCTGTGTGGGTTTCTTTGCACCGTCCATAGACATGCAGTCAGGCCAGTTGGAGATACTAAACTACCCATAGGATTGAGTGTGTGAATGTGTGTGTCTGCCCTCTGATGGACCGGGGGCCTGCCCAGAGTGTTTCCTGCCTTCCGCCCAATGAGCACTGGGACAGGCCCCAACACCCCTGTGACTCAGGAGGAAAAGCGGTATAGCTGATGTATATATGTATGTATATATGTAAGTATGTATTATTTAAAATTATACATATTATACAGCTGCATACCTAAACTATCAAGAACATTCTTATGGCCTAACAAACAGACTCAAAGGCTACATTGACAAAACAGGTAAAAGTGGCCTAAATCCAATTTTATTGTCAAGCCTGAACAGGTGACACTCCAGAACTGACACGAAGGAACAATACTTCATGTTGCATGCTCAAACAGAGATAAACAAACATGCCAACATGATGCCAACAAACAAGCAGTCCTGAAGGTTTCAGTTTGGTCTACACCAGCTTCACAGAAGCCATCAACGAGTTCAACTAGCCAGCTCTTCTTTTAAAACGTGTTCAACCTGCCTGTCAATTATGGAGTCAAAAAAGGGTCATAAAGATTTTGAGTTTGTAAAACAATAGACACAAATGTACTGAAACTTGCAGCTGCGTTTAAACAACTACATACACGTAAATCCAAATCCAAAAATGAACTGGAATGTGCAAACTTTAAAAAAAAGTAATATTAATAATAATTCAAATGTACAAATGTGGAAAAATACTTTAAATATATAAAAAAATATATTTTTTAACTTGTAGAAAAGATTTGCATTTGTAAATCCAATGTTGGGAAAGTGTGAATCAGTATTGCTCAAAGTGTGGAGGTAAAAATCCTCACATTCACCTTCTCTGCTGCTTGTGTGAAACTTGTATGGAGTAAAACAAACGAGATGCACTTCTCTTGCTATGTTCAAATCTTCTATAAAACAAACTTTTGCTAAAGAAACATCAACTAGCATTGTATCTGTGCCTGGAAGCGCCATGACGGAGTTTGGGAGGTGTGTTCCAACAGTGCGCAGAAGTTGAGTGACAGCACCAAATCAGTGTTCTGATTGGTTAAACAAACCTCGCAATACTATTGGTTCCTATTGGTTCATGAATTAGCCATCAAGACAGGGTCAAAATTCGCAACTGCAGCAAGAGTTTCGCAACTGCAGCAGAGAAGGTGAATGTGAGTTTACCCCCACACTTTGAGCAATACTGATTCACAGCATTTGGGCTACATTTACCTGCTGTGTGACCTTAGCCTTTATCCAAGTGTTGAACACATACACTTGCATGCAGAAGTTTTTTAATTGCCAATGCTCAGCTATTTAAAAAATAATGAATCAGTTAACCTTCATCACCTTTCTACTCTTGTTTAATCAGAACTCAATTGACTCATTAAGCCTTAATTGACTTATTAGGACTGGGTAAGCAAGAACCTATCAGCTGATAATTTCATAATGTAAATAATTCAATGTTTCTTCTTATGTTGTGCTAAGACTCAGCTATCAGGGGCTCCTGCAGGAAGGTTTAACTGACACAGCAGCTCATGGTTGCTTCTCTAACTTATTTGCTATTTCTAACTTATTTAATGTCCAAGATGAAGCAGAGCACTGCTGCAGTCAGTAGACCCAGCGTCTCTGAGTCACTCTGGCTAAAAGAAAAACATCATCACTGATATTTGATGAATTCCTTTCTTCGTCCTCCACACCTCCCCACCCTGTTCTATGTGTTACAAAGGGCCACACTGGAGGTTTATTGTACATAGCAGTGCACTCGCGTCACTTTTCCTGATGGTATGGCAGATTTATGAGTGTAAATGCAAAATCATTACACTGGAGTTACACTTGGGGGTCGGGAGTGCAAGAGATCTAAATCTTAAGAGATTGAAATACAAAGTTATTCAAATCTGCCAGTCAGGAAAGAGTTACAAAGCCAACACTAAGGCACTGGAACTCCATTGAACCACAGCACGAGCAATTTTTTTTTTTTTACAAATGGAACACTGGTGAACGATTTGGCCAACCAGAATATCAACAAGCGCTCATCAATGACTCATTCAGAAGATTACAACAGAACCCAGACAAACATCTAAAGAACTGCGAGCCTTACTTGCCTCAACGTACATTTTTCTACTATAAAAAAAGAAAGTGGGCAAAAATTGTTTTGCAAGGTACAAATCACTGCTGAACACAAAGAAAGAAAAAAGAAACATTTAGATGACCCCCAAGTCCTTCAACATCTGGTCTAAACTAACTCTGCATTCCACCATAAGAACCATACCAACAGTAAAACATGGTGGTGGTAGTATGATGGTTTGGGGAAGCTTTGCTTCTGCAGGACCTGGTTTGCAGGAACTTGTTGCAATGTATGGAACCATTAATTCTGCTCTCTATCTGTAGAACCTGAAGTAGAATGTCCACCCAGCACCTCCAAAAGACTCAAATGAAACAAAATGAAGGTTTTAAAATGATTTACACATTTGAATCAAAAAACATACAATGCTTCATTTCTTTCCAAACAATTACAATGAATTAGTGCCAAGTTCCAAACAGACAATCGTTTCCCAGTCGTTGAGCGATTACTTTATTCCGTCACAACACTGTGTTTCAGCCGGCTGTGCAGCCCCACACCAAAATACTGTACATCTGTGGTGTCACTCAACAGATGGCTTGCAAAAGAACAAAGCTATTGTGACTAAAATGACAGCAATTTTTGGCAATTTACCGAGAAGAGCTGCACGGGATCTGTCACTAGCACAGATGTCTCTTCACGATCGAAACTAAGTCTACATTTGAAAGAGAAAACATTAATGTTGTCAGAACAAAGAGCAATACGGTTTTAAGTGGACATATTAAGTTTCTTTGGAGAGAATCAAAATCATAATATATATTAACACATATAAAGTTATGATTGTGAAAACTGAAAACTTCTTGAAGTATCATGATATTACATTTTTTTTCCAATCGCCCCATTCAAGAACCAACCCTCCAAAGATTTGTAGATTGTAGATTTTTTAAATCAAAGGTATTAATAGAGGGCTTTATTACTCCCTTGCTGTAATAATCACTTCCGCTCTTCTGGACGAGTTTTGAACTAAAAGTTGGAAAACTGCTGCAAGGACCAAAAACTGGAGTCCTTTACTGTCCCAAAAAACAAGTATCTCCAAAACAGTAACTTTACAGGAGAGCAATAAAACATTCAGAATTCTTAATGTACCCTACTGTAAACGTTACTTATTCTGAGTGATTGGAGCACTTCCACTGGTCCACTCATTAAGAAACTATCACAGGATATAAAGTTGCATTTAAAAGATGAAAAAATTAAAATCAACAATAATGGAGATACATGTTTCTCTTTGGACAGCGACCTTGTGCTACTCCAGAGTGCCCCAGCCTGCAATGGTTTTCCGAAGACACTATAAAATATGCCTCATATTTGGGTTTGATAACTGCCACATTATTTAACATGTACTCTAAGTTATCAATTATCACTTAATTTGTATTGATTTATGTTTGTGACCACGTAACAAAGTCGCTGTAGAGATGGTTATGCCGTCGAAAATCAAATATCAGGATATTATGTTTTGTGATACTGCAGCGATTCTCAAAAAACACAGTATCAATAAAAAGATTCCTGGCAGAATCATTGAATCATTGTGTGTTGTGTTTAAACCTCTGACCACTAGATGGCATTGTTATAATCCATTTTCAGCTCCACTCCAACATAAACAAGCAGCACAAGGGCGCAATGCTATTGTAAGCATTGGCAAACCATGTAGTAGGATTTGAAAAATGGCAATATCACTTTGCTTGCAATATCGCAGTATATCGCAATATATTGAATCGTGAATGCTGTATCACTATACATATTGTATCGCCAGGTTCTTGCCAATAAACAGCCCCTTAGTCAAAGACTGAACACTTGTGTGCATGTCTTATTTATTTTTAATAAAGGGAAACAAAAACATATTCAGGGAAGTCTTTATCTTCACTCTTTAACAATGAAAAGATAATTTTCTCACATTATGTGAAACACATGGCAAACTTTTCTGTGAATCTAGTTCTAATATTCTAACATAAGAAAACGTTCACAAACAAGCTAACAACTTTTTTCCATCCTACTAGGCAGCCCCATTCTGAGAACTCATTTCTATGTAGACTGAAAACACACAGACATGACCTTCAGTCAACCAAGACAGCTCTAGCAAAGAAAAAGAAAGAAAAAAAAAGAGGGCAACAGTTTCAAGAACCTTTAGAAAACTTTGAGACGGACAAGGAAACTGTTCTCAAATGCTTATCAATGTATGTGGTAGCTGCAGTCAACATACACAGTATTACTAGTATGTTTGTCCTGTCTGATCCTTCGGATGCAATCCACTAGGCTACATTGAGACTACTTTTAAAGCCAGATTTATGATGTTTGTGAGGCTATAGATTCTTCCTTTGTTCAAAGGGATATTATCCAATTAACCAATCAATTAACTAATGAGATAATTGTCCCGTGTGTACAGACGGATGTTGGGGATAAGCTTAATTAGAATACTGGTTGTGATTTTTCATGCTGTTAGATATCAGCAAATACAAATTAGCATTCATAAGCGATTGCCTTTGGCGCGGAGGTGTTCCTACCGCCGAGATTCAGGTGTAATTGGATTTTTCTTGGGATGCACTGAGGGGTCCATTAATCTGTCCTGACTACACCAGATCTATAAATGTGATTTACAACCTGCCACATTTTCCACGGACAGTGGATTTCTCCCTAAACTACTATCAGACGATGCACAAGGACCACATATTAGATCACTGGATGGACCCTAGGATGTGTGACGGTTTCAGAGTCACATACTCTTTTTTAGTTATAGAATGCAGTTCTATCTAAAATCAGAGACAACCCTTTATTTCCAGTCAAAACTGGCATCAGGTACATTTCTCACCAGAAAAAAATACAAATACAGAAAACAGATACTGTGTACGTAGTTTAACTCCATTACAGCTTCTTTTCAGGCATCCTGCTTTCTTTTTTCAAAGGAATCTGCTGGGATTTTGTGCACACCACCAAAGTTCAGTCTTAGATGTTAGTTGCATTTTTTTACTAAATAAAAAAAACAAAAAAAAACCCAGCAACTTTATTTGACTGGCAGATTTCCTCTTTTCTATCTTTCCTTTTGACAGTAACGGCTGCTCCTTCTGTTTAATACTCATAGTATTTGAAGAGTGGAGCTCGATTTTCTCTTAAGAGATGAAAGATCTGAATATTCTTTATATGATGATGACAGTTTATCGGGTCTTGCACTGTTGTTAGGATTCCCATTTCCCATTTGTGACAAACTATATTTTTTGCAACTTATTTCTCATTGGCTATCCCTCTGCTTCTATTCCCAGTGGACTACCTGGCATCTGCTCCCTTCAGAAATATTTCCTGACCATGAAACAACTTGTAAATGGCCTTACTGTACTTACTGGATGAAAGGTGGTCTCTGACCTTTGCACAGCCCTTTATATGCATTTAAAAAACAACCTATATTTTTCACAGTGAAAAACCTGTGCTCCCCTAATTTTGAGTTGTACTTGTAAATCCGCTGCAGTCAGAATAATGCGTTTATTATTAATATGAGTTATAATTGTATGTAATTCGCCATCTGCAGGTTTAACCGCTCTCGATACTCCACAGTGACAGGAAAACAATGCAAAAACGCAGGCGCGCATTTCATCCTACAACTAACAGCTAGGGCGACGTGCCGACGTAATCAATTACGAAATAATGTCGATTAGCATAAAGTGCGTCGATCTCTCATAAAAATGGCTGCGTCTACTGAAGGCGGGGATTTATTTAGCGTGAGCTGCAGCTACAAACAATCACTCGCATGCATCTAAAGTTGTGGGAGTGTTTCCCACAGAAAACACAACAGTGTGGTGCTCTGTCAGCTCTGCACAGCGGAGATGATCACAACAGTACAACTGCTATACACGAGACCTTGAAGCTCAAACATCCCGTAGCGCTTTATCAACACAGCAGCAGGACAGCACCTGTTTAACTTATTTTAGCAGATTATTTTGAGATTATTAACACGTGTAACATGTTTCTTTCAGCAGTGTCACCTGAAAAGTCGCATTGCTGACCATTTCTTAATCGTCCAGTGTAGAACCTAAGACTGTTCTCGATACCGCGGGAGCTTTAAAACACACGTAGTTGCTTCTCAAATGGATCTCTGCAACATATATAGCCAACAAACTGTCTGATTTCTTATCCTTGAGGCGTGTAGGCTACGTATCATTTGTGCCTCTTAAAGTCAATCAGAGTGTAGACTTCTAGTCTTTAACCATTTATAGATCACGTGCGTTTAAGGTAGGGGTGTAAGAAAATATCGAACATCGGGATATTGTGTTTCGTGATACTGTATCGATTCTCAAAGACACAGTATCGATACACAGATTCCTGGCAGACAGTGAATCATTGTGTGTTTTGTTGAAACCTCTGACCACTAGATGGCAGTGTTGTAATCCATTTTTAGCTCCACTCCAACAGCAACAAGCAGCACAAGGGCACAATGCTGTTGTAAATATTGGCAAACTTGTTCATACAGTGGTGTGTTTTAATAGTAGGCTTTGAAAAATATGCAATATATGACTTTGCTTGCAGTATCGCAATATATCATGATATATTGAATCTTGACCACTGTATTACAATACGTATTGTATCACCAGGTTCTTGTGTGTGTAATTTGTTGCTGAAAGAACACAAGAGGCTGTGGTATTGATGACCCTGTGCTGTGGGGGGCTCAGAAGCACGAGGAAAACGCAGACTTAATGTATTAAAGGGTACCTTAAACTAGGGCTGTGTAATGGACACAGCCCTAGTTTAAGGTACCCTTTAATACATTAAGTCTGCGTTTTCCTCGTGCTTCTGAGCCCCCCACAGCACAGGGTCATCAATACCACAGCCTCTTGTGTTCTTTCAGCAATAAATTACACACACAAATACAATTTTATATATACACAGACACACACAAAATCATCTATTGGTTACAAATCCGTAACAAAATCATTTTAATTCCTAACACACTCACATTAGAAGATTCTTAGTCATTAATCGAATCAAATCGTTAGGTGCAGCCCTATAAACAGCACATTCAGAACGTATGTTTAGAGCCGGAGTTGTGGCCACAGGCGCCCCTAGTGAAAATAATTCTCCTATCTTTACACTCGCTCACCACTTCCAAGCAATTATTGTGGTCGATTTATAAAATTACTTTTTAACACCAATTTTCTCACCTGAACTTTGCCAGAATCCATTTCAAAGAAGAGAAGATGGGAAGCAAAGATGAAAGGGTTTCTCTTTTTACACCCCATAAATTATGGAGTTTTCTGAATCTGAAAGTAATTATTCAGTCCTTGAACAAGACTTGTGGCTCTTTAGGAGCCCGATCTAAGGAAGTCCTTGTAGCTATACGAGATGATTATCAGGTGGCACAAAAGATCCATACAATTTCACAGAACAGGACTATATGGTGGGAACACGTTTACATCCCCGGATAAGACACAACGTATGCTGCTGACCTGCGTGTCATCTGTATTTCCTGCTTTAGTTCAAATTTCAGCACTTCAGATTTTAAACATAAAGCCCTGAACGTATCCCTTAAGCATCTGACACATGATAAATACTCAAGGTTTTGGGTTACTGGGCAGGGATTAAGCCTAGTCCTGGACTACACTAGATTTTGTTTCATTAAAAAGTGGTCAATTACTGCGCTTTGAAAGACTCACAGTAAACAATATCCAGCATCCACCTTACTTGACAACAGTCTCGCAGACGTGCAGGTGCGCAGGCTCAGCATGCACCATGGGGCTTGTTTTGTGTCAGGGGGAAACATGGAGGAAGCCAGTGATGAAGCTCTGGAGAATTTCTGTCTTCTTAGAGAAACCACGTCTGAGATGTGGTCTGCTTCTCTTTTTTTAATACGAATGCAGAGGCAAACTTAAACGAAGATGGTCACTCTGAACATACAGGAAGAAAATCGCTGCAGTAGGGGCAACACTTCAAATCTGTTTGTCCTTGTCCTTATGCAGTGCATAATAGGGTTGTGTATTGGCAAGAACCTGGTGATACAATACGTATCGTGAAACAGTGGTCACGATTCAATATATCATGATATCACAAGCAAAGTGATATATTGTGATTTTTCAAATCCTACTATTAAAACACACCACTGTATAAACAGGTTTGTTAATGTTTACAACAGCATTGCGCTCTTGTGCTGTTTGTTAATGTTGGAGTGGAGCTGAAAATGGATTACAACGTTGCCATCTAGTGGTCAGAGGTTTAAACAGAACACACAATGATTCTCTGTCTGCCAGAAATCTGTGTATCGACAGTGTTTTCAAGAACCGAGACAGTATCACAAAACAAAATATCCCGATATTTCAGTATTTACTTACAACCCTAGTGCATAAGTAGGATATTTTGACACCTTAAATTTCCTTAATCTAAAAATCTACCAGTGGTAAAACTACGAATCTGAGGTTAGCTTCTTATACAACGGCCCCCATTCCACCTTAAAGACTGCAGCAGTTTCTTTTTACATCCCAGGCGCCAGAACATCACTGCTGCATCACTTAAGGTGGCACGGGAAAATCTCTATGATGGTTTGATGTCCTTATCGGAAAATGCCACCAGCAATAAACTAATAACTAGGATGTTTTGATGGCCTAAATCACCTTATCAGGTGTGAAAACTGGATCTGACTGGAATAACAATAAAAACACAAGAAGACATCTGAATGCTCTTATTGCCACATTGTCTATTTTATCAACTCCATTTACCATATAGGAGCACTTACACTTACTTTAACAATTACAGCCTGTAGTTCACCCTGTTCTTCAAGGTCAGGACCACCACAGAGCAAGGACTGGGTAGATCATTCTCAGTACTGAACTGACACTGACATGGTGGTTGTGACGTGTTGTGCTGGTGTGAGTGGATCAGACACAGCAGCGTTGCTAGAGTGTTTAAACACCTCAGTGTCACTGCTGGACTGAGAACAGTCCTTGTGACCGCTGATGAAGGACTAGAGGATGAGAAACAAACTGTGCAGCAACAGACGAGCCATCGTCTCTGATTTTACAAGGTAGGCGTGTCTTATAGAGTAAGTGGACAGTGAGTGAACACAGTGTTTAAAAACTCCAGCAGCACTGTTGTGTCTGATCCACTTGTACCAGCACAACACACACTAACACACCACCATGTCAGTGTCACCGCGGTGATGAGAATGACCCACCACCCAAATTACATCTGTTCTGTGGTAGTCCTTTTGTGGGTCCTGGTCATTGAAGAACAGGGTAAAAGGGGATAAACAAAGTATACAGAGAATCAGATGGACTACAGTCTGTAAGTGCCCCTGTATTGTTGATACAATGGACAGTGTGTGTAGATACACAAGGAGATGGGTTTAATGTAATGGCTGATCAATGAATCACACCCATATATTCCCAGCAGCTGCAAAGAAGTAATGCCACACCATCAAAACTGAGACTAAAGACTAAAAAAAAAACCTGAGCTGTTGTGAGAGCTGTGTTTTCCACTTTTCAACATGGCACGGATCAGCCTGGACTCGACTGGCCTGCTCAGCAACTTCCAGCCACAGCCAGTGAACAGACAAATGATGAACTCTCAGTCCCAGCGTGAAGAAATTCCAACAGCACCACCAAGTGGATTTCAGTCCTGCTAAACATCTTTATTCCCAGCAATAACAAAGTTAAGTCTGCAATGGAGAGATTTTCCCAGTCCTGGGGTGGGGGTGTCGGGTGACTGGTGACTTTCTATGGGCCCTTGTTGTGACCAGCTGATGAAGGTAAGCACAGATGTGGATGCAGCAGCCTGTAATCTGCCCAGTCTTCCATTTCATTACCTTAATGGAGAGCTGGAGAGCAAGCAAAGGCAAACACAAGACAACAGCACATTCCAGGCACTCCTACCATCTCTCTTGTAGCCAAACTTACAGGGCGGTACAAAAGCAAGTTTGAGGTTAGAAGCTTTCAGACCTTTGCTACAGCAGTTTACATACAAATAAGAGGAGTGATGCATGTCCTGTAGTTGTTAGCAGTAACTACTGGCTTTCTAAAGTTAGAGTTGGATGTTCCACCTTAAAAAAGGGGCAGCAGTTACATTCTGGTGCCTGAAGCTGAAGTTGGCTTCTTATTCGAATTGCTCGGTCCACCTTAAATGGTGCAGCAGTTACATTCTGGCGCCTCAGGCGCCAGAATGTAACTGCTGCACCATTTAAGGTGGACCGAGCAATTCGAATAAGAAGCCAACTTCAGCCAGGTCTTTCTTCAGGTTCCCACTCAATAACAAACCCACTAGCTTACCTCTTCCACCGTGAGTGGCATACATATCCTGTACTCCTTCAACAACATGGTCCTCCACGGCGTGTTTCTGCACTCGGTGAGGAAAACGAGTATCTTTATCTTTAAAATAGTTCGAACATTTAGCTCTCAGAAGAGACCAAACCAGAATTTTCTGGACTCTTGGCGATGCGGCTGCTGTTGTTGTTGTTGTTGTTGTTTATATTCGAGTCGCCTCCTTGGATACCAACACGTTCACGTTTTGTTTGTTTGGTTAGCATACATAAAGAGGGGGAGGAGAAGAAGAGGAGAAAGGAGGAGAAGTGCTGTTCCAACGAAAGCAGGAGACTCAACCCGGGAACAGTTCTTGTGGTGTTTTCAACTCGGTCCGCGCTAACGGCTCCTCTCCAGCACTCCACTTCTTGTTCTTCGCAGCAGCACCACCAGCACACCTTTCAGGACTCGACTAGCCCACCTGTCCCGCGCAGGACCCCGCCAGCTTTTGGTAACATTTCACGGTGAACGGGAGAGAATGTTCGAGAGCTCAGAAAGCGACTTTCCTTCCTCGTCGTGCTGGAAAAGCACTCCGTCCCGCTCGCGCGTGTGCCGGGATGCTCGGCGTGTGGATGAGAGTGAGCAGCGCGCTGCTCCACGCTACATAAGCTCCGGCTGCGGTTTCTCCAGCGGGACGCTAGGCGGCGCCAAACTGTCCGCTCTCCACTGCAGTGGTCAGGTCCTCACCCCCCAGCTCTTCTCGGGATGCTTGCCGGTCTGCACTGCAGAGTGATGTGTGCATCCACACCCAAACCACACCCATTTTTAGAAGGGAACGCGTGCTGCGCATGTGCTGTATACAGTATGAGTTGATTGATTAGTGAATGCCTCACTGAGTGGGGGTTTCCAGTTTTCGTGCTCATTTCAGCTGAGCGATGGGAGAGTGATTGAAAGATCTCCTTTAACTCCTTGAAGTCATTGTGAGAAATACTCCTTAAGAGGATCCCACGCTGACTGGCTGCTCACTAGTCTGGCGGCGCTGATGGGAGATTTACTGGAAACAGAATTTTTGGTTTAGTAGTTTGGTTCTTTTGGAAGAAGGCTCTGGTTTGGACTCCACACGTTAAAAAAGAAGAAGAAGAAGAAGCAGCAACCATTTGCTACTTGTGTTTGCAGACTTTGACCTTCGCGTTTAACCCATCCGTGAAGTTTACACACACTAGTGAACACACACTAGAGGGCAGTGAGCGCACATGCCCAGAGCTCCTGGGGAGCAGTTGGGGGTTAGATGCCTCGCTCAAGGGCACTTCAGGTCCAGGGGATCAAACCAGCAACCTTCCGGTCACAAGGCTGGATCCCTGACCTTCAGCCCATGACTGCCCACTAACATTAACTGCGATCTGCTAGAAAAAGCTTAACCTTAGACCAGCATGGCTAGTAAACCACCATATCAGCTACTCTTAGGAAATAAATCATCTCAAGTTTTGTTATGTTTTTGATATAGCGAATAATGATGAGCGCAGCAAAAGAAATGGCCCCAAATTGCTTGGATAAAGTTCTAGTTAAACTTCTAGTTACATTTTGGAGATTCAAGAGCACATCAGTGATATGTTGAGTTTTGGATGGTCACCAACCAAACCAGCCTATCTTTACTGTCCAAGGATCTCCAAAATGCCAACTTTACAGTAGAAGCCAAAAACCTTCTTTACCTTTAATGTAAGTCAATGGAACCAGATTTTTTTTCCCTCAAGCTATTTTGAGGCATTTCTATTGGTCCATTTACTGTGAAATGTTTACACAATGTTTACCATCAACTGATGTGTTCAAATGTTGGAAAAATATATCAAAATGGAAATACATGGGGTTTTTTTGACAGCGACGATATGTTGTGTTTTAATGCCGGCCAATCAGCACGAACAAGCTGAGCGACCAATTAAACCAGTGCCCTATCAGCTTAAACCAGCCTGGAATTGCTTTCACAAACCTGTCTTGAGAAAACTGACGAGTTTAACGAATGTGCCAGAGCATATTGTAGTTTTTCAAAACCATACTGGCCGTAGTTACAGTTGCTATGTTATGACACCAGCTATGGGATGCAATTTGCTTGAGCGCCACCAGGAGTCAGATCGGTGCTAAATTTCTACTCAGTCAAGACAGACAGAAGCTTGTCTAATGTAGGTGAAGAAGCTAAACAATGGCATAATGTAGTCATTTTAATTTCAGGGACTCTACAGAATTCAGATTTTGGTGGTCCCTGAAGTTAGGAGGTCTTGGACCACCCAGAACTCTCTGTATTTTGCACCTTGCCTCATATACATCATTCAGCCTTTCTAATTGACATTACCCACGAGGAGAGCCTTCTGATTGTCTTACTTTCTGTAGGCCTGACTCATCTGCAAACATGTAACATCAACAGAAAGAAGAGAAGGACTTTCCATCTAGTTTAAAATGATCATATTTTAATGCCACTGGACGCTGGATACTGTTGTAAGGAAGTCTTAAAGGTGCCATTGCACGTACTTATGATGTCATTTCTAATAGTGTAACCAAAGTACCTAAAACAACACAAACTAAACCAAAGGTGTTGCTCACTGTGAAGCTTTCAGATTAAGAACTGCTAAAACCTTCAGTTTTTGGATGAAATCAGTGAATGAAATCTCACAGCAGTTCTAGTTACTTACAGGTTGTGGTTGTGATGCTAGTAAAGGTGGAAGTGCTCCACTCTTTAATCTCTTCAGTTTTAAACGCTGAGTGATGCTGATTTTGTTCAAGGTTTGAGAAACTGTCTGGGGTGAAAGGTGCAGAGCAAACTGACCTAATTGAATTAAAGTTGTTCAGAATCTTGTTAAATATGTGGAAGCTTAAGTTGGCTTCCTATTCAGCAGCTTGTTCTGTGAATTTTCTGTTCCACCGCAGTTACGCTCTGGCGCCTGTACTAACTACAGCATTTAAGATGGAACCGAACATTGGGTTTGGATTAAAAAAAAGGGTAAGAAACATGCAGACATCACCTTCACAGCCTGGAATCAGACATTTCTCCACATAGTCCACCGTTTTCATTGCTGTTTCTCTCTTTTTTCTACAGAAATTTGGGGGACCTTAAAATAATTAGTCGATTTCGGAACTGGCTTGTTTTGCAAGTGCTGGATTTGTTTTAGAAGGAGGAAACAACAGTGTTGGAGGTTTACAGCATGTCAGGTCTATTTACCGAATTCTCTTTATTCAACTGTACCCAAGGGCGTAGGAGCGGGTTTTGGCATTTGGGGGGACACATTTGCTATTTTGAATCAAAGCCCACTCTATCTCTTAAATATTACCTATAAGCTGATTCCACTGCAGGTAAGGTAGTAAATCACTGTATGTATTGTGACAATATGTATAGTAGAACAACATTTGTGGAATTACGGTAAAGTACAAATAAATAAACAAAATACAACATTATCTGTGCTTCTGTTTATTATTAGATAAATCCAATTAAAGATCACTTTATAAACTAAACAAGACACTCCACATTACATGGTACTGTTGTCAGAAAACTTTTAAATTATACACACAATGTCTAGATTATATACACCTATAACTAAAAAATAATATTATTTTCTTTGTTGGTATAATGCTGAAATTAAATAACAAAACAATGTATGTTGAGGTTTTCTGACTAAACAAGACTAACATTAATGTTAGACAGTAAGGCTGTGTCCCAAACAGCACCCTCTGGAACATTACACACTGCACTACTGACAGCACTTCTAAAGATGGTGTCCTTTTATTTATTCATTAATCAATTTATTTATTTTATTTATTATATTTTAAGTATATTTAAGTAAAATTATATTTTACTTTTAAGTACTTAGTGTAGTAGCAGTCTGCAGTTTGGGATGTAGCCAGAGAGTAATGTAACTTTCTGTTTCAGAGTGTTTTCTGACTAAAGTTAATATAAACGTTAGCTAACCCAAACCCCCCAGTCTGTTACCATAACAACACATTATACAAAAGTCATTTTTATTGCAATATATTTTGCTATTCATTGCTCTCATCACTGACCTCGCGTTTAAAGCTGGCGCGAGCTACCCGACGCTCCAACTAGGCGAGAGCTCGGCTCAGTGAAGCTGCTAACTATAGGATATTTCTGAACAGGCATCTCAGCACAAGTGAAAGACCACCTAACAACCAGAGCCAGTTTCTATCAACTAACACAGCACGTTAAATCAAAGGCTGCCAAAATGCAGGTTTAAAATAGTGTTTTCAACAGTTTCTGTTTTTTCTGTGGTTTAATTTTTGGGTGGGACATGTCCCCCCCACCCCCCACCCCCGGTTCCTACACCAATGACTGTACCAATGTAAATACAGTTTTCCCTCTATGGCACCTTTAATGGCTTGTTCATGAGTGTCCTGAACGTCTCTATCCATCTTGTCTTGTTGCTTCTCTTATATCTTCAACTGTCCCGAGCATAATTTCCTTTTCCAAAGTACTCTTTCATCTCATATTATGTCCAAAAATAAGTTTTAATTAGATTAGAAGTCTAATTAATTTAGTTAGAAGTCTTACACAAGAATTTCTATTGGTATAGTGTAAGGTGGTAACCCAGGTGGTGCAGCATAGAGGGCAGCAGTGTAACCCACTACGCTATACCAACCACTTAATTGTCCACCTTTAACACACATAAAAGACATCATTACATTAAGATCTTTTCAACCTCGTTCAGCTTTTTCTCTGTCAAATGCTGATCTGTGTTGTTGTTTTTTTGTTGACTGCAGGATCTTGTTAGGCTGTCCACCACTTCCACATCCACACCATCATGTGTCACAACCTTTGTTTTCTTCATATTGAGCTGAAGGCTAATCTATTTATCCATTTTAACCCAACTTATAAAAGCCTTGCTGACTTTCCTTACTGAGTATAATAAACACCTCTTCAAATATCATTGTGAAATCAAATCTGAACATCATGTTTATTAAATATATCAATATTCATCACCACATTTAATCAACATTACTTATTAAATTTTAGAAGCCTCAAGGTTTTGGATAGCCAATAAAATGACTACATTGCACGATCTCTGGTTCCTACCACCACAGTATAAAAAAATTAGATTCTCACATCAAACCACCCTACATCTCGACCATCTCAACCATTATTAAGAAATTAAGAGAACGTAGTGAAATTCTCTGGTAACTGCTTAAAAGGTCATGTGATCCATATATGGAAGTAAAACTGCAACAGCCTGCTTTGGGACTTTGAGACTGTTTTAGGCATTTCCAGTGTATTATCACATACATTTAAGTAATGAGTGACACCTAAACTAACACTGAGCACTGAACACTGTCACTGCCAGGCCTGTCAGGCTGCCTCAACAAATGTAACTCAAGATCAGACAATATGGTGCTAAAAGAAATGACTTTAAACCTATGAATGTATTTATTCAGAGGTTCTACAAGTTCTTGCCACTGGATGTCAAAGTACATGTACCTACAAAGTAAATGTGACCTGGGAGGCGAGCTGGGTGGACGCATTTGCTTTCCTAAAAGGACAACAGGACTAGATGTGAGTTTGCTAATCAATATCTGGGCAAGGACCAGGACTTCTAGAACAATGTGCTATGGACAAATGAGTCAAAGGCAGAGCTGTTTGGCCACAGTAGCAGAAGCCATGCTGGTGGAAATGTTATAGTTTGTGGCTGCTTTGCTGTCTCAGAGCCTGGCCAACTTGCAATCACAGAATCGCTATGAATTCTCTTACACACTAGCAAGTTCTTGAGAAAAATGTCAGGCCAAAAAGTGGACTTGCAACAGGAGAATGATCCCAAACATAAAAGCAAAGCCTCCAAGAGCTGGAGCAAAAGGAAGAAATGGCATGGCCTATTCAAACCCCAGATCTGAATCCCACGATATGCTCTGGGGGGATTTGATGAAGGCTGTACATGCAAGAAACACCTCAAACATTAGTAGAGAGTTACTGGAAACAACTACATAAAGGTTGTTCATCAACAACAACAACAAAAAAACTGGTTAAAAAATGAAAACTTACTTGAAATCTATTTTTCGAATTTGTGGTCATGTTTTAGAATGTCTTGCATTGTGCAACATAACATTGAAAATTCTCTGACTATCATTTCCACTTAGTTTAGTTTAAATATTGTTTAATGGTGCACAGTTTAAAGCCCTGTATGTAAGTGAAAACTGTATCTCATTATTTTCCATATGAAAATGCAAAGAAATGTTTTTGTGATAATCATATACTTTCCATCTTCTATGTGTTTGTGTGTGCTGAGTTTTTTTTAATTCTACGGCCTTGAGAAGGAACGGTTGTTGACTGAGATATGGTCCAAGGCCCAGTTCTTCACTATCTTTGGTGATGCAGTCTAAGGTTAAGGATTTTTTTAAGAGAACTTGGAACTATGGACTGTGGACCTGACTGAAAGTGACAGTTCCAGAGAAGTGCATCAAAGACCAGCATGGATCTCAAGTTTGTTAACCTGGCTTAACAAATGACACTGTGCATATAGTTAGATTACTAGTATGAATTCATATTTATAGGTATCATGGTTATGCTTGTAAACCAATCCTAAAACCATTATTTAGTCTGTAACAATGAATTCAAAACCATAAGTGTGTGTTCATGTCTAAATTATTATTATATCTAAAAACTATGACTATGTTGTCTAAATCAGAGACTGCCTCTTATGTTAGAAGCATAAAACCATGGGTTAAGAAATAAACTGTAGCTCTTTAAAAAGGAATTGCGTTTCTTAATTCCTGCATAATCAAGTTGTTATGTAAATACCTACTGAGGCAGCTACTGAGTGGATATAGCCATGTGTGTTTGCATCTTCAGACCAAGTGATGTATACCAAATGAGTCACCATGTAACCCCTGGATGGGATGTCACTAAGGATATATCATCACATGACTCCCTGCAGGCTTCCTCAGGGACCTGGATCTTGTCGCTCTCTCTGAGTGACCAGGATTCTTCCTTATCTTCCACTATTCAAATTTCCACAGTTGCATTACTTACTACTGTTATGTTCTGTATTTAATGACCACCAGGATACTGTGGTACATATCTAGTGGATGATTTATGCCCACATAGTCATGAGGAGATGCAGCCCGTGGCATGGGACAGAAGAGCCAATGTCAGGTTTGATGACACTGCAATGCTGAAATTATCGAATTAAGTAAAAATGCAGGGTGTAGACCACGCCCCGAATTTATTTACACACTGCTCCCCATGATGTGTGTATCACTTGTCACTATCACTCTGCTTGCGGGCAGCTGACCAAGCATCTTCCCTGGATATAAGGAACTGCAAGGACTGCCACTGTCTGAACATATACTAATGCCTATGGCGTAAATGGGGCTAGTCAGAGATATCAGCCACATCTGGGCATCTGAAAGCATCTCACATAGATCTTTCCCAGTGCAGCATGCGGGAGGAAAGCTTGTAGCCACAGTAGTGTCAAGTACCACACCATTCTTTTTCTTAGCCTTAGGTGGCCAATGAGTAGCAGAAGTGCCTGGTTTGTGGGTAGTGAGGCCACCATGGTTTCGAGAGTTCAGAACTATGGCAAAAACCTGAATGATCTGTTATGGAGACAGTTTGTGCTTTTCTGGTTCTCAGACAGGCTCAGTCCTTGAGTGTGGTCCAACAGCCTTCGAGTATCCTTGAGTGCTTGCTTTTTGGAGGGGCCTCATCCGAGAAAGGAAGGATTGTTTTGTGCTTGCTCCATGAGGGACGTCAGAGTGGTCTACATGCACTTTGAAAATATATAAGTTAAGGACAGTTAGAATGATAGAACTAGGAACGGGAACACTTTGCATTGGAATGTAAACCAAAGCAAACGTCTGTGCTCTGGTGCTAAGTAATGTAGAAGCACGCATCTCTTTATGCCATAAACATACAAGTATGGACGAGGGCTTATGGTGGTGCAGCCAGGGTTTCTCACTCTGGTAATGAGTGCTTGTTGGGGTCTTAACCAGGACGCCCCAAGACCCAGCCAAAATCTGTGGGCCGAAAGTCAAACATCTTAATACTTAGACTATGCCAGCCACACCTGACAGCAGCCATGAACCACAATTGCTGCCAGTCTACCCAGAGCCATATAGCCAACTGACTGAAGGACTGTTTGTATGATGTTAAAGCCTTGCAGAGAATAATGCAGAGCCAAGAGCACAAAGAGAAGAAAGCCATCAGTGAAAAAGTGGGAAGCAGCGTCCACTATGTGTCCACTATGGACACCAACGCCCGTTTCGTTGAGCTTTTTTTGTTTTCCAGATCAGCTAACCTCTCTTGGTGGTAAATGAAAGGAGTGATCTATGCATGGGTTAAACTTTTCATGGAGGTGATCTAACCCATGCCACAAAGGGCATAAGTCATGGCCATCATAGGGGCTCACATGGGGCCCTGTGTACAACAGCACTGGAACTTTATGCTGTCTGTCCTGTTTAAACTCCCAGCACGGTGTGAGCCGAACGACACTGACTCACAGTTGTGTGAAGAACTGTCAATTCTGATGTGGAAGCTGCGGCATCTGGAGCCGGAGATGTTTACTGCCAGTCCAGTGGCTAAGCTCTTTCCTCAACACCAAGCTCACTTGGGGGTCAGGAAAGCTGCAATCCTTGGTGGTCCATGCCTGCACCAAGATCCTCAGGTGTGGTTTGACAACCAATCGTTGATGTCAGCTCATAAAGGTCGACAGTAATTTCGAAGCTCCAAAACTACTGAAATAGTGACGCCGCTTTTATTGTTGGACTGATAGCGACATGAGAAAGGAGGAAGCTTGAAGTGAGTCATATAGGCCATGATGTAGTTTCGGTGACATCTCATGGAGGTGTCAAATGGCAACTCATTTGATATTCATACCTTGATCTTAAGCTGTAGGTGCAATGTTGCGGGTTCTGTATTTCTCCTTCAGGGTAATGGAACAACTGTTACGCAAGCAAAGTGCATCTGCACAAATGTATCATGAACCGACTGGGGGTTTTTAAGAGATGGAGAAAAACGTATAGGATTGGTAAAAGTATCAGCAGATACTTGAGGCTGCAGTGTCGGTATCCGGCATGGTGGTGGTGTGGTTCACATTGTCTGAACAAGGCTGTCACAACATCACTGCTAAATAACACTGTGTCTATCTATATCTATATATAATTCCATGCAGATATAACTGAGCATATCAAGCAGGGCTATTCAATTAGAATTTAGTAAGGTCAAGTTAAAGGTCCAGACCTTGTTTGTGTTATGAACGTAACTTGTGTTATGATTCAGTGTCTTAACCTGTATACTTAGAGTAGCCTAGTAGTTCTACTAGCATTTTATGTCATCAGCAACTGAATGATAAACCAAATTACAAATATGATTCAGTATATTTCAACTATATTTATTGTTTTAAGTGCTGAACTAAATGAATTATTTATAGAACTTCAAATGAAAAGGTCTACATAAAAAAACAGAATGCTTCTGAAAAAAGTGCATCTTAAAGTGTTTATTTATAGAAAAGGTAAATAAAATGTGCAGCTTCTTGTTAACTCTTGACCTGGTTGTTTGGAGTTTGTTTCACATCTTGACCTGTTGGTTTGGAGCTGCCTGTAAAAAGAATAGACCTACTGGTTGAAAAGTGGTTTTTGCCATCTACTTTTCTTTTTTCTCATTTTATTCTCCAACTGCTGCTTCTCGCCTGGCTGAGGAGCACCTTTGGTGAATTTACAACACAGGCGATTGGTCTCCGTATACCATAAAGACAAGAAAAGTTCACCCGCTTGAAATAAACACAGTCAAAATTAAACTGTTCTGAATAGTTTATCGGTTTGGTTCTGCACTGGACGACTTCTGGGTCCAGACCCGGACCGCGGTTCACCTATTAGTGATCTCTGATATAAAGGATTCTAGGAGGTCATGACAACGTTGTCAGATAACAGTCACAACAGTAAGAATTACATTTCAACATTGCAACAAAGTTACCTGACAGTTATGCTATTTGGTGCCCACAATGTTGTCACAATGTTAAAAAAAGGAATTACTCACAAGGTTGTGACAATGTTATTTGATAACGTTGTCACAACTTTCTTAGTCATTCCATCTCAACGTTGTGGCCACCAAAACAATTGATGGTCACAACATATCTGTGTTTGCAGAGCAGAATGATGTTGTTTACATCTCAATTATTTATGAACATTTTTAAAGGCGTGAATTTTCCTCCATGCAGAGGTTGGGGCTTATGTCCAGGGGTAGCCTGCAGGTCAGTTTTAAGGGGGCTGACAACCCACAGTCTGGATGGCAAGATGTTACTGCTCTGTTTGGGCAGCAAAGATCTGCTGAATGAAGAGAGAAGTCAAAGCGAGCCCTCAGAACGACTCGTTTATAATGTTTAACAGACAGGTCAACAGCTTCCACAGAGCTGGGGGGTTAACTCAGCACTACTCAAACTTCTACTTGTAAAAGAAAAGAGGTAGAGTGCAGGCCAGAGCGATCTCGAGCACACTTCTGCTGCTCTGTTGTGCTGCTAGCAGTTCCAGGAAGCCGGCGCAGAACTATTTGACCATCATGCCGTGCGATAGGCTGACAAGTGGATCCAAGATGGCGTAGAAAGTAAAGCTAGGTAAGCGCAGACTTCCTCCTACACCTTTTCATCCGTGCGCCTCGCAAACGTTAGGAAGCGGTGACTCGTCTCGGTTCTTGTAGGAAATTAGAGGCGCTAGCTAGTCGTACGCGTGAGAAAACCCAAACGAGCGCCGCTTTCCTGCGCAGGAGCTCCCGCAACACAATAAGGGCCTTTAGCCCCGACGCTCCGAGCAGGCTACACAGCGTTAGCTCGCTCGCTAAAGCCACTAGCTAGCTGACCCGTCTGCCCAACAAGCTCCCGCTTAACGTTACTGGTGCTTTTTTTGTTTTTGTTGCCTCGTTTAAGGTGGCGTAGAACGTGTCAGCTTGTTATATACTGTGGGCATTTCAGTGCTCGGTGCTTGGCGTTGTGCGAACAGGGCTCACGGGGGCGTCTGTAGCTCAAGGCCGTGAGAAGCAGCCAGCTAACAGCCCGCAGACCGACCGGCGACATCGCGGTTTAAGCCGAGCCGGAGCTGCGGAGCTGCTTAACCAGCAACACCGTGTCGGGCTCGGATAGGAAAGCAGGCGAGAGTTGGCAGAGCTATAACGGTTCAGTTCAGTGTTTACTTAAGCAGAACGCCTTATGCCACATACTCGATATCAGTTTGCTGGAAAAGGCTCAACTGCTTGCATTCTGAAGTTAGCTTCTTATTCGAATTGTCCGTTCCACCTTAAACAGTGCAGCAGTAACAACGTAACTGCTGCACCATTTAAGGTGGAGCGGGGCATGCGAATAAGAAGCTACCTTCAGCCACGTCTTTCTTTAGATTTACGCTCGACAACGGGTCTCCTTATTTACAGAAATACAGACAGAGCAGAGCGATGTAGATGTTAAGGAAAACTCCTCAAAAGCTTGAGGGAGGGGGGAAAACACGAAACGCTAACAGGAGTCCAGCCTGCATCCCACTCCGGGCCGCTCTGGATGGTGGGGCTGCAACACAAATACTGAAGATCGTACAAGTTTACAAGTAGCGGGCTGTCCTGCTTGGTGATTGTGGACTAACGTTAAAGTGTCCGAGTGTGCGACTCTCGCCCTGGACCCTGTTGTCGATTGGTCTTTGCTGCGTGCTGGTACAGTAAGGCTAATGTTAGTAGTTGTTTTTTTTCCTCGCGCACTTGATGGACATGCAACACACACACACACACACACACACACACGCCCACATACACTCAGACGGGACATCTATTATTAACTGACCCGGAATCCAAAGATAGGCTGTTTATATTTTTCTAAGTCTCTTGTGTTGCCTTTTTTGGTGTGATCGGAGTTGATTAGATGCGCGCTGTACACGTGTATGGTATAGTTTGTTGATGTACTGAACTAAACGCTGGGCAATAAATCGTCTACGCTGACGTACCGTGATGTTGACCATCGGTGGTCTTCATTTCTAGTGTTTAAAGGGGTGTTCTGGCCATTGTCCCGCTTGCCCTACATAGTCGATCAGCCAGGGCACATTTAGTTTTGCTTCTTCACTTTTAAACTGTATAGGCGAGGCTAACCTTGCTAATGTTGCTAACAAAGCCAAAGCCACACAAATTTTATTATTATTATTTTTGTGGGAGGATATGTATGTCTGAAACGTCTCTCCAACCAGATCCAACTCTTAAGGTCTTGCAGACTTGTCAGTGTGGTTTAGGGAACTGTGTGATTTGCTATGAACTGTAAAAAAAAAAAAAAAAAGGAACGAAACTTCACCATCTAGTTGAGCATTGGTGCCACAGTTAGGAAGTTCTGAACCAGTGCAGTCTAAACCGGCTGTGTTCAGCTAGTTGTATCTGTTTTATACTCCACAGTATGTTATGCTGTGTTTTTTTGCTAAGCTGTCCCTTTAAAGGAGCAGTGTGTAACCTCTGGCAGAGAGGTTTTGTAGGGCATTAACCAGCTTCTTGTTTGTATTTTTCCTTTCCACCTTAAATGATGCTGCATTTACATTTTGGCACCCGAAGCAATATAATAACCTCTGCACTGATTAAAGGGAGCCCTGACTGCTCAAACTTGCATGCCTTAAAACAGTGTACATATCCAACCCTATGACATAGATAGATAGAGAGGTAGGTAGGTAGAGAAAGAGAGATAGGTAGATATTTTATTAGTAGCTATTCCACAAGTACACAAGGTGAAACAAAAAAGGACAGTTACAACAAAATATAAAGATAGAGTATTAATAAATAGAAAAAAGTTTCAAATATTAAACAAGTGGGAATTTTTTTTGAATAATAGACGTTAACAGATATGGGAAATTGCTCTACATGTAGGCCACCTTTGTCACGCTGTAATAATGTCATGTTGTTGCAAAGTCAGTCCTACATAAAATACCACAATTAAAAAGCTACTTTTTCTGAGTAATGCTGCTCTGGCTAAAGTTGCAAAGGCTGAATGATGTAGATTAGACTTAAATAAGATATTTTGCTTACTGTTTGTTGCTCAGTGGACTTTAGAGAGTAAATATTTGATGTGGCAACAAAAATGGCAGCCTACTAGTGAATTATGGATTTTCCTTGGTTTCTACAGCATATGTGAATATTATTGGACATGTATGTTCTATTGGGGCCTCTATGTCTTAAGTCAGTGTCCTCTTTAAGGTGGAGCAGAAAAATCTGACTAAGAGCAACATTGCCGCTCTACATCGCAGTCTTGGTGGGAAGATGACCCACTCCTGTGTAATTTTAAAGCTAACCAAACACAAGTGTTTATAGGTTTGTAAACTTTACACATGGTGTCCAAAACTGGACAGCTGACTGTGTTGTATATCATTTGGAAATTTGCTTCATGTAATGTAGTGTATGTTTAATGTGTGCAGCTGTGTATGTGTAAGTTTCTCTTTGGTTAGAAGAAACAAGTTCTTAGAGCAGGTTCACTCAGGTATCATGAGCTCTGTACTTTTATCAAAGCCATGTGAAATCATGTTATACTGGAAAACCATAATATCTGAAAATATTGAATCAGTAATATCCAGCACTGGCTAAGAGCTGGATTGATTTTTGATAGCTGACATGAAGGGTTCCTAGCGTACAGCTCATCTTAAGTCTCTTTGTGCGGGGAAAATGGCATTCCCTTCCAAAGTACTGGCCTTGATTTTGTGCATGCCTCGATTTGATCTCATTTTAATGGTGATTCAACGAGCCGCAGTGCTTTCTGTAATGTACGTTTCAGGCTTTAAAATTTCAAACCGCATTACTGTTTAGCCTGTGTGTATGTAATCCAGGAGAAGGATAGTTCTGTACAGGCAGCTGTATTGAAAAATATTATTTTCCATTATTCACAGCTGAGAGGTGCTGTGTCGTTGTAGTTCGTGATGGTGATTTGTGGAGCGTTTGCTTGTTTCAGGCTGGAAAATGTGGAAAACTATTTGGAGAGATGTGGTTATACTGAATCCAGCTGGAAGTTGCAGTTGAAACCTAATTATTATGGAAAAGGGAAAAATGTCTTCACTCTTTTGTCCAAGAAAAGCCTTATGACTTCGCATCAGTTGGTCCACAACAGCTGTATACTATGACGTTAGGAATGGCATGAATACCAGAAGTATGAGGAAAATACTTAAAAAGACCTACTCCTGACATTTTGTGTATATATTTTATATATATATATATATATATATATATATATATATATATATATATATATATATATATATATGTATATATATATATGTGTGTGTGTGTGTATATATATCACACACACTGAAAAGGTTCGGAAAAGAAGCACATGTGCTGTTGTTGCCTTTCTTTAAAGAAATAATCAATTTTAGGAAAGTTATCAAACTATTACAGTGACATCGTCCATGGCATGTGTCTTTTCTGGCCACCTGTTTGGGCTGTCAATTAAACAGTCCAGCTTTCAGCCCAGCTAAGTCTTAAATTGCTTTCTTTAATTGTGCAACAAAAACTACCCCACCTAAGACCACTATAAGCAATTCTTCTCCATATCTCTTTATTCTTTAACCAGTGATGTCTAAATGCTGTTATATTGCCTGTCTTGTTCTCACATTTCGGTTGCATGTAAATTGTATTTGATGATGCTTTAAAGCTTCTTAATTTAATATTGTGAGAACTTGTATAACTAGTTTTCTCACAAAAACTAGATACATATCTGCACAGTTGCTTAGCAAGTGCTTTCTTCCCCCTTAAACTTGAAGACACACGGCTGAACTGCTCCTTTAAGCAAAACCACAAACTACAAGTGTGGACTTTGTGGACTCGTTGAAACCGTGCTTTTCTCATGAATAGCTTGGAGGTTTGCTATCCCAAGCAGATGACCAAGTTGTGCAGGTCTGTGGCTTTGCTGACATGTCCACATTTCCCCCACCTTTATATATCTTCATCAGACACTCTGTCCCAGAGTCATGGAGGACAGGAGGCCACAGAAGTCATGTGAAGAAGCCATTGGATCATTAGTGAGGCGGGAGTATGAGGCGGCGGTGGCCCACAGCACGGAGGCCCTGCTGGCACTGGGGCCGTGCCCTCCAACCCCCAACACGGCCCTCCTTCGCAGGCGGGCTCTGCTCTACCGGATTGCAGCCCTGCTCCAGCTGGTGAGCTCCTGGAGTGCCAGTTCCTGGCCTCAAGATAACTAGCATGCATTTTCTTTGCTCCGAGGAATAAGTTTGTCCTTTTGAAATGCCTTATTATGTTTTAGAGTTTGTCATTCCTGGGGACGTTTGCAATGCCCTCAATCGCACGCAAGATCTGAATTAGAGTTAATAAATAGCTAATACCTAGCAATTGACATTCAGAGTTTATTTATATGTTTTTGAACCAAACAGCTGGTAATGGTTTAGACCCCGAACGTTTCCTTATGTTGACAACAAACCTAAACGAGCTACAGCAAAGACTGGGCGTCCATTCTCAGTAGGCCGCAATGCAGTTTAGAGGTTTCTTCTTCAGATTCTTCGTAATTAAGATGATGGATTGAGTCAGCTTTGTTAGAGCAGGGTAAACATTAGACTCTTCTGTGGCGTATGCGACTGGAATGGCCCGTTTCTGAGCTAGATCGTAACCTCGGTCATCTTCTCTTTCTACAGAAGGACTATGATCAAGCTGACGAGGACTGTAAGCATGGTGAGTACAACTGAGCTTCCCTTAAAGAAATGTCCCATGAAGCTTGTCTATAACTGGTAATGTGTAGTAATTGCCTAGTTCCATCCTACCAGGTATAAAGAAATAATCAAATGTTTCACCAGCCAGTGTATCTGTAGCCCTGAATAATTGAGAGTGCATGAGGGTCCGATTTGCTCTAGTCTTGATACTGAGTTCTGTACGAAAGTTTTTCTTTGGAATTGAATACACTAGCACCTAAACACTTTCTCACAGTAAGATTCTGCCTGGTGGTACCCCAGATTGCTCCTCTCCCTCGTTGTGAGCAGTGTTTAGTTTAGTTTGCTAATGATAATGAATGTGTAGAATGAATTTTCAGAGACTACAGAATTAATTTGACTAGATTTTTTGACCCTCAAGCACCTCACACAGACAGGTAGAACCTCAATGAGGTAAATTCATCAGTAGTGGCCATATCAATCCAGGGGTTGTTTTCCTTTGTTTTCTTTAATTGGGCATTAAAAATGACCCAACTTTAGACCACTATAGCAATTCCTCTCCTTATCTCTTTATTCTTTAACCAGTCTAACTGCCACCATATTGCCTGTCCCATAGTTCATGCTTGAACCTCATGAGGTAATAATGAGGTACATGCGTCAGCAGAGGCCGTATATATCCAGTGGGGTGTTATATTGGGGGGTTGCTCATATATTCATGTGTCTTTGTGTAGTGCTTGCTGAGGAGATGGGCAAGGGAGAGGGCAGTTTCCGGGCTGGGCTACAGAACATGTTGCTTGACGGAAGCTTACAGGAGGTCTTCAGCATTCTCTCTAAAGCTCTGTATGGAGAACCGCTGGTAAATGAATCCTTCACTACTACTCACACACTTTAAATCACTCTTCAGATGTAAATCATTGTTGGCAATACAGTCAGTGCATATAAATTAGTAAATGTTTCTAATATGCTAAACAGTTTAAATATACAGTTGGAAGCTCAGGCAATATAATATAGTATGTATGTTGTTTACCCACCTTATTTAATAAATATTGAATAAGTTTATAATGTTGTTGTCAAGTGTTATTGGCAGGTAATTACAGGTGTTTATTAGCATATTCTGAATGGCTAGTTTTTGCTTAGTGTATCATAATGACCATAATAATAATTGGAACTGTGATGGCTCGGTTTGGATAGTTAACCAAAAGGTACTTAAAGATATTGTCAGATGAATAAAACAGTCTCTCTCTCTGTTTAAGAATGGAATCGTGACAAAGGACATGACAAGGCTGAAAATGCTCCTCTCTGAAATTGAGGTAAGTTCACGTTACTTTCATAACGGCCCTGTCTGTATCTAGTACTAGAGATTGACTTCTGCCAGTTGAGGCATGTCTAAACAAGTCTCAGACTATGATTCAAACCTTTCCCCCCTCTATTCTTTCATTTTAGTCACGCAGAGGGAGACAGTACTACCTAACCTAGTGTTTGTAATTTAGTTTTACTGAGTTTGTAAGCCTTTGGGGTGATATTTGGCGAGGGCGTTGCCCTGAAACGCCAGTTTTAACCATGATGCTTGTTTGAATGGCAGGCCGTGAACAGTAAGATGGTGACGGAGATGCCGGAGGAGAGCGAGGAGGGTGAGTTAGCTTTACTGACTATTTCAGTTTCAAAAATCTAAAGTGGGTTTTGGCTCTGGTCTTGTGATTTGTCGGGCTGCTTGGGTGAATGCCCTGACGTGCTCTCTCTCTCTCTCTCTTTTTCTTTTTTCCTTTGACTCGCTGGATCTCTGTACGTTTGTCCGCGGAGCAGATGTTCTCGAGGGCTGGCAGTTTCGACCTCCGCCGCGAGGGGTCACTAGCAGTGAAGAATACACATTGTGCAAAAGGTACACCAGACCCGTCTTCTGCTGTTTCTGTGCTTGCGTGTTCGCTATAATGTGCGTGAACTTTTCTATTAGTTAACAAAATACAAGTAATTGAGATGGACGTTCGGTTGTTGTCTGAAAACATACGTAACACATGTTGTCTGAAAGTACACGTATTTAGGGCTGGGTAACGTTTGAACATTTTCAATACTGATATCGATACAATACTTTGAATTCGATACCGATACCAAAACGATACCTTTTTTCTAAATAGTAACAAAACAATACAAAAATGTATGTATTTAGTTTACAAAAACATGAGAAATCTCAGTCTCGTACTGTCACCATCTTTTTATTTATCTTTTTATTTTGATCTTGTACAAACAGTGAGTCTCTTTGTGCTGCTTTATTAAAAACAAAACATTAGCATTACTTAAACTATAAAATTATGCAATCCTTTATAAATAACAATAAAATTGGTTACTGCTCTGTGGCGTTCATCCCTTTTCTCAACTGACATCCTCAGCTTTTCTGCTACAGTGAAAATGTAGTTACTTCTCCGTGAAATCGATACGCAAGTAACTGTTAATGTCACACTTGCAGAACACGAGCAATACCTAACAATGTTACAGGCATGTTCATACGATGACTATGTTAGCCATCTTGCTAGCTAACTAGCTAATACGTGCTGGTATTGTTCTAACGTTATCAGAATCATAACTGCCAGTAAACAGGTAACTTGCCTGACGATAGTTTATCACTGGAAACACTGGTTAAGCGTATTTATCCCAGATTCTCGCGTCTCCGGCAGCGCTGTACTGCTGCTGTTCTTCATGCAGTCGAAAATGCTGCAGTTTTCTTGATGAAGATTAATTCTATGTGTAATCAGATGTTTTATCAGATTAGATGTGTTACATGTTCTGGAAGCCACTATCGTGAAGCATTTGCTGCAGCTGCTCTCGGACAGACTCTTGGGAAGTAGAGCCGAACTTTGATGCGCTTCAACTTGTTTAACTAGCTGTGTGTGTGCTTTTCGAGCATTATATGCAAAGTACTGAAAATAGGCACTGAATTTTTTTTTTCTTTTTGGTACTCACTAGTACTGAAACGTTTCCGTCGGTACCTTTAAGCTGTCCAGTTTTGATACCCATCCCTACACATAATACATCATAGCTTTGTTCCTGTACTGTTAAGACAGTTTTAACAGGTCAGCGAAATGAGCTTATAGCTACTATGCACCAGTCAAGTTTTTTATTCAGTGCACTCCTTTTTCTCTGCGAACACTACACCCATGTTCACCACCAAACTACTAAACCATGGCCCAAAAATCAGGAAAGCAGGTGAGAGCAGGTTTCTGATGAAAATGAGGGAATTCAGCGTCAGAGCACACGTTTATCAGATCTGTCTGCTTAATCTGCTTGTTTTTGAAAGACACTCATCGTTTTCTTGCGGGATGAGTTAATTTGACATATGGGCTGGATGTTGGTTTACCTGGTTTACGTTCACGTGTAATTTAACCAATTAATAATAAAAAATAAAGTAGAGGTCGTTAAGCTGGCCGTGTTGTTGGACATAGTTCAAGTGTAAGTGTTTCTCTGTGCAGGTTTCTAGAGCAGGGTCTGTGTCGGTACGGGGCTCAGTGCACATCAGCCCATTCTCAGGAGGAGCTGACGGAGTGGCAGCGTCGCTATGCCTCCAGACTCATCCGCCTGAAGCAGCAGCAGGAAGGGAAGCACTACACAGAGAACTACATGGAGGCTCTTATTGAGAAGTGGATCAACTCCCTTTCTCCAGAGAAAGTGGTATGCTGTACAGCACAGCTCGGTTACTGTGCAGAAGTTTTCCTCACTGTTATTCACGGTTAAACTTGGTGTTAAAGCAGCCATAAAAGTGTTAATATGGATGCTGCCTAATTGTAGCTTATTGGGTGTAAATAAAGTTTTACTATATACTTTCTCTGACTGTCAGTCATTGGTGCTAAGAAAGGACTGCCAAGCATTACAGGCCATTCTTAAATCACATGCCTCCTGACCCTGTCTGATCAATGTGGTCCGACACTGTTAACTTTAAGATGCCTTTAATGCCTTTAATGATTATGTGCTAGTGTCAGACAGAGAGTGTTAATGTCCTCATATTCATTTCTTCCCCCTTCTGATATCTTTGTAGCTCAATGACTGTGTGGATGGAGTTACAGTGGAACACAGCTCAGATCTGTCAGTCACCGTCAACACCAAGAAATCATCCCATTCCTGGACGTTCTCACTTTACTGCAAGGTAGGTGCTTGAGAATTTTCACCATAGGACTGACTCTCTCGGAGAAACTGACTCATTGCTGTTTGATAATTTAGGGACGAGATGAGGATGTATATCACTATCCTGATAAAGAAGAATTCCAACCAGTTTAGTGAATGAAGCAGTATATCAGCCCCTACTATCGAGTACAAGTGAATATAGTACAAGTAAATATAGTACAAGTGAAATGATTGTTTAAGTATTATTTATTTATTGCTGTCCTACTTGTACGCCACACATAAACACATGTACATGTATTGAAATTTACATGTAGTCTAAAACTTAGCAGAGAGTTATAGTCTGATGTAAATGAGTTTAGGTAGTTGTTGAAGAAGAAATGTAATAAGTTCTGGTGGGAATGACTTTCTCAGAGGCTCAGAGAAGCTGCTGCGTGCCTTGTGTGCAATTGGCCTTGTGTGTGTATAGTTACAAAGCAATATTTACATCTACCTGTAAGGTGTTTATTTCTGTTTTTGCCATTTTACTTAATTTAGGTACTTTACATTTACTTAAAAGTTTGTTAAATGTGTGTTATACACACACACACACACACACACACACACACATATATATATATATATATCTCGTTTGACTTCACATGCTTACTACTTCATGCTTTAGTACGCATTGAGTGTCCATACTCTGTGCTAACATAGACTAAAGCTAGCATAGCAGAACAACACACCTAAAGCTGAAAATCGGTAAACACACTGCACCAGGGAAAGAAACTCAGACACCGCCAACCTCGCAGTCTACCACCTTAGATTTAACTCTTAGACAAGGATCATCTTCACTCGCGGGGAGCTGGTTTGGATCTGAAAAGACTGACGTTGCTCAGGAGACAGCATTTTGCAGACTTTGTAAAAAAGCAGCCGTTGAAGATCATTCCACAACTGTTCCTGTTCCATCATCTCCCAACAAACCAGTACAGAGTATGAACAGAGTATGAGGAGTATAAAGAGCTTCGGGAGGCCGCTCTCTAAGAACACTTAAACCAGCTAAGGTGTCCAGCAAAACACATACTCAGCAATCTTCAGCGGAGTCATTCACTAAAACAGTGCCTTCACTGGGATTGGCTCCAGCCCGGACTAACAGGATAAAGAGAAAGATGATTGATGGATGGATTTAGTTATTAAACTGTAAATACTGTTTGACCAGAGGAGGATGGGTCTCCCCTTTTGAGTCATGGTTCCTCCCAAGGTTTCTTCCTCCAGTCTGAGGGAGTTTTTCCTTGCCACTGTTGCCTCTGGCTTGCTCACTGGGGCATATATGTTGTAACTGTCTGTTTACAAAACTTCTGTAAAGCTGCTTTGAGACAACATTGTTGTAAAAAGCGCTATACAAATAAACTTGACTTGACATGGATATTCATGTCCTTAAAGAAGTACAAGTTCATAAAGTATAAGACTTTTACTAACACATTTATTAAATAATGCACAATATCGTTTATTATCGTTATCAACATGTTTTTTGTCAATGTAACACACCATAATATACACACCATCATTTTTGGCCATCCCATCTCACAGCTAGCTTTGATTATCATATAAGGTTTTGTTTAATTTTCAGAGGGTGCAGTTTAAAATCCTAAGATATACAAGAGAGCATATTCGTACTGTTAAACTCAGTGTAGAGCAGAGCAGTCTGTTAAATGCTGTATACTTGTGTTTAAAAGCATTTTAGATGTGCCACTACTGGGGCATTATGGCTGTTCCAACTTATAAAACCTTGTAAAAAAGGAAAAGATTGAGCATATCAAATTCAAGCCCTGTTTTTAGTAACGCAGTCGGTAAATCAAGGTATTTGAAAGAAACGTTTTGATACATCCCATCCATTTTAAATGTGGCTGTACTTCTCCTGGCTATTAGTTAATATTACACTGTGGGCAAATTCTTATCTTTTCTTTTCTTTCTTTTTTATAAACCAATGGACAGTGTATTGAGAACAGGGGAAGGCGACTGGTGGTCACAGAGGTGCTGTATAAAGGCACTCCTTGAGTGGTATGGAGTTAAGTGCTTTGCTCAAGGGAAAAGCATCAGTGAGCGGTGGAAGAACAGGAACATTAGACCCGACAGGCCTCCTGTACTAACAGTGAATCCTAATAAGCCTCCTTGGTTCGCCCCGTATTTGCTTGTCTGTTGGATTGAGCGTTCATGTGGAAAGTACACCTACTGTTTCCTGATGCTAGTCCAGTTTGTGAAAACAAAGCTAAATCTAACTTTCTTATTCAAAGCCACTTACACTTACAGGCGAGTGTAATGCTATCAGTGTAGCTCAAGCACTTCTGTCACTTGAACAGGCAATCAAACCTTTGATCTTCGATGTTTGGAGTGATGGTGTTATACACTATGTGCTGTCTGTTCATATGAGTGAGTTGAATGCACATGTGAAAGCAGCAGCTAATAAAAAAAGTGAAAAAGCTTCTTTAGCTTTCTTTACAAATATTTTTTTCATTTTAAATTGTTATCAGCTTAAAAATCTTTAACATTTACATTAATTGCAAAATGTCTGTTTCTCCAATGCTGGCTTTAGCGACAGTTAAAGCCTAGAATCTGATCACTGTCCGTGATAAAAGCTATGAGTGGCTCGAATTTGAGAGTCTTCTGGAGACTAGCTTCAGTAGAGGTTTTAAAAAAATATATATAAACATTCTTAGCTGTTCTTAGTATTAAAATTTTTTTAATTCTAAATCTTTTTGTTTATATGCTGATTTAAAATGAATTATTTAGATTTTCAAAGGGCTTTGAGACTGTTAGACTGTTATCGTCTCTCCCTTTTTGCTGATATCTTGGGTCCTTGCATTCTGGATGAACTTTGATAGAAAGTAAAGGGTAAAAGAGGTTGAGGGTTAGTTATTATCTATTGTTGCCCTGACTGATGGGCTTTTCCTTGGAGTCCACTGAGCTGACTCATTTTCCTACACGACTAACCCCTTCCTCTGCTTGGTGTTTCCAGCCTGCCCGCACGCTGCACCGGATCGCCCTGCTCTACGACGCCAACCGGCCGCATTTCTCCATCATGACGGTGTCAGCGGGAGACACCTCCACCCAGGTGCCCCAGCAGGTGTGCGAAGGTGGTTGTCAGGAGTGGAGCGGAGCAGGCCTCGTGCAGAACGGCATGGATCACTGCCTCTACACCGTGGAGGTGGCCTTCAACACCGAGATCTTTGGGACCTTCCGGCAGACCGTAGTCTTTGACTTTGGCTCGGAACCTGTGTTGATGCAGAGGGTGATGGTGGACGCGGCATCGATTGAAGGTACAGTGACGCTTATAAACAAAAGACACATCGTAGGTCTAACACACTACTCAGTGTAATCCTATAAAGCTATAACAATCAAAGCTATAACAATGTTTGTTAATCTAAGCTTTTATTGTTTGTTGCCAGTTAGGCACTATGAAATACCAATTATTCAATTAGCTACTAAGCAAGGTTTCAAATTATTGTCAATACTTTATTAGTTATAAACACAGCTGTGAAGTCTCAGCGTTTAGCAGTTTTGCCTCCTCAAATAAAAAAGGTATACTTATTTTGCGCACTGGTATTTGAAAGTGTACCAAAAACAATTCTTAACAATAACAGCCAATGGCTAAACTGCATGTGGAGTAGAGAAACCTCCCACATGCAGTGGGTGGTTAGTTTGATGTGTTTTGAAGTCTGAGGGAGCCGTATGCAGATATTGGGCCCAAAATGTTGGAGTTATCCTTAAATCAAAAACTCACAAACACTGATGTTGCAATCAGAGGATTTTCATAAACTAATAAGTATGAATGTAGGTAGGTATGTATGTAGGTATGTTCTCAAATCGCTCTCTGCCAGCACATATAGTCCACAGACTGTCCAATTTCTTGTCCATGTGTTCTTTGTGCCTCTAAAAGTCCAGTCAGAGCGTAGATTAATCGCTAGATTAATTGGGAAAAAATTATATAGATTAAATGATTGAAAAATTAATCGTTAGGAGCAGCCCTTTTTATATGTTTATATAAATAAATATATATGCACGCATACACACAAATAATATTTATTTAATTTATTTAAAGACATGCTTAGGTGTCTTAAGGCATTTTAACAGCTGAAAGTCCAGTTTTTTTGGGTTTTTTTTTAGATATGTTTTCTGTACATCCTGTACCGTCACTTTTGGCATTCATCAAGTATAAGCATGGCGTCATATACTGCATTGCCTTCTGTCTGTTATGTCCTCTCTCTCTCTCTCTCTCTCCCTCTCTCATCCTTTCAGGAGGTAAGATATTAGTTTGGGATTTTTGTAAATTAACTTTTTTGTGGTCCTGAGCCAGGCTGACTCTTTTGGGCGACCAAATTTTGTTTTTTTTGGTTCGGACTTTGGTCTGAGGCACCTTACACATCTGATATTTTTGGTACAAACCTAAATGAAAGCTTAGATTGTCTGGACCAAGCAATGTAGATGTGAAAGCACTCTAAGAGTACATCATCAAGCTGGCATGCAATAATGAATAAAATAAGAATATTGTTTTCAGCATGGTCCTCTTTCCCTTGTTCATATCCTTTTAATGGATGTGGTCAGTTCTTTGCTAATGCCTTTTTAAAATTTCGTGTGAAAATAAGCAGATCTTGTATTTTCAACTAACCTTCCAGGTGTTGGGATACTTGTCCCCTTCTAGGATGAGAAGCTAATTGAGTCTGAGTAGTTACGCTGTACAGTGAAATTCAGATCCTTTGTAAATCCACTCTTCATGTAAGGTGCGACACAAATAGGTAAACGTAGTAACTGAAGTCGCTTGTGCAGTGATGTATAGTAATAGTGGCTTATTGTAATGTCGTGTGAGAAAACTCATCTGTGTGTCTTGATTCACTCTGCAGATCTGGAGCATTTGTTGCAGGCCCGCCAGCAGCTCCTGATGACCGCCAAGCGCTGGGACTCATCATGCAAGACCATTGTGGAGTTCGTCCCCAGTGAGAACATGGAGCTCGAGCGTAGTCTGCTGACCCGCTATCAGATTCCACTGTCTGCTGACCAGCTCTTTACCCAGTCCGTGCTGGACAAGTCTCTGACCCGTGAGAACTACCAGTCCCGCCTTCACGACCTGCTGTACATCGAGGAGATCGCTCAGTACAAGGAAGTCAGCAAGTAAGTGCTTTTTATCTGCGAGAGGAATGACATGTAAGCAAATGTAGTTATTTTAAGAGAGGCTTTTAAGTTTCCTGTAGTCGTGACTGTCAGTCATGAAACTTTTCGTATGTTTAGTAAAATTATTATGAGGGGGGAGTTTCCCTGTCTTTGTTTGTTTGCTTTCTACTGGTCTCAACCACTAGAGGTCACAATTGATCCTTGTGGCTTGTACGGAGCGCTGCTGCCTTAGTGATGATTTTTCAGTTGCCAAGGGTACGTGTCAGGAAAGTTATGTAATTGCAAGGAAAAAAATGGGAGCTTGGCCACATTTAATATGATTTGATATTTAATATTAAGTTGAATCAGGTCTTCAGCCGTTAAACAGCAGTAATGTAGGAGGGCGGCGTAGGAGATCACTCTTACTCTCCAAAAATACTACATAGATGTCCGTCAGCATGAGCTCAAATGTGCTGCGTCTTCTCCGAGAGTGGAATTCTGCAGGCCTTGCTAAGCCAGCATCGTCGCGCAGATGAGGTTTGGCGTTTAGAACATGGCAGGTCACTCGGAGCATAGGTGTTTTGACGTCCAGTGACAGCTGTGCCACAGTGAATAAAAACCAGCCATCGTCACTAGCACGGAAACAGGCCTTTAAACCTCGACCCTCTTGTTTTGCTTATTTGAAAAGTAGTAGCTTAAGCACGTGATGGAGGGCAGTGTTTCAGTGCCACTGTGTTTGTCCCCCCAGGTTCAACATCAAGGTGAATCTGCAGCTGGTCTCCAGCTTCATGCTGACGGGCATCTCTGGGGGTGCCAAGTACGCTCAGAACGGGCAATTGTTTGCACGCTTCAGACTGACGGAGACGTTGTCGGAGGACACGCTGGCGGGCAGACTGGTAATGACCAAGGTGAACTCGGTGCTCCTGTTGCCCGCGTGCCGGGATCGGCCAGGCCAATGTCAGCCGGCCAGCTCCAAGGAGCGCGTCTACGAGGCGCTGATAGAGGAGAAGACCAAGGACTACATCTTCCTGCGCATCTGCAAGGACTGCTGCGAGGAGCTCAGTCTGGCCCCCGACAGAGAGCTACAGGTGGGAGCCAGTCAAAACGTCTGCATGTTGGTTAGATTTGGAGCGAGCTGATCAGCCATTGGTGATGTGTGGCCATAGACTTCACCGTCTAAAATTATTCACTCATCTCGTGTAGCCTTACGCTGCACTTGTCTTTTGTCTTCTTAGTTAGACTTGAGTAGGAACGTGTTAAGGAGGGAATTTCTTTTCGTTTTGGGGTTTGTGTGTTAAAGCAGTTGAGAAAATGTGCTAATATTCAAAAGTGTTCTGTAGGTTTTTTAGGTTAATGGTAGACATAATCTAGTTGGAAGTGTAAGCAGTTGGTGCAGTTAGCCAATTAGCCAGATCTACTATACATACATACAGACATACATTCATACATACATACTAGGGCTGTGTATTGGCAAGAACCTGGCGATACAATACGTATCATGAAACAGCGGTCACGATTCAATATATCGCGATATATTGCAAGCAAAGTGATATATTGCATATTTTTCAAATCCTACTATTAAAACACCACTATATGAACAGGTTTGCCAATGTTTAAACAGCATTGCGCCCTTGTACTGCTTGTTAATGTTGGAGTGGAGCTGAAAATGGATTACAACACTGCCATCTAGTGGTCTGAGGTTTAAACACAACACATATTTGATTCACTGTCTGCCAGGAATCTGTGTATCGATACTGTGTCTTTGAGAATCGATACAGTATCACGAAACACAATATCCCGATATTCGATATTTTCTTACACCCCTAATACATACTAGCAAACATAATTACTAGAGATCGACCGATCAGTGTTTTTGAGACCGATCCTGTTCGAGGGTGGGGCTATATGCCACGGCAAGCTACATACAATTATTACCGCAAGCAAGTCACGAAACATGGTTAAAACGTGGTAACTCAGGGCTATAAATTTAATCACTTTGGCTGTGATTCCTTCAGCTCTCTGGCTGTTTCTGCAACTCTACTGTTCATACCGGTCAGATCTGGTCTGCACGGTGTTCTGGGTTATTTGTTTTGTGCTAGCTGTCCGTGCTAGCTCTGCTGTTTGCCGATACTTGCTGTATTCAGCCGGGTGGTGTACTCTTAACTGCCGTATCAGATTAGTAGTGTTAAATGTCTTTGTCTTGGATGAGCGGGGGTTTTATGGAGGCCTCCTTTTCCTGGATGAAACTCTAGCTGGAAATACAGAAATTAGGCTCATTTGTTTAACACCATTGATTGGCTCTCGGGATCGGCTAAATTGAAAATATTGGCCAATCGCAGAATTTAAATAGAATGCGGATACATAGCCGACCGATCCTTCCATCTCTAATAATTACAGCAGATAATTATATATTTTTGAGAGTATGATGCTGCATACAAACATGTACATAAAAGAGTAACATGGATAGCAAGTTAGGTGACTTGTGCACAGCCAAGAAGCTAACATTGCAGGTAGAAATCTGTCTGACTAAAATAAACAGTACAATAGCAAAAGCAAAGACAGTAATCTCCTGATTACTTGCATATCGTACAGTCTCTCTTTATTTGCAGCCAGTGTGGAAGAAATTTTACAACTTTATGTCGTGGTTAATTAGCAGTTGTTCTGTTTTTTGATTTCAGAGGGGTAATGCTGCTGTTCTGTTTTTGTGCATAAACCACATGGACTTTGGAGTACATAGTACATGTAAACTTAAGAGAACCTAATGTAGCATAAAACCAGTAATTATTTGAGGTAAAAGTGTTTGTTTATGATACGAGGCTCTTGCTAAAGCATTTTGTTGAATTGTTAGTCTGTGGAATGCAACGATTACCCAAATTGTGATTTCACAATTTAGAGACTGACACTCAAATGGTTGTAAGAGTACTTGAGTACATGTACACCAATACATGTAAACGTCCTTTGTTCTGATTGGCTGTTCTGAGTTGTACCTCAGAAACTATCCCAGAAAGGGACGGTTTTAGCCTTAAACTTCATGGGAGTGTGTAATCTGCAGTAGGCTGAATGGAGGTATATGTGTAAATGTAGTTTTCATTCTGATCTGTTAGTACTGAGTACCTATACTAAATATACATAACTCCCAGGTAACTAGGTAAGTGGACTGTATGTCATGATATTTATACAGATCCACTTTTTAAAGGTGTGTTTATCCAACCGTTTTCAACTTTCTTGTCTGGTCGATGACCGAGGGATATGCCTCACAGGCAGTGCTATTGAACAGTCAGGTCTGGTTAGCAGGCCGCTATAGTAAAGGGCAAGCCTAGACTAAAGCATATTGTTACGCTAATGGAGGGTTACGTCTATGGGGGAGACATATGTCTCTGTAATGTGTCGTTTATTTGTGACACGCTGATAAAGCTAAGACCTTAGGAAGAATTCCAACTGGTTTATTATACATTACTATTGACTCCTGGTTTAATACTGGTGCTGGTTTGAAATGAGCATTTTTACTGCTGCTCCTTCATCTATTGATATACATGTAACACATCATTCACTAGAGCTTGCGTCAGACATTGCTTAACGGTATCTGTATGATCTATTCCCGATACTCATGCTGTGTTTCGGTGCTAGTATCAGTGAAATCTTGATTTTCATGTGAATTTAATAAGAAGCTGTTTCTGCAGCTTAGCTTTGATAAGCTTTTTACTGTGTGCACTGCACACTGAAGGCTTGTTTCTTGACAGTTTAAGAATATTTACCTCCTTTAAACTATTATTTTAAGACGGCTAGAAAATTGTGCCTTTCCATGATGTACGTCTTTAATTCCATGTCTTTTCTTTACTAATCATTGTGTATGACAGTGGACCTTCTTGTGTTAGAACAAGCTTTCCCACCTCTCCAAAAGCAGCCAGTTTCTCTTGAAACGTTAATTGAATTGTGATGGCTGACTCCCAGAGCCCTTTTGTCATATAGCCGAGCCCCATCCGCCTAGCAGGCTGGCTTCCAAAGAACAGGCTTTGGTCTAAATTACCCATGCTGCTCTTCTTCTTATGGGTGGCAGAGAGATCCCATTCATTACAGCGTCTTCCAGCCTCGCGCATCCACTACTGTACTTAAGCAGCATTAAGGCTAGAGGAACGAAGCTCTTTGTCATGTGGAATCCCCGCGGAATCCTTCACGGCTGCCTGGCGTAATTTGAAAAGGCTCATTAGTGGATTCTAATGCACACTGTTTTGCATATGAGCCCCTGGCAAGGGGGTGTTCATGGGCGCATTTATACTGGTGAGCACATTGAACAGGTTGTGAGGACAGAAATTAGCTTACATTCAGAGATGATTGCTCTTTGATTTGCTCCCAGGTCTGAAAGGGATGTAACAGGACACAAAGGCCCTGCAGACCGAGGTGGACCAGCGCGTGTGGGTGTGTGTTTTAGGAGAGCTAATCAGGTTCCTGTGTTCTCTGCTAGGTGGAGCTGCAGTTCCAGCTCAACAGGCTGCCTCTGTGTGAAATGCACTATGCTTTGGACCGCCTTCGAGACAACGGCATCCTCTTCCCCGACATCAGCCTCACCCCCACGATCCCCTGGAGCCCTAACAGGTACGGCGCAGAACCTTCTTGGCAGCACAGTTTCATGTGTATCCACAAATCACCTGGACATAAGAATTCTTTCTCCTAAGTACACTCAGCCGTTTTAATTCAGTCTTTGGATTTTGCTCCTTTAGCTTTACACTGGAAGTTTATGGCCAGCTAGCCCCCATGAAGTCTGCATGTCTAAGTCATCACATGCTTCCCTTGCCAAGATTCTTTAGGAATCTGCTTCTGCTGTTTCTAGCTTTGCACAGTATGTCCATAATAGTGTGTATGTCCACATGAACAAGTTTACTTAAGTTTACCGTAAGATTTGAGGATGCGCTTAGCCAAAATTAAAATTCTGTTAAATTTAAATCTGAAATTTACAACTGAAATTCAGTGCAGTCAGAGAAAGCCAAGCAAATAAAAAAGGTAAACTGAATTATTACAGTATGCAGGTTTCATTATGTGCCCTAATGTTCAGTGTGCTTAACAACAGAGAATGGCTGGTCATCCAAAGTAACACACTTCATTGTACAGACAAGTTTATAGCCAAGCCATTCGTTCCTGCGTCTTCATCTTTGTATGTTGATCATGTGATGTTTTTAAGTCTTGTCAAACCTGTAGTCGGGGGGGAGCCCCCATGATATCCATGAACAGACGTAAACATAGATAAGTTGGTTTTGTCTCTCATAGAAACTGGATGTAATACCACATGACCAGCGTTACATTTCTGAATCTGTGTCTGTGCTGAGCAGCACTGGAAAGCAACAGGGACGAGTTGCATTTTAAATCACTGTTTTTTTTTTGTATTCAGACGCTTCAGTATAGGCCTGTTTCACCTTTTTTGACTAATTTGGTACAGAAATTTCAGGACTTCCCAAGTTTAAGGGCATGTATGTGATGATTTAAGCATGCATTTCATACCAGTGAACATATTTGCTATGAGCTTTTGGTAATCACTATAAATGATTTTACTTTCATATATTTACCACACACACACACACACACACACACACACACACACACACACACACACACACACATATACACTACCGCTCAAAAGTTTAGGATCTCTTTAGAATTTTATTTCATGCAATTTTCATGTAATTCACAAACAATATTGTCCATTTCACAGTTAATGTAAGTGTATCAGATTATTTTTGTATTAAAAGTCTATTTTTGTATAGAGGCTTATTTTGCATATAGTCCTATTATCAGCAATTCTCAGTCCTCTGTCTAAATCTCCTGGTACGACCACCAATCCAAGTTAAGGATGTTATTGGGCTAATTGGTTGTTAGGACACTCTTGCTCAATTGTGATGCACAGCTGAAAAACATTCTACTAATAAGTGAACATAAAAGGGAGAACAACATTCTAGGTTAGTTTAGTATCTGAAGCATATATATATATATATATATATATATATATATATATATAGACCTTTCCATTACTCCCACTTCACTTGGTAAGGGACGGCTGTGTGGTTGTCTGTGTTCTCTGAAAGTCTGAAACCCTTCTCGTCCTCTCTACAGACAATGGGACGAGCAGCTGGATCCTCGTCTGAACGCCAAACAGAAGGAAGCCATTTTGGCTATCACCACACCCCTCTCCATCCACCTCCCTCCTGTGCTCATCATCGGACCCTATGGCACAGGCAAAACCTTTACGCTAGCCCAGGCCGTCAAGCACATTCTCAAGCAGCCTGATTCACGGTGAGTACCACGTCTTTGGGAGCAAGACTGTGGGCGCTCTTAACCAGCCCTGACTTGTCTAGCTAGCTGTGATCTGCTCCTCAGCAGAAATTCTTTATTCTTGACAGTCAGATGTATGTTGTAATGAGATTTCCTCACAGTGACAGCAGCTTTTCTCACACCTTTACACACATGCACATGTTTTGTGTTGTTCTTTTTAAATTAATGTGTCGTACCGTGCATGTGTTCTCAGGGTCCTCATCTGCACCCATTCAAACAGCGCCGCAGATCTGTATATAAAGGACTACCTTCATCCTTATGTGGAGGCAGGCAATCCTCACGCAAGACCTCTCAGGTAGCACCAGACCCCAAAACAAGCTTCACTGTGTTTGACTGTTTGATCACACGAAGTCCTGCATAAGACTTTAAAGTAGTGAATTTCTTTATTTTTATTTATTTTATTGTTTACAACTGATGCAACCTGTCTGTGGGACCAGGCTAGCTTTTTAAATCTCCTTAAAAAGTCTTGGGACACCTTTAATGAAGAGGTGCATGTATCTCACTACAGGTTCATGCTAATTCATACAGTTCTTACTGTGGTTGCCAGCGATTTTAGTTTGGTCCAAGCACTGAGATAAATGTGTTGGTGTTTTGACCGTCATTGTAAGCAGCTTTTCATCACGTTTGGCAACTAATACTGCAGTTAGGCGAGGCAAACCAGTTTCATTGTACATGAAAGCACAATAGAATCTGCTTTGTGCAACATGCAGTGTTATTGTGGACAGTTACTCCCACATTTCCCCTGTAAAACTTGATGTGCTGTGCACTTTTATGGGTCATTTTTGGCTATGAGGAATGTTGCAGAAAGAACATAAGATTCTTAAGCAAGATCAGAGGCCGACAGCAGAACTGGATGTTCTACCACTGTTAATTTACACTTTATAACACTTCTTTTAATAGTCTTTTTATAGTCAACTCTGGTTTCATTCTGTGATATAATGTAATTTGAGTTTTTTTTTTTTAATGGTGAGTGTTGTCTACATCACTTGTTCTCTGAGGTATGGTTTCTGGTGTGTTTCAAGGTATGTTATGTTAGAGAGGGAAGAAAAATATATAAATATATATATACACATACACACACCCACACACACAGTATCTCACAAAGGTGAGTACACTCCTTACATTGTTGTAAATATTTTATTATATCTTTTTATGGGACAACACTAAAGATATAATATTTAGATACAATGTAAAGTAGTCAGTACAGCCTGTAGAACAGTGTAAAGTTGCTGTGCTCTCAAAATAACTCAACACACAGCCATTAATGTCTAAATCGCTGGCAACAAAAGTGAGTACACCCCTAAGTGAAAATGGCTAGATTGTGCCCAAAGTGTCAATATTTTGTGTGGCCACCAATATTCTCCAGCCCTGCCTTAACCCTCTTGAGCATGGAGTTCACTAGAACTTTACAGGTTGCCACTGGAATCCTTTGCCATTCCTCCATTGACTTCATGTCTAAAACCGCTGGCAACAGAAGTGAGTACAGGTACAGTACAAGTACAGGGGAGCAGGTGTGTTAAATTTGATCTTGTCGCACTCTCTCAAACTGGTCACTGGACGTTGCTCCATGTAAAGATGGCCTAGGCTATAAGAAGATTGCCAACTTCCTGAAACTGAGCTACAGCACGGTGAACAAGACCATACAGCGGTTTAACAGGACAGGTTCCACTCAGGACAGGCCTCGCCATGGTCCACCAAAGAAGAGTGCACATGCTCAGAGTCATATCCAGAGGTTGGCTTTTGAAAATAGACATATGAGTGCTGCTAGCATTGCTGCAGAGGTGAAAGGGGTAGGGGGTCAGCCTGTCAGTGCTCAGACCATACGCTGCATGGCTGTCGTCCCAGAAGGAAGCCTCTTCTAAAGATGATGCACACTGTTAGCCCGCTAACAGTTTGTTGAAGACGAGCAGACTAAGGACATGCGTTACTGGAACCATGTCCTGTGATCTGATGAGACCAAGATAAACTTATTTGGTTCAGATAGTGTCAAGCGTGTCGCGGCAACCAGGTGAGGAGTACAAAGACAAGTGTGTCCTGCCTACAGTCAAGCCTGGAGGTGGGAGTGTCATGGTTTGGATCTGCAAGAGTGCTGCTGGCTGTGGAGAGCCACAGTACATTGAGGGAACCATGAATAACAACATGTACTGTGACATACTGAAACAGAACATAGTCCTCTCCCTACAGAATGGTAACAACCCCAAACAGAAACTGAGGGTAAAGGGGCTGGACTGGCCAAGCCTGGCTCCAGACCTAAACCCTATTGAGCATCTGTGGGGCATCCTCACAGAACCTGAAGGTGGAGGAGCACTAGGTCTTTTCTATCCACCAACTTCATGATGTCGTCATGGAGGAGTGGAGGAGGTTGTACACTGACTAATTTACATTGTATCAGAGTATCATATCTTTATAACTGTGAAAAGATATACAAATATTTATAAACATGTGAGAGGTGTACTCACTTTTGCGCGATACTGTATATTGGTAGTATTGAGCAGCCTTATTGTCCACTCCATCATTCCTCAGCTTCTGATAGTCATTGCTGCTACTTTGTTCTTCTGTGGTGTGCAAACAGGGTTTACTTCAGGAACCGCTGGGTGAAAACTGTGCACCCAGTGGTGCAGCAGTATTGCCTGATCTCTGGAGCGTACTTCACCTTCCAGATGCCCACTCGGCAGGACATAGAGCACCACCGAGTGGTAGTGGTGACCCTCAGCACCTCTCAGTACCTCTGTCAGCTTGATCTGGAGCCTGGTGAGTACATAAACATAAGCATACATGTCTTATTAGATCCAGTTCACATGTTCAGACCTGCCGACTTAGCGTGCGTGTGCGGAGCGTGCGTGTGCGGAGCGTGCGTGTGCGGAGCGTGCGTGGGTATGTTCTGCTTGAATTTTCTGCCCTTTAATCTGAGCTTCTACTGCACTGAACCAAAAGACAAGCTTGTGCAGTCTTTTGCTCTTGCTTTGCTGCACCAGCATTCTTGTTCTCTCTTCTGCTCTGCTCTTGTTCTCTCTTCTGCTCTCCTCTTGTTCTCTCTTCTGCTCTCCTCTTGTTCTCTCTTCTGCTCTCCTCTTGTTCTCTCTTCTGCTCTCCTCTTGTTCTCTCTTCTGCTCTGCTCTTCTCTCTCTCTCTGTGTATCTCTCTCTCTATGTGTATCTCTCTCTCTCTGTATCTCTCTCTGTATCTCTGTGTCTCTCTCTCTCTGTCTGTGTCTCTCTCTCTGTCTCTTTATCTGTGTATCTCTCTCTCTCTGTGTATCTCTCTGTGTATCTTTCTCTCTGTGTTTCTCTCTCTCTCTCTCTCTCTCTCTCTCTCTCTCTCTCTCTCTCTCTCTGTGTCTCTCTCTCTGTATGTGTGTCTCTCTCTGTATCTTTATCTGTGTATCTCTCTCTGTCTGTGTATCTTTCTCTCTCTCTGTCTCTCTCTATCTCTCTGTGTATCTTTCTCTCTCTCTCTGTCTGTCTCTCTCTCTGTGTGTCTCGGTGTCTGTCTCTCTCTCTGTCTCTCTTTCTGTATCTCTGTGTATCTCTCTGTGTATCTCTCTCTCAATTCAATACAATTAGTAGTCTAGTCTCTCTCTCTCTCTCTCTCTCTCTCTCTCTCTCTCTCTCTCTCTCTCTCTCTCTCTCTCTCTCTCTCTCTCTCTCTCTCTCTCTCTCTCTCTCTCTCTCTCTCTGTGTCTGTCTCTCTGTGTTCCCAGTGAGCTTGCTGGAGCCGGCAATAGAACTACAGCTAGCTTTCGTATTGAGCTTGAAACGTGACAAAGACGATGTTTTTCACACATACGCCTGAAAGGCTCGCAGTAGAGCTGCTCCTCTAGCAGATCCATGATGGCAAAAAAAAAGGAAAGAAATTTTCCCTGAAAGAAGTGTTGGGGTCTGTAACAGTTTATTAGGAGAGGCTAATTCCTGCCTTGTATGTGTCTGCTCGCAGGATCATCTGTTGCTAAGAGACCCAGCTTGCCTGTCTAACACGCTCAGCATCATTAGCTTCCACTGTCTGCTCTTCTCCTTTCCTCTCCCCCTCTGCTCTCTCCTCTTCTTTTCTTTTTTTTCTTTTTTTTGTTTGCCACCTCCTGACTTTTACTGAACGGTTAAAAAAAAAAAAGGAGTCAGAATCAGTGCAGCTGGAGCTACATGACTGAAACAAGCTCTCGGAGTTGCAGTGTTAGCCCGAGGTGGCAAAAGCGCAGCGGCGTGACACCTACTCGGTGTCGGATTCTGTTTTCTATGGCAGCGGTTCTGTGGAGCCACAGGGGAAGGCATGGTGTGGGCGACGGATCGGACACGGGGTGGAGTGGCTGTGTATAGACTTTGCAAGAAGCAGCACAAGTTCTGTTATTGTGTGAGGCGGACTTTACGTGGTGAAGCTTTCACGGAACGCCGTTGAAAGGATGTTCATGTAACTCGGTAGTTATATCAAGCAGCAGTCAAAGCCACATGCAGCTATTTATTCACCGTATTTGGCCACACCCACTTTCAAGCGTGTGTTTCTTCCGTCTTCGTGTTAGAGCTTCCGCTCAGCTAACCAAAATGAATACAGTTACATTAGTGTGGAGCAGAGAAGTAATAAGAATTTCGAATGGGACGACACTGTCTCATCCAAGGTTAATAACACAGCGGGTGGATTAGATGAAAAGGTGGTCTGAGGTTACCTACGGCGACGTTTTTAATTACTTTGTACTCTTGGAAGGTGTAGACGGTGAAAAACTATACAAGTAGTGAAGCGTATCAGTACCTGCACAGTGGGAAGGTGGGGCGTGTACTCCTACACACAGACGGTGAGTTTATATTTCTGAAAGCCGCTTAAACCCAAGTCAAACCAGCTACTCGAGCCACTCTGCGTGGGTGTTAGTTACAGACCGCATAGCCTAGCGCGGTGGACACTGATCAGAAAACAGTTACTTAACTCGCAAACACCCGGCGCGTCTGCTTCCTCTGAGCTTCATAAGCGAGACATTTCTCTAAATAAGGATGCTCTGGTGCTGGTTCTCCTCCAGAGAATGGTAAGAGCAAACATACAGAGGTTTGAGAGGATGTTTTATATTTAGAGCTTTAGCCAGAGACGCAGGTCCTCTTCTTTGGAAGGCGGCTTTACAACACTCTGATCTTTATGTGCTGTGTATGTAACTCTGTTGTTCAAGCCAAGTTTTCCTCTTCTTCCATTTACTGACTCCCTCTAACTGAACATATTATGCTGGTCATTTTATATGTTTATTGTTGTTTTGCTTGTAATTAGTATAAACGTATTCGTGGGCGCACCGGAAGTTCTAACACAAAGTAAAAAAAAAGATGTCTGCCCCTGTGTTGTCATGGAAAATATCGTGAATATCTGTTGATTTTCAGTCTCTCCCCTTCCTCAACAGTCGTTCTAGCAGCTGTCTTTTTAAAATGAGCTGTTTAAGATAACCAGCCATCAGCAGCTAAGCAACTTTTCTTCAGGTGGAAATATGCTCATCACGTGGAAGAGCATTTGGTGTTTGACGTGTGACCTGTGATCAAAGTGGAACTCATACGACTAAATCTTCGTAATGCATCTTTGCTAGCTTAGTATAACTTGAGCCACCGAACTTAGCATGTGAAGCTAATGTTAGCTAACATCAGCTAAACCAGGTGAAGTAACTATGCTTTATCAGTTTACCTCCACGTACACGGAGGCTCTTGTACACCTCTCGCTGGTTTCCGTACACGCCCAAATTGTTGGGAAAGCTCCAGTCTTATGATCCAGTCGTCGTGTAAGCCTGCGTCCCAGAGTTGTGGTTATCTTCAGGCATGAAATGATGGCTACAGATGACTGAATGAGAGGGTGGTCCTTTCCAATGTGCCTGTTTAAAGTTGACCGGTTTAGTCCACGTTTTGAATATTTGGGATCTTTGGGCTGTTTGTTCACCGGGGGGGTTTCTTTATACATCCAGTTACTGCAGCCAAAAACAACTTTCAGGATAATGCCGGTTAGCTGGTGTTGTTTCCCTGAACAGCAGTTTATATGTGAACTGAATATGCATGACCTGCTTGTGACAGGCGCTGCAGCAAAAACGCCATCCACAAGAGTTTGTGCCACTTGTGAGTGGAGTGGACAGCATGTCTGAGCAGCACATGTGCCAGGTGGACGCTGCAACGTGCCCAGGAGTTTAGCTCGATACAGTGTAGGGATTTAAACCTCTGTTAACTGGTAAACACCACCAGGGCAAGCAGTTCTGATAGATTCACATTCATTTAGATACTGAAAATATATAAACATGACTTAAAATTATATTCGCTGCTTAATTTGTTTTAAAATAGATAATTTTAAGCTCGCTCCAGAAATTCAACGCTGCAGTAAAACAGCTTTATGACTGACTGGGACTGTGAATTTTCCAGCGCTGCTGCTTCAGATTCCAATATTTCTGAATTTAAATTTGAAAGAGCTGTAATGTAGAAGTAGACCACCATATCACTTAATCCTGAGACCTTTAGTCAAACCACACCCACACAAAAGCAATTCATCCTGAGTGTAAACAGTATCTAGCTAAATAACCAACAGCCAGCAACCAGCTAAACTCAGATATAGAGAACAGTAATTGTTGTAAAATATGATTGAAGTTAAACTCTCACTTTTACGACACTATAAATCTTCGTAATGTGACTACGTTAGCTCAGTAGTGGCTCAAGTTAGCCACCTAACTTAGCAAGTGAAGCTAATGTTAGCTAACATCAGCTAAAACAGCTGAAGTAACAGTGCTTACTTGGTTTACCTCCACCGGTTCGTATAGTGGTATGTTTTAATAGTAGGATTCACATAGTAGGAAATCACAATATATATCTTTGCTTGCAATATCGCAGTATATCGAGATATATTGAATCATGACTGCTGTATCACGATACGTATTGTATCACCAGGTTCTTGCCAATACACAGTCCTAAGTGCGTCCTCTAGCATTGTTGTCCACCATCTATGTAACCCACAAGGCCTACAGCAGTTTCCGAACAGCGGACGGGATTAAACAGTCTTTTAAGCCGTAGTCCTTGACTTTGTAAAAATAACGTTTTCTGACTTTTTTAATAATCACAAGTTAGGATCTCAAATTTTGCTGCGTTTATGAATTTGACGTTTTCTTATTAGCTGGTGTTTAGCCTTTAATATAGTTTGCATTTCATAATAATCCAATAATCTGATACTAATCTCAGTGCTTTCAGGTCAAATGGAGAGCTGTGATCTGTTTGGAATTGAGGCTAACAACCAAAACTATTATCTGGGACATTTATCTATTATTTCCTGCTTAATATTGGAAGATTTCCTGCTGTGTCACACCTGACCCAGCTCATGTTTAAGTAAAGTTAGATAGCTAATGCGGTGTCTGCTGTGGCTGAATGTACTCGCGTTAGGTGTACCTCTGGAGTACTTATAAATATACTTGTTAAATAGTTAATATGTGGAATCAGATGAAGGGTTGTTGATGGATGATAGTATGAGGTTGCCAAGACTGGGATGTGGAGGCCTTTGATCTATGTGGTTCTTGATGTTGCTACTCTGGGTTTGAGGTTGATATCTAGTCAGTGTTCAGTGTTTTTCTGAAATGTTTCACAAAATTGCTAAAAGAAAACTACATTTGCACCCGGTTTAAAACCAGCAGTGTCTACAGCCAGGCAGTCTGAATCTGAGCTCTTTAGGACCTGAGTTATTGTATGGATGTTCCTGATGGTCTTTGTTACCTGGAACAGGTAATGGTGTTAGAGCTAAACTCTGCAGTGTATTAGATCTGCAGGTCCTGGAGAACAGGCTTTGGGCCCTGCTCTACATTATAGGGGTGTAACAATACAAAGATGCCATGATCTGATACATACTGTGGTTCTTTAGTTATGGGACATGTCAGAATGTGTTTTGCTTTAGTTTTGTATTGCCAGAACCAGACTGCAGCTGCTGCTGAGTGCATAATTAACGCAGTCTAGTTATCCTGGTGGGTGTTTTGCAGAGCAGAATTTGCCAGTTAGCCAGATAACTTAAGCCTAAAGGAGAAGACTGTCGAATGTGAATGTCTCTCAGCTCCTAAACAGCCCTCCTGGAAAACTAATCCAAACAAAGCGTAAATGGTTTTAAGCACAGTGCTGTCCATTCCTGTTAATCATTTTGTTTGTCTTCTGTAATCATTTTAATTAAACACTGGAAACATTCCAGGTTATGTCACTGTTCGATACAGCAAATTTAAAAATGGGACTGTTTTTGATCCACAGTGTAGAAGTCCCTCTGCGTCTCACAACCCAGTCAATACAGTTGTATACGACTTCCAGCTGACACAAAAAACTGAACTTTACTGTATTTCTGTCTAAACTAACTGACGTGTCAATGCTTGCTTACCAGACACCAGTATTGATCATATTTATAGAATTTGTCTCTCCTGTTCACATTTAGCACATGAAGTTTTTCCCCTGTAGTTTTGTACTTGGCAGCTGTTTCGAGTCAGGATAGCGTAAGAAATCGAGCCCAAATACTTTTATTGATAACAGCATGTTTCTTCCTGAACCGGTGACGGCACTGATCTTCATATACATTTTTAGTGCATATGCCTTTTTTACAATTATCATTGTTATTGCAAATATTTAACATTTAGTGTTTATCTGTTTGTTAGGAAACGATTGAATTAGAGCTTTCCTGACTATCTTATGATTGATTTAAATGTAAACTATAGCTGACAGTTGAATTGAAAATTGGGCATTTGTTATTGAACCCCACACCGATGTACGAGCAGCAATAATAAAACCTTTTTCTTAGTAAAAAGTATACAACACAGTGATTTCTTTAGTGAAATTTAATACATTAGAACGGACAAAAAGGCCAAACTGTAGCCAGTTTAAAAACCCTCATTCAGAATTTTGAATAAAGTGATTTTTATTCATATATGTTTCATATATGGGGTTCAACCCCAATCCAATTAAACAGAGTGGATGCATTAGAAAGAGGAAGTTTAATTTATTTTTCTTTTTTCTTTTTTTCCTTGTAGTAAACGGTTTACCAGATGCTTCTGTTTAGATCACTTTCTATTACAAAAGTGTTTGATCAAGAGTTGTTGGAGTTCATAACTGTTTGGTGCAATTATGTATATGAACACTTGTATGTATGTATGTATGTATGCATGGGCCACAGTTATAGATTATTAATGTATTAATGTCCACTCCTGGGAAGCTGCTTGTAATGAATATTTCATTCTCTGTGTCTGTCTGTCTGTCTGTCCGTCTATCCATCCATCTATCCAAAGGGATCTTTACACACATACTGTTGGACGAGGCGGCCCAGGCCATGGAGTGCGAGACCATCATGCCGCTGGCGTTGGCCAGCAAGAGTACGCGCATCGTCCTGGCTGGAGACCACATGCAGGTACAGAGATGGACGCCCGCCTCACTGCTGAGAACACATTGATCCCAGAATGGACGCTCCATGTCTGGATGTGACCAGTAAAGCAGTTTAGCGGTGTGACAGTGATACATCATGACATAACAAGCACTGCAACCCTTCCCTTATGTCTGCATCCATCTCCCTCCTCAAGATGATAAGTGTTTTTGTATTTTGCATGACTGCTGCAGGTCACTGGCTGAATGCTGATCACAGTGAAGCAGGATTAGGATGCACTGAGTCTCTGTGAAGATGGAGTGAGGGAGGCGAGATATGTCCCTAGCACAGAGACGGCTAAACAGGGCTAGAATGATGAGCAAATCACCAATCTTGGAATATTATTGATAACCAAAGTTTTTTCTTTTTCGTTATCGCCGCCGATACGTCACTGCTGCGTATTAATGGTTTATATTAGAGATGGATCGTTCAGTGTTTTTGAGGCTGATTTCGATCACTGATCACCTTTCAACGCGATCGGCTGATAGCCGATACCGATTTAGGGTGGGGCTATATGCCACGGCAGGGCTACATGTAGTTATTACCGCAAGCAAGTCATGAAACATGGTGGAAACTGGTTTATTACCATTTTTAACGAGCTTATTTGAAACAGCATAATATTAAAAATTATCCCAGTCAATCCCAGCTGAAGGCCTCAGTGCTGAAAGGTATCGGCTCCACTCTGTCCATCAGTAACTCATTTAACCCTTAGAGGTCACAGTTATCGCTGGCAGTAACTCTAAATTAGAAGGTGGTCTATGTGGGAGTAAGCTGCTTGATACAGCTCCGGAAGAGCCACATCTGAAAAGTATTTCTACTAGGAACGACAGAGCGTGGAGCCAGGTGGAATATTAAGTGGCAGAATCCCACATCTTCTACAGAACTAACTCAATCACTCCGGCTGTGGTTCCTTTAGCTCTCTGGTTGGGCGTTCTAGCTCTGCTGTTTGCTGATACTCAATGTATTCAGCCGCGTATCAGATTAGTAGTGTTAAATGTCTTTGTCTTAGTTCTCTAACGAGACACGCTGATTTCACTAATTTTACAGATGTTACAAACTGCCCTGGATGAGAGTCACATACACAGATGGGAGACATGTTTTCTATCCGCACATGCATGTGAACGTCGTAAACTGTTCTCGTGAGGCCGCTGCTTTAGTCAGTCTGTGGAAAATGAAAGGGTGTCTATTTTAACCTAGCGGTTTAGATAGGAACTGCAGGGACCTGGCCAGAGGTCTCCTCTTCCTGGGTGAAACGCCATCGATCGGCTAAATAGGAGAAATATCGGCCGATCACCGTTCACATATTTTGATTAAAAATCGCCCGACACCGATACATGGCCGATTGATCCTTCCATCTCTAGTATATACGAAGGGCATCTCTGTCTACATCTTTTTTCCCCTCCATCGACTAAAAGAACTCATTCTCAGTGTGAAATGAAAAATATCTATAAATCACTTTGTAATTAAGACGGTTTTAGCGTGAGAAATTCCTGAGAAATTGTGTGAAGGACCTCAACCAAGTTCACAAATGAAACCCGTTTTCCACAAAAGATTCTGCTGCTTATGCTGTTAATGGCATTAATGTGTGTGTAATTACAGTAAATCTGAATCACAATACAGAGCCCTCATTCTCCATTAGCTCATATGTACCATCTATCAATGAGTATTTTAATATTTTAGCCTTTAAGTGGCCACAGCCCTGCTATGAAAGTGTGGAAACGTAAATAGAAAAAGGCCCTCAGTCTCGCCAGGAAAAAAGAGTGGCCAAAATATTGGAAACTAGGGTTTAGAAATGGTTTAAAAAGTATGGAACGTTGAAACGAATTAAGTATTTTCCTTTGTGCTTTTTAAAGAGTATGGCTACAGAATGTGGATACCCTTCGTTTAGCGGATCCAGGCTGCTGTAGATATGAGATTGGAAATTACGTTCACCTTTAGCTTCCTGAACGTCAGACAAGAGGAGATGTAGGAAGTATCTATCCCAGCAGACAGACACAGCGCAGCAAACAGGCTGCTAATGAACTGCCCTTTAGATAAAACCCTCATATCCTCCTTCACTTCCCCCAGCCTTAATTATTCAGCTCTCACCTCTCGTCTGCCTCTGCCTCAGAACGTCCGAGGACCGGCTACTTAGTCAGGCTACGTCAGAGCACGGTGCTGTGCAAATGTACAATGCAGAGGAAGGGAAGGTCATACTACAGAAATTCTAGTCGTGCCTTTATATAGTTATTCTTTGGTTTTAAATATAATAATGTTCATAAACATATGCACACCAGCTAGTTTTCTGAATGCACCCTATCAGAGATGCTGGCTTTCAGCAGACCAGTGGCTCCACTAGAATTTAGTACTACCCTCATTAACAAAGCAGTGTGATGTGTATCATGGGGCTGATTACAGAAAAGAACATCAGCTAAGCTGCAGTCAGTAGGTAGCTGCCGTTTAGCTTAGTACTGCTTATTTACTCTTTTCAGAGACACTACTGCGTTTATTACACGTTCTTCCACATTTGTTTATATTATATTTTCATTACAGCTGTGTACAGAATATTTGAAAGGCTACATGTGTTGCTATTGTTCAGTTAAAAAAATGCATACCTACGAGAATCGCTTTCTCTTACTGAGCCAGCGACTGAACGCTACCCAGTGTTGCAACGAACATGCAATGAAACAGACAAGATGAACAGTAGGTGGCAGTGTACATGTACATGTGGGGCTAACGTGAAACTAATTAAAGAACTGAAATTGCATCAGTTGAAACACATCTTAGGTCTTATAAAAATGAAAACTAGCTCTTTCTATTGAAGTGTTTATTTGTTAGATAGTTAGATATTCTCATCTGAACTGTACAACCAGTGTTAACACACTTTTTAAAATGAGCATAAAACCATCTAGCTCAAGTACATGATTCTGCAGAAGTATTTTGATGTGCAAACTCAGAAATCAGATTAGAATTAAGTATGTGTGCAACTAGAATCAATAGTCTATTGTTGTTAATAACAGTCCTAGAAAGTTGAATAAATGAGATCACCAGTTTGAGCGATTCATATTTAATTGTCTGACAAAGTTAGACATTGTTGGGTCCAGTAGGTTAGTATTTTATTGTATATCGCTTGAGAAAAAGTGACAGATTCTAAAATAAAAATAGGTGGTCTGATGTTGTCAGTACATAATGCAGTGTTTTTTAAAAAGTATCATAGACAATGTACACACAAAACAAATACCATGCAGCCAATGAAGGTCCTGCAAACTAGACTTGTTTGGTCCAGTGATTTAGTTATAACTCGAATAATCGTTAAAAAATATTGGTAGTTTTGTTTACCAGTGATTAATGTTGACAGGCCTTTCAATGCACTGTCACTAGTTTCAGTTAATAATTATCTTTTTTTTTTTTTCTTGTGTGTGCAATATCCCCTGTTCTCTCCAGCTGAGTCCGTTTGTGTACAGTGAGTTTGCGCGGGAGAGGAACCTGCACGTGTCTCTACTCGACCGGCTGTACGAGCACTATCCCTCCGAGTATCCCTGCAGGATCCTGCTGTGCGAAAACTACCGCTCCCATGAGGCAATCATCAAGTAGGTGTGAACTTTTTCACATCGCTCTTCCTGAGGAGACAGACATGCAAACACAACCACAGGGGTGGGCTGCCGTGCAGAGCCACATGTACACAAACACACAAGATGGAAAGCGAGTCTCTCTCTCTGTCTCTCTCCCTTACACGCTATCATCTCTCCCCTCTCACTGACACATACTGACACCTCAGTAGCAACTCACACAGGTAGCAAGTGTTTGGCTTCAATTCTCTTGGCCGTCCTATCAGTGATATGTGCCGAGAGTGATGGGAGACAACACATGGCAGCACAGTTCACGCGTCGTTGTCTCCGGCTCAAGAGTTTGCAGATGAAGTCATAATGGTCATAATGAAAGTTCGCCTTGCCCGCTCATGCCTTCTGGATGTCTCAGCTTTTTGGAAGTCAGCAAAGAGAAGCAAGCCGTCCTTGATTGGTGCGCTCGAGTGCTGAAATGTTAATTAAAACAGATACCTTGAGTGTCTTCTGTACTGAAATTTCCATAGCATCTGTCTGTGCTGAATCATTTAGCATAAAATCTACATACATTGTGCTGGGCCAGGTTTTCTCGGGTTTCGTAGGTAAGAGCAAGGTGCTTATACGGCTCGCTTAATGGTTTAAGAAGCCACTTCCAGTTGTGAATGTTTTTGGTGCTCAAGTGCTTTGAGGAGCTGTATTATTATTTTTGTTTAATCTGTTAAAGACTATCATATTTGATCGCTTATGATAACCTGTGTAGCATAGTCTGTGATCTCTGACAGGCCTGTTAAAGGCCGGTAGTCAGTATGTGAAGTCTGAGTGTAATTAAATGTGTTGTGAATGGTAGAGAAAGATCTGAGCCTGTTGAATGACCTTTATGAAGCGGCCAGTGCTGACTGTGTAGTTTGCTTCCGGCGGCTGTAGCTATACGTCGGAGCTGTTTTACGAGGGCAAGCTGATGGCCAGTGGCAAGCAACCGCCCCATAAGGACTTCTACCCTCTGACCTTCTTCACGGCCCGTGGGGAGGATGTACAGGAAAAGAACAGCACGGCCTACTACAACAACGCTGAGGTAGCGCACCCTTCACCAGCCTAACAGACACAGTGTTTTGTTTTTGTTAGTTTTTTTTTGTTTTTTTGCTGCTCACTTAGAATTTGAATTGTCGTTGTTTTGCAGTGCTTGTCATGCGTAATTTTGAATTCTGATTGAAAGCTGTTACAAAACTGTAGAGAGAATATCAGAAAGAGATGCTGTTAATCTGTTTTATAGGGTTAACACAGTTAACTCAGGTTTAATCACTGCTTGCTATGAGCAGGAGAGTTTAGATTACAGTTCTGAAAGGCAGCTGCGTTTAACCTCCCTGAACAGTTCTCTGGATGTGCCTGTGTGTGTGTGTGTGTGTGTAGGTGTTTGAGATCGTGGAGCGTGTGGAGGAAATGAGGAGGAAGTGGCCAGTGGCCTGGGGCAAGCTGGACGAGGGCAGCATCGGCGTGGTGTCGCCCTACGCTGACCAGGTCTTCCGCATCCGTGCCGAGCTCCGCAAGAAGCGAATGCCTGAGGTCAGCGTGGAGAGAGTGCTCAACGTACAGGGTGAGTGTGGAAGCGAGCTCAGTGCTTGGGACTGTCTGACTGATAACTGATGGAGCTCCTGTGACGGTTAAAGGAACAATATGCAACATGTTTACTCTACATTTGATCTTTAATCCTGCCCATTGCAAGTTCCCCAGTGCCATTGTGACCCGCATGGTTGCCAGATATGAAACAAATTAGCAGGCAGATACAGCATCTATCTGATCTTACGTGGCTAAAGTGGATGCTTTTTAAAGATAGAGGTCAGAAGGACGTTCAAGCAGATGCTAAGTTGGTTAATTTTCTGCTGAACAGCTAAGGTTAGCTAGTTTAGCGCAGCTGCTAGTAGGATTGGGCATTTTTAATCGTTTCAGTATTCAAGCACTCTCATTCATCCCCCGGTCCCTGTGGAGCTGGGTTATTTGAGGCAGTGAGTTCTGGAGGCACAGTGAGTGTAGTGATCCAGACCAGACCAGAGCTGGCTAGCTCTGCCATGCTAACACATGCTTACTCTAACTGCTGTCAGTCACAGAAGCAGACGGGCCTCGGCAACAGCCAGCACGGCAGAAAGCTTTGACTGCCGTACGTCACAGCCATGCGTCCAGTTAACGTTGATCAGGGCTTTTGAAAATTCCACATGAGCAAGTTTATAATTTACAAACAAATAAAAACATTGCGAACATACATTAACCCGTCAACTTTAATAAGTGTAGGCATCGTTTGCCATCACCAAAGTTTAATACTGCACTCGTGTGGGTTCAGTGTCCAGCCTGGCTACTTTCATGAGCTCCCACTCTGGGAACCAGGGGCCAGGGGTGGACACCTTAATTTGGAGTTTGGACTGCACTGCCCATTTCAAACGCTTGCTGTCAGTATTAGATATTTTGCTTTAAATGTTCTTTGACATGATTTTCACCACATCAAATGTAGTCCTTCTGCCAAGGTGGTAAGAGGTTTGATTCTTTCATTTAGCACTGTGAGAATAACGGTGCTAGCAGATGTAATGGACCCAGTGTGACTTGTTTTGTATGTTAGAATAGGATGCAATTCCAGACAGTAGAGCTGGACGATAAATCGATTTTATCGATTAATGGGAATTTACAGTTAAGGACGATGTGTTTATGAAAATCAATTTTCTTTTAGTTTTAACATCCGCCACCCACACCCTTTGGGCTTCCGTGGTTCAGACTTAACTCCACCTCTCACCCCACCCCGTGCTACATTTGTAGCAAAATATATTTTTATGAATTTTTTCTTGATTTTGCAAGGCACCTAGCTAGGGCTGTGTAATGGCAAGAACCTGGCGATACAGTACATATCGTGATATAGCGTTCACGATTCAATATATCACGATATATAGTGATACTGCAAGTAAAGTGATATGTTGCCATACTTCAAATCCTACTATTAAAACACACTACTGTATGAACAGGTTTGCCAATGTTTACAATAGCATTGCGCCCTTGTGCTGCTTGTTAATGTTGGAGTGGAGCTAAAAATGGATTACAACACTGCCATCTAGTGGTCTGAGGTTTAAACACAACACACAATAATTCACTGTCTGCCAGGAATCTGTGTATCGATACTGTGTTTTTGAGAATCGATACAGTACCACTAAACAAAATATCCCGATACTCGATATTTTCGATATTTTCTTACACCTAGCATGCCCAAGCCATAAAAGCTGCTCTGATGTGATCAGTGCAAGACTAAAGCAGGTTGCACTCGTAATGAAGCACGAGTGGTTTTTCTGACTTACTTATTTTGCCGTTTCTACATCAGTGGATGTACCTGATTAGAGCACAAACATAAGAGGGGGATGTTTTGATGCTGAGTGCCCAATTACCACGCAGCTGATTAAGATCAGTGGCCCTAGACCAGCAGAGAGCGAGCGAGCGAGCTAGAGAGAGAAAGAGCACACAGTAACTGCAAGCCCCTCTAAGTGCTGTGAGTTTTAGCAGGCTTGCAGGAGCAGCCATGGTTGAAACTCTAGATTGGTTTGTGTATAATTGATGAGATGTTTGACTACCTGGGCTATTGCACAGAAATTGCCTGTTGAAATAGTGCAGGTCCTCAGGTGCTCGTTCCCCACTATCATGTTATGAAAGAATCCTAAATTGTGTCCAGTGATGATAATGATGGTGAAGTTGAATCCCTTCAACACCTGAGATTATAGAGCACAGGTTCAGCCCCTGAAGTAGCGTTTCTCCAGCTTGAATAGATTTCAGTTTTTATTCAAACAGGCTGCCGTATTGTTCACATGGCCACTGTGTCTCAGGGTTATGGCTCAGGTGTCCAGTTGGGGAACGGAACAGTCAAGGAACGTATGCCTACTTGTTTTCTTATGCTTCACGAGTTGCTGTAGGAGAGCGAAACTGAAACAGGAACAAGAACAGCGACGTTGCAAGCGTCTCAGAAAAGCACAGCACTTCAAAGGACACATGGCTTCGTAATGGCTGTCTGAAAAAGCTGTTTTTGTTTAAATCTGTGCCCATGCGTTACAATATGGTGGGTCAATATTGGGCTAGGAGTGCCCGCGCACTCTTATTAGTATAGTGTGGGGTCCTTGCTTGGGTGGGGAAGTCAAACCCACATCTGTGGCTACACTCATCATTAGAGATGGACCGATCAGCGTTTTTAAGGCCAATTCCGATCGCCGATCACCTTTCAAAGCGATCAGCCGATAGCCGATACCGATCAAGGGCGGGCTACATGTAGTTATTAGCCCAAGCAAGTCATGAAACATAGTCTAATCTGCTTTATTACCATTTTTAAAAAGCTCATATGAAACCGCATAATATTTTAACAAAATTAACAGTAAATAAACAAAGTAAATCAAACAAATATCCCCAAAACTGCCATCATTCAATTTAGACCCTTAATTTAAAATGAAAAAAGCTAATTAAATAAATGCAGTAAAAACTACAGTCCCTAAACGCAGACTCCGGTTATTTTAAACAAAAAACTGCAGTCATTAAATGCAGATATTGAATTATTGCTGCTGTACCGTTCGTACCGGTCAGATCTGGTCTGCACTGTGTTCTGGGTTATCTGTTTAGTGCTAGCTGCGTGTGCTAGCTGAGCTGTTTACTGATACTCACTGTGTTCAGCCGTGTGGTGTACTCTTAAAAGCCGTATCAGATTAGTAGTGTTAAATGTTTTTGTCTTGCTTCCCCAACGAGACACGGTTAATTTTACTAATTTTACAAAATGTCCTTGATGAGTCTGTGTCACATACGACAACAAGCTGCCAGACAGACGCAACGCAAACTGTTCTCGCGAGGCCGCTGCTTTAGTCAGTCTGTGGAAAATGAAAGGGTATGTGTTTCCACCTAGTGGTTCAGATAGGAATTGCAAGGACCTGGTCGGAAGGGGTTTCAACAAAACGTTAGCTGGAAATACAGAAACTAGGCTAATTTGTTTAACACCATCGATCGGCTAAATTGGAGAAATATCAGCTGATCACTGATCACATATTTTGATTAAAAATCGTCCGATACCAATACATAGCCGACCGATCCTTCCATCTCTACTCATAATGGGTTAATTATCCAGTTTTGTGCTTCTGGTTTCTCTGTGCCTGTTCAGGGGCAACAAGCTGACTATACTGGGACAGAACAGCTTCTTAATGTTCCAGTGCGTCTAACCTGGGTAGTAGAGTATGTTTTATGGGTATGTATATTCCAGTGCTGTGTTGTGAATCGGCCGTGTGCTCCAGTAACTCTACTTCTCCTTCCTATATAGGTAAACAGTTCCGAGTGCTGTTCCTGAGCACCGTTCGTACCCGCCACACTTGCAAGCACAAGCAGACCGCCATCAAACGGAAGGAGCAGCTGGTGGAGGACTCCACGGAAGACCTGGACTACGGCTTCTTGTCCAACTACAAACTTCTCAACACTGCCATCACACGCGCCCAGTCCCTGGTGGCCGTCGTAGGAGACCCTATCGCGCTGTGCTCCGTGGGCCGCTGCAGGTAATCCGATGCGATCGCTGAAGCAGTCCACAAGTCATTTATTTATTTATTTATTTATTTATTTATTTATTCATTCAACACACTTTAGATAGCAGGCCTGGAGATGAATGAAGATGATTTGTGCATCATCTTATGCAATTATGTTTGTAATAGGGCTCTGAGAATATTAATTGGGAGTGCAGGTGATTAGCGGATGTTAATGAATAATCCCAGTGCTCTGTTGACGCGGCAGCGGTTGTGATTCGTCAAGCTGTCTGCACACCTGTGATGATTCCCCCAGAACGTCTGCCATTGATCAGTGCACTTGCAAGGCGCGCGCTGAAAAGTCCTGTGATTGATCGGAGGGCTTATGCGATGGGCTGTTTGGAAGCTGATTGCAATGCAGCAGGCGGCTCTTCTAATTGGGGGATGCGTTAACCGTAGCCTCTCCCCTACGAGCTAATTTCAGAAAGCAAAACTTCGACTTGAATTAGTGCGCCGTGTATTAATTACTGTGTTGCTACAGCAGTTTATTAATTGGGTTAATTGGGCTGCCTGAGCAGGAAGCTGAAGCTGGAGGGGTAGAAGAAGTGTAGGCAGCTAAAACCGTGTGGTTTCCTCACACTGCTGGGTGGTGTTGGCGTTAGGCCACACTGTGGTACTGGCCCGAAAAGGGCGGCGCGTGTTCTCAGCTTCCGTCCAAGCTCTCAGCCCAGCCAGCCAGCCAGCCTGGCACGCTCCCGCCTCATGCTGGGCCCTTTAGCGTCAGGAGCTAGCGAAGAAAACATGAGCGCGCTTGGCACCTTTTCCCGGAGGGCCGTAGGAGGGAGATGGTGTGAAGCTACTGCACTCGCCACTGACTGGCTGACTGATTTACACTGGCTGAGTTGGTTCTCCCACTTGGCAGCATCTAGTCATGCGTGTGCATGTGTTTGTCCATAATCACAGTGAAGCTGAGAAGCTGAGGGCCAGAAGACTGGACGCAGGAAACAGGGGCGTGCTTACATGCAGCGGCTCGCGGTCTGTCCTCTGTGTACTCAAACTTTTGATTTGCAATTTGGGCGCTTTCACACTGCACCGCCTAAACCTTTTCTTTAGTGTAGTCCATTTTGAGTGGTGGGAACACTACCTGTACTGGGGTGCCTACCAAGCAAAGGAACTGTGGGCGGGCAGTTCTAGATAATCCATCTCACTGTTGGTGAAAATAGGTTCTTTAGTGCTTTACTGTCTGCATAACCTGCTCACTCATAACATTCCTGCAGTGCAAGCTATTGCTAATAACACTGAACAAGCAATGAACTAATAGCACAGCAGTGTCCTTTTGGCTCATTGTATTGCATCAGTGACCTGCTTTCATTGGCAAATTGGCAAAAATAATTATTAAGAATTACATATCAAGTTAAGTTTAGGATTATTGCCCTGAGTTTGATACGCGGATGTTAATCGTTCTTATATTCTTGCAAAGTAGGAGTTTTTGGCTCGAATGATGGCAATGATGAGTAAGCAAGCGCCTGAAGATTTCAGCCCAGTGAACCAACACTTTAATGTAAGTTGGTACATTTTAGCTTGTGCAGTGTAAAACAAACGGAACCAGATAAAAATACTATGTTACAGAAACTCAAACTCAAAAAGAAAAATTCCAGAGAATGTATTCTAACATATCAGGGTTCATACAGATTATTAAGAAGTCCTAGAAAGTTTTCATATTGTTGTGAAGATATCAGCGTGGAAAAGAAACTCAGAAAAGAAAAAAGGAAAAGAAACTCAGACACCGCCAACCTCGTCTACAGTCTACCGCCTTAGATCCAACTCTTAGATCCAAGATCTTCACTCGCGTAGATCTTCACTCGCGTAGAGCTGGCAAGATGGCAGTTTGCTGAAAGCAGTCATTAAAGATTGCTCAACAGCTAACCTGTTACATCATCTCCCAACAAACCAGTACAGAGTATGAGGAGTATGAGAGCTTTGGAAGCCTGCTGTTTAAGACACACTAGGGGGCAGTGAGCACAGTTACCCGAAGCGGTGGGCAGCCCTACTACATCGCCCGGGGAGCAGTCTGGGGTTAGGTGCCTCGCTCAAGGGCACTTCAGTCGTGTCCTGTCAGTTCATGGGATAGAAGCGGCGACCTTCCGGTCACAAGGCTGGTTCCGTAACCTCCAGCCCACGACTGCCTCCTTATATGTATGCATGACAAATACAAACACGACTTTCCAGAATTGTTTTCCTTCTAATTGTTGCTTTCTAATTTCTGATCAGAGAGAGAAAGAGAATGAAAAAAGAGGAGGATTGGTGGAGTGGCCATGAATATCTAGCCATAGTGGGGTATTATATTAAAGCCAGTTTGGAATATAAATATCCACATTTGTTTATAACAGTGAAACCTCGTAGACTGGCTAGAAGAAATTAGCCTCACAGCAGTTGTATTAATATTTAGTCTAAACCAAAATGAAGGCCAAACAAACCTGTTCCATTGCCATGCTTTATTAATGTGACTGAGGCTTTGCTGTGGTAAATTCTCACAAACAGATCACTTCAACTAACGTTAGGCAGTAGAGTGCCAGCACCTTGGTTTAAGGCCAGTGTGGTGGCCGGTGTGGTGGCTGCTGTATTATGGGGAAAATTATTCAGTTATAATTTATTGTGGATTATTAAGTAATTTCTAAGTTAAAGATGTTTTAAGCAACATGTAAACATAGTCAAGTTTATTTGTGAAGCGCTTTTTACAATGATGTTGTCACAAAGCAGCTTTACTGGAATTTAAAAGCATGAAAAACATGAAATCACAACACTTTATCCCCTGTGAGCGAGCCAGAGGCAACGGTGGCAAGAACAACTCCCTCAACTGAAGGAAGAAACCTTGGGAGGAGCCAGACTCCCAAGCAGAGACCCATCCTCCTCTGGTCGAACAGTATTTACAGTTTATTAAACTAAAGCTGAGTCTGAAGGGAAGAGCTTTAGAAGCTGTACAGGTGCTACGTCAGGTGGATGATACAGTGATGCAGTCAAGGTGGAGCACATGGCATGAATGGAGAGGAGAACTGGTGGGTGCCAGGTGACAGGGGGGCCCTGGTGGTCAGTCCTTTACAGTATTCGGTGGGACAGGTGGGCGGTTATTTCCTCGGAAAGAGAAAAGAGACAGAGTTAGTTCTGGTTTGGGTTAGTACAGAGACAGAGTTAGTTCTGGTTTGGGTTAGTATAGAGACAGAGTTAGTTCTGGTTTGGGTTAGTACAGAGACAGAGTTAGTTCTGGTTTGGGTTAATACAGAGACGGAGTTAGTTCTGGTTTGGGTTAATACAGAGACAGAGTTAGTTCTGGTTTGGGTTAGTACAGAGATAGAGTTAGTTCTGGTTTGGGTTAGTACAGAGACAGAGTTAGTTCTGGTTTGGGTTAGTACAGAGACAGAGTTAGTTCTGGTTTGGGTTAATACAGAGACAGAGTTAGTTCTGGTTTGGGTTAATACAGAGACAGAGTTAGTTCTGGTTTGGGTTAGTACAGAGACGGAGTTAGTTCTGGTTTGGGTTAATACAGAGACGGAGTTAGTTCTGGTTTGGGTTAGTACAGAGACGGAGTTAGTTCTGGTTTGGGTTAATACAGAGACGGAGTTAGTTCTGGTTTGGGTTAGTACAGAGACGGAGTTAGTTCTGGTTTGGGTTAGTACAGAGACGGAGTTAGTTCTGGTTTGGGTTAATACAGAGACAGAGTTAGTTCTGGTTTGGGTTAGTACAGAGATAGAGTTAGTTCTGGTTTGGGTTAGTACAGAGACAGAGTTAGTTCTGGTTTGGGTTAGTACAGAGACAGAGTTAGTTCTGGTTTGGGTTAATACAGAGACAGAGTTAGTTCTGGGTTGGGTTAATACAGAGACAGAGTTAGTTCTGGTTTGGGTTAGTACAGAGACGGAGTTAGTTCTGGTTTGGGTTAATACAGAGACGGAGTTAGTTCTGGTTTGGGTTAGTACAGAGACGGAGTTAGTTCTAGTTTGGGTTAGTACAGAGACAGAGTTAATTCTGGTTTGGGTTAGTATAGAGACAGAGTTAGTTCTGGTTTGGGTTAGTACAGAGACAGAGTTAGTTCTGGTTTGGGTTAGTACAGAGACAGAGTTAGTTCTGGTTTGGGTTAGTACAGAGACAGAGTTAGTTTTGGTTTAGGTTAGTACAGAGTTAGTTCTGGTTTGGGTTAGTACAGAGACGGAGTTAGTTCTGGTTTGGGTTAGTACAGAGACGGAGTTAGTTCTGGTTTGGGTTAGTACAGAGACGGAGTTAGTTCTGGTTTGGGTTAATACAGAGACGGAGTTAGTTCTGGTTTGGGTTAGTACAGAGACGGAGTTAGTTCTGGTTTGAGTTAGTACAGAGACGGAGTTAGTTCTGATTTGGGTTAGTACAGAGATGGAGTTAGTTCTGGTTTGGGTTAGTACAGAGACGGAGTTAGTTCTGGTTTGGGATAGTACAGAGACAGAGTTAGTTCTGGTTTGGGTTAGTACAGAGACGGAGTTAGTTCTGGTTTGGGTTAGTACAGAGACGGAGTTAGTTCTGGTTTGGGTTAGTACAGAGACGGAGTTAGTTCTGGTTTGGGTTAGTACAGAGACGGAGTTAGTTCTGGTTTGGGTTAGTACAGAGACGGAGTTAGTTCTGGTTTGAGTTAGTACAGAGACGGAGTTAGTTCTGGTTTGAGTTAGTACAGAGACGGAGTTAGTTCTGATTTGGGTTAGTACAGAGACGGAGTTAGTTCTGGTTTGGGTTAGTACAGAGACGGAGTTAGTTCATAGTTGAAACAGAGTTTCAAAGCCTTCACTACAAAGACTGTATATGGAAACCATATATGCCCATGCTGCCAAAATGTAATCCACTGCTTTAGCTTATTTCCATACGTCCACCTATTCAGCCTGCAGCAGGTTTATAAACCAACGTACCAATGAGTCAGCCTGTTTAAGGAGAAGTTGGAAAAAATCGTCTGTCATCATGTTGAGTGCATATAACCACACAAATGTTCTACCTGGACGTAGAGGGTAAAATAGAAACAGGCTATGACTGTATGATAGTGAGCGGTGAGTCAAACTGCTGTAGCGTCCTGTCTGCTGTTGACTGCAGTTTCATTATTGAGGCTGTATTGTTTGTGTTTGTGTTCTATTGTTTATGTTCTATGGCCTTCCTCAAGTAGAACTGGGGGGCACTGCCCTTCCGCTTTTGAGGGGGCTTCTTCTGTAGTTGGCACCTACGTCTCTCTCTGCTCAATGCAAAACGCGTGGCTGCCTGGGTGTTTGGCAGCGACGGGGGAAACGCAGGGTCTGTGTGTTTTGTGTTTGCATGTGTTGACACACGCTTCTTGAGAGGACTGTCCATCAGCCCCTGCTCCCCCATCCCTATCCTCCCTAGCTGCAGCTCACCGGTCGCTATGGAGACTGCCTTGCGTCAGCCAATCGTTGGAGCCCGGCCACAGGAAATGTCAAGCCGAAAGGCCCAGCAATTAAATCAATCTGTGTGTGTGTGTGTGTGCGTGCGTCTGTGTTGTGGTAGGAGGAGACGTGGTGCTCTGAGCCAACCTAATGCTCAATAGCATGTTTAACAGGCAGCACCGGCAACTTGGTCATCTAAAGAGCAGCTACTATCTCTCCTTTTCTCCAAACAGGTTTCTGTACATGGCGCAGATCCACCACCCACAGAGCCGTCTCATCCCCACGTCATCGGCGTTTACTGACGCACCTTAGATAAGATGCGATTAGTGTCACTTTTGGATTCCTAAAAACTTGTTGAACTCTTGTTTGTTTCTGTTGAAGCACCTTAATCTAATTTCTGGCTTGGTTCGCATAGCGGCTGTAACCATCACATCTGATTTATATCTTTCACTTTCTCATCAGTACTTTGATTAGATGAATCAGATATGCTTCTTGGAAGCTTCAGCGGATTATGCGAAACGGTTTGTGGGCGCTAAGGAGAGGTGGAGGAGAAGCGCTGTCAAACTTGAACACCGAATGGCTCAAAAGATAACCCGTCCTGACAGCATTTCTGGGTTGCTTATTGCCTTTCTTACCACTGTAGCTTGAAGCTTGTATATTCAACTGTGAAATTATGTAATTATGGATTGTAAAGTATGTAGAAACTACATGTTGTCACTGTCGTAAGAAAAGCATCTCCATTTCTGTCTTGTTTTTTGTTTTTCTATGTCTGTATATATATACATAAATACATACACACTGCTGCTCAAAAGTTTAGGATCACTCTAGAATTTTATTTCATGCAATTTTCATGAAATTCACAAACGATATTGCTCATTTCACAAAAATTCTACTAATAAGTGAGCATAAAAGGGAGAACTACATTCTAGGTTAGTTTAGGATCTGAAGCATCAGTCGTTGATGGCTTGCTGACCGGCTCAAAATGACCAGAAAGAAACAACTTTCTTTAGAGACCCGTCAGTCCATTGTTGTGTTAAGGAAGGAAGATACTCCATTGAAAACAAGAACATTTCACTGTGATCCCAAACTTTTGGGCGGTAGTGTATATCTCAGCCATTACATCTTGTATCTACACACATTGTCCATTGTATCATTTAATTAACAATACAGGTGCATTTTGTAGTTCTACATTTACAGACTGTGCTCCATCTTTTTCTCTGTATACTTCGTTATCCCCCTTTCACCCTGTTCTTCGATGATCAAGACCATCAGAGGACCACCACAGAGCTGATATTATTCTCAGCACTGCAGTGACACTGATGCGATTGTGTGTTGGGGTGTTTTCTGCTGGTAGGACTGGATCAGACACAGCAGTGCTGCAGGATTATTTAAATAGTGTCCACTCACTGTTCACTCTATTAGACACGCCTACCTTGCTGATCCACCATGCAGGTGTAAAGTCAGAGATCTCGTCTGTTGCTGCACAGTTTGTGTTGGCCATTCTCTGGTCTTTCATCAGTGGTTACGGGACACTGCTCATAGGACACCACTCAGTGACACTGATGTATTTAAACACTCCAGCAGCACTGCTGTCTGATCCACTCATACCAGCACAACACACGCTAACACACCACTTCAGTGTCTCTTTAATAGTACCTGAAAGGGGATAAACAATGTATGCAGTGAAACAGATAGACTACAGGCTGTAACTACAAAGTACAAAGTATTCCTATATGGTAAATGGAGCTTTTAATGTTATGGCTGATGGAGGTGTGTGTATGTGTGTGTATATGTATAGCAAGTAGGGCACAAGGAAACTATGAAACTGATCACTGATCAGCAGCAGGCACTCCTGAGAGCCCTCACAATGTGCATAGTGTGATCTGTCGTGTCCTCTGCTTGCCCCAGCTGCCTCGCAGTCAGAGTTAATGGAGCTCGTCTTCAGATCGGCTCTAATGAGTTCAGCAGAGATGCAGGACGGTGCCGGCTAGACCATGACGCAAGCCTCCCTCACTCCTCGCATTAGCATCAACGATTATCACTCTCATTTCCCCAAATTAGACCAAATCTTGCTCGCTAAAGCCCACTACACCATGCTACAAGACTGCCCAGCTGAGAATTGGAAGGTCTTTCATGTCCAGGACACTTATTGAGATTGAGTGAGTCCAAAGCCACTAAAAGAAGAAAGTCTTTGTGAATCCTCTTTGTCTTCATTTTCAGTTTGGAGCTCTGAGGCTGATGTCTCGCCAGCTATCTAGTAAATTCTCTTACCATAGCAAGAGTGACTTGATATATGCCCGCAGTGTGAAGAAACCAAGCATCAGACATATATTTGGCTACTGTTTTAAGCTCTACCCGTCAGGTTAGGTTTAGATATGCTAGATCTTAGGGCTGCTCGATATGGACCAAAAATAATATCTCGATATTTTTCAGCTGAATGACAATATTTTTCCTTCCCATAAGATGATAACAAAAAGACACTTCTGCGTCAAAGCTGTGTCCCAAATGTCTCACAGGCACTTTTGACAGCCGTTGTTTTTCTTTTTACTAACCAGCTCCTCTTTGCTAGCTTCTTTCATGTCTTTATCCATCTCCATGCTGTCGCTCCCTGCACTTACAGGTGAAGCGGTGGGGGAGGGGTGGGTTTTGTGAGGGAGAGAGGCAGAGCAGTGTGAAGTTGAGACAAATTGGGAGAAGAGAAAGGCGAACTGGTGGATCTACAAGTATAATTGCAGCTCAACACAAGTAGATATGCAGCACACCCTGTTATTCAGTTGCTAACGTGAGATTTTTGTGTGCTGGTTCTCTGGCTCGTATTTAAATCGTAGCTTATTAATGAAAACATACTCCCCGCAGGCTCTCTTAGTCTGGGTGTCTGTGGTACATGAGTGCTTCTCATGCTCTGGCGGTGCGGTATCAAAGCCTGAAAGAGCTCCGCCCGCCCCCTCTTCTCATGTTCTCGGCTCTGACTGCTAGTGACAGCCACTGAGCATAACAAGTCTGCTTGTGGGCTGCATTCACATACTAGTTTGCACAGTTTTAAAGGGTGTTTCCTTGCAGTTCCACTACTTGGATACCCTCCAGGCAGCAAAATTTGACTAGACAGCTCGAGTGGAAGCTTTTCCTTATATTCTGGTCTCTTTTCAGCCAATGTATTTGTGTCATTCTCCGATAATGATATTGCAGGATATTTGGGTAACAGTAAATGGTCTTACTTCATGTAGGTTTCTTCTGTGTGGCCCCTGGAGAGTTTGTTAGTGTGTTGTTCACACAACATCTAACACCACTTCCTCTTGATTTTGGGTGCTTCTGAACGACTTTGATGGTTAGATAAGGCAGAAATAAATATCAGGATAGCAGCTCTCCAGGAGAAGGTCTGGAGATGCCTGTTTTAGGCAGTGTTGTGCGCTGTGTATACAACATGCACATCTGTGATTGTGGACCATCCGGCTCATTGTACACATTTCTGTGTCTATGTACAGAAAGTTCTGGGAAACGTTCATCTCCATCTGCCATGAGAACGGCAGTCTGCACGGCATCACATTTGAGCAGATCAAGGCCCAGCTGGAGGCTCTGGAGCTGAAGAAGACCTACGTACTGAACCCCCTGGCCCCAGAGTTTATCCCCCGTGCCCTAAGACCCCAACACCCCCAGGGTCCTGGCAAGCACCAGCATTCTCCACCAAAGGTACAAACTTTCATTGTCCTGATTTTCCAACAGTGTATAATGTATAATCAAAAAAAGGTGCCATTCATAATTTCTTCCGGTCATGTTTTATTAAAGCATTAAATTCAACGTAATTAGGTTGTTCCTGTAATAGCTTTTGCATACCCATTGATTATACATGGGAGAGTAGAGTGGTGATGGGCACTGCCCCTGTGAGTAGTAATTGATAATGCTTGGCAGTAATAGAGTATTGGGGTAATTGATAATATTTGGCAGTAATAGAGTGTTGGAGGTGATTGATAATGATTGGCAGTTGTAGAGTATTGGGGTAATAGATCATGCTTGGCAGTAGTAGAGTATTGGGTAATAGATAATGCTTGGCAGTAGTAAAGTATTGGGGTAATTGATGATGCTTGGCAGTAGTAGAGTATTGGGGGTGGTAATGCTTTTCAAGTACATTATTGGAGTAATTGATAGTGATGCAACTAATAGTGATAGTGTTGAGGTCATTGATAATGATCGGCAGTAGTAGAGTATTGGGGTAATTGATAATATTTGGCAGTAGTATAGTGTTGGAGGTGATTGATAATGATTGGCAGTTGTAGAGTATTGGGGTAATTGATAATGCTTGGCAGTAGTAGAGTATTGGGGTAATTGATAATGATTGGCAGTAGTAGAGTATTGGGGTAATAGATCATGCTTGGCAGTAGTAGAGTATTGGAGGTAACTGATGGTGCTTGGCAGTAGTAGAGTATTGGAGGTAACTGATAGTGCTGGGCAGTAGTAGAGTATTGGAGGTAACTGATGGTGCTTGGCAGTAGTAGAGTATTGGAGGTAACTGATGGTGCTTGGCAGTAGTAGAGTATTGGAGGTAACTGATGGTGCTTGGCAGTAGTAGAGTATTGGAGGTAACTGATGGTGCTTGGCAGTAGTAGAGTATTGGAGGTAACTGATAGTGCTTGGCAGTAGTAGAGTATTGGGGTAATAGATAATGTTTGGCAGTAGTAGAGTATTGGAGGTAACTGATAGTGCTTGGCAGTAGTAGAGTATTAGAGGTAACTGATAGTGCTTGGCAGTAGTAGAGTATTGGAGGTAACTGATAATGCTTGGCAGTAGTAGAGTATTGGAGGTAACTGATGGTGCTTGGCAGTAGTAGAGTATTGGAGGTAACTGATAGTGCTTGGCAGTAGTAGAGTATTGGAGGTAACTGATAGTGCTTGGCAGTAGTAGAGTATTGGGGTAACTGATAGTGCTTGGCAGTAGTAGAGTATTGGAGGTAACTGATAGTGCTGGGCAGTAGTAGAGTTGGAGGTAACTGATAGTGCTTGGCAGTAGTAGAGTATTGGAGGTAACTGATAGTGCTTGGCAGTAGTAGAGTATTGGAGGTAACTGATAGTGCTTGGCAGTAGTAGAGTATTGGAGGTAACTGATAGTGCTTGGCAGTAGTAGAGTATTGGAGGTAACTGATAGTGCTTGGCAGTAGTAGAGTATTGGAGGTAACTGATAGTGCTTGGCAGTAGTAGAGTATTGGAGGTAACTGATAGTGCTGGGCAGTAGTAGAGTATTGGAGGTAACTGATAGTGCTGGGCAGTAGTAGAGTATTGGGGGTAACTGATAGTGCTGGGCAGTAGTAGAGTATTGGAGGTAACTGATAGTGCTTGGCAGTAGTAGAGTATTGGGGTAATAGATAATGTTTGGCAGTAGTAGAGTATTGGAGGTAACTGATAGTGCTTGGCAGTAGTAGAGTATTGGAGGTAACTGATAGTGCTTGGCAGTAGTAGAGTATTGGAGGTAACTGATAATGCTTGGCAGTAGTAGAGTATTGGAGGTAACTGATGGTGCTTGGCAGTAGTAGAGTATTGGAGGTAACTGATAATGCTTGGCAGTAGTAGAGTATTGGAGGTAACTGATAGTGCTTGGCAGTAGTAGAGTATTGGAGGTAACTGATAGTGCTGGGCAGTAGTAGAGTATTGGGGGTAACTGATAGTGCTGGGCAGTAGTAGAGTATTGGAGGTAACTGATAGTGCTTGGCAGTAGTAGAGTATTGGGGTAATAGATAATGTTTGGCAGTAGTAGAGTATTGGAGGTAACTGATAGTGCTGGGCAGTAGTAGAGTATTGGGGGTAACTGATAGTGCTGGGCAGTAGTAGAGTATTGGGGGTAACTGATAGTGCTGGGCAGTAGTAGAGTATTGGAGGTAACTGATAGTGCTTGGCAGTAGTAGAGTATTGGGGTAATAGATAATGTTTGGCAGTAGTAGAGTATTGGAGGTAACTGATGGTGCTTGGCAGTAGTAGAGTATTGGAGGTAACTGATAGTGCTGGGCAGTAGTAGAGTTGGAGGTAACTGATAGTGCTGGGCAGTAGTAGAGTATTGGAGGTAACTGATAGTGCTGGGCAGTAGTAGAGTATTGGGGGTAACTGATAGTGCTTGGCAGTAGTAGAGTATTGGAGGTAACTGATAATGTTTGGCAGTAGTAGAGTATTGGAGGTAACTGATAGTGCTGGGCAGTAGTAGAGTATTGGGGGTAACTGATAGTGCTGGGCAGTAGTAGAGTTGGAGGTAACTGATAGTGCTTGGCAGTAGTAGAGTATTGGAGGTAACTGATAATGTTTGGCAGTAGTAGAGTATTGGAGGTAACTGATAGTGCTGGGCAGTAGTAGAGTATTGGAGGTAACTGATAGTGCTTGGCAGTAGTAGAGTATTGGAGGTAACTGATGGTGCTTGGCAGTAGTAGAGTATTGGAGGTAACTGATAGTGCTGGGCAGTAGTAGAGTATTGGAGGTAACTGATGGTGCTTGGCAGTAGTAGAGTATTGGAGGTAACTGATAGTGCTGGGCAGTAGTAGAGTATTGGAGGTAACTGATAGTGCTGGGCAGTAGTAGAGTATTGGGGGTAACTGATAGTGTTTGGCAGTAGTAGAGTATTGGAGGTAACTGATAGTGCTGGGCAGTAGTAGAGTATTGGGGGTAATAGATAATGTTTAGCAGCAGTGGAGTGTTGGAGGTAATGGATGATTCTTGGCAGTAGTAGAGTATTGGAGGTAACTGATGGTGCTTGGCAGTAGTAGAGTATTGGAGGTAACTGATAGTGCTGGGCAGTAGTAGAGTATTGGAGGTAACTGATAATGTTTGGCAGTAGTAGAGTATTGGAGGTAACTGATAGTGCTGGGCAGTAGTAGAGTATTGGGGGTAATAGATAATGTTTAGCAGCAGTGGAGTGTTGGAGGTAATGGATGATTCTTGGCAGTAGTACAACATGGGAAGATGTTGATGTTTGGCAGGAGTAGAGTGTGGGGTTAGCAGGTGTTGCTGGCCAGTAGGAGAAAATGAGGGGTAGTTGTTGATGCTGGGTAGCAGCAACCCAGGCTCGGATCACGGACAGTCGCTGATGAGAGGAGCCATGCTCACGCTCTGCCTGTGTGACATTAATAAAAGTGGTTGGGCTCGGCTGGGCAGTAGGGAGCATCTGTCTGAGGATGAGCGTGCAGGAGCGAGCCCTCAGACGAATAATACGCCAATCAATCCTGCTCCCGTAGGGGGAGGGAGGTAAACATGCCAGAGAAGGTAACTGAGGAGACTTCCCTCCCTCTCTATCTGTCTCCATCTGCCTTACTATCAGTTTCTCTCCTTTCCCTCTTTGCCTGTTTGTCTGTTGTTTCTCTATTTCTCACTTCCCCCTGTCCTCGGAGTCTTGCTTTTTTCTTACTCTTTTTATCGTCTATCACTTGTCTTTCTCTTGTTTTCGTTTTTTCTGCTTTATTTCTTTCTAGTAAACTTACTACTTTAGAATAATATAAACGGAGAGATTCAGAAATCAAAGCAGGTCTGGTTTAATAAATTGTAGAGCATTTTAACTCCTTTCTTCAGTTTAGTTGCATCATATCGACACTCATACGTTCCTGAATGAGCATTCCAGATGTGGTGTGTATGATATTGTTTTGTACCACAGCCCCTCACAGCTGTCCTCTGTTCGTTGTTTATGCTGGATCCACTGACAGTTATTCCTCCTGAGAGCTCTCTAATAGCTCAAACCTTGATGTGCTTTCCCAGTTCCACCAAACAAGAGCAGAAAAGGCCACCTTTCTATTTGAGGTGATTTGATTCTGTGATTAATGTGCTCCGTTGCTATGGAGACTGTTCGTTTTGAAAGCCCAAGCAACTTTTCTAAATAAAAAGCATGAAAAGGTAAGGGGTGGGGGGTGTAATGGACAACTACTGTATTAATAAGCATCTGAAACAGGCTCCATTGTGCCAACACATGCAGCTCTGTAAAGCAACAGTTTTCAGAGTGGCCTTTGAACATGCTACGGTTATCGTGTGAATCACACCTCTTGTTCCGAGATCATTATAAACGCCTTCATTAGTTTTCTCCTTCACTAAACATGTAGATTCCATTAGAGTTCGATCGGGGGTGCCAAGATGTAATTATAAGCAGATTGTTGATGCGTCTCCCTTTTTCTATGGCCTTTATTGTGTTTCTCTGCTGTCTGAGTGTAGCCTGAACTCACATCTACCTCCAGTTTGATTTTCTTGTTCCTTGTCCAGTCTTTAATGAATATAATCTATTAAATAATAGAGCTGTGTATTGGCAAGAGCCTGGCGATACAAGACACTTTGTAATACAGCAGTCATGATTCAATATTTTGCAGTACGGCAGGCAAAGTGATATTGTGAATTTTATTTTTTATCCTGCTATAAAAAAAAACACCACTATATAAACAGGTTTGCCAATGTTTACACTAGCTTTGCGCCCTTGTGCTGCTTGTTAATGTTGGAGTGGCGCTGAAAATGGATTACGAAACTGCCATCTAGTGGTCAGAGGTTTAAACTAGGGCTGGGCAATAAAATGATAACGATAATTATCGTGAAATAATGTTTCCTTGGTAGAACTACAAGATGTAGTCGATAGATTGTTGATAGAAGTTGATAGAATTAAGTTCCATCCATGTTTTGAGAGACAACACGAATAGCCAATGAGAATGAGAATAGCGCCACCCCAACAACGTATCGCATCAACGCACGTTATGCTAATCGATGTAATTTTGTAATTGACTTTTATTTATTTGGGGTTGACCATTTGGGTTTTTTATTATTTATTTATTTATTTATTTTTATTTAAAATGCAGTTGTGTAACGTTCTATAGTACATGTGTCTATCTTCTGATAGAAAATAAATACAATTTAACAAATGTTGGAAATTTTATCTTCACTTCTCACTCAAAGTAAAAAAGGCAGTAGTGATTTGATTTATATTGTGATGTATATCGATATCGACTGATATGAAAAAAATATTGTGATAAGATTTTTTTTTCCCATATCGTCCAGCCCTAGTTTAAACACAACTCACAATAATTAATTGTCTGCCAGGAGTCTTTTCATTGATACTGTGTTTTTGAGAATCGATACAGTATCACGAAACACATTGCGATATTTGATATTACGATATTTTCTCACACCCTTATTGAATAGTGTAATGATGAACACCTGAACGTTACTGTAAACCTGCATGTGAGAACTCCTGCTGGTGTAGGTTCGTTGCTGTCTCTTCTCTTTAATTGATGTACACACAAGCAGCTTGTGTGGTAATCGCTCCTCTGCTGAGCAACTCTAGTCTGCCACACTTGCTCTAATACAGGAGTGAGTGACAAAGCCATGTCTGTGTTCTTTACATGATCAAAAGAAAAAGGTGTTATGTTGTTATTGTGGATGAGAGACACCCTGGAACTCAGCTGCAGGTGCCTGAGGGGAAACCAAGAAATAGTTTACGTGTATCATTTTACATCCTTTCTGAACCATTCGAAAATTTAAACACTTTAATTATATGGAATTTTTTTTTCTTTGCAGTTTTAATGTCACACTGTGGGGAAACCCCCAGCATATCCCAAATCCTAAAGCCTTACCTTGACTTGATTTAGCTGTGAATAAAAAACTCCTGAGTATAAAATATGTCAAATATAATCTTGGCTATAATAATTTTTACTTCCTAAACATGAAATTTGTGATTGCAAACATCTGTGTATTATTGAAATCCTGCATTTTCCTGCACATGGATGTGTCTAAGCATGTATGCATGTTTTCACTGCACTGATTTGAGCGTTCTTACAGTACAATGGCACATACTACTCATCACGTGCTATTGAAATGACAAGTGCTGTAATCTGTGAGCAGCGATTCTCTGAGTGGCTTTAGCAGCAATTGAGCTGACCCCTGATCACCAGCGCTCGGAGCCTTTGGGGCTCAGACCATCTCAGTCGCTGAATCGGCCACTGATGCCGCTGGCGCTTCATTCTGTATGTACACAAATGACATTGATCCGTCGTGAAAAGGCATGCCTTCCTGCGGGAGCACATCAATGGGCTCTGATTTGGAGAAGTCGTGGCCGGTGCCGCAGAGCCCATGCGATGCCTCAGTGCAATTACGCTGTGGAGAATAAGATTGTTCTGCATATGAGCAGGCGAATGGGACTCCACAAGCCTAACGCTGCTCGCTACGTTTTCACTTCCCATCAGGCTGTCTCTGTGACATCCGACCTCTTTTCTTCTACCAACTCGGCCCATCTACTCACCTCTGCACTCTCCATCTCCAGACATGACAAGTTTACCCAGCAGTGTGGAAAGAAGATAACGCTTCTGTTGTGATAAATTGTTGTTGGTTTAAAGAAATTGCGTCCTGGGGCATAGCGCTGAAATGAAACCTTGAGCAGAAACGGTCAGAAATGACCCCATATTTACCCTTTTGCCCTTGTAGTGCATATTCTGGAGCAAAATAACTAGAATAATAATTAGTGTTGCACCGCTACCGTATCGGTATCGGGGCCGATACTAGCACTTACACACAGTAACGGTATCGGCAACAGAGAGCGCCGATACCATGAAGCTTATTGACTTTTATTGACAGCAAAGACTTTAATACGTCAAATTTAATTAAGCATTTAAAGCGAAACCACGTCAAAGACGTCAGACAGGACTTCATCCAAGCAAGCTAGCTAGCACAAAATACAACATATAAAAAGGGGAATCAGGATTTATAGCCATATATCAAGCATTTAAGTCAGAGTTGGTATCAGTATCGGTACTCTGTCGGCAGATACCTAAAAAGCTGGTATCGTTATTGGTAACGGTGCATCCCTAATAATAATAGTAATTAGAGATGGAAAGAATGATCGGCGGTGTTTCGTTGAAACCCCACGGCCAGCTCCCTGCAATACCTATCTGAACCACTAGGTGGAAACACATACCCTTTCATTTTCAACAGACTGACTAAAGCGGCGGCCTCGCGAGAACAGTTTACGCCGAAGGCCTGTGCTGTCCGCCTGGCTGTTTGTTAACGAATGTGACGCAGACTCATCCAGGACGTTTTGTAAAATTTGTCAAGTCGTGTCTCGTTGGGGAACCAAGACCAGGACATTTAACACTTCTAATCTGATACAGCACTTAAGAGTACACCCGCGGCTGAATACAGTGAGTATCAGCAAACAGCAGAGCTAGCATGCACAGCTAGCACTAAACAGATAACCCAGATCTAACTGGTACGAACAGTACAGCAGCAACAATTCAAGATCTACATTTAATGACTGCAGATTGTCGTTTAAAATAACAGAGTCTGTGTTTAATGACTGCAGTTTTTACTGCATTTATTTAATTAGCTTTAAATTAAGTTTTAAATTAAGGGTTTAAATTTAATGATGGCAGTATTGGTGATATTTGTTTATTTACTGTTAAGTTTGTTAAAAATATTATGATGTTTCATATGAGCTCGTTAAAAATGGTAATAAACCAGTATAGACCATGTTTCATGACTTGCTTGCACTAACAGCTACATGTAGCCCTGCCGTGACACACAGCCCCGCCCTCGATCTGTATAGGCTATCGGCCGATTGCTCTGATACGCTGATTGGTCCATCTCTAATACTAATAATAATAATCAGTGTGAATGAACCTTCTTTTCTCATTTTTAATGAATTAATTAATTTGTCTAGCTAACAGATTGGCTAATGCTGGCTGAAATATTAACGAGCTAATCAAGTAGTTCGATGGTATTTACCTGAAGTTAGTGTTGTTTGATAGATTTCAGAGTTAGTTTGTGTAGAAAATGCTCTCGAATTCCAGTCAGTAAGAGCACAAATTGCTCTACTAGAGGGCATCTCTGCTGCGTGGCCTTGTTTTCAGCGAACTGGATGCAAGGCTCCCCTCTAACCCATATCCATCCCCAGGCCCTTTGCTGTGACAGATGCAGGACAGAGGGCCAAATGTCTGTTTTCTTCCCCTTCTTTCACTTCTCCTAACTTGTCTCCTCTTGTTCTCTCCTTAGGCTAAGGGACAGCTTGCCAATCACGCAGAGCACTTCCCTCCTGAAGGCTTCGGTAAGTCGTTTGTTGACCTCTCGTTCTTTCACGCTGGGATGAATTGACCTATTCGCAATTCATGCCTCCGTTGGGGCAGCATGTTCTGATATTGGTGACTTTGTTTGAACAAAGAAGAATGATGGGCAAAAATAGAAAAGAGAAGCTTTTATGAATTTGCCTTGCCTCTTGTAGTTACCACAGTCAGTTGTTCTATATGCACCGTAAAGCAGATGCTTACACTGTACGATTAAATTCTTGCTTTGCTTGTATATACATATGTTTTTGTGTGTGTGTGTGTGTGTGTGTGTGTGTGTATAGAATGTGTTAAGTGAGTAAATTAAATTATTTTAAAGTAATTATTTAAATTATTATAATGAAGTAATTTTGCAACTGTGTTGTTTTAATTTAAAATTTGTTTATGTTAGATAACAATGCTATATTAAGAATTCAGTGCAGAGTTGCCAAGTCACTATGAGGTCATGTCATTTTCCATGACTAGGTCATTTATGCAAATTCTTTCTGGCCACTGTAGCTGTCACCTCGACCACTGACGCTTAGAAATCCCAGTAGAGATGCAAATATTGGCAACGTCTTAAGACAGATAACTGACAGACATCTGTTACTTTCTTAATTGTTTACCAGCAAGCCTGAAAATCAAGGTTGCGGCCCATTTAAAATATCAGTTATGAATCTGATAGATCTGAAATCTTATTGGCTGAGTTCAGTGTAGGTGTAAAATGCATGCGTGGTGTATATATGCTTGTCATTTTTAATCAAAATATGTGATCGGCCGATATTTCTCCAGTTTAGCTGATCCCGAGAGCTGATCGATGGCGTCAAACAAGCTCCCTGCAATTCCTATCTGAACCACTAGGTGGAAACACATACCCTTTCATTTTTCAGACTGACTAAAGCAGCGGTGTCGCAAGAAAGTAGCGCTTCTAAAAAAGAAAGCATGTCGTCCGTCTGGCAGTGTTTTACTGTATGTGACGCAGACTTATCCAGGGCTGTCCATCCGTTTTTAAAATGTGTAAAATCAGTGTGTCTCGTGGGAGAACCAAAGACATTTAACTCTACTAATCTGATACGGCACTGCACACTGCTGAATACAGTGAGTATCAGTAAACAGCAGAGCTAGCACGCACAGCTAGCACAAAACAAATAACCCAGAACCGATAATAACCCAGAACACCGTGCAGACCAGATCTGACCGGTACTAACAGAACAGCAGCAACAATTCAAGATCTACATTTAATGAATGCAGCTTGTCGTTTAAAATAACAGAGTCAGCGTTTAATGGCAGTTTTGACTGTATTTATTTAATTAGCTTTTTTTCATTTTAAATTAAGGTCTGAATGTAATGATTGCTGTTTTGGGGATATTTGTTTGATTTACTTTGTTTACTTACTGTTAATTTTGTTAAAAATGTTATGCTGTTTCACATGAGCTCGTTAAAAATGGTGCTAAACCAGTTTCGACCATGTTTCATGACTTGCTTGCGCTTATAAATACATGTAGCCCTGCCGTGGCGTATACCCCGCCCTGTATCAGTATCGGCCTCAAAAGCGCTGATCGGCCCATCTCTAGTTTTTTGGATGTGTGGTGAAACACAGTACTGATAGGTGGGGCAAGGAGTAAGTGTGTGTATAAAGTAAGGAGCTCTAATGGTATTAAACATAGCCTACATAAGAACCAGGCTGACTGCAGAAATCTTCTTGATGATTTTTTTTCTGTTTTGATATGTTTGTATTGTGAGATTGGTCTGTACTGTTTAGCCGGCTGTGCCCTGTTTTGAGTGAATTTTCCGGACCCTCTTAGCCAGTTTGTTCATGACATTAATTTAAAACTATATCTGCAAAGCTGTTTGGCTTCAGTTCCTGTTACTGTGAAATATAACTAAAGATTAGTTGTTGTTTACATATAGAAACAACAGAAATCATGAGTGTAATCTGGAGCGTTTAAATTCCCGTGTGACGTGTGTGCTCTGTATCCTTAATACTGAACACCGTCTCTGTAAAGTTTAATCTGAAGGTCATCATGCTCGTTATAGTTTAATACATAATGGTAATAAACGTACTCTACATAAAAACCTGGCTGACAACAATGAAAGTGTTATTAATAGGCAATGAGAGTTTTATTTATGTAAACAGAACAGAAAGCAAATGACGTTTCTCTGATGGCATTAGTTGATTTGTTTCTTTTTCTGTTGAAGCTTGATTGGTTAGTCATGTACGTCCTTAATGCCTTACTGTGGCGTTTGTGAGGACTGCAATGCCTTTGCTCCACGTTGAGTCAGTAGCGTTTTGGCTCTTGAGGCAGGGAGGGGTATAGATTCAGCTTTTTAATATATTCACAGTGTGCAGTATCATTTAAAGTGGTCTGTGGTCAGAAAAAATATTAGCAGCTGGTTAGGGGAAGTATGTTTCCCTGCCTTTGCCCTCTGATAGGAGCGCTTGGGCTTATTACTGGTGTGCTTTGCGAGTGCTGTCGCTGTGAATCGAGGTCATTAGTTTGTAGATCGCTGGCTGGGTGATCACTGAAGCAGAAAAAAAAGAGAGAGAGAGAGAAAGAGAGAGAGAGAGGAGTCTGTTTTATAGTCACTCAGTCTGAAGGAGTAAAAGTGTTGATCAGTCAAGTGGATCCAGCTTCCTCCCAGCCCCACTTCTCTCCCAATCAAAACATGAGCCCTGTGTTATTATGTGGCGGTGGCTCCAATTTACTCAGAATTACTCCTCTGGATTGCTGTGTGTTTGAGCAAATGACCTTGTGTGTGTGTGTGTGTGTGTGTGTCTGTGTGTGCTAGAGATGGTCATGGGCTGGTCTTGAGACCGTGTGAGCTAGACAGTTCAAAAGGAAATTTGTTTCATCTGCCAGGAGTGCTGTCTGAATGTGTGACGCATCGCTCATTTGCAAATGTAGCTCGCTGCTCTCATATGCAGAGCATAGACCTGATATTATGAAACGTTTCTTCGTCAACTCGTTTATTTTCTTCATCCAATAATCAAAACCAGTTGCCTTCATACATTCAATACTATGAAGAACAGAGAACCACAACACAGTAATTGTCTGGGCTGGTTTATCGTATAGTCCAGGCGTGTTAGATAGAGATTGGCAATGTATGTTTAATTACTTCATCTGAGAAACAGACATCAGGGGACTGTTTGGGTTTATTCTAGTAACAGGAAGTCAGTGACAAGGTTCAAAGAGAAAGCATTCACACTCCTTAATACTGTTGCATGTACACTTGTCAAATAACAGCTGCAGCCATTACCAACGTGCCCTGATTACTGTGTGTCTGTGTGATTACTTGCCTGAGTCCTGTCTCACTCATGTCTTGCTGTGTGTGCAGTTCAGCCCAGTGCCGCTGTGTTGATGGGGAATCCTATCCAGGCTTTCACTCCGCCTGGAGGAGGCGCACCGGCCGGCGGGAAGTCCCCCAGCCCTGTCCAGCGCATCGACCCCCACACCGGAGCCAGCATCCTCTACGTGCCCGCTGTTTATGGAGGCAACATGGTCATGCCCGTGCCTCTGCCAGTGAGTGCTGGACATCACACCCTTATACTTTTAGACACTCTGATGTGTGGCCAGTTTGTGTTTCAGCTCGAGTTTAATCACAAGTTTCATTTCTTTCTTTGCACTGTACAATATACAATTTTACTAATAATACTAATAATAATTAGAATAATAATTATAAATCAGTATGAATTTGAATTTGTAAATGAATTAATTTGTGTAGCTAACACATTGGCTTAGTGGGATTGGTGGGAACATATTTTTATGGTGGTACTTTTAAGACAATGCCCACCTAAATGGTTCAATTAAAATTTATATTTAATTAAACCAAGTGAGCATAGAGAGGTAGAGATCATTACTCTGAGATTCCTCTGATTTGTAATATGTATTGTTGTAAAAGGACTTAATGCAACACACAGTGTGTGTTTTTTTTATTCTTTAAGAGCATCAGTACGGGGTATGTTTGGATTGGACTATGATAGGCCAGTAAATATTACTATTAAAGAATGGGTAGTTTAATGGAGGCAAATATGAAAATACCTTTCAAAGAGCACCTAGACCCACCTGTATTATTTGGTGCATTTTGAGGGAGGGGTGAAACCCTCTAAACCAAATAAAACCTGTTAAAATCCTGAACAACAAACTGGATGTGAAAACAATTACAATAATACTGTCATGCCGAGCAAGATTGATTTAAACTTTATGGCTTACATTCAGTGTAAAGCTATTCACCAGGTCAAGATAAAATAACACAAAACAATTCAAACAATCTTCTGCAAACGCTTTTGAAGGAAAGAGCAGGTTCTTTGTTTAATTGGAGAATGTCTCCTTGACAGCCTCTCGAAGTTCACTCGCACACATACAGAAAAATCTTGTACACTCTTTGGGGTGGTCATGTAACCCTCCTTCTGTTCAAAGTCCAATTTTTATTTTATTATTATTTTTTTTAAACGTAATACAATTTATGACATTACAAGTCATCATTTGACACCATAAGCTCCAAACCAAGGTGGTCTCTTCAAAAAAAAAAAAATAATAAAAAAAGTCAGGGATGCTGATGAGCATCTTGCTTTTCGATGTTTGGTACCCATCAAACATCAAGACCACAAACCTTCATGTTCTAGCAAGCTTTCCCAAAGGTTCAAATTAAGGGTACTTGTTCTCCATTGATCCGGATTCTGGTCTAATTTGGTCTTCAGAATTTCCGGCCTGGTGTCGAGTACAATTCAGATTGTATATTAATTCTCATTATTTAAATTAAGACCCATCAATACCAACACCAAATGTGCAACAGATAAAATATCTATAATCTATTATTTTTGGTGCAAGCTGAAAGGGAACACACCTCTCTGCCTGTTTCGAGCTGCAAGTGAAAATGAACAAACGCCTCTTACTTGTTTAAAGGTATATATGTAACTGGTCTTCACTCTTTAACCCTGTTGGAGTAGAAAGGAGTTCTAGCGCACTCTTTTATTTGAGTATTGATTTATGACCACGTGCTGCTAACACGTCTCCCTGTTAAACACAGTGGGCAGTTATAGCAGTGCGCCCTCTCTAATGGATGTTTGGCGAGTGTTAATGAACCAGGAGGCTGAGTATGTATGTGTATGTAAACAGTGATTGGAGTCCTCCCACCACTCTCTGTTCAGTTTCTTGTTTTCCTCAGAGCTGCTGCTGTGCTTAACTGACAGCTCATGAGCTTGTTGGCAAACATATCCTCGAGGTTCACTTGCTCAAATATGCCAATAAGCTATTTGCCTGACATTTCACAATGACCAGAATGTGGGGGAGGTACTGCAGTGGTCCCTGAGACGGCAGCAGATGCCAGCACAAAGAACTTTAGTTTATAATCTTAAAGCGTTTGTTTAGATGATCTAAATCGTGACAATGCATTCTAAGCCCCATACATTGATTGATTGGTTGATTAGTTTATGTAATTTGCCCTAAATTGATGGATTTGTTCGTTATCCTATTTAGTGATCTGTTCATCTCTGCTTTCAGTCTCACAGCTTACTTATTCATAGATTTCTCCATTAGACGTCCACCTCATTGTGAGTTTTACCGAATTTAACGACTGTGTCCCCGTGTCCTCTCTCAGTTGCCGTGGCCGGGCTACCAAAGCCGCTTTCCCATGGACCCCCGCATCATGAGCCACCCGGCAGCCATGGCGGCCTATAACCTGAACCTGCGGCCAGCGGCCAGTCGGGCGTCACCTGTTTTGTATGGCCTGAGTCAGCCCTCTCCGCTTGGCCTCACCCAAGCGCCCACCACCGACAAGGAGCTGCTACAGGAACCCAGCAGCAACGGTACTGTATTCTCTGCTGTGACTGCTTGTTTAAGAAACATGTTAGTTGAAGCATTTCGTGTGCCAGACATAAAAAAATATATATAAATAAAGCTGGAAGAATGGACTGCAAGATCTGCCAAAATCTCACCACCACCAGATACTTTTGTAGATACGGCAAACTAGCCTGTGCGGTGGAGCTGTGGATGCATGTGGAAGGGGGGGGCGTAATAATGTGGCTTACATAAGGTGCTTGCTTTGAGTGAGCTTTCAGTGCTTGTAGCTGTAGCCTGCTCAAAATATCCAAAAAGCTGTGGAGTGTAGGCTATTTGACACGGGGTCTGATGACTTGACAGAGGTGTTTTGGCAAGCTTTGCTCTCCTCTCACACTTCTGTTTGAAACGAGTGTGTAGTTTCCAGCATTGTTTACTCGTGTGCATGTTTATTATGATTGCTTGTAGTACAAAGTCATTGCGTTGGAAACGGCAGTGGCAGACTCCAGCTGGAAAGATGGGAGGACGCTCTGAAGAGCACAGCTGCGCTTCAGTGTGGTTTTGCCGCTTTTTGAGTTCAGGGGAAAAAGTGTGATGCTTTTAAATTAATTTGGCCGCGCGTCTTCTTAGCCTAAAAGCAGAGCTGGTGAGGTGGGGGGAGCTTTCACACAGTGCTATTTGTGTGGCGTGCCGGTTTGTGGCTCTAATGTACTGATGTGCCGTGCTCATCACAGGGAAGGTTGACATTAATGGAAAAGTGGAGCATAGCAGGCTGCTGACACCTGAAAGGAAAGCCCCCGAACTGAAGGAGAAACAGGTATCTAATTTCCCGTCCATTATTAGACAGCTAAAAACGTGTATGAAATGAGCTCTTCGTACATGTAGCTCTCACTGCTTTCATCATTAACATGTGCACTGGTTGTTTTTATCTGTATTTGAGCTATTAGTAGGACTGAGTGACGATATGAATAAAATGAATAGTTAAATATCGTCACTGTCCAATGAAAAACAAGTAATTGCAAGGAACATACTTACTTTTAATGTAAGTCAATGGAACTAGAGTTTTTTCCAAGCTTTTTTGGAGCATTTCTATTGGTCCATTCATCATAAATTTTTCAGACAATGTAAACAACCATTGGCGTGTTCAAATGATGTAGAAAACTTAAAATTTACAAAACCGTTTATTCATTGGACAGTGATATGTAGGTGCAGATATGGCAGTGTTATTGTGGGCCAGTGTCTTAACCTTTTTATGTACATATTGCTGCTGTCAGGAACAAAACATTGTTCTCCTGAATGATAATTATACAGGATGAAGACAAACCCCACATTACTTTAGGTTAAGACTTACTGTCTTTTAATCCATTCATCTTGAATTCACACAATAATATAAAGGACAACAGACATTTAGAAAACTTTGGAAACTGGGTTTTGTTCTGACTGCAGCAATCTGCTGATGCATAAACAATAAAAAAAAGACTGTAAATATAGAAATGTTACTCTATATATTGGACCTATACTAGTTTAACAGGTTTTGTGTTTACTTTGTAAAAAAAACACACATACACCACAGGTGATGGTTAAACATCACATTGTGCTGCCATAGCTATTAACTGACTGTTGTCACTGTTTTGAGTGTCCTCATGGGTCTCCTCTTCCTCAGGGGGAGCCGGAACCAGTTCAGAACAAAAGCCCCGAGACCCACGCTAGCCTGGGCTTCCCCGCTGGCCGTCTCTTGCGCAAAGAACCGCCAGCCCAGCGTTCACTCAACTTCCACTTGGCCCCGCCTCACCCGGGCTTCCCTCCCCATCCTGCCGGCGCACCCTTCGCACAGCAGTATGGCCTTCCCAGACCCCCTCTCCGAATGCAGGCTCAGCATCCGGGGACCATGCACCCACAGCACCCCCAGGCCTCCGCTTTCCCTCCCTCCTTCTTTGGCGGTCACCCGCTGAACCAGCGCAGCCTGCAGTCTCCTGGACTGGAGGGGCTGGAAGGAGGGGAAGGCATGGTAGGGGCTGTGCCCGAGGAGCTGAAGAGTGTAGTGAGGGGACTGCCCCCTCAGCCCCAGCCGCAACCGCATCACCAACCCATGCGGCTCAACAGCTTTGGGGAGGAGAGCCTTGACTCGTTGCTGGGAGATGCTCTGGGTAAGCCTAGCTTTTCCATGGTCTGTGGTTAAATGTTGCTTTGCCTCTTTTTTAACCCTAATTGCTGCTGTTTTTGTGATGGATCTTTGCTGCTTTTGCCCAAACTCAGTTCTGACTGTGTATCATATGTGCATGATGTCAGCTTTCATCATACACACATACTGCATCCATGCTTACTATCAAAACTGTGATATATATATATATATAAAATATATATATTTTTTTTTTTTTAAATAGATGGACAGAGCTGTTCAGGGCTAGATGCTCTGATTCCCCAACAGCAGCAGCAACAGCAGCAGGCAGCACGTCTGGGTCAGTGGAACGAACCTGGACCCTTCTTGCAGAGTGCCGGGCCTCCTTTCCCTCTGGCCCAGCAGTTGGCACATCTAGGCCAGCCAGGCTTACGACTCCCACAGCAACTCCTCCGGGCCAACTGGGGCCTGGGCCCCACACCTGAAGATGAGCCTCGACCACCCATGCCCAGGTCAGTCAAAGCTCCAGCCTAGGTCTAGATGAAGTTGAAGTTGATATTTTCAGTTACCAACTACAAATCATACATTTGATCATCAGATATTTTTGTATCCATATATTTGTAGAATTTTAAAGATTTGGCTCTTAGACAGTATATGAGGTTAATTAGGAAGTCTCTCTCCTTCTCTCTATACCTTCTCCCACTCTTTCTATCTAAAGGTATCCTGGACTGCTGCGAGAGATGCTCCCTCAGGAGCCCTTCGAGCAGCGGGAAGCCGTCGACATGCCGCCCCCTCAGTCCCGGCTGCTGCAGTACAGGCAGGTCCAACAGCCCCGCAGCCCAGGAGAACTACCCTCTCCCTCTTCCACCACTTCCAACACCCACAACCATACATCAACCACAGGGGCTTTCCCTTATCCAGAGACCAGCCGCGATCTCCCCTCCGCCATGCAACCCTTCCACCAGCATCAGGCCTTCAGTCAGGCCGCCTTCTCCCTGCCCCCCGAGCACGCAGCCGGCCCCCTGCCCGTCAAATACCTCCTCCCTGAAGCCCACTGGCCTCATGCTGGCCTGCAGCAGAGCCAGGTACTGGGCCCACCTCTGCCCTTCGGCCTACAGTCCATGGGCCCTCGGCAGGAGCAGGGCCCCCTCGGGCAGCTGCAGCACCAGCAACAGAAACAGCAGCAGCAGCAGCAGCAGCTCCAGGCCCAACAGAGTACCCTGCACAGTGTAGAAGAGGTGAGGTCGTCGGTGGTGTGTCAGTGTGTGTGGTTTTTTTTTTTTGGTTTTTTTTCCCAGCACAGATACAAAGAGCAATATCGGAACCTGGAGTATCAGCTGATACTGTTGTTGTTCATTAATTTTTTTTCTTTGAAAGCTAATATGCTGAGTGCGGTGTTGGTACAGTGTGCATTATGAAGCCAGTAGAACACAAATAAGCAAAGCTTTTAGAACGTTCTCTTTAATAGACGAGGGGAGTTAAGAAAGATGTTTGCTGGATTTTTACAAACTAACCTTTTGTTATAGTGTTCTGTGTTCATCACCTTTTTCACTTCTGATGAGTTTTAATGCCTGTAAGCTTTGGTCCTTGTTTAACTGTAAGAAGTTCTTAAGAACTTAAGACAGCAGTGTATAAGTACTTTACCTTAAAAAGCACTTCACTACCTTATATCAAAAAATACAAAGGCAGTAATGTGGCATACAAAACCAGTTTTTAAATTTTAATTCAGTTAAACTCTTAGTGTGCAAACTTAAAAAATATAAATAAACGTACTATTCTGTCACATCTAGTAATGAGATGTAGTGGTGTTATGTGCTGTAGGTCTAGATAGGTAGTAGTGTTATGTGCTGTAGGTCTAGATAGGTAGTAGTGTTATGTGCTGTAGGTCTAGATAGGTAGTGGTGTTATGTGCTGTAGGTCTAGATAGGTAGTAGTGTTATGTGCTGTAGGTCTAGATAGGTAGTGGTGTTATGTGCTGTAGGTCTAGATAGGTAGTGGTGTTATGTGCTGTAGGTCTAGATAGGTAGTAGTGTTATGTGCTGTAGGTCTAGATAGGTAGTAGTGGTATGTGCTGTAGGTGCAGATAGGTAGTAGTGTTATGTGTTGTAGGTGCAGATAGGTAGTAGTGGTATGTGCTGTAGGTCTAGATAGGTAGTAGTGGTATGTGCTGTAGGTCTAGATAGGTAGTAGTGGTATGTGTTGTAGGTCTAGATAGGTAGGAGTGTTATGTGCTGTAGGTCTAGATAGGTAGGAGTGTTATGTGCTGTAGGTGCAGATAGGTAGTGGTGTTATGTGCTGTAGGTGCAGATAGGTAGGAGTGTTATGTGCTGTAGGTCTAGATAGGTAGTGATGTTATGTGCTGTAGGTCTAGATAGGTAGTAGTGTTATGTGCTGTAGGTCTAGATAGGTAGTAGTGTTATGTGCTGTAGGTCTAGATAGGTAGTAGTGTTATGTGCTGTAGGTCTAGATAGGTAGTGGTGTTATGTGCTGTAGGTCTAGATAGGTAGTAGTGTTATGTGCTGTAGGTCTAGATAGGTAGGAGTGTTATGTGCTGTAGGTCTAGATAGGTAGTAGTGTTATGTGCTGTAGGTCTAGATAGGTAGTAGTGTTATGTGCTGTAGGTCTAGATAGGTAGTGGTGTTATGTGCTGTAGGTCTAGATAGGTAGTGGTGTTATGTGCTGTAGGTCTAGATAGGTAGTGGTGTTATGTGCTGTAGGTCTAGATAGGTAGTGGTGTTATGTGCTGTAGGTCTAGATAGGTAGTAGTGTTATGTGCTGTAGGTCTAGATAGGTAGTGGTGTTATGTGCTGTAGGTCTAGATAGGTAGTGGTGTTATGTGCTGTAGGTCTAGATAGGTAGTAGTGGTATGTGCTGTAGGTGCAGATAGGTAGTAGTGTTATGTGTTGTAGGTGCAGATAGGTAGTAGTGGTATGTGCTGTAGGTCTAGATAGGTAGTAGTGGTATGTGTTGTAGGTCTAGATAGGTAGGAGTGTTATGTGCTGTAGGTCTAGATAGGTAGGAGTGTTATGTGCTGTAGGAGCAGATATGTAGTGGTGTTATGTGCTGTAGGTGCAGATAGGTAGTAGTGTTATGTGCTGTAGGTCTAGATAGGTAGTGGTGTTATGTGCTGTAGGTCTAGATAGGTAGTGGTGTTATGTGCTGTAGGTCTAGATAGGTAGTAGTGGTATGTGCTGTAGGTGCAGATAGGTAGTAGTGTTATGTGTTGTAGGTGCAGATAGGTAGTAGTGGTATGTGCTGTAGGTCTAGATAGGTAGTAGTGGTATGTGTTGTAGGTCTAGATAGGTAGGAGTGTTATGTGCTGTAGGTCTAGATAGGTAGGAGTGTTATGTGCTGTAGGTGCAGATAGGTAGTGGTGTTATGTGCTGTAGGTGCAGATAGGTAGTAGTGGTATGTGCTGTAGGTCTAGATAGGTAGGAGTGGTATGTGCTGTAGGTGCAGATAGGTAGTGGTGTTATGTGCTGTAGGTGCAGATAGGTAGTGGTGTTATGTGCTGTAGGTGCAGATATGTAGGAGTGGTATGTGCTGTAGGTCTAGATAGGTAGTGGTGTTATGTGCTGTAGGTGCAGATAGGTAGTGGTGTTATGTGCTGTAGGTCTAGATAGGTAGTAGTGGTATGTGCTGTAGGTGCAGATAGGTAGTAGTGTTATGTGCTGTAGGTGCAGATAGGTAGGAGTGGTATGTGCTGTAGGTCTAGATAGGTAGGAGTGTTATGTGCTGTAGGTCTAGATAGGTAGTAGTGTTATGTGCTGTAGGTGCAGATAGGTAGGAGTGTTATGTGCTGTAGGTCTAGATAGGTAGTGGTGTTATGTGCTGTAGGTCTAGATAGGTAGTAGTGTTATGTGCTGTAGGTGCAGATAGGTAGTGGTGTTATGTGCTGTAGGTCTAGATAGGTAGTAGTGGTATGTGCTTTAGGTCTAGATAGGTAGTAGTGGTATGTGCTGTAGGTCTAGATAGGTAGTAGTGGTATGTGCTGTAGGTCTAGATAGGTAGTAGTGTTATGTGCTGTAGGTCTAGATAGGTAGTAGTGGTATGTGCTGTAGGTCTAGATAGGTAGTAGTGTTATGTGTTGTAGGTGCAGATAGTTAGTAGTGTTATGTGCTGTAGGTCTAGATAGGTAGTAGTGGTATGTGCTATAGGTCTAGATAGGTAGGAGTGGTATGTGCTGTAGGTGCAGATAGGTAGTGATGTTATGTGCTGTAGGTCTAGATAGGTAGTAGTGGTATGTGCTTTAGGTCTAGATAGGTAGTAGTGGTATGTGCTGTAGGTGCAGATAGGTAGTAGTGGTATGTGCTGTAGGTCTAGATAGGTAGTAGTGGTATGTGCTGTAGGTCTAGATAGGTAGTAGTGGTATGTGCTGTAGGTGCAGATAGGTAGTAGTGGTATGTGCTGTAGGTCTAGATAGGTAGTAGTGGTATGTGCTGTAGGTCTAGATAGGTAGTGGTGTTATGTGCTGTAGGTCTAGATAGGTAGTAGTGGTATGTGTTGTAGGTCTAGATAGGTAGTAGTGGTATGTGTTGTAGGTCTAGATAGGTAGGAGTGGTATGTGCTGTAGGTCTAGATAGGTAGGAGTGGTATGTGTTGTAGGTCTAGATAGGTAGTAGTGGTATGTGTTATAGGTCTAGATAGGTAGGAGTGGTATGTGCTGTAGGTCTAGATAGGTAGTAGTGGTATGTGCTGTAGGTCTAGATAGGTAGTGGTGTTATGTGCTGTAGGTGCAGATAGGTAGTAGTGGTATGTGCTGTAGGTCTAGATAGGTAGTAGTGTTATGTGCTGTAGGTCTAGATAGGTAGTAGTGTTATGTGCTGTAGGTCTAGATAGGTAGTGATGTTATGTGCTGTAGGTCTAGATAGGTAGTGATGTTATGTGCTGTAGGTCTAGATAGGTAGTAGTGGTATGTGCTGTAGGTCTAGATAGGTAGTAGTGGTATGTGCTGTAGGTCTAGATAGGTAGTGATGTTATGTGCTGTAGGTCTAGATAGGTAGTAGTGGTATGTGCTGTAGGTCTAGATAGGTAGTAGTGTTATGTGATTTTTATGTAATTTTATATGATTTTTGTAAACATAGATTTTTTTCATATCTCAAATGACAGTGGTAGATATATGTAATGTTGGAGGTGTTGCTCCCGGACTGTTTTGGGAATAGCAGGAATGTTGGAATTTTCCATTTATTAATAAATAGTAGATCAACCTCTGATGTACATCATGCACAGCCAGACAAAAAGATGACCACCATTGCTTCTCTTCTCTGTCTATTCCTCGTCCCTCCTTCCGTTTCAGTATGAACCACGAGGGCCTGGTCGGCCACTGTACCAGAGGCGCATCTCTTCCAGCTCTCCTCAACCATACCCGGAGAGCGTGGTCCCGTGTAAGGACCCTCAGGACCACCCTACACCCTCCTACAGATACCCCCCAGCAGACTTGTGGCCCGGCACCAGCGGCCCCGGCCCCAATCCGGGCCCCGCTCCTCTCCACAACATTCCATGCAATGGAGCGAGCCACCTCGTCCCTCACAGGGATATTTTAGGTGAGTTAGTAAAAAGCCTGAAGGCTGCCTGTAGGGTTTCTCTCGGCCACCTGCAGGACTGCAGTGCGGCGGACTGCTTTGAGGAGGATGTACCGGTCTCCTCAATCAAACATTATTAGTTACAATAATACTGGCCCTCTAGAGAACACACTAACACATGCTATGAGAACTGTGACCAACCTCAGGTTTTTACCCTTTGACTGTTCTGATGAAGTTTAAGTTCCAAAAGCCTCTAAGTTTAGTCAGAAATGATGCATCACTGCTGTTTCCTCAGTGTTAACTTTGCAGGAAATAAGCAGCAATGCTTTATAACATAACTTGTAATAGAAGTTAATGTAGTCCTATTTTTTCTTTCCACTAGAGTAAACTAGGAACTTGTCCCACATCAGAAATAGAGAATACAAGATTTGATTACATTGTAGTGTTAACTTTCCTGTGAAATGGCTTGAAATGTTCACCCACTTGGAGCACATAGTAATAGAGTCTTATTATGTTGTGTTCATATCAGAGCATTAGAACCTATTACATGATATGAATATGAATATATCAATACAAATGGATGCCAATAGAAATGATGTTTTGCTGCATTAACTTGCATGAAATAATTGAATGTTTTACATTTACACTGTGATATATTTCTGAGTGGAACACAAGCATCTCTGAGCTGTCTGAGTGTTTCTGCTTTTCTGATTTCTGCTAATTGGGGGGTGTATGTTTTTGTTCATTTATTTATTTTAATTTTAATATATATGTAACATTATCCTGCTGGTGCACGTTGATGAAATCAAAACGCCGAAGACGGGCAAGAGTTGTTAGATCTTTATAAAATATTACAGAACAACAAGAAATGTTATATGTTATAATATGAGAACTTGTGCTTAATCTGATCAGGTGCATGATATTAGGTAAAAATGAATACAAAAGAAATATTCCTTGTTTTACAACTCCAGACTTTTACCTGATGTTACCTGTAACGATGCATGCTGTTCCTCTTGCAGTTTCTAAGGCGATGAACGCTGCAGAGGAGCACAGTCAGGCCGAATGTCTGCAGCAGCCGCCCCACCCCACTAGCCTCACGTCTCTCCAGCACCACGGACAGTTCCCTCCCCTCATGCCCAGCAAGCAGACGCCTCCGGACCCGGGAGGAGGGGGCAACACCAGCCCAGGAGGCCCCCAAGCCTCTACTCACTCCAAGCCCCCCACTATGTCCTACGCCAGCGCCCTTCGAGCCCCCCCGAAACCCCGGCCACTGCCCGAGCAGGTCAAAAAGAACAGCGACCCCATCTCTCTGTTAAAAGACCTTAGCATAGGGAGTTCAAATAGTAGCAATGGGTATTACTCGTATTTTAAATAAGTGAATATATATGAAATATATACACCTGTTAAAGTGAAAAGGATAAAAAAAAATAGAATAACAATCTAAAAAAAAAACTCGACAATAAAAAAAATGTCTTTTGATTTTGTCGGATAGTTAGACTTTTGCGTTTTATTTTTTACTTACTTTAGTTAGTTGGTTCTTTTACAGTTTGACATCTGTGGTTTTACAAACGGAAATCAGCATATATATCAAGAAATACCAAAATGTTGAAGAAAAACACACACAAAAAAATTTATGAAAACAAAAAAAGATTTTTAAAAACACAACGAATTGGTTGACCACTTAGCTGCCTGTCTTTTTCCCCCTCTCTAATTATGTCTGCTCTATTTGCATCTACTATCAGAAGTAAACTTGTTGAAGTGATTTTATTTTTTTTCTTTATTCCCCAGCTTGCTTTTTTATATGAGTTCCTTAATCATTATAGGTGTGTTTTCTTGTGCCAGCAGCTGAGTGGTGAACCAACTCAGACAAAAATATTATAAAAAGTTGTATAGCTGTAGACAAACTTTTCTCAAACTGTACATAAGAATAAAGGAATAAAAGAGATGGATGCCGTGTGCTTCATTTTCCAGACCACAGTAAAGTCGAAACTCCCTCTGCGTTTATGTTGCACCAGTTCTTGGTGAAAAAGAAGCTCTTATTTATAGGGATGCTCTGATGTGTGGGTGTGATTTTATGTTCGGCCGATGGCGATATATAAACATAAGATGTAGAAATTGGAACATCTCCTTGGATTATCATTTGAGAGAAATGGAGCACTTCAGGAATACAATAAATAATTTTTAAATATTGAAAATTTTGCCCAAATCTAAACAGAAAAAAAATGTGATTACAATATCGTTGCTTGTCTCTGCTTATTTCTAATGGTCCTAATGGAGGAGAGATTTTAGAATATTTTCCATACAGTAGTAACAAATCTACTGAATACACACTCGCTCATTTGGGTTTAGGCTTTCCTCTGTGCTCACATACACCACATCCCCCTGATTTTATAGTCTTGGACACTGTACACAATGTTTCCGTAACTCCAAACATAGTCGACTGGCCAAGACATGCTCGGTGTCCAGAGTTTGTTTAGTTTTGCACTAGTACTTGTTGCTTCTTGCAGAGTGCATCATCTAAATCATCACATACATGAGTTCAACTGCACACAGTTGTTAAGTAATCTCAAACAGACTTGACGATACAGCTTCTGATGCTGAAAGACACTCAAATGGACACAAATATGCGTACACAACTATTGGGCTTTAAGAAAGTGACCACTGTTTTGGCTATTCTACGTACTGTACATGATCCAGCAAGTATGTTTGAGACCACTTGATGCAGTTAAATGCTAATATGTGATGGTGTTGATCAGGAATCACCAATCTTTTTGAAACTGAGAGCTGCTTCAAGGGTACGGAGTAAAACAAAGGGCTTCTTCTTTGATATAGACTTCCCGAATAACATAGTTGTGCAGTTCACCTGTAATGATATTACATGTATGTGAAGAGTCTGATCACATGTTAATGATTTCTCACAATAATTATTAACAATGTGTAATCATGGTTGGTTTTAATGGTTTACATTAATCTCAATCGGATTGAACATTTGAAACTTATGTATCATATCTTTAATAAACATCTTGCTTTTTGTGATTTGGGAGAAAAGATCGGCTCTGCCCAAAGCTGCCTTTAACTCCCGGGCTGCCCCCAAAGCGCTGTGGGGTTCCTAGATAACATGGAAGCTAGTGTGACACATACTGGTGTCTTTTACGATCATAAAAATAACTCTACCTTCCAATCAATGTGGAAAAAATGTAGTTTTTTGTCGCTTTTCTGCCATGTTTTCCTTACGTATACGTATTGGCTACCTCTGATATACCTCATGCATATGCTGAACTTTGGGCTGTAGGCTTTCATTACACATCAGCTGCATTAGCCTCGTAGCTCTTGTGCAAAACTAACGAAGCAGACCTCAGACGCCGAACATGTCTTTGCCAAGCGTCTACTTGGGGTCGCAGGAGAACTGTCCATATTTGGTTTTGAGGAAATCACTGTAAGGATGTTTGAAGTGCTCTTATTTATAATCTGGGAATTTGAACATCATTCACATTCAGGAATCATTTAACAACACTGTGAAATGACTGGTGTATGTAACCAACAGGTTGCAGCCAATTTCGTTGAAACCTCTCGGCTGCTCTGTAGTAAGATATAATCCGGCCTCTTTGTTTCACTTTGCATTAGAAGAATATGTGGACTATGACCCCTCAGCCATTAAGTGAGCTGTTTTTTGCGTGGAGCTTGGCTTGCTGCGTAACACCAGACATTATTCTGCTCTGGTGAATGAGTCACTTAAGCCTAGAAAGTGTAAAGCAGTATTCCATACGGTGTGCATATATACAAGAATTCATTAAGACACCTCAGGCAGGCCGTTTTCTTACACGGAGGACTAATTCTACAGCCGGCTTCTGTAGCATATCGTTGTGTAATATAGTGGTGCAGTTGTACACAGCAACCTTAATACAATCTTAAATTATAAACCATTACTAGAAATGTTTAAAGGAATGCTTAAAGAAGGAATTAGTTCAAAATGCATATTTGCGTCCTCGGTTACAACACACTTATAATACCAAACGTTAAAGGAACATCCCACCCACACTTCCTAATAAATTAATCAAGCTTAACTGTCTATGCTGGGCGGCGTATATGTTATGGGAATTGTAGGATTGGGTGGAATGCTTCTTAGTTACCTTAACGTACACCTACACTACACGTCTAAAAGTTTCTGGACACCTGTTCAGCGTTTCTTCAGTAAGCAGTGAAAGAGTCTGCAGCAAAAAGAGTCTTCTGGTAAGGTTTTACACCAGATACTGTGAGGATTTGATTGCATTTAGACGAGCATCAGTGAGGTTCGGTACTGATGCTGGATGATTAGGTGATACTTCCAGCCCTACGTTGGGTAGCTTTATACCTCTCTAGCTGATGCTTGTCACTAGGCTTGTTAATCTTAGGGTCATGTGTGGCCGATCCAGAGCGTCTACTGAGCTTTGCAGAATGATTACACCATTGGACCCTCATGTCAGCACTGGAGGGGTGTCTAGATACTGTTGAACGTATAGAGTACCTACACTCGTTGGCCCCTATAGAAAATACCTACTGAATATGTGTGCTTTGTTCATGTACAGTAAGTGACTGTAGCCCATCTAACAGCTGTACTTTACCCTCTCCATCAATAGAAAAGGACCACCATAGGTCTACCTCTGAGCAGATATTTGGTGATGGAGCATTCTCAGGTAAACAGACATGATATATTACACTAGCACAAGGTGAGGTAGAGTAGATGTGACTTTTAAACACCTACTGCCCACTTTAGAACACAGTTTAGACTATTTTTTTATGGACCTCTATTCTATTTCCATTTGTATCAGTTATTTTAGTCACTTGGGTGGTCTCTAAATTTTGCACAGTATACAGTAGGTGTTTCTGGCCAATGAGTATAGGTTCTGGGTAGGTGTACGTACATAAACTGGAACCTCAGAGTATGTTGTACAGTCCATACATTTGCTTCTAGAGAACAGAAAACAGCATACAAAATCAATGTTATAAATATCGGGTGGGCAAATACAAAGCCCCTATATCTAAGCGAAGTGTTCCTGACATATCATTCACTCGTCTTGTTTCTTGAATGTGTTACTAACAGAATTCCGCTGCCAGCCGTGTTGTGTGTTATTACTAGGCGCACCGCTAGTCCATGGGCTCAGGCTCGGCATCCATGCATGTCTCCCAGGGGTTCCGCGGCATGTGAGGCATGGAGATGATCAGCAGGCTGATGCCGCTGAGGAAGAGGAGGATGAAGGCTGCGCAGGCACAGGCGAACGACCACGAGTAGTAGTACTCGATCCAGATGGTTTCATCGCTGTCAATCATGCGCTTGACGGACTGCCTCATGACCTCCACTGAAATGACTATGCAGAGACCTGAAGGGAGGTGCAGGAGATCAGTAAAGGCAGTGCTTTTCGCTGTGGTTTCTTGGGTTTCCGCATTATTGATCAGTAAGCATTAGATTACACCGCTCCGTTCTCCTGTGAATAAAGCAAGCTGGGATTTCTAAGCAACGGAACATTCAAAGACTGACCCTCGAGTCCTCCCTGACCTCTGTGTTTGTCCGTGAGATATTACATAAGCTCCTTCAACTTCTAGAATACGGCATGTGTTGAGTTATACAGCATGAAGCTGTTAAAAGAATTACACAATTTCCTTTCCTATCAGACAAAGTAGATTTGATACCAATACAGATATGATGTGGTAGCAGAATTATATATCTATATTACAAATAACCAAATGACCAATAACATCCTTAACTTGGATTGCCGGCCGTACCAGGAGATTTAGACAGAGGACTGAGAATTGCTGATAATAGGACTATATGCAAAATAAGCCTCTATACAAAAATAGACTTTAATACAAACATTTTTATTCTTTAAAAATCATCTGATACACTTACATTCATTGTGAAATGGACAATATTGTTCGTGAATTGCATGAAAATTGCATGAAATGAAATTCTAAAGTGATCCTAAACTTTTGAGCGGTAGTGTGTGTGTGTGTGTATATATATATATATATATATATATATATATATATATATATAGATATATATATAAACAGTGACCCAAGTTTTGGCATATGGCACTGTATAGTATGGGTTCCTGTCCTCTGCTGTAAACATGAAGTCTAATAATGTTTTTTCGAGATTTTTTTGGATAGTGATGCTATATATTTTGCAATACCTTCTTTTTAATTAGAAATGGAGAGTGGGTGTGAAGTGATGGAAATGGGTGTATTTATTGACTGTGAAGGAATACAGATGAATCATGGAGTGCTGATGTTACATGGGTGAGATTTGCTGGATGAAATGCTGAAATCATTTGAATGTAAAAAGCCATGAAACTGTGGAAAGTTAATCAGCTTCTGGTAGAGATTAATTTTGTTAAAGATGATTTGCACACATACTTGCATACTGGTAGATACTTAATGGTAGGTGTATGCTTATTCAAGTCAATGAGATGAAGTGATACAGTTCCGGTCTACTATAACAGAACCTCCGTTTGGAGTTGTTTGGCCCAAAATGCTTCGTTCTAATCAGCATTGCTCCCCGTGGTGGTGATCAATGCCTCTGTAATCTCCCCTCATGTACTCTATTTAATGTACTCTATTCATGGTCTGGGTGGGGGACATGCACAGCACTGTATGGTGAAAATAATCATATAAAACTGATTTTTTCCAGCTTTATGATTAAAAACAAGCAAACAAACAATCAATTTTACACACAGAAACATACGTAGGTTCACGGGTGGTGGGGGCGATCCCTGGTTCCTATCACCTGACATGATAAGGAAATTGGTAAGCTTCTCGACAAATGTACCATTTTACATCAAACCACTCTGAATGTTCACATCTAAAGGACAGAATTGTTCAGAAATGTTAAGCCTCACTTCTTCCACTTTATCCCTCCCCACGTATCGCTATAGGCTGTGTGGGAGACTTGGCAGCTGGCTGAACAAAACTGTTTTTCATCAAATCAGCTCGTCAGAAATTGCCTGTTGTGGCTCAAACTAATCACAAGACCTCAGCAATCACAGAAATTAGCACAAGTTCATTGTAATCAGCAGGAATGGAAACAGCTCTGACGTTTGGTGAAACAGGCGGCGTGAATGAGATTCTGGTATCTGTTGTTCCTCCTCCCAAAGCCACATGGCGCAGTCCCAGAAATACTATTTTACATGGCCACTCCTCTGCCTCTAATCTTTGATTTTTAACTCTGCTAATTCACAAACCTCAGAAGTGTCAGTCAATAGCAAATGAGGAAATGAGCGGTGATATTAGGTCCTGATTCTTAGTCAATATACTGTTAAGAAAACATCTAGACACCTAGCAAACATTAACTGTTCATCTATGTGGAACTACGTGCTCCCTCCAAAACATGAGGCAATCTTTACAGTATGTAATGTAGACCAGTCAGCAGTTTAGATTTTAGAACAAGCATTCTTATTGGCTGTAAGATTGACTATGTAAGTATTAAAATGAATGGCATGGAATTACGCTGATCCCAATTGGCCGGTGCTTTATTACCTTTGAACTGCAGCTATGAAGCCAATGGAGCTAACAAGTACTAAAAGCTTAAACCAGGCTAGGTGCTCGAATCATCATACAGTAGTCCTAAATTATAAAAATAATTATCAAAAATTAATCATTTGTGCAGTTTTGACCCTATGCAGTACTGTTACCTGTTGGCCCAGTTTGAATCCTAACCTCTATACATACCTTTGTCCATTTAACAGTCTTGGCTGACTGGCTAAATTTAATCTTCTCCATTGGACCAACTGTTGGGGTCTCACAACATGATCCTGTGAAATAAGTTTATTTTGTACGAAGATAAACTTCAACATGTCCACCCAAGTGCTGGTCTCACCTGCAAATGCGAAGAACATCCCGGCAGGCCTGAGTAGGTAGTCTCTGCCCTTCCCAAAGGCCCCCAGGAGACACATGCTGCCCAGGGTCATGAAGGCCAGGCTGAAGATGGCTATGGCAGCTGCTGAGATGTTGTACTCTGTAGTGGGATATCAGAGCAGTCAGTCTTAGCCTAGTCTTTTCAGCAATCTTGATCAAGTGCGTTTAAAAATAAAAGCACCAAAAAGGAAATTGCCATAGAGGAACCACTGTCGGCTCTCTGAAGAACCTTTCAATGGATGGTCCATTAAAGAACAATTTTTGTCAATGGGATGTAAAAGTATGGAGAAAATGTATACCCCAATTGAGGTCTTCTAAGACAGAGACAAACTGGATTCAAGGCCTCAGTAGGTATAGAATTTTTACACTAGATGCTATTGCTCCAAGGCATCCTTTAGGTTCCTTTATTTTAGGGGCACATTAGTAGTTAGACTCATGCAAACCAAGCCTTTATTTTTATGTGTTAGTAAATCATCATCTTATTTGGTTTTGGTTTAGACCAAAGTGGAGCTCAGTGGCTGCTAATATTGAGCTCATTCTAAGTCTTGATAAAAGACCTTCAGCATTCCCTTAAAGCTCTAATTTGCGAGCTTACAGCCACGATTCATTTCCTCAAATTTTGCTATACTGACCAAGCTTCATTACATGGCACTGGCTTCAATTACCACACTAATTCACATTAGAGCGCTAATCAGTCTGACCTCCAGACTGCTGTTGCATTTAATGTGTCATTAATTAGTAATAGGCTACAGACATATTGATTGTTAGAACAGCTATTGACATTTCTAGAAAGTGGCGAGAGAATGAGAAGCGTCTGGCGATGAGTCGCGTCTCGCGGCCGCTGCGTTGTAAGATTAAGATAAGCGAAGTCTTGTTCCTCCTTAACTCTATGGCTGCTGTGAAGCGTGAAATTGGTAGGATCCTCTCTGCTCGAGTAACTCTGTTTGTCTTTAGCTGCTGGATCAGCCTGCCTCCCGTCCAATCTGCCTGAAAACATCACATCTAGCAGATAGGTCAGAAGGGTACAGTGCGGCTGGGAGGAGGGGAGAGGGCCGCTTCCAGAAATAGCCATCAATTAGGGGAAAAAAAAATAGAAGAGCGGAAAAATCTTTGCACCAAGGGTCATGAAGTGATTGCTAGAACGGTAGTGCTTTGTCACACTGTGAGGACATTCGGCAGTGGAGGAGGAATTTCAACCTACATTTTTTTCTAGTACCGTATTTTTGGGTGTGAAGCACCTCATGGAACTGGCTTCCAACTCACTCACTCACTCACTCACTCACTTACATTTAGCAGGCAGAGCATTCTCCACAAGGGGGCACTATTAGCAGTGAGACAGTTTTATATCTGTCATAAGAGCAGTGCTTCACAGCGATTGGTGTTCTGTTTTTATTTCCCTGAGGTTCTTTAAATACATTTGTGTGGTTGTGTATCCACATTAACATCTCTCCTTTGATTTATTAGAACTAAACAGGCTGTATGACACCTATAAGACAGCTATATGTAAATTAAGTTTGTTCTAATTGGCTGCCCTGTCTTCTGACTTGCTTACAAACCAGCCTAAACTGAAAGACTCAATGTAACTTCAACCTAAATGGGCGGAACTAAACTGCTGTAGGCTGAGTGGCTATATATCAGATATATGTACATGTGCTACTTTTATAATAAATTTTAAATTATACATTAATTCAAAATGGGCTGTTTCTGTAGATTAGCTTCCGCATAATGTTGCATGCAAATGTTTGGGCATCACTGGTCAAATTACTTGTTTTGTAGAATGTCCATATTAAACTTAACCTCTACAGAAAGCACACTTGTACTATTTTTTGTCAGACTTTAGGAGTTATGCTGTATTTTGTATTTTATTTATTCATCTTATTTTAGGAGTTATGTCATATTTTATATTTTATTTATTTATTCAATTTTAGAAGTTATGCTGTATTTTATATTTTATTTATTCATTCCATTTTAAAAGTTATTCTGTGTTTTATATTTTATTTATTCATTCCATTTAAAAAGTTATTCTGTATTTTATATTTTATTTATTCATTCCATTTTAGAAGTTATGCTGTATTTTATATTTTATTTATTCATTCCATTTAAAAAGTTATTCTGTATTTTATATTTTATTTATTCATTCCATTTTAGAAGTTATGCTGTATTTTATATTTTATTTATTCATTCCATTTTAGAAGTTATTCTGTATTTTATATTTTATTTATTCATTACATTTTAAAAGTTATTCTGTATTTTATATTTTATTTATTCATTCCATTTTAGACGTTATGCTGTATTTAATATTTTATTTATTCATTCCATTTTAGAAGTTATTCTGTATTTTATATTTTATTTATTCATTCCATTTTAAAAGTTATTCTGTATTTTATATTTTATTTAATCATTCCATTTTAGAAGTTATGCTGTATTTTATATTTTATTTATTCATTCCATTTTAGAAGTTATTCTGTATTTAATATTTTATTTATTCATTTCATTTTAGAAGTTTTGCTGTATTTAATATTTTATTTATTAATTCCATTTTAGAAGTTATTCTGTATTTTATATTTTATTTATTCATTCCATTCTAGAAGTTATGCTGTATTTAATATTTTATTTATTAATTCCATTTTAGAAGTTATTCTGTATTTTATATTTTATTTATTCATTCCATTTTAGAAGTTATGCTGTATTTTATATTTTATTTATTCATTCCATTTTAGAAGTTATTCTGTATTTTATATTTTATTTATTCATTCCATTTTAGAATTTTTGCTGTATTTAATATTTTATTTATTCATTCCATTTTAGAAGTTATGCTGTATTTTATATTTTATTTATTCATTCCTTTTAGTTATGCTGTACTTGATATCTTATTTTTTTCCGCCAATACGTTAAACTACAGAAATGAAGGTTGTTTTTTTATACTTTTTAAGCCCACACATGCCAAAATGTGTGAGGATCTAGTTTTGAACCAGCCTGTGGCGAAACTCTTTGAAGCGTGTTAGTATGCAGTTCAGTCCTCCTTCATCTTCATGTTACCACGTCCTCCACCGCGTTGACAGCTTCGGGTAGACGCTTCCGTTTCCCTGCTGCTCTAAGATCAGCCTTCTTTTCTTAAATCCTTAGCCTTAAACGTCAAAGAGAAATGGTGGCACTAGTCTCAGACCAGCGTGTGGAGCTAAGTTCCTGCTTTGATGTGTGGTGTCCATATGTTGCCTTGCGTGAGGCAAGGTTGAAGTCGAAGGGCCACTTACCTTTCTGAGTCTTGACTTCGAACACTTCGGCCTCCTCCCCTGACGTGAAGTGTTTGAAGTAGGAGCAGTTCTTCACTGCAAAGAGAGATGAAAACAGTGATTGTAGTTCAGGGTTGCAGGTGCTGCCGTAGCCCATCGTTATGATGCACTTGCACTACCAATGAGCCTCGCTGCCATTTCCTCCTGAGACTGATGCTGGAACTCGAGCACAAGCCAAGTATTCAGGCTGGTCTGCTGGGTAGACTGAGAATGCATTGCGTTGTGGGGCAGAGGGCATCTCAGTGTGCTTATTTTCTGCAGGCATTTTCAATTTGTTGACAGCGTGCCAAGATAAGGTTCGAATGCGAGCACTGCTGTGGATAGTGCTCAGCAGCGCATAACTGATTACACTCCTACAGATTGCCCATGATCACTGTCACATCTCAACCTTGTAAACCAATTTTTTTTCAATATTTTAAAACAATTTGGAAACATTGTTATTTATATTATGCAAACACTTGTTAGTTAGTGCCAGTGGAAGTCCAAAATGACTCGGACTCGGACTAAACGGGTTATAGAGTTTGGAGGTTTTCCAACAACATTGTTTTGTAAATGAATCATGCTTTGGGCTTTGCAGCCAGTGGCTCAGGAAACATCTCACTTACAGAGGAAGAATGGATTCAGTGGAATAGCAGAGAATTCTGGAGGCAGTAATCACAGCATGCGTAACAAAGGCTGATAATGTAATTAAGGATGGCCTCTGCAACGGGGTAATGATATTAAACACACTTCACCGTCCACCATAGACTACCTCAAGAGGCACAAACTGAAGACTTTGTCCTAGCCCTCACAGTCCCTCAACCTAAACACCATCCTCTGTTTTTCTATTGTTGGTATTTCGAAGCTGTAAAAGATAGGAATAAAAAAAAGTAATTGCCAAAAATGATGTGCCTTTGAAGTTAGGTCATTTTTTACTTGTGTAGCTATTCATAGTAACTGTTTGGGCCCCACTCGTGGTCTAAATGTCTCTCATCACACATGCATGGTACTAACTAGTGAACATCACACATGCATGGTACTAAATAGTGAACATCACACATGCATGGTACTGAATAGTGAACATCACACATGCATGGTACTAAATAGTGAACATCACACATGCATGGTACTGAATAGTGAACATCACACATGCATGGTACTAAATAGTGAACATCACACATGCATGGTAATAAATAGTGAACATCACACATGCACGGTACTGAATAGTGAACATCACACATGCATGGTACTGAATAGTGAACATCACACATGCATGGTACTGAATAGTGAACATCACACATGCATGGTACTGAATAGTGAACATCACACATGCATGGTACTAAATAGTAAACATCTCACATGCATGGTACTAAAATATGATATTTTGTTGTACAATTACTATTTTGTCGCTGTCCATTGAAAAACATGTGTCTCCATTATTGTCAATGAAAGGACCAATAGAAACGCTCCAAAATCACTTGGGAAAACTCTGGTTCCATTAACCTACTTTAAAGTTCAAGACTAGTAAACATCTCCTGGAAATACTTGTTTTTCATTGGATAACAGTGATTTATGAGCTCAATACAATAATCCACAACAAGTAAAACATGTTTTTTTTTTTTTTTTTCAATTTTCACAGATTTTCAATAATATCTGTGTCTGGGGACGGTGAGGGATGTTTCAAAAACTCAATCTTTTGTTTTATAAAGTAGTTAATGGTTGTTGTTAATATATGTTTTGGATTATCAAACCTATTTTCTTCAGTTTGTTTATTGACTACAGGTCATGATTTGTTGATATTTAGTAGAATCCTTTCTTTCAGCTATTTCAACAATATTCCCCTCGTCACTGGCTGCCACACAACACTGAAGCATAACTCATCCACTCCCATGCATTAGGATTGACAAAGTGTTCCTTTCATCAAATACTCCTTCATTTCTTCAGACAAACTGTTGATGAGTAGAGCATTTCATTTTTACTTTAATGGTTTTGGCTTTAGGGTTGTGTTGCATACTTGAGATGTTGACTTTCGACATACGATCAGTTAAGGTAACCTTCTGATGACAGCTTGGGGTATATGATGCTGGGCCAACAGCGCTGCACAGCGGCCCAGACCGGGCAAATGAAAGGCATTTAAGCATTTAGCAAGAATGTTTTATATTAAAGATTCTGATTCTGATCTGTTTGTTTTGCATATATTTGCAGAATATTTCCCTCTGTAAAGTGTGATGACTGCTTTATCATCTTCTTCCTCACCTTTCAGGAAAATTGAAACACTGTGAGCAACACTTCTCCACAATACACCCAATCCCCGCCCCCCAACATCTGCTGCTTGCCTCAGAGGTGAAGAATAGGGCTGTATCCTCACATAACCTTCATACTGCACTGTAAGGCTGCTAACGTCTTTGTTTTACAATCTTCTGTCGAATCCTCATATAGCTGAATATCTTATAGATGATTCATACTCATGGCTGTAGAATGCAATCATATCCTAAGTCTAAGCTGAGTGGTTGAATCTTAACGTATATGAACAGAGGATATGTTCTAACAAGCAGGAGTAGGAAGAGCTCTACCAATGACTCAGTTGATTTTGATGATGAAGTTCAATACATTCGCCAAATTCTATCCCTGAGGCCGAAACGCCCACCCTGTCCCACTCGCATCTCCACAAAACTACCCGGCAGCCACTCCAACGCCTGTAGACAATGCTTCCATTTTGTGAGTCCTGTGGGGGAAAGCACAGGGGTCCGATTATGGTGGAGTGTCGACAGTCTGACACCTCTCCGTTAGATTAAACTCATAAAACAAGCCTCTCGCTCTGTTCTGTCCGGAGAAGGAGAGAGATAGAGAGATGGGAAATCAGACAGGGCAACAGAGGAGCTGTTTGTTACCCAGGACCTAGGATCTCCATCAGGGGCAGAAAAAGAGAGAGACGTGCTGTGAGGAGGTTACCTAGCAACAGGCTGCTCCTAGCTCTGTTATTAGTTAAGGCTCAGTGAGGAGAGCGAGCGAAGGGTCTGGTGTGCTGCTTTTAGGGTGTCATTTATTAACTGCGTTTGACCGCTGCTGTTACAAGTCCTTAGTGCTGGGGATTTTCGGGATTTTTCCCGCCTCACTGGGGCTTGGGAGCTCTGGGGTGGAACGGTGGGGAGGGAGGTGGGCAGGTGTAAAACAGAATGTAGACAAGGTGTGAATACAACATTAAGCTGAATTGTCTCCGATTATTCAGATGTGAACAAAGTCTTTAACAGAATCTAACACACTCTTGGTCTTCTTGGTGTAACAGGGCTTGTGGGGTCACACAAATATAGTCAATTTATCCAAAATGACCAGTAAACCTACACAGGTTTTTAGATGTAATGTCGATGGTAAAAGAAGGGTAAATCAGAAAAAATCTTTAAAGACTACTTGCCTCATTGTGTCCTGCATGCACCACTCCACTATGAATTGATTTTAAAAAATCAATAAATAAAAATACATTTTAGGCCAAAACCATGGCAGCGTATTTGCAATCAGTTCATGTAATAACTTCTGGTGATGATCACTCTTAGGACATCTGGTTCTATTACTTTGTTGCCATCCTAATGCTAGAAGTCCAAAAAATCAATGGAATTCTGTTCTCTTCATCATTGGGTGGAAAACACAGTTGCTATCCAACTGCATTGATTTGATGATGTTATAATTATGTGAATGTATCATATACAGTACTGGTTAATAGCCACAGATGGTTCTTCTTGTATGTAATATATCATATATCATATACAGTACTGGTTAATAGCCACAGATGGTTCTTCTTGTATGTAATTTCCAGTCAAAACACCAACAAATGCAAAGGGTTTATTTTTCAATGTCAACAAAAAAGCTGAAAATATTAATTATATTATGTAGATTTGTTCAGTATTTACTGTGTGCATCCTCTGCATCCTCTGCCTTGATTATATTATATATTATATCCTAAGTTCAGACTTTGGTTTTAGAATGTGGTTGTTTTTTCTGCTTCTCATGATCCAACACCCCTCCCAGTCCTCCATGACCAACATGCAATGGGTTCCATTTAAGTTTTTTAAACCGAATTTTAAACCGTTTAGTGCATTTTCACCATAAATAAATAGGTTTGGAAAAGTTATTTTTTTCATGTGTTCTTGAGAATGTGATAACAAACACTGCATGTTAGTTACTGAAGAAAGAGAAAGCAACAATGGTGACACCCTTTGTTGACAGTGTGCGGTGGTCTGTTGAAGAAACTCTTCTATGTCTTTTTATGATCAAAGGTTGATCCATTCTTGCTTTTTTGTGACAACAGCCCAAATGCTCACTGGTAATATATGTGCTCTGCCATCCTGTTACTGTTGTGCAACGTCCTCTATTGATGATGTATCCTTTGACGTATCTTACTTCCAGTCAAATCCAGACGGGTCACTAAAAAAACCCTGAGTGGAACGAGTTCAGGAACCAGGCTAACTTTGGTCAAAATAACCCTTTTGTTATCTTCTGACACTGAGAAGAATAAACAGAAGGACGTGGACTTTTTCAGATCTGAACCAAGAACAGAGCAATATTTTCTCTTATCTCTTTAAATGAAAAGTTGAAAACGGTTGGCATGGTTGTTAGGTGTCACAGCTTCTGCAAGTGTATTATCTTATAATTAGTATGTTCAGAGATGTATCCTGAAAAATGTATAACTTCTGCTCAGTGGACGCTTTGACTGGAAATGATTAGATGATGGCTGGCTTTCATACAGTAGTGTATTCATATATTACAAATATAAACATGCCGAGCACTGTCGCCTCACAGGAAGACGATCCAGGTTGGATTCCCGGTCTGGGCTGTTCTGTGTGGAGTTTGCATGCTCTCCCCGTGCTTGAATGGGTTTCCTCTGGGTACTTGGCTTTCCTCCCACATTCCAAACACATGCATGTTAGATTGATCACTCACTCTAAACTGCCTGTAGGTGTGAGTATGTGTTGGCCATGTAATGGACTGGCGACGTGTTCATGGTGTACCCCACCTTTGCCCGATGACGCTGGGATTGGCTCCAGCCCCCCCTCCTTGACCCTGACTAGCAGGATAAAGTTGAAGATAATGGATGGATAAACATGGCTCAGTCAATCTGTTTTCAGAACCACAACTACTGGTATAACTATTTGCTATAACTATATCTATAACAAAGTTTGCACTTATTCATTTAGCAAATACTTCTTTGTGAATTTCTGTAATCAAGCTGAATTGTGTGTCCAGAGATTTACACCCCTGCTATTCTCTGTGTTCTGGTAACCTCTGGGTGATATCTGCTGTGGTCAGTCTGCAGCATGCTAGCTCCCACGCATTGGACGCCAGTGATATCTCTATGTGCTCTTCTTCAGCTGTCCCTGCTTCAGCAGCCATGTCTCTCCATCTTTCAGACACGATCTTGCATCAGTCTACGGGCAGATTGAAGAGCTTGACAACTCTGGCATTCTCTGACTTGATGTCTCGTGGTTTGTTCTGCATGCAGTCAGATCTGTTTATCTGGCTATGTATGAAGCCCAAAGCAAGTGAAATCAGTTCGAGCAGCTTCCTGAAAGAAGGGGAGGGAAAATAATATTTGGGGCCGTATCATTGACCTTGCAGGTTTGTTAATGACGCTTATTCCGGGGAGGAAGTCGATTACTAGGCTGCTTTGGTTGTCACATTAGGTTTTTAGTTCTTGAATAAGCCCCCCCCACCACACACACACACACACACACACACACACACACCCAGCACCCCTTCAGAAACAGTGTAAACACTCTCACACACCTCAGGGCACTGTTGTTGCCTGACTGTTAGCTGTCTGTGTTTTGCTGGCCTCTGCTACAGGTAAAGCCACGGCTCATGAAGACAGGAGTGTCCTCTTTTGTCCACACGCCGAATGACCGTCAGATTCTGGGTCAATGTGAATGGAGGACACTTCTAAAGCAGCTAAGCCGCTAAGTTAGGCCGTATCTGGGTCGCAGCAGCGAAGCGCCTTCCGCCGGGGCCTGCGCAGAACTTTCGCTGCCAGGCCTCCAGAGAGAACGGGTACAATTGTGACTGCTGTACTTGACTCGTGCTCTACATGAGCTAAGTGATCTGTCATTTCACTGGACTCTTCTTTACGTCTCCTTAAGCTTCATCTGCTTGGGGCTGTCAGGGGTTTTCAAAAAGCCGCTCTTTCTTTCAGATGATTCGTCATTCTGACTCTTCTTCTTCAAGCATTCGTTCATGGGTTTCATAAGAGAGCTTTTTCCTTTTTTAAGGTGGTCTGTCTTTGGCATTGACCCTTCTTTAGGTCTCTTCAACCATCACTGTTGACCATTTCACTGAAGTGCTCAAAGAGCTTCACCTTTCATTATTTCCTTCTTTCAATTGGTCTATATAGGTGGTCTGTCATTGTCTTCTGTTCTTCAGGTGGTCTTTAAGCATTTGACTGGAGAAGATGTTTCTTTTTTTAATTGCTCTTTCTTTCTAGGTGGTCCCTCATTCTTGTAGACTCTTCTTCTGATGTATCTTACTTTCTTGGCTTTACTGAAGCATTGAAATAACTTCATCTATCTTTCTTTCTTTATCAGTTTGTAGATTCTAGTATCATTAAGTGAAGCAGTCTTTCTAGGATTCATTTTCTTTCTTTCTTTCTTTCTTTCTTTCTTTCTTTCTTTCTTTTACTTATTGTTGCTTTGCATTTTCTTCCTTTCTCTCTGAGTTGCTCTCATTCTCTTTTGCTCCCTCTCCCTCTTCCTCTCTTATACACAGCCATATACAGTGGTTGTGTAGAGTGTGTCTCTGTTGGAGGCAGCTCTGGGAGTGCAGCCATGAGAGTGCGTGAGTAAGTGTGAAGTAGGGGGAAAGTGACTGCCTAAGTGCTAACGTGTTTACTCATGGCTTCATCCGTGCAGCAGGAGAGGCTATCAGAACCTAGCCGTCCTCCAGGCCATGCGGATGCTGAGCGGGTGTGAAATTGATCACACCTGGCCTGCTGGGAGCTTCTCCCCTCCAAACCCGCTGGCTTCTGAGGCATCTGCGAGGCTGCGGCGTCGTTATTGACCCTTAACTGCGGGAGCATTCAGAATCGTTCTGTGGCGCCAGTTGGGTTCTGTGCCAAGTACCTGATTGAACTAATCAGTGCCTAATGTGAGCAAATGACCTAATCCAGGGGGTGTAGTGCTTAGCTGGACCAAATACAAATACATGGATTGCTTGATTTCGTAGTTGCTGTACTTCAAAAGCCAGACTGCTTGATCTGTTTTCCTGTGCTGTTCTGAGTTTAGGAGAACTGGAAGGTTCTGGTCTTTTTCAGTCCTGGATTGGTGACAAAGACTTGAGCATAGATCTAGACCCATATAGGGCAATCCATGGGTCTCCTTATGTAATGGTAGGGCAAAAACCTTTCTTTATGTCTTCCAACTGTATAGTAGGCAAGATTATGGAGACACACACACAAGGTAAGTTGGACTAGCACCAGTTTGTCCAATGAGAAATAAGCTATGGGGTGATATCGCTGTGTTAAACATTCACCAGCCTTCCGAGCTGACGAAAAAAGTTGGAAGATTTTTTAGGTAAGGAAGGGCAATTTTACATCAGGGGCTGGTTGAAGCAGCTGGTCTTATGCCTGGACCTAAACTAAGCTGTTTGTGTCTTTTTGGGTATGACTTTAAGGCTATTTATAGGCTAAGAATGGCATAAATTCTAATTCTAATTCTTCTGTAGTCTATTATAATCACTCTAAACGAGCTAATTCTCTGCTTGTCAAAGCACTGCTACCCACTACAGCTAGAGGTTTTTTTTGTTACCGCCCTTCTACTGTAATGATATGGAATAGCGCTTAAACAGCTAACATCACTAGTGCTTTGGGTAACTTTGTTACAAAACATACAAAGATGCAGACATATGACTGTGTTGACAAAGAGTTGTTAGATGTCTGCAAATATTCTATTCATATTTTACACATTTTAGGCTTTTATTCAGCATTTAAAACTGTTTACTGGTGTCTACATGGAAGGCATGTGACTTTGGTCAGTGTGAAAAATGTCCAGATGCAGTTTTACATGCCCGTTAATACACTACGATTAGCCACAGAATAAAACAAGCTGTTCACCTTTTTGTAGATGATCACGCAGAAGCAACATCTCCAAATAGACACAGGCAGGAAAATAACATGAACCTCTGTATAATAAGATCATCATATTATTTATATTAGTTGAGGCTGGTTAGTAGGTAATGTTACCTAAACTAGCTGCTTGCCAGATAAAATCACACAGCATAGCTGTTTGCAGTTTGGGTTGTTGTGCTAGTTAAGGTGGAACCACACCTTTTCTCAGTCTCTTCAGTGTCAAATGCTGAGCGACGCTGGAGAAAACTAACAGCTTTAAATTAAAGTTGTCCAGGAACTTTTTAAATACATGTAAGTTGTAATTATGTTCCTATTCTTCAACTAATTTAGCAGGTTTTCCAATCCACCTTAAATGCTGCTGCAGTCCTTTTCTCATGCTTGAACAAGCTGTAGCATTTAAGGTGGAATGGAACATTAGCTTTAGAAGCTGGCGAATAGGAAGTCAACTTTAGCCTCGTTGAACATCAACCTTGTACCGGTGACAATTTGGTTACTTGGAAAAGATATGAAAATCCACTTCACAGCCTGAAACTGTGGATTTCTCCACATAGTCCCACATTTTTGGTGCTGTTGCTGTTGTTGTGTTGTCATTGTCAAGACACAAGTTACATAACAGGTCAGGATTTTGAAATAGGCTTTGTTGTTGTAGGTACATCTGTTCTACATACTGAACTCCCCTTATTTAACTAGGCCAATAGAAATGCATATTTTATTCTGTTGCGTTAACATCTCCTGCATTTCTGCACTGAAAGGCGTCAGTAGTGTGTGAGGGACTGTGGGAGCCATTGCAACACAATGTAGCAGAGTTAAGTATTCCTTAACTTTATGCAAATGAGGAACGAGTTTTGATGTGCCGCAGCCAATCAGGTTGGTAAAGTCCCCCGGTGCATCTTGCGTCACGTCGCATTCAAGTTACACACGAAAATTTGAAGAAGAAAAAAAAAGGCAAAATTAGGTTGAGATTTTTTTTATTTTAAGTCTTTTTTTTACTTTTTCTCACCTGTGTTTCACCTGAACCAGCATAAAACTGCTTGAACAGCTGAACTTGCCTGTATTTTAGCGACGCCCACAAAGCAGCTAGCCGTTGGTGCTGTTAGTGTGGTACGGTTTTGGTTTACTTCCCCAGCTAATGTCCACATAATGCATTTCTCTTATTTTTCATGTGACCGCTGAGTTTTAAGTTGTAGTTTTGTGTTATTAAGTGTCTCCGAGGTGAATCTGAGACAATGTGCATTCAAGTGATTATGAAATTACAGCAAGAACAGCTATGTGTATAACATGAAGCAAACATGTAAATATAACTTCATAAGGACTCCTGAAAGTCCAGATGTTGGCTTTGAAATATCCAAAAAATGCAACCAGAAGATAAACTACCTCTTGAATATCACATTTTGCAGATAACAGAGTATTTTTAAACTGATATACACTTTATATTCTCTTTATAGCTGGATATATTCTCCCTTCAGCTGAGCAGGCTGAGAGAGTAGCTGTAAACAGACTGGCTAATAGGCGACCACTGCAAAAATAAAATGCAGACTTTATATTCAACCCTATCACGGAAAAGTTACCTCATAATGTAAACGTAAAAAGTAAAGAAAATGAATTACATGCCTGTTACTATTCTACAAGAAATCTTTTGTGCTAGTTTTTAGTGTTTATTCTTGTAGTTTACTAAATATTTATGCTAAATATTTATGCAGTTTAGCCAAAACACCATATTTTTCTTATACTGTACATATATCTGTATTCACCCTCTTTCTGAAATGCTCCTGTGTCTTTTAGCCCCACCTCCTGATGAGCCCAGGCTGCTCTGATTGGTCAGCCCGGCCACCTGTTCTATTAGCTGACTATTAGCACAGTGTCCTGCTACCTGTTCCACCCCCACACCGCTCTGGCTGTTCTTACAGTGGAGTTGGTTCTGCTGTCCCATACTAAAAATTGAACACGTGGGTAGACCTGGTCCACCATCACAAGCTACACCGGAGCCGGATGTTTCAGAATGGTACATTTTTGCTGTTTAGCTTTCTATGTGTTGTCTGAGGATGTGCCACGGTACGCAGCCAGTAAGGATTATGTTACAAGATGATGTCACCTTGTAGCACCGAAAAAGGCAGGAATTGCAACAAGGTTTCTGTGGGAGAGAGCTTCTCCCTCTGGCATGTACTTTAGCCTTTGCAGACTGTTTACATGCACAAAAACCAAGCTACAAAACACACAAAAGGAAAGGGTAGAAAATTAAAAGTATAGTAGGGCCACTTTAAAAAATCCAATATAGCTAACCCAAGTAGGTTGACGCACCATGGTGAATGTGGTAATAGAAGTCGTAATAAAAAAAAGTTTCAACATTAGACATTGCTCTGCAGTGCCATTGTTTATGGTTTTGTGTGTATTTCAGACGCTCCATGCAAACACAATTAAAAGTTAAGATAAAATTACTTGCTTTATTACTGTAGATAAATTAATTAAAATGTGTTCCTCTCATGCAAGTTCAAGTGCCTTTTGACAGATGGATTGCAAACATAGACACATAAGCATTCAAGCATCCCAACAATGATGACTATTTATTTATTTATTTATTTATTTACAGGTTTCATCACAGGGATGTTATGAACATTTTATGTATTGTCTGTTTACACTTTGCCAGAAGTTCCGACCATAAGTCAGTGAAAGCATCCTGGACTGTGCTGTGCTTCTGGTGCCAGTTGACAGGAGGGGGGTCTTGAAACTCTATTCTGCTGTGCACCGTTCTTTCCGAACCCTAACCCTTTTCCTCTTTAAAATATGAGTTGTGAAGATGTTTATCCATTGGAACAGACTGTATAATTTAATCAACAGTGCCAGCTTCACTGTTAATGAAATTACTAATGTGTTTTTTTTTGTTTTGGCTGTGCCAATTGGCAAGATCCCAGCAGTGTGTAGTAAGTTCAGACCGTCTTATTGAAGCCTAGTTGGAGGAACCAGCCCAACTATAAATCAATAAGCGCTCATATTAATGCGACATTAAGTTAAGTGGATTGAATTGGCAGTTTGGGTAGTTTAAATCGTTATCTAAATAAATTGTTATCTAAATGGCTTCACAAACCTAGCAGTGTCATGTCTGACCAGGATGAATGGGATGCTGTGCCATTCTATTTCTGTTAAAAAAAGGAAGTAGGGTTCATAGAAGCTAGAGAACAGTCAATTCAAAACAGACTGTTTCTGCAGCTTGGTCTCCTTATATGGACAGTGTGGACTAGAGGGTGAATGCTATTTGTCTGCTTTATGAAATCACTGAGAAGAAATGAAACCTAAAGACAAATCCTGAGTGCACCCTGAGATCTGGCCACATGAGAGAGAGAGTACAATGCGACTGGAAAGCTCCTGAGGGACTTGCACGTGGTTGAGAAGAATTGGGCAACGGCTGTGGCCCTCTGAAAGACGGCTGCCATTGTTATGGTTTGATCTCTGGGCCGTGCCCTGAGGGACGGCTTCCCAGCACATTCACCGGAGCACAGGGTCTCGCTCCATTACACCCCGCAGCCACTGTGGCATACAGAAAGTATGTGATCTCTCCATTTATCACCTCTAAGGAGTGACAGAGGGTGTCCATTACTGCTCAAGCAGCGCCTCGCTCCACTCACTGGTCAGAAAGACTGATATAGTCGTCAGTTGTCTCACCTGTGCCCCATCCATCAGCTCATTCATCTCTCGTGCCATTTCATCATCGAAATCAATGCTAGTGTCACTCTTACTATAGAAAGCTAGCATTTCTCTTTCCGCCTGAAATCAATAGGTTCGAGTGATTTGTCGAGATCACTGTTTAAGGGACCATATTATAAAATCAACTTGTTTTTTTGTTTTGTTTTTTCCCCTTAATGTCTACCTACGATGTTTGTGTGGGTTTCTGTAGCATGTTTTTTTACATGACATTTTAAACAGTACTTGTGCTTTTAAGACTAATATGAGTGAATGACTTCTGTTCCGATCGGCTGCCTTGTGTCCTGCCTCGTTTAAAAAACAGTTGAATCAGTTTCTTACAACTTCGGCGTGAATGAGTCTAAACTGTGGGATGCTGAAGAAGATCCAAAACCCTCGGTTAAGTCCTTTCGACAGGGGTACCCAAACTTTTGCATGTGATTGTATATCGTCGCTGTCCAATGAAAAACATGTATCTCTCTCTTTGTCGCTTTAAAGTTTTCTACATCATTTGAACACACCAATGGTTGTTTACATTGTGTGGAAATTTCATGATGAACAGACCAATAGAAATGCTCCAAAATAGCTTAGAAAAAATTCTGGTTCCACTGACTTCCATTGAAAGTTAAGTACGCTTTTGGTCTCTCCTGTAAAGTTGCAATTTTGGATATACTTGTTTTTCATTGGACAGCAACGATATGCTGCTTTTTTAAGCTATACAATGAATTTATAACAGATTATTTTGTATCTTAGTTTCTATACATCGGAGTGTGTAGAGACCGAGAAGGAGCTTTTTTAAGGCATGATGAACCTCCATGTTTATGTAAAAGTTCCACACCAAAGACCCTTTGGGAGCTTTTAGGAGTATCATGATGCCGAGACCATGTTTGTATCTCTTTCAACATATCAAGAACAATGCAGGTCAGTCCCAGTCATAACTAGCCATTGCCTACTTGTTCTTCTTGTTCGTTTATCCTGGGTTGTGAACTGAGACGTAACAACGAGCTCTGAAAGCTATGAAAGATAATGAGATCTCTCATAAGCAGATCCATGTGCTTTCCATCTATCTGCACTTGAACATCTACCAACACAGCAGTTCAAGGAATCCGTTTTACGCACGTCGATATGACATCAAGTACAGCAAATTGGTGCAAGTTCAGCTAACCTGCTGTCTGGACAGTGACCTTACAGATAAGCCAGTAGGGTGAATGGAGCTGCCTGAGGCTGCTGTGCCCACTTCTAGCTGCTTGCCCTTTACTCCACTTCAGATCAGCAAGATTGCTGTTGTCTGACATTTCTGGAGCTAACGTCTACTGACTCGCCCCGAGCTACAGCGGCGCAGGTAGAGTTCACCCATGCCTGGAATGGGGTGAAAAGCTCTGGAAATGATGCGCTTACCTCCAGGCAGGCTGATGGGGCCACAGCTTTTGCCCTGAGGGTCTTCCTCCACAATGAAGATGCTCTTCTTGCACAGCCTCCAGAGCCCGAAGTGGGCTGCCTCACAGGTGGTGTTGAGCTTCTCCACCCTGGGGCTCAAAACCGCCCAGTGATCTGTCACCACGGCGGCCAGCATGGACGAGATGCCCACCAGGATGACCAGGAAAGTGATCTTCACCTTGGTCTTCTTATCCTCTAGCATAGTTGCGCAGGACAAGCTCGCTCAGCGAGAAACTCGTCTGTAGGTTATTCTTTTATTTGCGAAAGTCTACTTTTAGTCTGGGGGTCCCGGCGTTTCGCTTTAATGGTGAGTGCAAAAAAAAAAAAAAGAAAACCCCAGCAACTCACAGCCTCCTCACTGCAGCTCGCTGTCCACAGATCTCTGCTTCGGCTCGGAAAAAAATGGGGCCAGATAACAGTGCCCTACTTTCCTCTGCCTCTCCCTCCCCGTAAGGTGTTCAGTGCGGTGGGCTGTGGCTAAGGCGCGCTGCCTTTGTGAGGGTGTGCTGTAGAACTTGATTAACTAATGTAGTGCAACCTGCTATTGTGTGGACCATATTGATCACAAGTCTTTACTGTTTGACGGTTTGAGTGGCGTAGGCCGTGTGAGGACATTTGACTAAACCTGTTGTCCTAAGAGAAAAGCAGAGGTTTCATAAATGATAATAGAGCTCAAATACTTTTGCATCCACCTGTTTTTTCTTCTTTAAGTGTGTGAAGTAATTGCACATTTACATTATATCTGGCTTTTTCTCAGGCTGTTGCACTTTGATCGTTTCCTGTACTGCCAGCTCTCATTTCGTCTGGGCCACTCGTGGGAAATCTGCCTTTATTAGTAGAGTAGGCGTTTATACAGGATGATCTACTTTCCCCCAATCACTGAGAGGGGAGAGGCAGTGACTCCACCTTGACGCCCAAATTCTTCTCCAATACCAGGAGGAAATGATCGCTACATTCCTCTCGCTCTGCTAGCCATTATTTACAGATTATCCAGGCAACAGCATTAACCAACGTACAGCAACGAACCGCAGCCAAAATAGTAATGGCGCTAATCGAGAAGGAAGACTATTGGCAGCCAGTAAGCATTAACTCTCCAATCACATCCAAGACCTAGTGTGGTTTGCAGGTTTTCATTCCAACCAAGCATGAATACACCTCATATACAGTAGAGAGAAAAGTATTCTGACACTTTTGTTTGTGTTATTTGCACAAATTTCTATTCATTTGCTGATTTTATAAGTGTTTGGACTTTTTGCTTATAAACATGAGCATAATATGTATGTATAAGGCACCACAACTTTGGAACATTAGCTTTGAGACGTCTACAGTAAGAAGTGATCAGCTTTTCGCAGCATTGTGGTTCCGCTTTTGTCTTTGTCTGATGGACGTGCAATTTCAAAATCCAAAGTTTTAAAGTCTAGCAGCAATTAAATGGCTGGTATCAATGGTTTTGGGACATTGTAGTTTCTGAATAGTACATTTTAGATAATAAGTCTAAGATTAATAACTAGATTATAAGCATAGATTAAAGGTTTGTGATTGCACTGAAATCTTACTCTGACTGTCTTAATGCTGGCATGGTTTTGGGAAGTAAAACAAGCAATTTACCATCATATTAATGTTCAGACAGTGTTCAACATTAAATGGTTTGTGATTGTTACATTCAGAATTTGCACGACATCACATTCATCACATCTAGAGGGCATGATGATTTTTTTCACTGCCCACCACTTGTTTCCTGGGTTTCTATATATTCCTGTTATATATATATATATATATAGTACTTTCTATATATTATTCTTTTCTATATATTATATAAATAATTCTTATTATTATTTATATTATTTATTATATATATAGTACTTTCTATATATTCCTGTTTATATATATATATATATATATATATATATATATATATATATATATATATATATATATATATATATACATTTTTATTTTTTTTTTTTTTTTTTTGTTGCTTGGAATAGCTATGGTATTAGCTATAGTGATGAAATGGTTTCATGGTGAATTTCCTGACGATTAGCATTACCATTTATTATCAATTAAAAGCTAGATTATAGATCAATCAGAAAAGACAAAGAAAAAATCAGTACAAATACTGTGAAAGTACTGATAGCAGTGGTGATTTAGACCACAACAATCAGACCACATCATTTAATCTCTAGTTGGCCAGAGTATTGGAAGGGGTTTTTGCCTTCCAGGTGTCAGCTCCAGTCTGGTGGTGTACCACCCAGAAGAGTTTATCTCCCCTGGTCCAGTTACTGAAAGTCATCAGCAGTGTCTGTATTTCAGAGCCTTGTGTATTGGCTCTCCAGGGTGTTAGAAGAACCAGATTTAGAGATCTCACTATATCAACAACCACTGTATTGTCTGTATTGTACTTTATAGACATGAAGTACAGCCCCAACCACCACCCACACCTATTGACTAATTAAATGCCCTTAGAATAACTACATTCAGAACAGAATGCTTAACCTTAATTGCCACTACTATTTGAATCCACCTTAATATTTCCCTATGCAAAGCCCACCATTTACGTTGCTGCTTTTTATAAAGTACCATGGCCCACTTTGCAGGACTGTGGCCCATTTTTGTTAGTGACAAGTCTTTCACAGCCTTCAGTTTCTACAGAGAAAATAGAGAGGCCTCGTCAGAACACTCTGAGTGCCAAATATGGAACAATTTGCGCTGAAAAGATTTCCTACCCTGGGGTGCAATCTATTACCATTTAGGAAACATAGCAGAGGATCATTCAGAGCGCTGTGCTGTTGAAAGTGAAGTCATTCAAAACCCTGCCGTATACTTTCAGCCTGGGATACAGCACAGTAGCTTGAACATAGCTGCCCAGACATTGGCAAACATTTTGCTGCTTCACAAAGTTTTAGCTTGCAAATATACTTTAACACTAAAGCTGTCTAGGGGGATATTTACACAAGCACATCCTCTTCCTCGTTTGGCAGGCAAAGGTCCTTTTATCATCAAGTTAATTGATATTGTCTCTAATAACCTGTAATTTATTAGTTTGATCAGATATTACATTTTGAATGTTTGTTGTGGTCTGCCAAGCATATATGCCGAGAGTTTAAAGACATTTTGCTCTGACAAACAGTTTGCACTGCTAATGTTAGCACTTGGCTACTACATCTAGTAGTACATCTACCAGTGGTTTTCTAGCTATGCTAAAGCTGTTGGCTCGTTAGCTTGTTGCAAGTCCAGATGAGTTGTAGTTTTAAGGTTTTTATTTTAAATCTGGATAAAATACTATTTCATCTTCTAAAAATTGTAAGGCAATGAAAATGAATTAATTTATTATTTATTATTTATATAATTTATTATTGACTAGATTCTGCAGGCATAGAGAGAATGGCGCTATCAGTGAAATGCTTGCATGCTCTATGTCAGCGCTGCAATACATTCCATGTTCACTCTGTTATCAGATTTGCTAGGACACTGTTGGCTGTTTGTGTGTGAAATACTGTGTATCTCGAGCTGCTGGTGAGCAATGAGGGCTACAAGGAAAGGAGTATCCCCCCACCAAGCCGAGATAAACCAGACTGCAGCTTACTTGTACAACTGTCTCTGTATAAAACAGAATTTAGACCCAAGCGTGAAGAACACTTTTACAAATGTCGACTCCAGTTAGCTTCCAGTTTGGTGATATAGATATATAACACAGTCGATCAGTGTTATTGTATTGTATGACTGTTGTGAAAGGGTTAACTATGAACCATAAATTTGAACCATGACAACAGACTTCCCATACCAACTTAAAGGGCCTATAATGAAATGTCTGCTGTTGTCGACTTGTTCAACGGCTACATGATCTTTCTCGGTAGTACAGGCAGTCAGAGTAAGTCCTGGAGAGAAATGAGTCCTTAGCAAGACTGCCGTACAGACTAGGATCAGCGTGGAGGTAAATCTGATCCTTGCTCAGCAGCTCCTGCTCCTGAAACACTTGCTGGATGTAGACCAGCAACAACTTGACTGACAGCTGGAAAACATCCCATCCAGTCTCTACCAATCAACATCAACACGGTGGCACCTTGGCTTGTGTTTGACAAGCAGACAGAGCACAGCTGAGGCCGGTGTGTAACCAGCTCACACTTATCCTCAATCAGTGACCCTTCAGAGCCCATCAGTGTTTGTCTCTGTACGTGTGCGGAACGGCCTTATAGGACGTGCTGTACCACAAATCACTCTCATCTCCTAAAACGTATGTTCGCTTCTTCCGAGTGCAGAATGTTTCCTTCGATTTGAAAGACAGTTCAAATTAGAAACCAGAGATGGGAACTTGAGTAGCATTGCGTTGCATTGACAGACCTGCCAAGCATATATGCTAAGAGTTTACAGACATTTTGCTAAAACACATTTTTATGAGTTTGCACTGCCAATATTAGCACTTAGCCACTTAGCACTTAGCTAATTTCCCAGTGGTTTTCTAGCTATGCTAAAGCTCTCAGGGACACTCTTGGCTTATTAGCTTGTTGCTTGTCCAGTTGAGTTTAGTTTTAAGGTTTTTATTTAAAATCTGGATCAGAAATCACTGTCATCTCCTAAAACGTATATGTTCGCTTCTTCCGAGTGCAGAATGTTTCCTTCGATTTGAAAGACAATTCAAATTAGAAAACTGTTCAACTGAACAGAGATGGGAACTCGGGTAGCATTGCGTCGCATTGACAGGCTTGTGATTCCACTCTGACTTGCCAATAAATGACTCAAGATTTGTGACTTAAATTTCACTCTAAGAATCAGGACCGACAGCATTACTGCAGTAACTTAATACCAGCTTTTTGTATTCAGCCTTACATGTGTGGGTTTGTTGAGATCAATCATTGCTATAATGAACCGTTCATGCCGCTCTCAGCAGCGTCAGGTATGATACAACTTAAAACAAGAACCCTTAGCCTGATGGACAGAACAAAACACTTACAGTAAATGGTGTGTTTAAAGACAGGAGACCAAACTTGCAACAGTTGGCTATCAAGTTATTTTGATAGCACCTGTGTTCCCTGGTGCAGTAGCTATTAGCTGAAGTTGATTGTTACTATTTAGGGTTTGTGAGTTACAGATCACATCATTTAAAAAAAAATCTGCAAGTTATGCAGAAATAAGTTGTTTTGTCCTTTTCCCTTTAACGTTACACTTGAAATATGTTGTGCTGCATCTTTTCTTTAGACTGTTTTCTATCATAAAGAACTTATTTTAAGTGTTTTAAGGTGCTACTTTCTATTAAATGCAAAGTCTTCAATGATAAATGAGGTAAAACTCTCCAATGAAGCCTCAAGACTTTGATGACATGTATGAACATTTGAACATCAAAGACACAGTTAGATCCCTTAAATGCTTAAAGGGTCCACATAGCACATTTTCTTTCCATACAGTGATGTATTTTTGGGTGGAACATGGTATCAGGGAGGGTCTCTTAGTTAGCTGAACCCTATGATCGGTGAGGGTATTTGGAAATGTGTGAAATCATTTTACTAGAAGAAAACAAGTTTTTTGTCTTAATATAAAATAGTTAATGTGACCAGAAACATTTTTCTCAAGATTAAACCTAAACCTCTATTATGTGGAACCTGTTATATATGGTTGCTAAAGAACAGTTCACCAACATAGATATAATATACACCAATAAACCATAACATGTCTACACTCTATCAGCTTCACATACCATTGAGGAGCACTTTGTAGTTCTACAATCACAGACTGTAGGTCAGTTTTACTCTGCAAACATCTTTCTTCTTCAATGTCAGGACCCCCACAGAGCAAGTATTCTTTGGGTGGTGGGTCTTTCTCAGCACTGCAGTGACACTAACATGGTGGTGGTGTGTTAGAGCGTGTTGGCTGATATGAATGAATCAAACACTAGAGTGTTTAAATACCTCAGTGTCACTGCTGGACTGAGAATAGTCCACCAGAAGGTCCACCAGAAGAAGAAGACCAATATAAACTGTGCAGCAACAGGTCACCTATTGTTCCTGACATGTAGAAGCTGGACCAACAACGTAGGAGTGTCTACTAGAGTGGACAGTGAGTGGACACTGTGCTCAAGAACTACTGTGTCTGATCCACTAGCACACCACACACTAACACATCACCACCACATCAGTGTCACTGCAGTGCTGAGAACAATCCACCACCCAAATAATACCTGCCCTGTGGTGGTCCTGTGGGGGCCCTAACATTGATGAACTAACTATACTAACTATATAAAAGACTTTTTTACTTTAATTCAAATGTATTCACTTTTAATTGGGTGAGATTTTGACCCAACACCTTTCACTTCAGTGGTTTCTCTACACTCGTTTTATACCACGAGAAATGTGAAGCAGTTACCTGATGATGCCAAGACCAAAGAAGAATGCACAAGCGTGAGCAACGTGTGCCCTGACTTCATTTATTCAAGTGAGCAACAATATGGTGACATTGTTGGTGAGAGAGTAATACTGAGAACAACAACATCAGCAAATAAAGAGAAGTTGAGGAGGGGATAAGAGAGGGAGAGCGTTACAGGCAGATAATAGTGAAAGGCGTTGGAGCCACTCTGTAAATAATATCTAAAGCACACACGGTCAGGTGGATCATAGAAAACGGCGATATTCAAGACTACCTACCATACACCATGCTATACGGAGGCATGGCTCTAAGCTCATGTAAAAAACGGAATTACTAAATGAATGCAGCTGTATACGCTATTTAACCCAACATCGTTCAGATATGTACAAGTAGTTGATGTCCTTTGTTCTACACTCTTAAAAGATAAAGGTGCCATCGGGTTCTTTGGAGCAGAATTACTTGTTTCCCAATTTCAATAGATACTTTTATAAACAACCATTCTTTTCAAGGTGTGTACGTTTTGAAAGAAGCTTAATATGAAGGTTTTGTACTAGAGGTTTCTTCTGGAGCCATGTGCACGTGCCAAGAACCATCTAGGAATCTTTATACTTAAGGGTGCATAAGGAATCACTTCCGCAATAGGCATCTGACCAAAGATTGCATGGCGTTCTCTCACCACTCATACAGGTAACAGAGTTCTACTGAACGAGAATGAGAAAGTAGGAACCAAAGAGAGATAGTGGGGGAAAAAATAAACAGCGACAAAGTGTGCAGCAGGCTGGAATGCTGATTTGATGGGAATTCCAAGCATAAGGCTCCAAAAAGCTAAGACACGGATGGTCTTCTGAACGGCTGGTTTGCCCACATTGATGCAGAACTGACAGTCTTTCATTCTTCTCTGTCCTCGATTGTTATCAGGAAACGGACCGTATCATTGAAATGGTTCTTGGTGCTGACGGGCTTTTTTTAAATAAAAAAAAGGGAAGAAAGGCTCTTTTATTTCTGGATGTCTGACATTTCTCAGCCCTCCGTTTATCTGCAGACTCGCACAATGTCACAGTCCCAGTGGCACACAGCATTCCGATTTACACAGGGCTGCACGGAGCAGCAGCGCGGCCATCATTCACATTCGTGGGGGGGGTTGGGTGTGGAGGTGGGGTAAGCGTCTAGATTTCACTCGCTTTTTGGTGGAATGTTGATGTTTCAGTCCTTGGAGCTAAGTGACAGTGGAATAACATTAATCTTCAACCCGTTCACTATGACAGACAATAATGCTGGCTGGTTTTCTGCTGACAGCTGATGACATATCAGACGTATTGTCAGAATTTAAGAAAAAAAAAAACGTAAACCTTCAGTGAAATACTTCAAGCTAACCAGTTATATTTTTCTGGCCTGTCCAAGCACCACCCACAAGCACTATGAAAGAATGCAACTTCTGCAAGATTCACAGAACAAGCTTCACAGAACAGTGGCAAAAATCCTGTTCAACCCTATTATGAACTATAGCGTTTGCTAAGGTGTTGCCAGGTCATTTGCTATATCCCAGGTGGTTGCTAAAGCTGTGGTTACACTGTATGTCTTTTACTCTGATTTTAGCCCCGATTCACACTTTTGCCCTGTCTGTACTGGTTGGCTGTAGTCTTCAGATTTCTGGGAGAATTGAGTAGTGTGTAAAAGGCAGGTTCAGAGTCAACTGTGTTTCAGATCAATTGGAATATAGCAAACATACTGGTATACTGGTCAGTGACTCTATAAAAGCCAGAGAAAAAAAATACAGAAAGTAAAAAATGTTGAAATGTCACTCACATTTGGAGTAGCAAAGCTTTTTGATAAACTGAGTTTAAGGCACAGCCACAATGATGTTTATGTTCTCTTAAAACTCAAAACATTCGCCTAAAAATATCAGTGTAAGCCAGTGGAATAGTATGAGACTTTAAACATCGTCTAGTGTATCCAAGGTTAAGATGCTGCCAGTGCATTGTTGTGGAATACCAGATATATATTGAGGCTGTTCAATGAAAAAACAAGTATTTCTAAAACAGTAGCTGTACAGGAGAGGACCTAAACAGTCTTAACTTTCAATATAAGTCAATGTGATTTTGAAGCATTTCTTTTGGTCCAATCATCATGAAATTTGTGCAGCTGTCGTGCACAAATGATGAGAAAAATGAGTATGCATGTGATGAGTATCCATGTTATGTCTTTATGGGGCTGGTAAAATAAATCAAGTTCAAATGAATGCCATATGTGCAGTCACTCCCAAAAACACAAGGGCATTATCCCAGTATTGGCTCTACTATCTTGCAAAGTTTCATGGCTCTAGTTTGAGAACTTTGGCCTGTAAATACGACACAAAAAGCCGGAAATAACACAACAAAGAATTGCACCTTCGACAGAACAACTTATATATGCTATCTATGCACTTCGATGTTTTTCTGACCATGTCATACGTCTCTATGTATCAATGTTACACGCAAATACTCAAAAAGAGAATCTTGATATTGAAGTCTCAAACGCAAAATCGATTTCAAAAGGAAAAAGTGATTTATGTAAGCTCCTCTGGATTTCTTATTATGCTGAAAGATATTTTTGCCAACATTGTGTAAAGCTTGTCCTTCTTCCCAAGAGCTGCTCTGAAAGAACTAATTTGTGGGTGGAACATGGACAGGTCTGTTGCTCCCTCGATTCTCAAATGATTCAGTGATTTGAGAAGCTGTAGGGCTATGTGGTTTCTAATTTTACAACAGCAGAAGAACCAAACACAATATTCCCTGCAGTCAATACCTACAGCTTAGGTCAACTAACGCTGTTGATACTGATAAGCAGACAGGCACACAGAATAGGATAAGACAGCTGTGGCTACGAACATATGACACAAACAAGGCATACAGGGTTCAACTCAAGTATGTACAAAATACACAAGAAGAGAAAGGCTTGAGCTGTTGGACTACTTCCTTTAGCACCATTTTGATATTTGGGTAGTTGTGTTTAAAATGGTGTGCACTGAGAGGAGTTCTGAATTTTATCTATGACTCATGTGGAGAATATTAGAGCGTACTTGTTCACTGACAGTCCACATACTTTAAAATGCTATGGCATATATTGGGAAAGGTTTATTTTGTTAATTGTAAGATATTAGATCTATGTTGATGTATCTTGTAGCTGTGACAGTCTCCCAGATGCTTTCTCAAAAATCTTGTAAGAGGAAACATTGAACCAAAACATTAGTCCATGGGTGGAATTGAAGGAATAGAAGCTGTTTTTCAAGCCCATTCAAATTCCCTTGTCAAAGTTAGCATTAGGTAGTTGGTTCTTCGCCGTAACCAAAGAAGAGGTTCTTCTACTTTGCTATTAAGCCATTCATGCTCGTTAACGCTCCTGTTTTATAGGGCCATTTGACACTGTACTTCTAGAACATTCCTGTGAAGAAGGTGCCTCATACTGGTGTGGTTCTCCTGTTGACGCCATCGTTCAAGTCTTTAGGGAAACAGTTGTGTACCTGTAGAAATCCGGAGTCATGTTCAGGGCTGTAGGAGCTGTCCGTGCCCGACTTGAGCGGGTCTCTGGACAGTGTGTACATGTTGATCTCCCCCAGAGGCACAGAGCTGACCATCTTCAGGCCGACCGGAGAGGCCTCGCGGGATGCCTCCGTGGAGCGTGAGCTGGAGCGCGAGTGCCGCCGCCGGTAGCGGAAACTAGGCATGCGTGAATACGGAGAAGAGGAAGAGGTAGACTTAATGAACTCCCGGCGTGCTTTGAAGCGCACTTCTTTGTTCTTCTCGATGTAGATGTTCACAGCTAGGACGGCCACCGCCTCGGCCACGATGAAAGAAAGAGCTCCGAAGTAGAAGGACCAGCCGTAATTATACTGGTTCTTCTTGTCCTCGTCGCGTTTGTCGCTGGGGTCGCCGGCGTTGCTGGAGATGTAGACGATGATGCCGATGATGTTGCTCAGACCTGTTGCATCAAAAAAAAAGAAGTATGGAAAAAATTGGGGTGCTTTTATATTTCGTTGTTCATAGCAAGTTGCATCAACATGAAGCTTTTATTTCTTTGTCTTGCTCACGAATGATACTTGTTAAGCATTTATGCTTAAAACAATATTAGGGCTGTTTTTGGCAACTAGTTTTCTTAATGAGCTAGGATCCTGCCAGTCAACTAATTGTTTGAATGTAGTTATATGCAAAAAGTTGAGAACTCGTTGTCAAATGGAATATTTGATTGATTTCCTGAAAAAGCAAATCCTCTATAGAGAACACACTTTTGCACAAATACGATTAATTTACTAATGAATGTATTGGTCTGTGCAAAAGCTATGGCACATCATTGTTTTATAATTCTTAATATGTTAAAATAAATACACAAACTTTGCACACAAATTGGACCACACTTAGCTCTCTCTATGGTGTGCATTCCCATAGCATTGTTTCAACAACCTTTTGCAAAGTCCCAATGTTCCCAATGAGTTTTTTGGCCAATATCCACAGGACAGTCAATCCACTAAAAGTCTTTCAATTGGGTTAAAGTCTGGTGTGAAAATGAACCTTTTTTTAAATATATTTTTATTATTATTATGCTTTTATTTATTATTTTATTTTATTTTTTACAATTTTAAGCCTGATGTTATGATTGTCCTGAAATACGCCTAAGCCACCAGGAAAGAAAGAATCCCCTGATGGGATAAACTGATCATTCAGTACATTCAGGTCATTAACTGACTTCATTTTGTTGCCGCACAACATTCCTCAGTCTAGACCTGACCAAGTGAAGCAAGCCCAGATTTTAACAAGCCTCCAGAGGATGTGTATGTGTGTATGGTGTAAACAGGTTTAAGTTGAAGAAGATAAATAGTTGACCTTCAGTCAAATGTCAGGCCTGTTTGGACTAAGAATCCTTAGTTGAGAACAGATTTAAAATCGACATACAGGTTATTTGTAAGCTATTTTAAGTCATCATGTAACCAGTGTGTTAGAACATCAGTGTGCTTTCTTACACTGCATACACTTTTTTTACCTGCTGCCACAAACAGGATGCCTGCGCTGAGTAGGATGTTGTTCCTCTTGCTGTAGATGCGTCCCACCCCCACACACAGTCCCCCTAGCAGCAGCAGAATGGTACTAAGAATGGGGAACACACTGGAGGCACGGACTATACCTGCACAGAAGAGATCAGGCCAGTGAGTTTTTAAATAGCTCCGATGCTGTTTAACCAGAATGGCACATAACAATGGTGACACCCTGAAACAGTGTTTAAACTTGTAGAATATTACTTAAGAGGAAGTCACTCACGTAAGAGGTACTCTGAGCTGTCGGTGTCGTAGTCATTGTCGTCTGGAAAGTGATTGATACGGTAGCAGCTTCCTTTGTTGAGGCCTTTGTTAAAGGATAAAAAACAGTTGTGAAGTTTACCCATGACTCAGATAATAAAATGTATTGCACAGTGTACTCCTTTGAGCATACCACTTGTTTACATGTATGGTGTAGAGTATATATATATATATATATATATATATATATATATATATATATATATATATATATATATATATATATATATGTGTGTGTGTGTGTGTGTGTGTGTGTGTATGCAGCACTCTCTCCTCCCTTCTCAAAAGTACTGTAAACGGAAACACTGGACCAAAATACTAGTCGTTGGGTGGAATTTTAGGAATAAAAGCTATCTTTAAGCCCAGTTCAAATTCAGTTACATTTAGCATTAGATATTAGGTAGGGGTTATTCTATTACACCATCAGTCCAGCTGCATTAAGCATAATAAATAACAAAGGGTTCCTAACAGTGGCATGCTTAGGATCATATTGGCCAGTGCCAAAAAAACCCATATGAAAAATTACTTTAAGTGAAAGGAAAAGACAATGTAATTTGCTTGTTTACTTGCTATTGTTATGTTAGACGACTCCAGTCACTACCATCTAACATCAACCTAAATGGCCCTTGGTCAAATAGGGTTTCATAGACCCTGTTTACTTCCATGCATTTCATGCGTCTTGAGTTTTAGGATTATACATGGATAAGGCCAAACCACATAACAATGCAATGTAAACGCCCGCCAGACGCATTTAAAACAGAAACCCATCCAATCAATTAGACCACTTCAGGAGTTGGACTGAGATGCATTTGAATCTCGTGTCATAGCACTGTAAACAAATTTGTCAGCTCCTCGTGCAGTCGGTCACTGGGCACGCGAAAGATAATTATGGAGGGCGCACATGGTTGGGTAGACCGGATGAAATGAAAAGCTTAATAGCAATACGGACAGACTCTACTGTAGCAAACAAACTGAAGACAAAGGAGACTGAATGAATACACAACTGGTAATTGGTTGCCACATAACAAGCAGATATTCCATCCCACGCAGCTGTCAGATTTGAGTCCTACTAACAGGAGATGCATTTGTCTACCAGGCTAATATCAGGATACAATCCAGACACTAGTCACATGAATTGACTTGCAGTGCAACATACATGATATATGATTCACCCAGCCATTATTTTCTGCTTTATCCCACTAGTCAGAGTCAAGGGGCGGCTGGAGCCAATCCTAGTGTCATCGGGTGAAGATTGCCAGTCCATTGCATGACCAACACACACTCACGCACACCGGCAATTTAGAGAGACCTAAGCATGTCTTTGGACTTTGGAAGAAACCCATTTAAGTAAGGGGAGAACATACAAACTCCACATATATTATTTATTATTTTAATAGATTCATCTACTGATCTACATTTTTGATTCATAATGAATAAATATATTATAATGCAAGCTGTGAAGGAGGTGTTGGGTGATATTTAGCTTTTTCATACTCTCACAGTCCTAACTTCATTCAGTAGAACCGAATCATCACTGTACAAAGAAAATATGTCTCTTCAGACATGAAAAAGACAGTTGCTGAGGTCGAACGACATAGAAAACAAATGCATACATATTTTTGAAACAATAACAGATTTGTGCATTTCTCTGTTACACTAAGTCGGGTAGAAGTAGTTCCAGTTTCTACATTGTATAATCAACAATATGCAGCAAACATGGCTGGTCCCACATCAGTGCATCCCTGGTACATTAGGCTCTTTTACACTCTCACTCTTATACAGAGATGCATATTTAACCACTGAAATGTGGTTCTTCTGTGACATCACTTCCTCTTTAGCACCTTAAAGAGAGTACGCAGGTTTGCTAGATATTCAGTCACTACTGCTATAGATGGAGCTGTGGTAGTTTTCTCTCTCTCTCTCTTTCTTGCTCTCTCTCCCCCTTTCTTTCTGAGTTCTAGGTGAAGTGGGAGGAAGTCTATACCCTGTGAAACAGCTTATGTGGCCCAGCGTGGCATTAATTGGGTCTAGTGGTTAAAAAGGAGCATCAAATTAATTAGCGTTAAATAGGTCTCAGAATCTGGGCCACATTTTCTCGTCTAGTCATTGTAAAAAAAAAAACATACCCTAATTCAGGATGGTTCTGTGAGTTGTCCTCTGATACCAGGACCTGCATGATTTAGGTGAAAGGCTCCTACATTATTTATATCTCAAATTCTGTAATATAATATAATATAATATAATATAATATAATATAATATAATAAGTGTACATGACCTGCAGGTTGTATAGAAATGCTTAGTAGTGCTAATGTTTTGTTTTGGCCATGCAGCGTGCGAGCATGCCAATCACTTGCCAAGCAAATTAGCCTAATTAGCATATTTCTGAACCTGTCAGTGACAGATGGTATTCAGTCAACAAATGAATAAAACAGAGTGCAGTTAACCCTTCTTCTTTTACTTAATGTATCATCTGCCATGCTTTCAGAGACAATAGCTTGGTTCCTCTAGCTCATTCTAATTCACCAGTAGTTGGGCTCTCTGTATGTCCACTATGGACAGTAAAATGTATCAGCATGTGGAATTCGTCTTCTGCTTTCTGTCTCTATTCAAAAGAAGCACAATGCTCACGCTATTCATGGTTTCCCAGCTGATTGTTTCTAAGTGAGCAATCTCAGTTTTTCAGCAATAAGCACTTCTTATTAGTTTTGGTTTAATCACAGTAATGATGAAAGATGACTGAGATGTTTACTATATTGAGGCTGATGTACAAGCTCAAAATTTTGTGACAAAGCTAGATGGTATGTAAATACTGGGTAAAACTAGTTCCGCAATTCCTTAGAAATACATATTTGAGAAAGCTTGTCATTAAAGGGAGAAGAGTCATTAAAAAATAGAGACAGTTTTTTGCCATTAAGGCCCATAACCTTTTTTCCATTTTATTTTTGTTCATCACTTTTGCTGTTGTAGGTCTGTATATGACATCTGTTTCTCAATTCATTCTATTTGAGTATTTTCTAAAATCAAACAATCAAATGAGCCATTTTTATTAGAGTGCATTAAAGGGCCCATATCATAAATACCAAGAAATTAAACCAAACACTTCAACCAAAATGACATAAATTCATTTTTACATGGCCAACCTCTTTATATCTAACAGACAAGTAGTTTTTATAATTGTGCCTTTAAGATGTATGCATGTAAACAATCTCTGTTCTGATTGGTTGCCCCCTGTTTTGTGCCTTAATGCAAAAAAGCTGTCCAGGCTGAAACACTTCTTATCACTTCAGCAAGGAGTGTGCAACTAAACCACTCTAAGGGTGAATAGGTGGATATTGAAGTTGAGATATTATGAAAAGCTTACTTATTCAGTGCTTGTTTACATATGTTTGGTGTCTGGAATGCATCCAATATTACACTAAACCTTTCAGATTCTGAACTCATTTACTGTTGATGGAAATCTGCCAAACGGTTCACAATTAGATGCATAAACCAAAATGGAACCCGTTCCTTTCTGGTTAAAAAGGTCTAAGCAAGGCCACAAGACTGTGCCTAACATCTGATCCCAAGTGCTGAAGCCTGGAACTAGGGCGGTGACCCGGTAGAGGGAGCAGCAGACTCACTTTCTCTCTGCACTGATATGAACATTGCCTAAGTTCATTTAGAATCAGCAACATGGGTACTGAGAGGAGAGAGAGAGATGAAAGGGAGAAACAGCAGGAACAGAAAGACTGTGAGAAGGACTGAGAAAACTATGAGAAGTGTTGTAAAAAATGACTATGAGAAGGGCTGTGAGTAGAACTGTGAGAAAGACTGTAAGAAGTTTGTGAGAAGAATTGTGAGAAGGACTGTGAGAAGACAATGAGAAGACTGTGAGAATGACTGTGAGAAGTCTATTAGAAGACTATGAGGAGGACTGTAACAAGGACTGTGGGAAAGACTGTAGGAAGCACTGTGAGAAGACTATGAGAAGGACTGTTAGAAGAACTGTGAGAAGACTATGAGAAGGACTGTGGGAAGGAATGTGAGAAGACTAGGAGAAGGACTGTGGGAATAATGTGAGAAGACTAGGAGAAGGACTGTGCGAAGGACTGTGGGAAAGATTGTAGAAAGGACTGTGAGAAGACTATGAGAAGGATGGTGAGAATGACCGAGAAGTCTATGAGAAGACTATAAGAAGGACTGTAGAAAGGACTGTGAGAGGGATGGTGAGAGGGACTGAGAAAACTATGAGAAGAACTATGTTAGGGTCTCTGGGAAAGACTGTGGAAAGGACTGTGAGAAGACTATAAGGACTATGAGAAGACAATGAGAAGGGCTGGGAGAAGGACTGTAAGAAGAACTGTGGAAAGGTCTGTGAGAAGACTATGAGAAGAGATGTGAGAGGAATTGTGGGAAGGACTGTAAAAATAGTATGATAAGGACTGTAAGAAGACTATGAGAAGGAATGTGAGAAGGACTGATAAGGTCTGTGAGAAGTCTATGAGAAGAGATGTGAGAAGAATTGTGGGAAGGACTGTAAGAAGACTTTGAAAAGGACTGGGAAAATGACTCTGAGAAGACTATGAGAAGGACTGTGAGTAGGATTGTGAGAATACTATAAGAAAAACTATGTATATCTGGATGTCTGGAATGCCTCCAATATTACACTGGACCTTTCAGATTCTGAACCCATTTACTTTTGATGGAAATGTACCGAAATTCTCGAAACAAAGCAAAATGGAACCCATTCCTCACTGGTCAAAAAGGTTTAAGCAAGACCACGAGACTGTGCCTAACATATGATCCCATGTGCTGAAGCCTGGAACTAGGGTGGTGACCCAGTAGGGGGAGCAGCAGACTCACTTTCTCTCTGCACTGATATGAACGTTGCCTAAGTTCGTTTGAATCAGCAACATAGGTACTGAGAGGAGAGAGAGATAAAAGGGAGAAACAGCAGCAACACAAAGAAAGTACTGTGAGGAGACCATGAAAAGGACTGTAGGAAGGACTGAGACAAGACTATGAGAAGACTATGAAAAGGACTGTAGGAAGGACTGAGAGAAGACTATGAGAGGACTATGAAAAGGACTGTAGGAAGGACTGAGAGAAGACTATGAGATAGATGGTGAGGAGGCCTGTGAGTAGGAATGTAAGAAGAACTGTGAGAAGACTATGAGAAGGACTGTGAGAAGGACTGTGAGAAGGACTCTGAGAAGGACTCTGAGAAGGACTGTGAGAAGACTATGAGAAGGGTTGTGAGAAGGACTGTGAGAAGACTATGAGAAGGACTCTGTGAAGGACTCTGAGAAGGACTGTGAGAAGACTATGAGAAGGACTCTGAGAAGGACTGTGAGAAGGACTCTGAGAAGGACTGTGAGAAGACTATAAGAAGGACTGTGAGAAGACTATGAGAAGGACTCTGAGAAGGACTCTGAGAAGGACTGTGAGAAGGACTCTGAGAAGGACTGTGAGAAGACTATGAGAAGGACTAAGGACTGAGAACAGCTAAAGTTACATATTAGTGGAGATAGTATGTAGTAAGTAGTAAGTAGTAAGTTCTTGCTGTTACTCGCTGCATAATTTGCAATAACGTTAACACTGTTCGTTTGTTAGTTGAATGATCGCCAGCACGTTGAGGTTGTGGTGAGCAGTGACTCATTATCATTTAAAGAAACAGGAACTCAAACCGGGCTTTCTGAAGTTCTATTTAGACAGGGCAAGAAAAGAGCATGTCATGGGCCACAGCATGTCATAGGCCAAGACCCCAGAGAGTTGTGTTAACTTGTGGGAAAGGGGTGTAATATATCATGTTTAAGTTAATTAGTTTTTTTCATGGCTTCACAAAACATGTAAATTCACAACTGTTGAGGTTTAATTTGAAGGATTTGACTGTATGGACTAAACACTGAATGGTCGCTTTTACATTTTTTTTACATACTACATCAAACTATGTAATGTTAAAAAAGCAAGGAGAAGTCAGTTTTCCATAAAATGGGCCAATTAGAAAAACCTATTTAAATACTTTTCTTTTGATTGGTTGCCTTCATTGAGAAAACAGTCCAGGCTGAAACACAAGACATGACTATGCGAAGCTAAACTGCTGTAAGGTGATGAGCTAGATAGCAGTCACAAAATATGATTTTTAAAACAGACTGGTTTTGCAGTTTAGTTTCCATGTTTCAACTGCACAGACTTGGAAGTCAATGGCATGTTTTGAAACTGTAGCTATTTGATTTCTAACAAACCTGGAAATTTCATCTGTCCATGGTCTGGGCCCTTGGAATTTCCCTTGGTCAAATTTCCCATCAGCATGTTCACTGTCAACTCTAAGAAAAAGACCTAAGTCTTTATCTTTCTGCACTTGATGTCCGTTCTATCTGATGGGTTCTTAGAAGCTCTACTCTAAGCAGTTGAAGGCAAGCACTGTTTGGAAGGGATATAGACTGTTTAAGAGCCATCAGGCGTGTGGTTTACTTCATTTCTCTGGCTGTATTAAAGAGAATTGTGAGTGGAGAGGAATCGGATTGAGAGCTCAGACAGTTGATTTATGAGTGGCGGTTATTAGCCCAGTGTCTGAGGTGTGCCCAGTCTCATAAAGAAGAAATAAAGCTCCTCACCTGACTGACACAGACACTCATCAGAGAGAGATATGTGCGTATGTGTGTATGTGAGACAAGAAGTGACGGCCCGGTCCCTCAGGCCTGCCTGGAGGTAACAATGCTCTCTGCTGAGCGCATCTTCTCCATGGCAACCTCAGGACTGCTTCAACCGTCTGATTTCCATAATGTCTCCAAGGATGCCTTTGACATCTTCATTGTGGTTTAATGCAGCAGGCAGAGACACCTCCACCACCACCACCCCCACCCCCCCATCTCTACCAAACCCGCCTCCCATCTGGAACATGTGCAGTGCCAAAACTGATCCCAAAGCAGCTGTCACAACTGCCACAGCCTGCCAGGAAACATCACAATGTTGTTATTGTGAGTTATGGCCAAATAGAGGCCTCTTAAAGCGCCATCAACCACTTGGTGAGTTACAGTTGTTTTGCTTCAGGCTTAAACACTTAGAGTTACTCTTGAAGTTTGTATTCCTGCCATGCTCAGCCATGTTTGATATTGTTCTTGATTTAGGATAAGCAGCTTAACCCAGTAACGAGTACTTCTAGTACTTCTGTCGAGCTGATGATGCTGAGGGACGCAGTGCTGCGCTACATAAGAACAGAAAACATGACGAATACTTTTAAATGCTAGTTTTGATTTGGAATATTTACCTTGTAATTAATGTAGTGAGATTTTAAAAAAGCACCTGTTGACCATTTTTATTGGTCATGAAACTTTCACAAAATAGTTTTTGGCACAACAACAATCAAAAAAAGAACAGCAACATATGTTTGCGCTTCTCTTGTAGGCATCAATGTTTGGATGCATCCACTATTGCCATGTTTATCAAATTACAATGAACATCAGCCATTCCAGCCATGAGAACCATTCTCAAGTAGTTTTAGAAATGTAGGTTACAGTAGAGGTTCTTTAGAACAAAGAATAACCACTTTATAGAATAACCACTTTCACTTTTTGAGAGGGCCCGTATCATGAAGAACAATGTCTTGTTTTTTGTTTATTTATTTATTTAACTTCCCAGTACATATACAGGCATTAAGCCCAAAAAACAGGCCACCGTAGTTTTATTGAAGCAGAACATTTACATATATCTGCCTATTCACACAGAAGTTTTCCACATCTTCAGACAGGATGTGTCAACCTTGTCCTGGTCCATTCCTGCTGCATTGACTGAAGCTCTCGTTTAAATAAACCAAAAAATGAGTCAAAAAAACAACTTAGTTGTCGTTCTAGGGCTTTCTTTGCGCTGAGAAAGACAAGGCCATGGCTGTAGTTGATGAGGTTTGTTACAATTCTTAAATAAATGGAAATAAAAAACAAAAAATGTTTGATGCCAGTTAGCTAACCTAGCTTACATCAGCACCACCTTGAAATATGCCATGGGTTTTATAGGTTTTCTTGCTATGGACCCACAACTTTTTTGTTGCTTGTCAGGCTCATCGGTCAGACCAGGGCAAAGATGGCTAGCTAAAGCTAGCTATCCTATTATAACCATCAGTGGTGCTTTTATAAAGAAGGTAGTGATTATGAAAAGGTTCACAAGTTCTGTTATCGTTATTTGATTTCAGGATCTGGAGGAGCATTTGGACCCAGAAATGGCTATAACATCAGATTTAACAAGTGGCTACTGAATCTTTTGACCTGAACTGTTTTTTGAATGCGACTCACTCCAGTGCAGCCAATCAGGACAGAGGTAACTGGCATATCTCGATTTAACACAGTACGAAAAACAGCCTGTTTCATGTTCAATGATGAAAAATAGTTCTGAAACTGGTCAAATATTATCCATTATCTGCTGCTTAATCCTGCTAGTCGGGGTCATGGGGGGCTGGAGCCAATCCCAGCGGCATCGGGCAAAGGCAGGGTACACCATGGACAGTTTGCCAGTCCATCGCATGGCCAACACTTACTCACGTACTCACACCTAGGGGCAATTTAGAGTAACCAATCAACCTATCATGCATCATGTCTTTGGACGTGTGGGAGGAAACCGGAGTCACCGGAGGAAACCCACTCAAGCACGGGGAGAACATGCAAACACCACACAGAACGGTCCTGACCGAGAATCGAACCTGGATCGTCTTGCTGTGAGGCCACAGTGCTAACCACTACATCACAGTGCCACCACTGGTGAAATAATTTTAGCAAAAAAAGAAGCGAGAAAAACGATGGTTCTCTTAATAACTTTCCAATAGTGATCCTTAAAAGACCCATTTTTGTAAACGAGCCTTTTCAAATTAATTTTCAATTAATTCAGCATAACAGACGTGTTCAAGAACTGTGCATCCAAACCAAGATGTGTTTAGGAACCTTCATTTTGTGCAGCTGTATTTAGTAGCATACCAGTAGTTTATAAAGACCTATCAATATCAGGCTGACAGCCAGCATTGTTGTTGGTTTGCGTAGCCCCACATGAACCGAGAATGAACACTATGAGAAAATCCTGCACTGGTTAGGGTGAGAGGTTGAGGGCCTACACCTGGCACGTGCTTCAGGCTTGTTATCACTTCGCTCTTCAGTGTGGTAGCGGTGGCAGGATTCAAGCCTGGTGGCTAATTAGAGACTGCGTGGCCTTTTAGAGCTGCATTTTAATTACAGATCTGTGGCGCACACTGGGAATGGCAAAGTGACAGCACTTCCCCCTCGAAACCTCCCCAGCCTCGCGAAGGGAACGCTACCACCAGTGGAATACAAACTCAAACACCCAGACTGGGATCCATATGGAACTAAAGCAAATGTTATCTTACGGGTTATACCATCAGTTTAGAGAATGTATTGACGCGTTGGCTGTTTTATCTTTTGTTGGTTGATGAGTGACCTTTAAGGGTCAACAGAACGTTTTAGATGATGTCACATCTTCACCTTCATGACTCTAAAATGGTAAGGTTATAAAACATCTTGATCTTTAATGTCTGTTAATGACTAGATTTTAGTAACTATGGGCCACAATCACATTTCAAGCCTCGTTGAGCAAATGATTTTTAGTCTCAGATCCGATTTGGCTTAAAGAGTGGGTACTCCGGTTTCCTTCCATAGTCCAAAGACATGCATGTTAGGTTGATTGGTCACTCTAAATTGTCCATAGGTGTGTGTGAGTGAATGTTGGCCATGCAATGGACTGGTGACCTGTCCATGGTGTACCCCGCCTTTGCCCAATGATGCTGGGATTGGCTCAACCCCCCACCCTTCACCCTGACTAGCAGGATAAAGCAGATGTTGGATGGATGGATGGATGGATTTTGGTTGGACTGGATGAAATGGCTTTTCTTAACATTCCTAAATGTAATTGTAAGTGTCCGTTATGTGTCTCTAATGTGAACAAATGTTTTTGAAACGATGTGCGTGAGCACACTGATATGTTGATACACATCAACGTGGTCACCAACAACAAAAAACTTCATAGTTGTAAGAAGACTTGCTGTATTAAAAGTCCATCCATCCATTATCTGCCGCTTAATCCCACTAGTCAGGGTCACGGAGGGGCTGGAGCCAAACCCAGCGTCATCGGGTGAAGGCAGGGTACACCATGGACAGCTTGCCAGTCCATCGCATGGCCAACACTCACACCTAGGGGCAATTTAGGGTGACCAATCAACCTATCATGCATGTCTTTGGACATGTGGGAGAAAACCCACTCAAGCACATGGAGAACATGCAAACTCCACACAGAAGGGTCCGGACCGGGAATCCAACCCGGATCGTCTTGCTGTGAGGCGACAGTGCTAACCACTACACCACCGTGCTGCTGTATTGAAAGTCTCTGAAGGATAAACAGCTGTGAGCTGCATCCCAAATATCAAGCAAATCCCCAACTTCTTCATTCCTCAGCTGACCATCACTGCTGTGCCTCTCCTCCACTGGTGTTCTGCTGTGCTGCAGAAGCTGCTGATGACAACAGCACCAAGTGCACAAAAGCGGTCAAAGAACCTCATAAAATCTGATCTGATTGTTCACATTCACATCACTTGCTCACAAATCAGATAACTATTCAATCTAGGACCACATATGAACATCTGATTTGAAAAGACTGGAATTGTTGTGCCCACATAGTCCTAGAAAATTCACATCTGTGTCACATTAAGAGAAAAAATCTGATTCCAGTCAGCCTGATAATGTAAACGTAGCCTAAGTTGACATCATCAGTCTGAGGTCTATATATGGCGGCTGTTAACTGCACTGTGTGTCCAGCAGAAATACTAAGTTTCCGAGAACGTTTACTTACTTGCCTAAACATTTCAGCACCAGGATGAGTGGACAGCGCCTCTCTATATTAACCTTGAGCTCTCAGGCCTCATGAAGGCACCACTCTATCAACATGGCACTGTAGCCTTTCACAGGTCAGGCCTGATCTTCTACTGTTACTGCTTGTGTCTGCCAGAACAATAGGCGTCGGTATATCAGTCGTGAGAAGCGGCTGCTTTCAGCTAGTTTTCAAGAGTGTCATTTGCATGATGTTGGGTGGTTTTGAGAGCTTTTGCGTGATTTCGTGACAGAATGGCTCTCGTGTGTTCGTGTCTGAGTGAAGCGACGAGTGGGACATGAGTTCACCCGGCCGAGGGTCGGCAAAGCCTCACGTTGCATCGAGTTAAAAAAAAGGGGTGGAGGAGAAAAAGTAGAATGTGTCATTTTTTGGTGGACAATGAAAAGAAGCAACAGATTCATCTATTTTTAAACCTTGGCCACGTTACCATAGCGATTTCAGACATGTTGTTGCCAAGCAACAGCATCAAATACAATAAAGACATGAATGAAGGCAGATACTTAAGAGGAGACTCTTGACTGCATACGCTTTGCAGTCCATTCAGCAGAGAGAGATAGAGAGAGAGAGAAAGAGGGAAGAGAGACTGAGAGATAAAAAGACTGGGAGGAGGAGAAAGGAGGAGGGGAAAAAGGTGATGAGAGAAAAAAAAGTAAGCAAAAGAAAGTAGGGAAAGAGAGAAAAGAGTAAGGGGGAAAAATAACAAGAGAGATAGTCAAGGGACAAAGACAAAAGTGGGAAGAGAAGAAAGAGAAGAGAGAAATAGAGATATATAGAGAAAATGAGTAAGTAAAGAGATGATCAGAGACAATAAAAGAGGAGAAAGACAGAAAGAAAGCAAGAAAGAAAATGGAGAGAGCGAAAGCCATAAAAGAGAAAAAGAAAAAGTACAGACAGAATCAGAGAGAAAGCAAGAAAAAGGGAGGTACAGAAAGAGAGGAAAAGAACAAGAAATAAGATAATCTGAAAAAGAAAGAGGAAAGAGAGAGAGAGAGATGGATAGAAAGAGAAAAAGGAAGAGATGGAAGAATGCAGGAGAAAACGGAAGAGTGAGAAAAGAAAATGAGAAAAAAGAAAGTAAAGAGACAATCAGAGAGAACGATAAAGGAGAGAAATGAAACTAGATGAAGGAAATGGTGGAAGAAAGCATGAGAGGAGTGTAAAAAATGAATAAAGAACAATTAAGGAGAGATAATCAGAGAGAATGAAATCAAAAGAGAAAAGATGGGAGAGAGAGAGAGAAAGATGAAACAGAAGAAACAAAGAGAGAAGGAAGGAGATATAATCAGAGAGCGAGAGAAAAGCCTAGGAGAAAGAGAGATAAGAGAGGGAGGGTGAATAAGGAGAGGGAGGCAATGAGATACAAAAAGAGAAAGAGGGAGAGATAATCCGAGAGCAAGAAAGGAGAGAAAGGCAGAAACAAGGGAGGAAAAAAGATAGCGAAAGGATGGTGCACAAGAGAAGAAAAACATACAGAAAGAAAAAGAGGGAGAAAATGAGAGAGAGAGAGAGAGAGAGAGAGAGAGAGAGAGAGAGAGAGAGAGAGAGAGGAAAGGAAAGAGGGAGGACACAAACGGGGAAAGGAGAAGTTCTCACGTGAAGCTGAAGTTACAGACTATCGGCTCTGAGAGACTTTGTGTGTGGTCACGGTCGAAGAGTTTGATTCAAGTGTCCTGCAACTCCTGACGGGTGGAGGTCTGTGTTACCCGTATCTCTCTAAAACCGCCCCCTCTGCGCTCACTCAGCGGCTATTTCTTACTGCCCGCGGTCAGAACGCGCAAAGTAGCAAACCCATCCCGAGCCGTGAAACAGAGCCGGTAAGTTTTTCAGGCCGCTGCTGGAAACTCAGTACCTTCTATACAGCAGATCCTCCAGAGCCCGGAGTGCGTCAGGTCGCCGCGGCTCTTCCTGGCCTGCGTCTGACTCTCGTCCGTCGTGATGTTGGTGGCGTTGCAGATGTGCGCGCGCGAGTACAGCCAGTAGTCCGTGCCCACGGCGATGCTCATCAGGCTAAACGCCAGGAACGCGCCCGCCGTGGCCAGGAGCGTCTGGAGCGCGCGGTCGCAGCGAGCCATCGCGCCTCATACCGGTGCGCGTGCCGCGTCTTGGGGCGCACGCGAGAGCGGCGCGCGCATTCCTTTCCCGCTTGTTGCTGCCGCTGTTGCTGCCTCCTCGCGCTCCTCTTTTGTTCCCGCCGCTCTCACGGCTTCAGGTAGCGCGGCGCGCGCGCGCGCTCGCTCGCTCGCTCACACGCGGCCACGGTGAGGGGGGTGGGCGGGGCGCGCGCACTCTCTCAACTGGGCTCCAGCCATGGACCTTTTAGGTTTTGGACCGTCTTGTTCGTCGCCAGAGCGCGAGCTGGTCAGATCTCCTCAGTTTAGTGTCGTTTTGTCGTTGTTCAAACTCGCTCTCGGTCAACGCGTCCGTATGTGCGTCTTGACTGCGCGGACAAAAAAACACCCCACCTTCAGCCCACCGAGCCAATGGGAGGAGAGCAGCTTTGATAAGCCTTTGGAAAGCTTTAGTGATGGAGAGAGGTGGGGTGTTAATGGCAAAGCCGAATCCAGGTTGAGCTCCCAGAAATGACTTCATCTGCTATGACGGGCAGCCTCGAGTGGCCAAACGATTAACAAGACCACTTCTGTTCATGTAACTCACACAAAGGAGCACAGCACAGCACATCCAGACGCCCAAACCCGACCTGAGTCATATTTCATAAAGAAGGATTTCTCAGTAAACCAGATGACATAAGCCAGTATTTGAGAATCGTCCAATAGGAAGGATCCCTGTCTCTTTATCTGTTGCACTGGTTCGGCGTCCATCTGGTTAAGAGAAAGACATTTAGAGAAATCTTGCATTACCATTTGGTTAACTGAGAAATGATATCTTCTATCTGCTTCAGTCAGGGTTGAAAGTGAGTTACAAATAAAAGGGTTTCTGTAATCCCACTTTTGGCAGTAATGCATCAAATGACCTTTTCAAAAGAAATAACACAATTACAGTGACTGAAATTTAAACAGGCTCATTATTCATTACTTTTTACTTCTTATTATTCATTTCATATGACTATTTCTAGATACTGGTTAAAGCACACTATAGGCTGTGACTGTAGACGACTGTAGATGATCTGTGGTTGTTCCTGGGCTTGTCTTGCTGGGTTGGAGAAGAGGACATACCCAGCTGTCACTGTGTCTTTGTGTCTTGATAGTATTAGACCAGATGTCTGAGTCATTTTCTCATATAAAACCGTCTTAAGAAACCGTGGAAGATGCAAGATTCTCTTTGACGTTATATTTTTGCATAACACTTGCCCCATCTATAAATTAGACAGTAGACTCATGGTGCTCTCTCTGAATGCATAAACAATGCAAGAAGACTTCAAAATAAGAGAAAATATATTATATTATATTATATTATATTATCCTAACGTACAGGCAAGTTTCAGTTACAACATTAACCCAATAACATGGTTTGATTTTGGTTAGAGGTGGTTTAGTGGAGTTTGCATGTTCTTCCCAGGCTTGAGTGGGTTGGGTGGGTACTCCGGTTTCCTCCCATAGTTCAAAGACATGCATGTGAGGTTTATTGGTCACTCTAAAGTGCTCGTAGGTGTGCGTGAGTGAATGTTGGCCATGCGATAGACTGGTGACCTGTCCATGGTGTACCCCGCCTTTGCCCAATGATGCTGGGATTGGCTCCACCCCCCACCCTTCACCCCGACTAGCAGGATAAAGCAGAAGAGGATGGATGGATGGATGGATGGATAGATGGATGGATGGATTTTGGTTGGACAGGATGAACTGGATTTTCTTAACATTCCTTAACCAAACACAGGAGGGTCATACAATGTCTCAATCTCTGGTTAATGTATCTCTGGCCATTCATGTGGGCACAAACTCATATATGAGATATACTCCCAGAGCTGTAATCTCTACAGACCAACAGTGTTTATGGGAAATCAGCAATGAATCACAACACTGATTTAAAACAAAGACTTAAACTCATTATTAACTGATTACGGCAGTCGTTTGCTTCTTGACTGCTTCTGATTGAATGCGTCTCTACAGATTATTTGATGCCTTGGCACTGTTCTCCGGAGAATAATTAAGCGGATCCCTCGTTGGGAAGCATTAAAATTCCATTGTTTACTGAATCCACGCCTGCATCAAGCTAATGAATCAGCCTATTAATCTGTTTCTGCCAAGCCCATGGAGAGGCTACTCAGTCACCCTCTCCTGGGAGCAAAACGTTATTCAGAGGTGGATTATTTTACTAATCGGCCCGAATGGGCGGCATTACAGTGCCAGCCTGTTGTTTGTTTGCTTCCATCTTCACTCAAACAGAGCAATGCCGAGGCATGGTTTGTGAACAGAAACTCATTATTTCTGCCCACAAGTGGCCATAGAGAGTGTGTTAAGGGGATGGGTGTTCATTAACCAGGCAATGTGGCTGATGTAAAGTGTTAATGTGAGCAGATATTCTTTCGGGAGGATGGTGAAGGTTGTACCAATATATCGTCGCCGTCCAAAGAAAAACAAGCATCTTTAAAATAGTAACTTTACAAGAGAGGACAAAAACTGTCATTACTTTAAATGTAAGTCAATGGAACCAGATTTTTTTTCCAAGTTATTTGAAGTATTTCTAATGGCCCATTCATCATGAAATTTTCAGGCAATGTAAACGGCAGCTGTCGTGTTCAAATGATGCAGAAAAATAAAAACAGGCAAAAATGGAGGTACATGTTTTTCTATGGACAGCGACCATATACAGGCTTATTCCACTGCATATTCTTGGGTTGGCACCTTTTAGGGTTAGGGTTTGCATTTATACAGCATTTTAAATCGTTCTCCGATGTCTACACAAGAATTGTGACTTTGGTTGGGGTGAAAAGTGCTCAGATATTGTTTTACATGCCTTTTACACCCTATGATTTGACCCTAGATTGCAACAAGCTCTTTTTTTATGAGCTCATGAATAATTTAATTACTGCTCTAATTTGCTGGGGAGACACGCTCAACAAAACAGATACAGGCAGGAAAATAAAATAAACAACGATTGTGCTTCTTATATCTGCTCTGGTGTAAAGAAGCTACATCATCATATTATTTAGATAGTTATGGTAACGTTAGTTACTAAAATTATCCATACTAGTAACTTGACATCTTGACATCAACACTAAATAAATTAAACTAGCACGGCTGCTGCTCCCAGGTTGTGGTGCTAATAAAGGTGGAACTGCTCCTCTGTTCAGTGTCAAATGCTGAGCAAAGCTCTTTGATATTGTCCACGGTTTGCGAAACTGTCTGAATGAAATCTGAAGAGCAAACTAACAACTTTGGATTTAAGTTGTCCACTTACATTCTAGCGCGTGTACAAACTGTAGCATTTAAGGTGGAACAGAACATTCGATAATGGCGGTCAGTAGAAATAGAAAGGCAGGAGAGGAGAGATAATTTCTAAAAAATGTAAACTCTTAAGACTCTCATTAAATGAACATACATGTATTTCAGACTACAGACTACAGTTTCTTCCTAAAATCGCCCTGAAACTGCCAACCTAGCACATCTAGCTGCAGAAAGAGTCATAGGCAGAGTTATTTACACTGTAAGTGTGTGGTTTGGTATGTTATCTGTTGACGAGTCTGGCTGATGCTGAAATATGCATCTGCATAAAGTCTCTTAAAGTCCCAGTAAACACACATACCATTGTGTGTACTCTTGGCCGTTCGCACCGGGAGTCCTCCCCAGGGGTTACGTCCTCTCTCCTATATGTGCTGGAGCTGAGAGACGGAGCATTGCGTCCTCCTCCCCAAAGTGGCAGATCTCCTTGCGGTTTCCTGTGTTGCACCTTATGCTCGGAAGCGGAGACAGAAGCAGCAGCGCTCCTTTGAGGGATCTCACGTTTCGTTGGGGTTCACTGTGCTGACTCTGACCTCCAGCCTTGCTGCTCTAGCCTCTATTTATAAAATGATTAAGATGTAAGTCTTTCTTATTGAGTATCTGGCATTACACGTGGTGCTCTGTGCAACAGTATTATCATACCCTACTAACTAACTAACTAACTAACTAACTAACTAACTAACTAACTAACTAACTACCTTCTCACATACCTAACTACCCACCTCCCTAACTAACTAATGAACTAACTAACTAACTAACAAAGTAACTAACTGCCTTCTTACCTACCTAACTACCTACCTCCCTCCCTAACTAACTAATGAACTAACTAAATAACTACCTACTTATCTAACTAACTAAGTAACTAACTAACTAACTATCTAAGTAACTAACTAACGACGTAACTAACTACCCCTTTACCTTACTAACTAACTAACTAACTAACTAACTAACTAACTAACTAACTACCTTCTTACATACCTAACTACCTCCCTACCTAACTAACTAGTGAACTAACTAAATAACTACCTACTTATCTAACTAACTAAGTAACTAACTAACTAACTATCTAAGTAACTAACTAACGACGTAACTAACTACCCCTTTACCTTACTAACTAACTAACTAACTAACTACCTTCTTACATACCTAACTACCTCCCTACCTAACTAACTAGTGAACTAACTAAATAACTACCTACCTACCTACTTAACTAACTAACTACCTTCTTACATACCTAACTACCTACCTACCTCACTAACTAAGTAACTAACTAAATACCTTCTTACATACCTAACTACCTACCTACCAACCTACCCAACTACCTAACTAACTAGGTACTTGATTGAACTTGCACATTTCCATTCAGAGTAGACCGAGCATGTATAGACTTTGACACATCAATAGAAAATGCACTTGCTGGTGATGTCATACTGTAATTGTTAGTTAAAGTACCCCCTGGTTCATTTTCTGAGTAGGTTGTAATAGTGGAGGGGGTGGCTTGAACCCCCAACTGAGTGTCTACCTGCTGCTTGTTGTGAAAGCCGTGATCAGCTGCATGAATCAATGGAGGATGTGTGACTGGGAGTGTGGTGCAGCACTCAACTCATCTCTCTCTCTTTCCCTCTCTCTCTCTCTCTCTCTCTCTCTCTCTCTCTCTATATATATATATATATATATATCTCTAATAGGCAGGAACACGAGTTTGGCAGGCATTTTCCAGCTGCCTCTTTGCTCCATTTTAGAATCCAGCTTTATTTTAGTTGTCAGTAAGATGTTTTCTTTTTTCCTGACAAATACGAGTCCTAGGTTTCAGACTGTGGAGTTCAGCTTTGCTAACACCTGCTCATTCGCTTTTATTGAGCTGCTTAGCACAGACGTACGTTCCTCTGTTTGTCCTCTGAAGTCTAATTTCACACTAGACCTGTTTGGAGTTTGAGAAGAGAATATTGGAGGTGGTCTTGCATGGATGACTTTAGTTTTTTTGAATGAAGGTTATAATTAGAGACCAACAGCTTTGGAAGTGTTCAGTATAGGACTAGACTTCAGCTGTAACTGAGAAAAGAAAACACACAGAAAGAAGATAATTAGCACCAAAACACTAAAATTGGACATTGATCATGTGGAGTAAGGTTAGAGATATTTGGAAAAATACAACCAACTTATGTTTAGATTTTAGATTTAATATTAGTTGTTCAGGCTTGTGTGTAATGTATCTAAAGTAATATATGTGTCCTTTCTTTCTGACATTGATATTTGATAATACTGTTAATGTAATATCAATTGATTTTAGCCCTGATTTTGATCAAATGATCCATATACAAACCATCCATATGTATGGATCTATATGAATTCCAAAATACAGAAACAAAAAATAAAAAAATAATTTAAAAAAATAATAAAAATAATAAAAGTGATTTGTAAATCCTTTTTGATCTGTATTTACTGAAAAACAATACAAATGTTTTGTAATGTGTAATGTTTTTCTGTAAGCATCACCTCGCAGCGCCCGCAGGGTCCTTACCTCCAGGGCGCACACACACCCCCTCATCACCTATACACCTGTAACCCATTAGCAGGTGTATATAGTCTCCCCGCGCACTGAACTGAGGGCGCGTTATTGACTCTGTAAACCGTGTTATTGTGTGAATAAAGACTAGCATATGGATCGAACGCTGATGTCTATGAGTCGTGATAGATTTACCTTCTCATCCTCATCGTTCTTTGTGTTCTGAAATGTATGCCTTCAAAAACACTGGGCCAGGAGCAGTTTCGGAACAGGAACATAATAAAATGGTAAAAAATTCTTGATCAAGTGATGCAAACAAACTAGGGCATAAAAGTAGCTTCCAACAAAGGCTGCATCCTTAATGAGAGAGGTGGTTTAAGGGTTAAGAAAGATGATTTGACTGTAATGATTTTAGATATTTCACCCTCTACAGTGCACATTATTATCTAAGATTCAGGGAATCTGGAGAAATCTCTGCATTTAAAGGACAAGGCTGAAAATCACAACTGGATGCCTGAGACCTTCGACCCCTCAGACAGTACTGTATTAAAAAACAGCATGTGTCTGTGATAAAGATGACCACATGGACTAAGGAATACTCTATATTCCTTTATATAAACACTGTTTGTCACAGCATCCACAAATGTATGTTAAGACACAGTAGAAACCATATATCAACAACATTCGGAAATTGAATCGACTCCCGGGCTTAAGCTCATCTGAACTGGACTGATGTATAGTGAGAAGATGTATTGTGATTTTACAAACACATCTTTTAGGATATCTATGAAAATGCTGATATCATGTTCTCCAGGACAAAGATAAAATTTCTATTCAGATTGTTACCAGTTCAAAAGCAAGTGTCTGTTATGATATGGGGCTGTATAAGGGTTGTTGAAAGGTATAACACAGTCTTAATGTGGTCAAATGTGTGTGTATATATATATATATATACAGACAACACAGGTAAACACAAAGTGCTATTTAAAATAAAGGTGTTTATTATTAAGGGAGAAAAAAAATCCAAACCTACATGGCCCTGTGTGAAAAAGTGATTGCCCCCTAAACCTAAAAGCTGGTCGGGCCACCCTTAGCAGCAACAACTGCAACCACGCGTTTGCGATAACTTGCAATGAGTCTTTTAGAGCGTTGTGGAGGAATTTTGGCCCACTCATCTTTACAGAATTGTTGTAATTCAGCCACATTGGAGGGTTTTCAAGCATGAACGGCCTTTTTAAGGTCATGCCACAGCATCTTAATCGGATTCAGGTCAGAACTTTGACTAGGCCACTCCAAAGTCTTTATTTTGTTTTTCTTTTTGTGTTTACCTGTGTTGTCTTTGACTAATATTTAAATTGGTTTGATGTTCTAAAAAACATAAAAAACTCCACCACCACCATCATTAACAACATCATCAATACCTTCAATATGTAAAATAAGTAAATAAGTGGTTCTGTGGCCATATTAATTTATGGTGTGTAAATTAAAGCCCACAAAATCACATTACAGACCCCAGCTGTGGTGGCAAAGAAGAGGCAGGTGTGAAGAAAAAAAAAGGAAGAAGAAATACAGTCTCATTTGATACCTCAGGTTAACACCAATTAGCATTACACATGGCTGAGAGAGAAAAGACTGCATTGCTTGTGGAGCTGTATATACAAGCCAATGGACAGCGGTATGCCTTTCATACTGTGTTATTTTTAGAGACAGATGAAGCACTTTACATTTGCTCAAACACAACTAGAGGAACTGTGTTGGATGTGTGAGTTGTCTAATATGTTAGGTCACTAATATGTTCTCCACATACTCGCCAGCAGACATGGAAATATGAAACAGATATTTTGAAGTTCTCATGAACAGTTAACCTTCTATAACAGGGGTGTTTAAATAGAGTTCAGTAAGGTCCAGTTAGAGAAGATTTCCTCAGGCCAAGGTCTGGACCGTCATCATTTCTAACTTGTGTAATGATTCAGTGGTGTATCCTGTTTACTGAAGTAGCCCAGAATCAGCATTTTATACCATCAGCTACGGAAACACCAACACATCACTCATACTGTTCAGTATATTTCAGTATATTTACTGTATATAAATGCCGCACTGAATTAATTATTTATAAAACTTCTTATAAATGCCTTTGTCCTCACTTAAAGTAAAAACAAGAGCTATATTTAAAAAATGCTTTTAAAAAAATTGTGCTTATTTGTAGAAAAAATCAACGAAACTTTTTCTTTTTAGAGCAGGCCGTCTGAATTAGCTGTTCTCTGACACGCTTTATTCTCCGACTGCTGCTTCTCTCTTTGTACCTCACCTGTGAGTTCACTTATGAATCTGCACAGATCTGATTGGCTGAGGAGCGTCTTTTGTGATCTTACAACTCACGTGATTGGTCTGTGAGTTTAAATGTAATTATCTATTTGGGTCTGCATTGGCCAATGTCTGGATATGGACCTGGACCACAGTTCTATACTTGGGTGTGAAAGGCAAGGTCTGCACACACCTGCAGGTGTCTTCCCTTTTTTGGAAACTCCATGACCGGCTGTTTATACACTATCACACTTCAAAACAAAGGGGCTCAGAAGAGTCCTGTGGAGCAAACGCCTCAGCCATTTCATTTAAATAACGTTGTTGGATACGATACAGTCCAATTAGATGTAATAAACTCACCAATGGTTAACATATTTTCTAAGTAGAGATGCAATGTCAGTGATATTTCTGAAGCTCCCCTAGCACCACCATATAGCCCTGCAGGGAACCTCTTTTATTTCCCTAAGCGTCTGTGTATAGTAGGTGTGTGGGGGAATCAATACAGCACAATATTATGATATTTTGTCTTGCAATATTGTATCGACACAAGAGCCAAGTAACGGCAAATACAAATCTTACTTTTTGTAGTAGGATAACAGAATCAGTTACTAGATCAGTCAACTGAATAGCAATTTTTTTTGGTGAGGTCAAATAAGATGGTGGTCAGCGGAGGACCAAAGATAGCAGCATCAGAAATGCATCTGTATTTAAATCAGACTGTTTTTTTTTTTTTTTTTTTTTAACAAAAAGAAATAAAAGACATGGGCTGCGTGTTCAGTACTCAGTAAGCAAAATCAGTAGGTGAGTGTGGCAGATATTTCCAAATTCTCAGTAGTCATCAAGTAATACATGAACGTTACCTGGATGACCTACTATATCAGGGGCCATTTTTAAGTAGGTGACCGAAGCACACTGTGCTGTCCCATAATTTAACTGGAGCTGTGGATGAATTCAAAGCGGAGGAAACATAAACGGTGGAAAGTGGTACATGGGCTGTGCTTATGTATATACTGCCGGTGAACTGCCGCTACAGGAGTTAGAGGTACCTCTGAGGCAGAAAAATAGTCAATTCCTCCCAATTTGTCTTCTCCGAGTTACAGCTCGACACAGTCTGAGTACATATTTAGACAAAAATGCAGGTGAGTGTCACAAAAAGTGAAAAAAAATCTAAATCTGTCAGTAAATGTGGCTTTTAAATGAATAGCGGGACTTTTCCAGTGGTGGTCTGACGTAGTATGTCCAAGATCGTGTGGATACTAAAAACTTGCGTCTTGAAACTGCCTACTAGTCTACCACTTGAGAAGTACGTACTGGCTCCATTTCAGTACCTACTGATTTAGAAGGCGATGGTTATGCAAGGTATGTCATATGTAAATAAAATACTCTGGGAAAGATTCGAAAATGAGGACTGGCCCCACCCATCACCATCCAGAGATAGTGTTAATCGATAATGGTGCAGCATCTGATTCAGTTCCACCTCAAAATCACGTATCCCTTAAGTCCCCAGAAGACACAATCACTGAGCAGAAACCAGCACCAAAAAACTCTTTATGCTTTCTGTTGTTTCACTGCTGTGCGAATAAGTTCTCCCGTGACCTGGATTTATCAAGGAAACACACATTTGATGGGAAACTAAACTAGATGCAATCAGCAAACAATGTGAAAGTTGTTTTTTCCTTAGCCTCTTGCTTGAGTTGTTTGTTGGCTTTGCCATCAACAAAGCAACAGTTATCTTCCTGATTGAATTTTCCTGTTCCACCTTAAATTGTGTAGCAGTTATTTTCTGGCACCAGCACCATTTATTGTAGAGGACAAAGAATGTGACTTGCGCTTTGTTGATTGATGTTAAATTAGCTCCACTGACCGAAAAACCAAACACTGTATACATTTACAAAGCTACCTTCTAATCTGAGGCAGCTAACAGAATAACACAGTCCATCATCTACGTTCATAAAGACCTGCGTTCATAAAACTGAGGCTTTTCTTACTTGCTCAAGACAGTAGAACCAGGAGCATATTTTCTTTACCATCACAGTTGTACTCAAGCTGTTCAGAGAAGCCTGATGTTGGAGAACCTTTGATTACAGCACAAAAGATTGCTTTAACTTGTGATACGAGGACATTAAGAGCAGTGGATTCCTATATAACTATAACAGCACATTACATCACAGTAAACTGTGATGTAGACACAAAAGCCACACAGGAGCAAACACTGCAGACCTCTTGCTAAATGTAGTACAAGAATGAAGGATTGCTGACAGAAATTATATTTGCAGTTGGAAAAATATAACAATCACAATATATCATAATATACACTATACTGCCAAAAGTATTGAATTAACATGTTCCAATCACATCCATTGCCACAGGGATATAAAACCAAGTGTCTAGGCATTCAGACTATGCCGAGTGTAAAGTTTGGTAGAGGGGGGATTATGGTGTGGGGTTGTTTTTCGGTTGTTTTTCGGGAACTCTTGATGCTTCAGCATACAAAGTGATTTTGGACAATTTCATACTCCTTACATTGTGGGAACAGTTTTAGGACCAGTGCACAAAGCAAGCTCCATAAAGACATGGAGGGGAGCGAGTTTGGTGTGGAAGAACTTGAGTGGCATGCACAGAGTCCTGATCTCATAGAACATCTTTGGGATTAAGTAGAGTGCAGACTGTGAGCCTTCTCGTCCAACATCAGTAACTGACCTCTTAAATAAGCTTCTGGAAGAACGGTCAAAAACTCCCATAAATACACTCCTTTCTGGAAAGCCTTCCCAGACGAGTTGAAGCTGTTATAGCTGCAAAACGTAGGCGGACATCATATTAAACCCTGTGGCTTAAGAATGGGATGCCACACATGTTCATGTGTGTATGAATGCAGACGAGCAAATACTTTCGCCAACATAGTGTATATGTTAACAAAATACTCAGCAACATGTATGTCTTTCTCACCCCTTGTGTATAACAGTAAAATGTGTCACACCAAAGAAAACTGCATTATTAATATCCCAGCCTAATGTAATGATTTAAAAAAATCACCAAGTAAAAATAAGAAGCATTTCTTTGCTCTGAACCACTTGGGGGCGTATCTGCTGAAGGCGCTGAAACCACATCCAATCGTGGGACAGTTGCAGTCTCTTCAGCATCATACATGACCAGAAAAATGGATGCTCTATCTAGCAGCTTTATTGGACCTCTGCAGCCACTGTAGCTGCTGGGCACTGACCTACCTGATGCTGATGCACTCCAGTTTAGTGTTATTGGAGGGGTCACGCTAAGCTCTGGTGCATCATCAAGCTTTCAGATTTGATTTCAGACCAACACAAAAAATCCTGTACACAGAAATGATGACAAATGTCAAACCCCACAGTCCAGTAGTACATAATTCACAGGCCGCCATGTGTTTAGAAACAAATCTTAAAGTTTACTTTACACAGACTTAAGAACAAATAAATCAATAAGAAGTGTGAAGAACTTTAAAAAAGGTCTGAAGAGTTTCCATTTAATGTAACTGTACTACATTAAAATGTGCACTGATGTGTATTTTCTACATGAATGAAACTTGTTTACTTGTTTTTCTTTTTTTTTCCCGGTACAGGTAAAACTTTAGCATCGGCCAATATCAGTAGCAACACTGTTTCTTCTTTAAAACATATTAGACTTTAAACTAGACTTTAATTGAAGCATTTCACTTAATGTGTGTGTCTAAAAGCAGACTCAAACAACACAACGTGACTGTGTATTGTTTCAGGATAGATTTGGTTTAGGACTGGATCAGATTTGCATATGACATTTAGGACAGACAGCCAGTCGCGTGAAACATGAAGAGGAGTTGAGCGTTTGTTTTTTTAAAGGAGGAAAATAAATCTGCTTAAACATGTGCATTTAAAACGACAACACTGGCTCTAGTTAAGTGTAATGAAAAAGTCTCCTGATGAGATTTGCTAAGATTATACATTCTTAGTCCAGCTTTCTGCAGTTATGTGCTGGCGCCCATGCGAAGACGGTGAAGAGGTGATTGGCTGATTCCAAATAAGTCTGCCAAATCATGTTAAATGTTTTATGCCATTATACACCTCTACACATCTACACACACTGTAGTCCACACTTTCACCCTGTTCTTCAATGATCAGGACCCCCAAAGGACCACCACAGAGCAGATATTATCTGTTTGGTGGGCCATTTTCAGCACTGCAGTGACACTGATTTGGTGGTGATGTGTTATTTATTGCTGGTGTTGTACTGATATGAGAGGATCAGACACTCACTGTCCACTCACTCTATTAGACAGCCCAACCTTGCTGGCCCAATGTATAGATGTAAGATCAGAGACAACAGCTCATCTGTTGCTACATAGTTTGTGTTGGTCATTCTCTAGTTCTTCATCAGGGGTCACAGGATGCTGCCCACAGGACACTGTTGGCTGGATGTTGCTGGTTGATGGACTACTATCAGTCCAGCAGCGACACTGAGGGTGTTTATAAAACTCCAGCAGCACTCTCTAACGTATCACCACCATGTCAGTGTCACTGCAGTGCTGGGAATGATCCACCTCCCTAATAGTGCCTGCTCTGTGGTGGTCCTGTGGGGGTCCTGACCATTAAGGAACAGGGTTAGAAGAGATGAACAATGTACGCAGTGAGTCAGATGGACTACATAGTGCTCCTATATGGTAAGTGGAGCTGATCAAATGAACAGTGTGTGTAGATCTAAGGAGGTAAAACAGTCAGTGTAAAATAAGCTTGACTCACTGTGATACTAATAATGTTCTGATTAACCAGATCTGTGTCTGAATAGCTGATTAATCTTTGTTTTTCAGTCTGTTTTGCTGGATTTTGTTCTGAGGTGTGATCTGGTCCTCATGATGATTCACATGCTAGTGGGACCATAAGCTAAAGATCAGCCAAGAAAGAGCATGAAATGTCATTGTTTCGCCATCTATTCTAAACCAGCCTAGACTGACGAACGCTGCCCCGAAGGAGGATCACCCATAAACCACTGACATCACAAGTTAATCCCTACTGCATCAGCCTACATGAGCCAGAATCATATAATTATTTATTAAAAGCCATATCACGAACCTCACTTATAACTGCATATCTACATTAGATGGGGTTAAGCAGAGTTAGTATTTGGCCTGCTAGCGTTCTAGCAACCTAACTGTTCACCTGTGACAAAACAACGAGAGTATAGTTTAGTATAGACTCCTCAGCCTCTTTTCCTGCATGAATTTGGGCAACTGAGATACTATAAAAGCTTGCACATTGTATCTTCTGCTGCTGGTGTTACTACAGCCACCAACCATGTAGCACACCATGACTGTATTTTGTCTGTCAGGACAGTTTATTAATACTAGCAATACAAACAGTGACTCTATGAACATCACTGTCATTGCTGACTTGAGAGGTGATACATGTCAGTATATTCTCAGGTGGGTTCTGGTGGGTAGTATGGTGGCTTGTCTGTGAAGCTGGGTTCTGTGCTCCTGTTGACTGTCTGTAGAACTGAACAATATTGCTGATGAATTAATTTTTTATCTTGTGTCCATTAAATACAGACACCATTGTCCATCTGAGTATAGGTTAATTAAATAGGCAGAATCTGGATTTGATCCTAATGTGATTCCTTCATCTTATAGATTTAGTGTGTAAATGTCCTGCAGCTCTTAATCTACCAGCTCCTTTGCTCTTTTCCAACAAAGCAACCTACGTGCGATCTGTTCACTTTTTTTTTCTTTTTTCAAATAAATGTTGTCCTGCTACTGGCTCACTGTGCAGCAGCCCCAGAAAGGAGAGACCACAGGAGGGTCTCTGTAAAGACTTAATGCTGTAAACAAGCTGAGCTGATGGTCTCTGTATTATGTGCTATTCCATGCTGGGTTTTGAGGTAGTTAGGTGGGTCGTGTAGCTGTTCATGACCTGCCTGTGTCAGCTAGCACTGAGAAGCAGCTCCTCTGCTGCTGTGTTCAATAAAAGAGCATTCAATTGTAGCACTAAGTTTACAGTCTCTAACTTGATGCAATTATTTTTATAAACATAAAATTATTATTTACGGATTGTGGATCTGAACTGTGTGATTGTAGGTTTTTAGTCACAGTCAACAAAGAGCTCATCAGACTATAATGCAGTGTGTCCACAAATGCACTTAACTAATCTGATCATAAGTGGATTTCTGTGATCATTTAATTATTCAAGTTGCCATGTAAACTGCTTATTCAGTTATTAAAAATCTGATTAAGAAATCAGAAGAACAGAGCTAGATTTTAGCTCAGTAATAAGATTTCTTAGCACATTTCTTTAGTACAAACCACAATACCTTAAATAAGCAAGCAGCATCTAACACAGCTATCATGAGATGGTAACAAAACACTTGAATTAACACTGAAACTGACTACATGCTTGACAAAACGAGGGATTTAAATATTATTTATCTTCTAGATTATCTATCTTTATATTTTCTCTAAAAGTGATTTGATTTTTAAAAAGGTTTCCTATTATTTTATTACCCAAGTGCCTGTAAACCTGTTGATAATCAGGTAACTGACAAAATCAGATTTTCTGCAGTTATTAAATTCATGCAGATGTCATCAATTTCATTGGCCTCATTCCTCGCTACCTCTCAGCCTACCTCTCAGCCTACATCTCAGCCAGACATGTTTATAAGTTATGTTGGTGGCAAAGTTAAAAATGGAAAAGATCAGACACAGATCCTATTTATATAAAAAAAAAAAATCAGCACTGCAATTTCCAGCTTGATGATGTGTTTATATCTGCTGTACAGAAATCTATTTAGATTAAAACAGTATTTCAAAGCACTGTATTTTGAACAGGTTGGTGAGGTTACAGTTATTCCCTTGTTGTATACATGTGTTTAAGACCAATACGAAAGCATTTAACAGAAAGCAACCCATTTAGACTTAAAGAGAAGTGCAATCATTTTATTTAAACATCTGCAAGTTTGATGTAAACAAATTCATTCAGAGTGGTTTAAAATGATGTTATTTCTTTAGAGAAATGCATTGACTGCACTGATGATAGAAACCAGGGAATACAAATATAGCATTGTATTCACTGTTAGATTTCTACTCTAGTGAATGGAAATAAGGGTTTTGTGACATCACAGAAATGCTGAATTCAATTTGGAAGTTTGCAATAATGGACTGTGTGGACAGGCGACTGAATGTTACAGTTGGTACAACTTTAAAAATGATTACATATTACTTTAAACATAGCGTTTTGGGCCCTTTAAGATGTGAACAAACTCATTCAGAGTGGTTAATTGTAAAATGCTACACTCTGTTCTACTGTCCAAAATCACCAGTGAACCTCTATGTGTATTCTGAGGTTTTGTATTTAGTACTAAGGGTAAAATAGTAGTGCTTACAATGAATTGCTTGAAATACATTTTAGTTCAAAACTTTATCACAAAGCTATTGTAAAGACATCAGTGTATTCATATCTATTTCATGGAACCATTTTTTTGAGAGAAAGCTTTGCGAGGTAACTGCAGTGATGATCTCACGAGTTTCCCTTGAATTAGCCTACAGGTGAAATAAAGTGAATGTACTTATACAATCTGTAGCGATATTTAAAATTAAATAAAAGGCATTCGTTGTGGTTTATTCTCTACTGTGTCCCTGTATCACCAACTATCTGAGCTGTATTGGTTCAAATAAAGCTGACTTGTGAAAAGTCGTGTATAAAATTAAGGCTATGGATGCAGGTTTTGGTCTGTGTTATGCCGGGCTCAATGCTGTCGCCTTCTTTGATACCTTTTTCATCTGTTTATTTTCTGAGGGGCCAGAGGCCAAATTCACTCCACTTCCCCATCCCAGTCTTTCAGTAGGACTCTAGGTGCGTCTGAAATCGCCTACTTGCCTACTACTCAGTAGTGAAATCAGTAGGCGAGCGTGGCTAGTATGTCCAAATACTCAGTATAATAATTGAGTAGTAGGTGAACGGTACCCAGATCACCTACTGAATCGGCAGCCATATTTATGTAGGCGAACACAGCATACTGCGCTATCCCATGATTCACCTGGAGCTGCGGATGAATTCAAAGCTGAGGGAAAAAAACGGGGAAAAGCGGAACATCAGCTGTGTGTATGTAGCTACGGCTAGTGAACTGCCGCTACAGAAGCTAGCGCTACTGCTGAGGTAAACAATGATTCAATTCTTCCTTCTCTGAGCTCCAGCTCGACACTGTCTGAGTACATATTCAGACAAAAATGCAGATCAGTGTCACAAAAAGCATCTAAATCTGTCAGTAAACGGAGCTTTTAAATGACTAACAGGACGTTTACGGTGGTGGTTTGACGTCTTGCGTCACAGGATGCTGGCAATATGGTGGACGTAGTACGTCCGAGCTAGTGTGGCTACTAAAACTCGCTTACTGAAATTACCTACTAGTCTGCTGCTCAAGCAGTACGTACTGACTAGTAGGCCATTTCGGACGTACCTTCTGTTTTGTGCTTTACTAGGAGCCTTAACAGAATTGCCTGATAAAATAAAATAACATATATAAATAGAGATTCAAATAGTTGAATCTCTATTAATCTCTAGATTGCTATATCTAAACAAACGAGTCTGTTTTTATTGTACTAAGTAAAAAGTACAGATTTTTCTTTTGAAGTGTAGTGAGTAGAAGTTAACAGAGAGCAGTAACAGAAAGAGATAATGGGTTTGGGATAAAGAGTGGTTGAAAAATAGTCGTGTAAAAATTAATCATGACCATTTGTTGTATAAAGCTGCACATGCATTGCTATACAGAGCTTGTTAAAAAATTGGTGGAGTTCTCCTTTAAGAGCGACCTGTTCGAATTGAAGTTTTTCCTATTTGGAGATTGTCCAGCCTGCAGAAATACATAACTTGGCCTTAAGTTGCCATGGCAATGCATCCCGGTAAAAGTGATTCACCATCGTCAACAAAGTCAGACGCGTTTTACATCCGACCCCAGCCTACGCATAAAGATACGCTGTTTTCTAGCACACACAACCGCTTAAACAGTTCACTGTGAGCTTTAAAACACTAACATGGAACATTATTGAGACTGGAGCCTCACAGTCAGCAGATTAACAAGCAGCCCTAAAGACTCAGACACGACGGTAGGACCTTAAATCATCACACAGTGACTAAAGTGCCATCTACTGTTTAAATATCTCCATCGCAGGACTAATGAGAAGATCTGCTTTGACACGGGTGCCTTTATAAATACAGCTGAGAGTCAGAACTACTTCCATATTTAATCAGGAGCCCATCAAGCGTAATGAACCTACACTACTGGTCAAAGGTTTTAGAACAGTTCTTAAAGCGTACTTAAACCTTTGACTGGTAGCGTTCTAATACTGTTGACCAGTATTGTTCTTAAACCTTTGACTGGTAGTGTTCTAATACCGTTGACCGGAAGTGTTATTAAACGTTTGACTGGTAGTGTTCTAATACCATTGACCGGTAGTGTTATTAAACCTTTGACTGGTAGTGTTCTAATACTGTTGACCGGTAGTGTTCCTAAACCTTTGACTGTTAGTGTTCTAATACTGTTGACCGGTAGTGTTCCTAAACCTTTGACTGGTAGTGTACTAATACTGTTGACCGGTAGTGTTCCTAAACCTTTGACTGGTAGTGTACTAATACTGTTGACCGGTAGTGTTCCTAAACCTTTGACTGGTAGTGTTCTAATACTGTTGACCGGTAGTGTTCTAAACAGTTGACCGGTAGTGTCCCTAAACCTTTGACCGGTAGTGTCCCTAGACCTTTGACCGGTAGTGTACTAAAACGTTTGGTTGGTAGTGTTATTAAACCTTTGACTGGTAGTGTTCTAATACTGTTGACCAGTAGTGTTATTAGACCTTTGACTGGTAATGATCTAAAACGGTTGACCGGTATTGTTCTTAAACCTTTGACTGGTATTGTTCTAATACCATTGACCGGTAGTGTTATTAAACCTTTGACTGGTAGTGTTCTAATACTGATGACCGGTAGTGTTCCTAAACCTTTGACTGGTAGTGTTCTAATACTGTTGACCGGTAGTGTTCCTAAACCTTTGACTGGTAGTGTACTAATACTGTTGACCGGTAGTGTTCCTAAACCTTTGACTGGTAGTGTACTAATACTGTTGACCGGTAGTGTTCCTAAACCTTTGACTGGTAGTGTTCTAATACTGTTGACCGGTAGTGTTCTAAACAGTTGACCGGTAGTGTCCCTAAACCTTTGACCGGTAGTGTCCCTAGACCTTTGACCGGTAGTGTACTAAAACGTTTGGTTGGTAGTGTTATTAAACCTTTGACTGGTAGTGTTCTAATACTGTTGACCAGTAGTGTTATTAGACCTTTGACTGGTAATGATCTAAAACGGTTGACCGGTATTGTTCTTAAACCTTTGACTGGTATTGTTCTAATACCATTGACCGGTAGTGTTATTAAACCTTTGACTGGTAGTGTTCTAATACTGATGACCGGTAGTGTACTAAAACGTTTGGTTGGTAGTGTTGTTAAACCTTTGACTGGTAGTGTTCTTAAGCCTTTGACTAGTAGTGTACTAATACGGTTGACCAGTAGTGTTCTAATACTGTTGCCCGAGAGTGTTCTTAAACCTTTGACTAGTAGTGATCTAAGACTTTAGTAATGTATTTATAAACAATAAACACTGTTTTTATAAGTATTTATAGTCAAAAACATAAATGCACATATACAAATTTTGACCCAGTGTGAAAATTTTAATAGTCTTTACGAAAAAGACGCTACAAAGTATCTCTCACACTTCTCATAACAATACCAGTAGGTCCACTGCTTCACCGAGCAACCCAAGTAATGTACAGTATTAACATATTACACACAGTACAGCATCATGTTAGGCACAAGGTGGAGGGGAGACGTGTTTGCTGCATTCGTACCCAGCATCCACTATATTCCGAAGGTCCGTTACAGATATGACCGTGGTCTGGGGTCAGGTCCTCATCAATACCACATAATTTACCGCATTATTCTGATCAGAGCATCTGCATATTCCACTCAGGTCTGTTAGGACCTTCTGCAATGGCTTTTTTGTTTGGATCTAACTGCACTGAGATGACATCCCAGCAGATAAGAACCCCATCACTAGGGCTCTCTGTAGCTCATCTGTAACTGTACAATAACATCATTGTAACATGCTTCCCCGTGATTCACTTAACTTACTGGCATGGATAAATTACTTCTCTTTTTCCGTTACTAGCCCAAACCCCCTTTTTTAAGCCTCCTCATTGCTCTCCTCACTGCAGCAGAGGGTACACACAGTCGAAGTGGCCCAGGTTACGGCAGGACTGAAGCCAGCGCTGGACGTTGGCCGGGGCGGACGCGGCCTGGCCGGCCCGGAGGAGGCAGCACGCGCAGACGATGTCGGCCAGTGTGAGCTCCTGGCCCAGCAACCAGGGCGAGCGGCCCAGGGCGCTGTTGAGTGAGCGCAGTACGGCCATCCGCTCCTTACTGCCCCCTTCGGCCAGCTGGAAAATGGCCGTGTCCACCCAGGAGTCGACCTGAGTGGCAATGACCGCGTCCTGGGGCTCGGCGGCCAGCAGGCGGAATAGGAAGCGGGCCACGTTGGCCTCACCCTCAATGGGGCACATGGTCTGGGTGTTGAACTTCATCTGGAGTTTTGGCACTGCACAGGGAGAAATGACAGATGTCAGACTTACAGGTGAGTAAAAGAATAGAAGCATCAAGCCAGCTCATATTAACACACTGGCCACTCATTACAAACCCCCAAGTACAACGCAGTGAGCATCAGCCATACACTTCTCAAAGCTCCAGAAAAGCTAAACCTGTGTTTTCTTTTTAATTAAGTTGATGTTGTTCCTCTGCTTCTACAGTAAACATTTACAAAGCATGTTTTATGAATGTCTTCCCAAAGACTGATACATATCTGCTGTATTTCACCACATTGCTCTCCTCTCCACGTAAACTGGGCAGCTCTAATCTTAGTTAATGCTTCTGTAAGCATCTCCTAAACCTAATTAATCACAAGGCTGATGTCACTAGCCCTGCCCACACAAAATAGTTTCAGAGTTAGTTTTGGTGAGCTAAAGCTAACCCAGTGTGACTAAAAGCTAGACCACCTGTCTGTGTATATATATATATATATATATATATATATATATATATAGGAGTAGTTAATGAATAAATAATATTATTATATAATAATACGCATATATACACTACCACATCTGACCAGTAGTGTTCTTAAACCTTTAATTGGTAGTGTGTATGTGCGTATGTATGTGTGTATATATATATATATAAACACTACTATATATTGGAGTAGTTAATAAATAAATAATATTATTATATAATAATCATACATATATACACACACACACATATATACACACTACCACTTTTGACTTGTCATGTACCAGCCTTCTCCTTACAATCTAACAGTTATCAAAGATTTAACCAACATACGTTTTATTGAGAAGAAGCCGCAGCCATTGGCATCAATCTCAATGGCAAGACATGGCATTTATGGTTTCTTATTAATCCTATGTTGTTTAAACACTGTATTTATTATTAAGCATTATGAGTGAAATGTTGTTCTTTTCACTTTTACTTTATACTTTACTAAAAAATAAATTGTGTATAACTTGTCAATTAAACGTTGTGGCCAGATTGGCATGTTTGGGTGAAAATGTTAACTTCATCTTCAACAAGGAAAGATTTAACCAGCTGATAACTGTAACTGACAACAGACTTTTTGTACTTAGTAACAATTAGGTGTTTTATTAAGAAGTTTTTTATATCAAAATTATTTTTATTATTTTTTTGACATTTCCATCACAGTCTCCACGGCAAACACAACTATATCAGCAAAATGCTGCTTTAATGCTGTGAATCTCAGCAGTTTCACAAGGTTTATTAAAGGCGGCAGCAGCAACAAGTGGGTATGTGAAGTATGTGGGTTTGAGCAGTCAGCTGTTATATGACTATGCAAAACAATGATCTAAAGAATCACTTATGTTCAGACGCTGTATGAATGGGTCAAATCGTCCATATAAAACATCCTCATCAGAACTTTAACAGACAGAATACAAAACAACTTGCACGTTTGAAACACTACAAATGATTCATCTTTTGAGCCGCTACGGATTTATATCTTTTTGCTTTTTTAAGCGGCTGTTAACCGTTCCCGCCCAGTTCCATCAGCATGCAGTGCTAACGGCATGTGTGGCTGCGGCATGCAGTGAGGAAATGATAATGCTCTGATCTCGCTTTAAGCAAGTAGAAGAAAAGCCTTTACATTCCTTTGTGTCAAACTGTGCCTTTAAATCCAGATGACATCAGGACTCATTTTCAGTATTAATCACAGACTTCAAGGACAAGCAACCCGGATCGATTGCCACCAAGCTTTGAACTGCTGCCAAGATGAAAACTGAAGACTTGATTAGCCTCCAAGAATAAAACCCTTACATGGTAACCTTAGCAACAACATCCTCACTCTCGGACTCTCTTACCGTCTTTCCATATAAGCGTGAAGCCCAGCTGGAAGCGATGACGAGTGTAGCTCTCGGTGTGGCGGGGTCCCAGGCACGAGAGCAGTTGAGGGGGCACGCTAGAGACTGAGGAGTGCACATGCACTGAGGAGAGCACGCGGTATCGCTGGCATAGTAGCCCGTGCAGCACCAGCAGCGAGAGTGGCGGACTGGCCGGGTTGGCATTGATCACGATGTCCCTCAGAGCACCCAGATCCTGCAACAACACAACAGCTCGGCTTTCAACCTCAGACGGATTTCAGTTAGGAAGGTAAGTAAAGGTACAGCTGGGCGACGTGACACTATGTTTCTGTGATAAATTCCTTCATCATATGTTTTCCTGAACAGATCATCCAAACCAAAATTTAATTAATAATAAAAATTATAATACCTACCACCTTTTCCCACTCTTATATAATTTGTGTGTGTGTACATGCGCATACATATATCAGAGTTAATTTCTGGGTGGAAATGCTGATAATGTTAGAATGGGTATGATATATATGGTTGGTGTGATTATAATTGTATAGATATAATGAGTGTTGACCAGGGTGTGCTGGGTGAAAGATGAAACATGTTCTACTGATACATAATCTGTAAACAGATTTTTCCAGTGAGTTATGGTAATAGATTTTCTTGATTTCCAGTTAATTTTAAAAAACATGTAAGCTAAAAACAACTGAGCCAAGGTCTAAACTAAAGCTACTCTCTCCGCTGACCACAAACAACTGAGCAAGCAACATTTTATTATTTATTACTATTGATGTTGAATTTCATTAAGCTATTTATGAAATGTTGTGATACATTTCTTCTCTTTCTGCTAAAAGCTAAAAGTGCTGCTCTCTGCCCTTTACAGCAGAAAACCTTGGCACGATCGGTACTGTTAAACACAGCAACACGTATAATACATTTTAGACCAGAATTTTTATTATAAAGGGCTCCATAAGAGGCCTGTGCACTGACAAGAACCTGGCGATACAATACGAATTATGATACAGCAGTCATGATTCAATATATTGTGATTTTTTAAAATCCTACTATAAAAACACGCCACTATATACACAGATTTACCAGTGTTTACAATAGCATCGCGCCCTTGTGCTGCTTGTTAATGATGGAGCGGAGCTGAAAATGGATTACAGCACTGCCATCTACTGATCAGTTTATCAGCTGGGTCAGGTCTGATGAGTCAAGGACTGCTTGAAACTATGGTTGAGATTCAAGGCAATTTAAAAATTAAATATTGTTAAACATCAATACATATCATTATCTATGTAATTCTACAGTTGCATGTATTTATTTATTTACAGATTTCTTTCCTTAGTAAGTAGGGAATATGAGTTACACGTCATAGTGGATTAGACGTGGAAAACTGGACAACAGCCATGTTCTATTTAGAGTAGAGGGATTAATTTATATTTAGTATCAGTAACTGTAATCTGTAGGTCATTTAGAAATTAAACAAATTTCTAATTTTGCTGTATAACTGTGTTATCAGTCACTGAACAGAAACAACGTCTCACAGGAAGATAAACGTTTTGTCTAGTAGAACCTGAGCGAGTCTTTGGTTTGGCATTTCACATTCGGTCTATTCTACTGCTCTTTAGTGTTACCTGCTCAGATTTGAAAGCCCACCTTGACCAACAGTTTGTTAGAATTACAATGCTGTTGCCACCTCATTAGCAAAGACTGGAGGAAGAAATACAGAAATACATGAATGAAGAAACAAATAAGGCAAAAAAATAAAATAGTAATTTATTTATTTAAGTATTGCTATTCATACAAACTAACCCACTGGGTTTCACAAGTCTTTGTCCCATTTATTTATTTATTTTATTTTTTGTATCAAATATATTTGTTTAGTCGATTATGTTATTTTTGCTTTCCTTTATTTGTTCATTCACTCGTATGTTCTGTTGTTATTTTGGCACACATCATAAATCATCCTCCATAAAATTCAGCATAATAAGAGTAATCATGCATCAAAACATGCAGAAGTGTGTTCAGTGTGTTAACTTATTTTCAACAACACCTTTTGACATTTGACCAAATGAATCCAAACTTTTACTTACTGTTTTATCTACAACTATCTAGTTTCATTTTTATGAAAACAGTATGTATTTCGTGTGATGCTTTATAACCCATCCTGATAGCTATTAGTGGAACGCCTCATTTGCTTAACAGCACAAGATCATCCTGTTGAACCTGTTTTCATAACGAGCATCTGCTTAACACAGGTCTCTCCGGACTAGGCTTGTGTTGAGTTTGTGAAGCTGCTTCAGAATTACATAAAGAAGAATAATAGACAGACAGATAAAGTTTAAAAATGAATGTTAAACATGTACACCAAAATAAAAGTCAGTGAGAGACTCTTAACTCACCTTGCCGAGAAGGCTGTCCAAGTCAGCTGTGCCCGTGAAGGCAGCAACCGCAGGACTGTGTGACAGAGTTGTGGCATCCAGGTCTGCGTCGGGAGTAGTGACTGTCTTGGCCAGGCCGTCCACCGCAGCTTTCAGCTCATACAGTTTACGCATAATCTCGTCCTGACGAGCCTCCAGTGCTTTAAGAGCGGGATCCACCTCCCCATTCTGAGAGAGAGAGAGAGAAAGAGAGAGAGAGAGAGAGAGAACAAAAGAGAAACAGAAAGGGATACACACCCAATAAAAAAGAGCAAGACACAGATAAGACAGATGAGAAGTATAAATAGGTGTGCAGTAAAAAGCATGCAGGTGCAGTGTCAACTAACACAGGAGCTATTAATGCTTAACAGACAGTAATACTGTTCTAGATCATGTTATCATGGTATACAAGTAATTTGTAAATATTTGTTAAATATGTTAATACAGAAATCTGGACAATCTATAAAGTTTTTTAGAACTGAAATTTTTATGATGATTATAATTCTATTTACTCAGTTACATGCATTTAAGTCCATTATTAATTTATTTACTTGGAATCTACTTTATACTCAGTTACACTTCAGTCATTAAAGGGAAATTACACCTCATCATAACTACTGTAAACCAATATTACAGGCATGAGGCAGCGTGTTCTTCATTTCATGCATTTGCTTTTGGTTAGGTATAATAACTACATAATAACTTTCTGACCTCTCTTCATTCCAGTAACCATCTGTTTCTGTTACTGTGCCTGGAAATTAAACTTTAAGTGAGATTAGTAGGACTCAGGAAAGTGCTGTAATTTGAGTGATTACCAATGAGATCCGGTTTTAGGGGCAGTCGTGGGCTGGAGGTTAGGAACCAGCCTTGTGACCAGGTTCGATCCCATGAACTGACAGGACACGACTGAAGGTCCCCTCGAGAAAAACACCTAACCCCTGATTCCGCTGTGGTAGGGCTGCCCACCGCTCCAGGCAATGTGCTCACTGCCCCCTAGTGTGTCTATTCAGAGCTTTCTCTCTCACCAAATACTTGTTCGGATTTTGAGATACTAGATTAAATGGCACAGCAGAACTTTCCTGTTCCAGCATAAATGGTGCAGCAGTTAATGCTATCAGCCAAAAATAGAGCTTGATTTGATTCAATCCTCAAATTCATGACAAGTCTACTGGAATCCACAATGTTTTTGGTGATGGCTGAATTAGAAAGATCTCAAAAGCACCTCTCGCAAGGCAGTGCGCTTTCTGGACAGTTGGGTAATATTTGTTGAGTTGAACGAACCCATCATTACGAGCCAAATGCTCTTCTATATGCCGCTCAGCTGCACAGCGTGTTATTGTTGGGACGTGTTTGTACATCTGTATGATAATGTTTCAATCAGGGCTACGTTGGGTAAATTTGGGGACACTTCAGAGATGCTTGATTCCATATGAATCAAGCAATCAAATCCAGAAACAGGGTCTGATATCAGATTAATAAGCTCTGGTTGTCCTGTATTTGTACATCATTTAGAAAAGCACTCAGAGCTGAAACATCCACAAGTTCTAGGGAATGTACATAAAAATATTACAGAAACTAAACTAAATTCTAAACATACCCTGTTTTAACATATAGGCTGCATCCCAGCAAACACACAAAGTTGTCACAACATTGTTTACTTTCTTACAACATTGCATCATTGCTGGTGGTGCTTTATACACTGGCAACTTAGTTCCATGTAGATATTATAGAACGTATGGAGGATTCTAGAAGCTTGTGACAACATACTGACAACGTTGCCACTATGTTGTCACAACGTTGTCACATAATATTGTCTGAGGAGTTACATTTCAACACTGTGACAAAGCTGTGAGCACCAAAACAGCAGGTAATCACAACGTAACCGTGTTTGCTGAGAGGGACTGAGGGCTGAATGGGACACATTAAAACATCGTTGACATATGACGTCAAATTAAGGGGACTTTGGTTTTTATACAATGTTCCCTTTAAATGCATCAGACGTCCAGTTCCCATCACCACCACTGTGAGCAGTTCAGAAGGCTTTATCTAGCCGGATTTTAATGGTACACCTCTTTAATATTAATTCTTTCAGCCCAGAAATGATGTTCGGTTCGGAAGCACGAAAATGTTTAATCACAGCTCTGTTTGTTACCTCAGATCTTTACGGCTAGTCTGCGTAGACAGCTGCGCAGACATGAACATAACGAACACAAACTAAGCGCCGTCGGCATGTATCAGTTGCATCAGCCGGAGCTTCGCGATCACCGCTACAGATAAAGCGTGCTATCACCCGGACAGCTGTCCCTCGGTCGCGGCTGCTCTAACGGGACAGTAACTGAGTGGACAGTCGCTCTGCGGACACATAACGTTAAGTGTGTACGGAGGGATTTACCTGGAGCGCGTGGTCGCCGCAGCCGCTCGCCTGCTGCGCGTGGACGTTCGGTACCGTGTACATGCACGTCGGCAAATCAACCTTTAGGTCTCTGCCGCAGACGGGCTTTACCTGGTACATGGACATGATGCTCCCGGTTAAAAAACTAAACAAACGAAGAGGTTTGTGGTCTTTTTCTCGACAGCCCGTCTGTAGCGGCGAGCTTACGCGCTCCAGAGGAAAGAGGCCGTGGCCCTGACGTCATCTCCGCTCAACGCAAAAGTCTCCGTTAATTAGTGTCAATTTTAATAATGTATTTAATAAATAATAATTATTTTGCTTCATTTGCAGAGAAGAAATTGTGTGCAGTTTTTTAAAAGTCCCAGATATTGACTTTGTTAAATTACCAGATTAAATAAAAAAAATAAATGTGTTTTATTTCTAACAAAGTTAATCTTGTTCTTCTGGTCTAGCAGTGTGCATGTACAGAGTGTGTCTTATAAACAGCTTACCCAAGCCTAATACATTCCTGCTGTATTTCACCATATTTCTCTCTTCTCTATACAAACTGGGTGGTCCTTATTCTGGGGAAGACTTGTGTAAGCATTGCCTAACCAATCACACGACTAATCTTACTTGCCCTGCCCACATAAAACAGTTTCAGAGTTAGACTAAGCATGCTAAAGTTAACACAGCTTAACTACAAGCAAGCAAGCAAGCCTGACCCCCTCTCTGCAGCTGTTCATAGGTTTATCCATACATCAGCATTCTTTGTTTGTGTGTTTGTCTGCACGTCTGTTCAGCTGCGACCTTGTTTGTCCAGTTAATGTCACATAAAAGCTGGAAAACAGTGTTAGTTCTGTATAAGAGGTGGAGCAAATTAAAGGTGTTGGACAGAGAGCTGTAAATCAAGCTGCTCATTAGCCACACCCACACAGTTCTTCTAGTTTTCATTTATACTCTGGTCTTATTCAAATATTAATTATGTTTTACTCTTTTGTTCCCTGGAGCTTCCCTACAGGTCATTGTAGCAAAGTCAGTCCACACAATGGCCATATTTGACAACGTCACAGCTGGTCATTTCTACTGATGTAAGACTCCGAGCTCTTTGTGTGGGGAAAGACCAATAAAATGAAAACTGAAAGTCCTATTAACATTTCAAATACATATTTAAAATCACTGAAACAATCTGAGAGAAACAGCATGAACCTTTTGTTGCATTTAGCTAAAATAACATGCAAAACCCCACATTCTCCTAACAGCTTGGCTCCTGTGCATGTGCAGGTCTTCTGGTCGAGGAAGGCTTAAACAGCAAGCTGACTTATTTTATTGTAGGGCAGGACTTTCCCCATAACCCCACCATGTTGGGTGTTACAAGCTTTCCCCATTCATGTATAACCATTGACTGGTTTCCTAATTAATAAGGTCTCTTGTTAACGTCAACCTTGTTTATGGCATTAGATACCTTTGACACAATCTATTGTGTCTTCCATAAGACAAAATTCTTGATTCTTCATAAGCTTTGACTAAAATGGTGGCGACTAAATGCTCTATCAGGGTTCACTGTGTTCCATCAGGCAGGACAAATGATTCTTACCAATAATACCTGAGCAGGTTCTATCACTGACCAATCATAGAGTGAAGACACTTGTCATAATCTCTGCTCCTGTTGGCATGTAACGTGTGTCAGCACACAACCTCCTGTCATCGTATGGCTTTACTTTTACTTTTGGTTTTTATAGAGGTTGTAAAATAATCATGTATGGGTTGTTGCAGCTGTTTTGTGCTGGCAACCCATGTTCATGTTCATGTTAACACAAATGTGTTCTAATGAATTGTGCTGTTTTCTAGAGTTTGTAAACTCACTGCTATGCTGTGCTATGTAGAAATTGTGTTTTGCACCCAGTAGATTTTAACCTCCGCATTTAACCCATCTGTGCAGTGAAACACCCCCACACACACTAGGGGGCAGTAAGCACACTAGCCTGGAGCGGTGGCAACCTTATCCACAGCGCCCGGGGAGCAGTTGGGTGTTTCATGCCTTGTTCAAGGGCACTTCAGTTGTGTCCTCTCGTTTTGTGGGATCAAACAGGCAACATTCCAGACCCAATGCTGGTTCTTTAACCTCCAGCCCACAACTGCCCCCATTTGATGATGGGGCCATGTACATGGACCCACCCACACACACACACACACCTTTACACACTGGGTAGAAGCACTTATACACAGGTTTATTTTAATGACCCACTTCTGTTTTCTGGTGCCGACTGGATCTGAAAACCAGACCATGCTGATGTTAGTCCCCTGTACAAAAAGTCAAAGAGCAAGTTTTAAGGACCAGAGCTGGACTCGCTACCTATGATTGCTGGATCTGGGCCTGTAAAATTGAATTTAGTGCATGCCAAGCACACAGACTCTAAAGAAGGAAATCTAAAGTTGAGATTTCAAATATTTTGAGCTTTGTTTAAATAATAATAAGTTATTTTTATTGAAAAAATATTAACATTTTTTTTCCCTCAGTGCATCAGACAGACATATTCTCAGAATATTCTAAATGTGTTAGGAATGTGTTGCTTTGTGACATTACAGTACATAGTATTCAACCATCACCACTTCTTTAAGCTCTGAATACTTGCTCCAGCTTATGTGGCTGTTTGAGCCTGTAGGTGTGGATGTGAGGCAGATAAAGACGGTAGATGGAGAAGTAGTTTCTGTTCTATGTACTTACTTGCTACAGTCATTTTTTCACCTTTTCAGCATTAAATACATGTTCAGTTCCTCATAGAGTTAGATATTCAGTTTACTTCATTAAAGAAAAACTTGGCATCAATATTTTTGGCTTATCGATTTCTGGTTATTATTTTATAAACCAATTCTCAAAAACAAGCATCAGGATTCACTCAAACTCCTAAAGAAAACTATAGTTACACTACATGTGTGGTGGCTACGGTGGGTTTCTGTGTTCCTCAAAATGAATTTTACTTTGTATTGGGTTTTAAGTTAGATTTTCAGTTCTGCAGTCTAACAGGTAAGTTAAGCTACCCTGCCTGCTTTATGATTGGCTAGTTTGAATGCTCTATTGCATGTTCTTATTGGCCAGTTCGAATTAGCCTTTAGTAATCTAATTTGCTAGTTGAAAGGTGTCTTATGAGCTCTGATTGGCTAGTCACATTTTCAGTCTTGTGATTTAATTGATTGTTCCATACTGTGATCTGATTGGATAATAGAGTTTTTCTCTGCTGTCCAGTTGGCTAGTTAAATTTTCCCTCCTGAACTCTTGTTTACAGGCAAAACTCTATAGGCTACTTAATTGCTTCTGATCTGACTTGGTATCAGTGTGTCCTCTCATTTTACTCAAACACAATTTTTCTAACTTGTTAAAAAAAGAAATAGCTTAGCTGGAGAAAAGGGGTTAGATGGAGATGTGCACTGTGATTAATGTGCCTTAGTTACAAACTTTAATTAGGACAACTTAATCAAGAGAAAACTGAAGAACTGATTCTTGCTACTAAAACTCAGAGAAGAAATTCTTTAGCTACTAATATCAAACCTGAAATACAAAACTTGGGAGTTCTGTTCCATTTTCTATCTCAGAGTGATGCAGAAAAACTTGTTACTGTAATGCTCTTCTTACTGGAGTTCCTAAGAAAACAATCCATCCCCTATACGACTCGCACAGATCACAGTAGCTCAGATCCTAAAAAAAACAAGAAACAGAGTTCATTTCAGTCCTGTTTTAGAGCTGCACTGGCTCCCTGTATCTGTTAGAATAGACTTTAATATGCTGCACTCGTCTATAGAGCTCTAAATAATCTAGCACATGCTTACATCACAGAACGTCTCTCTGTTTATGTTCCAACTTGAGATCTTAGATCTGCAGACACTGAATCTCTTTAACTTAGCACTTAATTAAAACTCATATTAGTACTTTTTAATTTAATGCTAAATTTGAATTTTGTTTTTGGCTTATTAAGCATCTGTTTTTACCATTATTGATTAAAAAACTGTCTGTAAAGCACTTTGCGCTGCCACTGGTATGAAAAGTGCTCTTAAAATAAAGTTTATTATTATTATTATTATTATTATTATTATTATTATTATTATTATTATCATTATTATTATTTTTAATATTGTTATCTTCTTTCAATAGCTAGTGCAGCTGGACAGCTCTATTATAATACGGTGCATACATGTTTTCTTGATCTTTCTGTTTAAAGATAATCTTTTACTGATATGCTTAGTCAATCAATCAATCATAGTTATCTTGCTGTGGTCTCATGTCCACTAGAGGGCAGTCAGTTACAACCTTTGAATCCACATATCAGCATGAGAAGAGACTAACAGTCATTTTCACCTGTGTCACTTATCATCTTCCTACTGATGTCCTAATTAACACAAAATCAATAAAGTTTCTGTTTTTGGAGCCACTGCTAAGTTCCTATACTGGGTTTCCACAGGTCATGGAATTTCTGGAATATCATAGACTTTTAAAATTGGGCCACTAGATGGAATATGAGGAAATGTTCATATCCTTTCAGGAGTTTCACACATTGTTTGAGTGGTTGTGTTTACTTGATTTTTTTCCACCCCAATTGTACTATATTATACCTGTACTTGGTACAGAAGGCTAACATGCCAGGGAAATATACATTTTCAGAAATAATGGCGCTTTTAATGAATTCATTTGAATATAAATGATTGTGGCTGGTTTTTGTCTGCTCATCACAAATACATGGTCTGCTAGTCCTTCATTATAGTTCATAGAAGTTTAGACTAACAATAGAAACTCTGCTTCCCACAGTTACATGACTTGCATAATATTTTCACCATAGTTGCCAAATAATAAGTTTATATTATATACAGTCATATGCAAATGTTGAGTGCATATGATATTTCTAAGTGAAAGTATCTAAACGACTGTTGAATGCTTTGTGGTTGACTTTGTTTCTTTTTTTCTTGAGATGTTAAATTCATCAAATGAACTCCTTTTCACTTTGGAAATCAAGCAGCACATGCATTTTCAGGGCTCAAGCTTAAACATACCACTATCAGATTTCTTAGGCTTTCTTAGGCTTAGGGTTAGAGTTAACCTATATAAGACTGTCTAAATCAGTGTGTGACCCTTGATTTGTTGTTCACGCCTTGATGTTCATGTTTATATGATCTTATACAAACTTTTTACTAGCAAGTTAGATCACGTTAGGTCATCAGTGATAACTGTAGTGCAGTAGTGATGTTGCTGTGTTGGATCAGAACCTAATTTGGAATTTGGTATCAATTTCTGTGGGCGTGTTTAGGCATATTGAGCCTAGATAGTCATTCCAGTGCATGTCCATGTGGTATCAGCGTTCTGTATAGGGACAGTGGCTGTTCCGTCAGCACACCTGTGATCTGTCCTGCAGCCAAAGCTCTGTGTGTGCTCTTTTACTGCTGAGCCTTGAGATCTGTGTATATGGGAGTGTGTGTTTCGGTGTCTCTGTTGTGATCTGATGAGCTAAAGCTCAGATGAGCATCGGGGGCTGACTGATTGATCATGGCACTTAAAAATGCAGTGTTTATGACCTGATCAATTTAGAAAGACCACCCTTCAATTTATATATATATATATATATATATATATATATATATGTGTGTGTGTGTGTGTGTGTGTGTGTGTGTGTTTCCACTGATATCACCAATATCTAGAACCTTTGTCGTCAAAATTAATGGGATTTTGGCAACACCTTATACTATCTTATCAAGTTATCTTTGACCTCATGAACCCACACTCTCCTTGACAGTCATATCAATTCTGTAGTTAAGGCCGATTTTTTCCATCAGCATAATATTGACTGGTTACCTATTACGTTCTGTGTTCAGTACAAGGTTCTTCTTATTACATATAATACTCTACGTGTCTTGGGTTCTCATTATCTGGTTGAGCTTCTTTTCCATCCCATACCTTAAGATAAAGTGTAATTTAGGCCTTCATCAAGTTCCACCTCACCCCCTTCCTTTCATGTGAATATATATTAAAGCTCTTGTTTTTACTGTATGATTTAATACCTATAATGTCCTTTTGTTATTAATTGTCTGCTTCCTGTGGAATAAGTTCATGTTCTTTGATTGTAAAGCATCTCTGAGCTGGGGAAAAGTGATTTTGGTCAAAATCCAAGTAATCCCAGTTACAAATTTATGTCATGGACTCATTGGCCTATGAAATATGTCCAGTTTTGGTGTTCTAGTCTTTTCTTGGTAATGACTTCTTAACAGTTTCCATCCTTTCAGACTCACAATGTTGGGTTCTCAATGTATTTAACATAAATTTGGTGCATAGAGTGTGTTTATTTGAAACCCCATATTAAATGCTCATACTCGTTGGCCATTTTATCAGAAATACCTACCATATAGGTGCACATTGTAGGTATAGAATTACAAACTGTAGGCCATCCAGTGCTGCGCAGTTTGTCAACCCACTTTCTACTCTGTCTATCAGTGGAAAAGGACCACCCTATAGGACCACACCTGACCAGATATGATTTGGGTGGTGGATCATTCTGAGCACTGCAGTGACAACAATATGTCATCTGTACAGGTATTAGATACAGCAGTTTACGCACTGCTGTCACTGCTGGCTCAGGAATGGTCCGCCAACCAAAAACATCCAGCCGACAGTGGTCCTGTGGTCAGAAAATGACCCCTGATGAAAGGCTACAGGATGACAAGCACAAATTGTGCATGGAAAAAGATGAGCTATCTGCAAGTGGAGCAACAAGGTTGGCGTGTAAAAGAGTTGACAGCAGGTGTACACAGTATAAACACTTGATCAGCTCTGCTGTGTCTTATACACAGGGCTCACTACCATCTTAGTGCCACTGCTCTAGTGAAAATGATCCACCACACAACTAATGTCTGGTCAGCAAGGGACTGTTTCCACCCATATATGGGGTACAGGTCAGCTGATAAATTGTACAGTAATAGATGGACTGCAGCCAGTGACTGTAAACGTACAAAGTGCACCAGTATGGTAGGGATTTCTGATCAAATGGCCGAAGAGTATAAGTATTTAATGTGGTGTTTCAGTTATTTTAAACATCCTCTGTATTTCAACATGGATTTATGTAAATGTGAAACTGAAAGAAGTGAAAAAAGACAGGAATGTACACACACAGGCATCGTCCAGGTAAGTAGCGATAGTGTGATAGAGATTAGGTTGTTTCAATCACTTCATATTAATAATAATAATAACCTTTATTTATAGAGCACTTCAGTACACTTACCACTAGCAATGGTTTATGATGTGTAATAAACAGTAGACTGGACAGATTAGCTGCTTAACCAACATAAGACTTTCAAGTGCAGTGCTGAGACCCTTCATCTAATTCATTTACAGTCGAAACAGCTGTGAAGTAAAAAGTATTCATTTTCATTATCAGAAAAAAAGTTATGAACATATATTTATCATAGAATCACACAGAAATCTCAGCAAACTAATTTAATATATACTCTTTCTTAATTTCAGAACACAGCAATAAAACACAACAAGGCACAACATATATTTCCATCCAGTGTTGTATCGATTTTTGACTGAGATGTATTGACGACAGAAGAGTCGAACCACTCGGTAAAGTCTTCTCCAGCACATCACAGTGGGGTTAAGGTCAGGACTCGTGTGAAAATCATGATTGCCAATGCTGAACCACTCTTACACAGTTGGAGCCAGATGAATCTCTGCATTGTTGTGCCGGAATCCACCAGAGCCATCAGGAAAGAAACAAATACACTGATAGGATGGTACTATATGCATGCAGGTAGTCAGCTGACCTCATTTTATTGCCATATATCGTTGCTGAGCCTCACCCTGACCGACTGAAGCAACCCCATAATATAACACTGCCTTTTTATGGTGGAAACTATGTCTTTTTCCATTGTTCCAGAGTCCAAGCTTTATGTTCTCTGGTGAATTGAAGCCCTTTTTCTGATTATCCTCACTAGCAAGTGTTTTCAAGGGTTTTCTTATAGCCACAGAACTGTTTAGTCCCATTCCTGTGAGTTACTTTCACTATTAAATGTAGTCGTATATTCTGCTGTCAATGTTTTACTATCCAGCCTTATGGAGTGCATACGTGAGATCTGATCATGCTCATTCAATTCTCATTTTTTTATTCTTAGCCCAATTCCAGTAATCCTAGCAATCTTAGTTATTTTCTTGCTAATCAGGCTTTTGCACTGTACAGAAACGTAAAAGATTTTTCTTTTTTGTGCTCAAACGATATCTGTATCAGTTTTCTTTGTAATGAATCAAAAATAGTATGATTGGTATTGCTCACACCCAGCGGCGGAGAGAAAAACCAGGTAAGAGAAAGAAATTTAATTAAAATGCACTATTCAGTTTGGTGTCCCAGCAGCTTGTTAGGCTTTAATAATTCACCTGTAGGTGAAGTCCTGGGGATGTGACGGCCACGGGCAGCAGAGGCCTGTGAGGTAATGGGCAGATCTGATGGCTGCAGTTGGAGCGTGGGGGCGAAACTGAGCTGCTGGTAAAATGTAACGGTGAGCAGTGGGTCTAGTATAGGGAAATGGAGCTGCGCAGGGTTGCCACAACCACACGGTTTTTGTGCCAGCACTTTAGACGAGCTTGACAAGTCCTGTACTCTACCAAGAGCACCTTCACAGCAGTTCCTAGAAATGATGAGATGGGGTTAAGCCAAGGTTAGAGAAAATTAGTCTAGCCAAACCATGTAGATTCAATGATAAACCTGTTGCAGAAACAGGTCAACATTCTGCATAATGCATGATGAGGTGACCACCTTGTATCATACCTCCATTAAAAAAGTAGTCCTCAACTCGAAACAGGCTGGTTTTGCAGCTTAGTGTCTGTAGATGGACTTAGAGTAAACAGTATGTTTAGAAATGTTTGCATATTCCTTTACAGTGGGTATATAAGTCTACACCCTCTATTTAAAAATCTATTCTCCAGACAGAAAGAATTGTTTGCTCAGAAAAACACTTCAAATAGTATTAATACAGTAAGTGGTGGTTTTACATATATCAGTGTTTATTTAACCCTTTCTAAGCTTTTCCTTTTTCCCAGTATTATCTACAGTTCTCATCTAATACCTGCTTTGACTGCTCAGTACTTCATTAAGCTAAATCAAGATTGCTGCTGAAGGAATTGCAACTTTATGCTATTTTGTACTGTAAGCTTATTTATATCTGTTTGTAATGATTTTGTGTGTAATGATATCTGGTGTTCGTACAGGTGTAAATATACAAATTGCTAAGATAAAATGTTTTATGATTCCTAAGCTTTTTTCCCACAGTGTATATATATATATATATATATATATATCTATATATATATATATATATATATATATATATATATATATATATATATATATATATATATATATATATATATATATATATATATATATAACAAGCTCTTACCAACTCTGTCAGGGAATTTGTGACACTGGTTTAAGGGCTGTTCCATTACATCATCAGCTCAAGTGTTTTGGATCGAGATCGAGTGAACATTGGTGTTAAAAAAGTTATAAAAATGAGCTCACTGATGCGTGCAGGTCCCTGTTCCCATCCCCTTCTGATGATATACTTGCTAAACAGGGATGTATCTATCAATCTTTGCTTTAAGACCATTTATATAGCATCATTTATTTATGATTATTTAACGTCACTTGTTTATGGGCACTGCAGAATTACACTTAAGTTGTTTTATGGATTAATGTGTTCAGTTCTATCTTAAAATGAGTACTAAAATTTAAAAAGTGAGTATAGATTATATTCCTTTTGTCTAGGATATATATATATATATATATATATATATATATATATATATATATATATATATATATATATATAAGGTAGTGCAGACTCTACACAGAACACACGCTTTAAATATTTTGATCATAGTTTATCATATTGAAAAATGATAAAACACAAAATATCAAACACACTGTTGCACAATACTGATACCACTGCCACTACTACTAATAATAATACTTCTACTACTACTAATAATAATGGTCATGCGATGCACTGGCGACCTGACCATGGTGTTTCTCGCCTTAGCCTGATCATAATTAAATCATAATTAAAGGAATCACAACCATAAAGAATGGATAACAATGGATGGAGAAATAGATCAAATAATTGAAACAAAGAAAAAGAACACCCTTTTAGTAATAAGCTTAATTAAAGAGAAAAGTTTTAAGTAATTGATTACAAAGGTCTGCGGAGAATCTCTAATGGCACAGTTATCGTTTGTAATAGACAGACTTCTTTAATTATTGGGGAACTGTTGGAATATTGAACAGATATGCTGTGGAGGATCTGACGGCTCATGAAGGGACAAAAATAACAGAAACTTTAAAATCAGTTCTAAAAGATACATTAGGCCAGTGCAGTGTAGCTAGAACACCAGTGATGTGCTCTCTCTTAGATTTGGTTAAACGTCTGTTAACAGAGTTCTGAGTCATTTCTCAATGGACTTATTTTGAAAGGCCAGTAAACAAACACTTGCATTAGTCCAGTCTGCTTGAAATAAAAGCATGAACCAACTTCTCCGCATCCTACTGAGTTAAATAAAGGAGAGATATCTCTTGTGTTTTACATTTCTACCAATATGATACATTCAGCACATACATTATATTTGAGGCATTTAGTGAATAAACAGTAATTATGTGGTTAAATGTGCAGACTTGTGAGGACGTGTTCATATATTTACACTAAGAGAATAAGCAAAGCATGTAAATGACATTAAATTGTAACCCTTTGAAGCCCGGATCATGAAACAGATGCCTGGAAAATGTGTGATTATTAGACCCTCATAACTGTTTTTTGCTAACAAATGAAAGCATTCAGAATACAATGTTTTAACCCTTTAAACTCTGAATTTATTTTAAATGTTTAGTCATTTCTAATTTAGAAAAGAACAGTTTTCCATATTGTACAATGTTTACATCTTCTGTATCTGCTACCATCTTTGGTTCACCACTAATGTCTAGAACAGAGTGTGGGTTGGAGCAAAGTTCAGTTGAACAGCAGTTTTTTTTAGGAAAACAATGATAACAGTGATGATTAACAGTTTCAGTAACGTGTATCAAATACGATGCATTTGGCATTAAAGGGTTAATATAGTTCTAGTTTTATTATCTGTACAATAGCATATATTAAACTTTCCCCCAATCAAACCTTATGAAGTGTTAAGTCTGTTCATTCTTGTGTGTATAAACAACATGACTGTGGTAAATGGGCCCCCAAAGTTGCCCCCCTTGAAAAAACCTGAAACAGGCTTGTGATATGACATCAACAGTTTATAACTGTGTCACCTTATTTGCCCCTGTTTTATAAAAAAGACAGCATTTCATTCATTACCCAACGCTGTGATGAGAAGAAACGAGTGTAAAGTTTGACTGGACTCGATAGCGGCCGAGATTTGTTATTACCTAATGCAAGAGGATCAGTATGTAACCTTACACAGAAATTAAACAATAGCCGCTGGCTAACTGGCTAACTGCATTATACATGAGTTCCTGCTAGCAGATCTCACTGTACCGTCGTTCCCCTGTAACAGTTAAAACTTTGATGACTTTTGTTCCTTCATAGTAGATCAGGTAGCTGCGAACAGAATCAGATCAGAATAGTCACACCACGGCCGCCCAGGAACAGTGCACCCCGAGCACCTTCGACGCGAAGCTCGCACTTCAAATCTCGAAAGTGGCCACAATGGAGGATGGGATGCTTATTAAACTTTCAGGCCGACTTAATAAGAAAGGTGAGCCTGACACTCCCTTCTTGGTATGAGTTTTTAGTGACAATGAAGCGAGGGGGCCATCAATAATTGAGCGGCAGGGAAGGGGACAGGTAAAAGACACTGAGTGTTTGTATCTGCAGCTCATTGCCACGGCAGAAATGACACCTGCCCCTGTCAACAGACCTGCTAATTGCCGCCCTGCACACAAAAGAAATGTGGCCAACATGGCTTCTGTAGGTCATTCAGTTTTGGGGGCTTGGCTAGGGGTACGTTTCAGCTCGTCTTGAAAGCTGGGTTTCAATTACAGGCCCATAATCCGCAGCAGAGCATTGTTGTGTCCTACCCTGGGGCTCCGATTCAGCCCCCCCACGCTCTGCCCTTCCTTATGGCTCCTCTGCTTCCTTATAAGAATCCTAAATGCTAAGTGCTTGGCCCATGTGGTCTGATACTATCTATCCTGATACTGTTTACAGTCAACAGCATCAAAGCTAGGTCACCGACACAGGCCTGGAGGAGTACAGCAGGGTTTATGGTCATCATAAATATTTATCACAAACAGTAAATGAAGTGAAAGGCTCTGTTCTCATGCCAGCTGCCAGCAATGCATTCAGCTGTGACTATTTTGCTATCATCTTCATCAGTTTAACAATATCTGATGTGTTCAAATCTAATGTGACATTAGCTCAAGTTCACTTGTACCTAATGAACCAAATGACCAGACATTAGTTCTTTCAGCAGCATGAACCTGCACACGTTTCTTACCCTCTTAAAGCTTTTAACAGACATTAACAAGTGCATACTTTTATTCTCATACTCTTTTATTCTTATTTAGATTCATATTTACATGTGGAACCTGCACATATCAGCTACAAAATGTAGACTTTGTTTTCAGCACCTGTCCTTTATGAGCAATTGAAAGGGGAGTGCGTGCAAATGTTACAACCCCATTTAGAAGAAAAATACACACATATGTTTGCACATAATATAAATATGCATGCAGTATATATATATATATATATATATATATATATATATATATATATATATATATATATATATCCTCGTACAACCTGGTAATTTATTTTTGTCATCTGGAGGGGACATGAGTCTCCAAAAGATATTTCAAAAACTAAATAAACTACTGTGCTGAAACCTGTTGTGCCATGTAGAGGATATCCTGGCCTTTCCAATGATGTACCATGGGTTTTTGGTCTGATGCAGAACAAGAAACAAGAAATAAGACATCAACAATGTCCTGATGTCCACTATAAAGGACATTCCATAAAAAAATATTTAAAATGACATGATTTTTTCATCTAGTAGATGTTGAAATTACTGAAATCATCGCTGTACAATAAAAAATATATCATCGCTGTACAATGAAAAACAAGTATCTTCAAAACTTTAAAGGCAACTTTAAAGGAGAGGACAAAAGCTGTCTTCACTTTTCATGTATGTCAATGGGACTAGAAATTTTTCTAAGGTGTTTTGAAGCATTTCTTTTGGTCTATTCATCATGAAATTGTCCCACATAGTAAACGGCAGCTGCTGTGTTTAATTGATGTAGAAAAATAGAAATCCACAGAAATAAAGAGATATATGTTTTTCATCGGATATTGCATGTATATTATTATTATGTGTATATGTGTATATGTGTATATGTGTGTATGTGTGTATATGTGTGTATGTGTATATGTGTGTGTATTTAATGGTGCCATTTGACAATTTAAATATATGCCAACATTTGGATTTTTGGAAATATAGTGCAAATATAGGTATGTATTTAAAAATATCAGAACAAGTTCAACTTTTGACAAATTTCAAAGAAAGAAAAGTTGTGACAAGTGAAATGGAGAAGCGATCCTGAAGATCATCCACTATGTAAAAGTGCACTATTTCTACATCACTGCTTAAATTCAAGCAAATTGTGACACTGACCACCTTAAGGCCTTTACAAACGGTTTGTTTATTCTTATCTCGTCTAATGAAGCTTGTGTTCAGATTTACTCTCCAAACTAATGATCAGAGGCTTTTGTACAGCTTAAGTGCACACTGTCATTAAAATAAAAAAGGGGACGAGAATTAAGACATTCTAAAATTCATACTGTTATACTGTTATGCTGATAATAGAATTGGTAGTCATTTTTTATTAAATTAGAAAGGAATGCAAAATATAAATATTTTCAGTCATTTAAACCCTACTCTGTGTCATTTTTTTACATATATGCACAATTTGATGTTTCTATATGTTTCATGTTTCTCTGCTGTCTAAAAAAAGAAATTTTTTTTTTTGCAAATTTCAATTTTCCGCATAATTTGAACTCAGCAGCTGTTACGATGGTTGGATTAATAGAAACACTCCAATAAATGGTCTTTACAGGAACTTACATTAATAGTAATTGATTTTGGTGATGCTTGTTTTTCTTCAGACAGGGGCAATGTGTAAAACTGCCGGGTTGTAATGATTACATTGTCAAACACGTGAAAATTGAAAATATGCTTTCTTTTTATATGGGAGTTGCAAAGGGAGCAGGGTTCATTACAGCAGGCGGCACGAGCTAGTTGTCAATAAAGGTCTGATAAAAGGTCTGATAAAATAATACAATCATAATTCAATTCAATAGAATTTGTTATTTGAGCCAGGCAAGCTTCCAAACCTAAATACACAAAATATATAATATAATATATTCATAAAAAAGTTATTAGTGAAAAGAGGCTGTGTCACACACTGGGAAGTTGACCATAATGTGTAAAAGCTAATATCAGAACAATAAACCTAAATAGGCTACGGTAAGAGAAACACTTTGATGATTATTTAAATTAATAAATAATAATAAATTCATAAACATTAATAATTGTTAGCTTAACATGTGTCACGTGTTGGCTGTGCTTTGTTGTACTGTGGGTAGTTGGGTGGTGTGTGTATTGATGTGACCTACTTGTTTCCTGGCTGTTGTCAGTAGTGCTTCCCTGCTGCTTTGTTCAATAAAAGAGCATTCACATGCGTCTCCTTCTACACTGATGCCACAATATTACGATTACATGCTGTTCGTACTACATTTTTAGATGAAACGGCGCACAAAACCTTCAATAATTATTAAAATAAGTAGTTATAGTTCCACTTTTAATTTTCTAAGGGGAGATATAGACTTTTCTCTACATTTTCCTTGGAAGAACTGTACACTACATCACAACTAACTTTAGCCTGGTCAGCTCTCACTGTGAATTCATATGCTTTAAAACAATGCTGTTGTAGCTACTAAGAGTGATGTAGATAAATGTGAATGGTGTAACGTATACAGAAAGCGAAGTAAAAAAAAAACACTTGATGATAGGAAGTGTTACATTTTAAGATGCAAAAACTTCAGGTTTAATCTTAAAAAATATCTAAATGATTGCTGTCATAAGAGATGACAAAACTAATGGAAATACGAGGCTAATAAAAATACAAGGCTACTGGAAATACAAGGCTAATGAAATACATGGCTATGGTTATACAAGGCTAATGAAAATACAAGGCTAAGAAAATTCAAACCTATGGAAATACAAGGCTAATGGAAATACAAGGCTAATGGAAATACAAGGCTATGGTTATACAAGGCTAATGAAAATACAAGGCTAAGGGAATACAAGGCTACTGGAAATACAAGGCTAAAAAATACAAGGCTATGGTTATACAAGGATAATGAAGATACAAGGCTAATGGAATACAAGGCTAATGGTAATACAAGGCTAAAAAAATACAAGGCTATGGTTATACAAGGCTAATGAAAATATAAGGCTAAGGGAATACAAGGCTAATGAAAATACAAGGCTAAGGGAATACAAGGCTAACGAAAATACAAGGCTAATGAAAATACAAGGCTAAGAACATTTAAGCCTGTGGAAATACAAGGCTAAGGAAATACAAGGCTAAGAAAATACACGCATATGGAAATACAAGGCTAATGAAAAACAAGGCTATAGAAATACAAGGCTATGGAAATACAAGGCTAATGAAATACAAGGCTATAGAATTACAAGGCTAAGAAAATACAAGGCTATGGAAATACAAGGCTATGGAAATACAAGGCTAATGAAAATACAAAGCTAAGGAAATACAAGGCTAATGGAATACAAGGCTATAGAATTACAAGGCTAAGAAAATACAAGGCTATGGAAATACAAGGCTAAGGAAATACAAGGCTAAGGAAATACAAGGCTAATGAAAATACAAGGCTATAGAAATACAAGGCTATGGAAATACAAGGCTAAGGAAATACAAGGCTAAGGAAATACAAGGCTAAGGGAATACAAGGCTAAGAAAATACAAGGCTAAGGAAATACAAGGCTAATGAAAATACAAGGCTAAGGGAATACAAGGCTAAGAAAATACAAGGCTAAGAAAATACACATATATGGAAATACAAGGCTAATGAAAAACAAGGCTATAGAAATACAAGGCTAATGAAATACAAGGCTATAGAAATACAAGGCTATGAAAATACAAGACTAAGGAAATACAAGGCTAATGAAAATACAAGGCTATAGAAATACATGGCTATGGAAATACAAGGCTATGGAAATACAAGGCTAAGGAAATACAAGGCCATGGTAATACAAGGCTATGACATGTTTACAAAAGTGGAATAAATCCATGTTATATTTTATGCCATGAAAGTTTGTGCCAAACCAAATCCATATATCGCAGCTGTCCAAATAAAAACATGCAGCACAATTTTTGTTGATTTTCAGTTTTCTGCATCATTTGGACGCAGCAGCTGCTGTGTACATTGTGTAAAAAAAGTCATGATACGTGGACCAATAAAAATGCTTCAAAATCACTTGCGAAAACATTCTGGCTCCATCCTCCTATAGGTGAGTGTGTGCTGGCCAGCGAACTGTCCATGGTGTACCCCGACTTTGCCATATAATGCTGGGATTGGCTCCAGCCCCCACCCATGACCCTGGCTGGCAGGATAAACTGGAAAGTAAAGGATGGATGGGTATGGTAGGCTAGTGGGAGGCTAGTGAATTGGCCGACCAGTAGCAGTTTAAGGAACATCAGCTTCATATAAGCAGTAAACATTAGCTGGCGGTGGGGTGGGGGGATCCCAGTGTCTCAGGGTGCTCTCATTTCTATGTTACCTTCTGGTTCTGTCCATTTAGTTTAGGCTGTTATAGTGAGATCTTCGGGAGTCACCAGCCACACACTGAAATTTAGAATATTCATATTCTCCACAGTCATACTCCTCAGCCAAACTAACTTTCTCTGTCTTTACTCTTCCTGAGATTATGACTCCTCCCATCCTGCTGAATGCTGTTGGAATACTGACCGTCAGGGCCTCCTCCTCATCCATCACCAACCAGCTCTGCTGTCCATTTGTGCCAACTGCTACACCCTCAGTTACATCACTGTGCCACCCAGATGCACCAGCATTGAGATAGGATGGAGCTTTTTTAGCTCATGCCTTCACCTACTTTATATAAAGACTCAGTCAGAGACTGCCTCAGTGTCTCAGTCAGATTCTTAAGCTTTGCCATTCAGATTTCAAACAGAGACTCTATTAGCTTTTCTTTGGTTATTTAGCTTATTAAACTTAAACTAGTGTTTGACCAGAGGAGGATGGGTTCCCCCATATGAGTCTTGGTTTCTCCCAAGGTTCTTCCTCCAGTCTGAGGGAGTTTTTCCTTGCTACTGTCGCCTCTGGCTTGCTCACAGAGTTGTAACTGTCTGTTTTCTTCTTCTGTAAAGCTGATTTGTGACAACATCGTTGTAAAAAGCGCTACACAAATAAACTTGAATTGAATTGAATACTTTTATTTCTTGTTAGCTCCATCAGCCTTTTAGCTCCAACGCAAAACTTAAGACGCAAACACTCGAATTGAGTGTAAGATCGCCCTAAATGTAGTCTTTGAAATCAAATCATTTCAGACCTTGCCTCTATTTAGAGATTCTCTCGCTCCTGGCGACAGTAAAACTGCTATCTTTTCTCTCTCTCACATTTTCTTGTGTTCCCCCTCCATCTCTCTCTTTCCTGTCTCACTGATGTTTCTGCTGCGTGGGGCAGACTGTCTCCGCAGTGAGAAATAATATCGCACAGTCACGGCTGTCCTGCTCGCCTGCCCTTGTCACATGACACCCGCTCCACTGTCCGAGGAGTCAGCTTGGACCTGCCGTCTCTCCTTTCTTTCCTGTTTACAAGGCACGACTCCTGACCCGTCAGGGGTCAGGACTACGTGGGCCCCTTGCGCTAGGGTTACATCGGTGGCTTCCCTGACCTCATAAACCGCCATCATGTCACAGCATGACCAAGGTCAAACGCACCCCCTCAAAATCTCCCTTCGCTTCATTGTTTATTTACAGTCCAACATTGTTAAGTGTTTTTAGAAACACTGCGCAGTTGAAGCAGTTAGTTATTTACTGCCACTTTAACTCCTCCATCCGTGCAGTCTATAACCTATTGAGTTACAGCCATCTCCGCTCTACAAAAGCTGCTCCCAAAGGAGACACTGACATTAGAGGCAGTGACGCTTCACACAGGCTGCTGCCCAAACACACCTTCGAGAAAATTGGAGAAAACAGCTGAAGGAGTTTTGAGGAGTTAGAAAGAAGATAAGAAAGGAGAAAGTTAAGGGGAAAAAGCTGAAATTCAAAAACAGATTACAAGATTCAGAGAAAATTCAGATCTGATCAGATCCACAGGTGGTTTTGTCCATCCTTCCACTGAGAGAAGACAACTCAATGCTATAAGGGTCTGAAGAAAAGAGTCCCCCTGAGAAAATGAAATAGATTTAAAAGAAAAGCTGCACTAGAACACTAAAATTTCAACATTTGAGATGTGGATTTAGGTTTTCTGGACCCTTGTGTATATATTTGTACACAATCTCCTATAATGAATGGAAGCTGTGTTAAAAATAAAGGTTGTACCCTAAATACTACAAATACTACTAAGTTATAAGTTTTCCCTTTCGGTGTCCTTAGACTTTTGACTCACACTGTATATATATATATATATATATATATATATATATATATATATATATATATATATATATATATATATATATATATATATATATATATATATATGAGAATATATAAATGAGAATATATAAATGAGAATATATACTGAATATAATGAATCATTCTACCTTTTAAAAGTTGAAAACACTTTTTAGACTTTTAACTGACTTTTGACTAAAATCCTGTTGCTTTATTCTCCTTATTTTATTAAAACAATTTAATTTTCCATTTTGTCACTACTGACACAACGATAACACTACTGATGTTTCACTTGTGACAATTTGAGCTAATTTTGAGCAGAAAGCTCAAGCCGGTACATAATGTGCAACCCAGCTTTAAACAGTCGTTCATACATACAATCATATTGCCTTTCATTAAAACACAAAATAATAACTTATGTGACAATATGTGTTTCAGTATTGAAGGTTCTTGATGTTACACACCAAGGTTCAGATTCTGTGACACATTTACTTCAAAATGAGATCTAACTACCCACCATGTGGCCATAAGGCGCAGGAATACAGTCTCACTTCCTGCTCTCAAATGCAGGGGTGTGGCTTAAGCTGGTTCTGGATGCAGTATTTGTGTTTCGATAGTAGCGTAAAAATGTGGGACAGCTTTTTTTAAAATAATTTATGCATTTAAGAAATACACTTGTGATACATTCAAATTTTTTAAAAAACTTAAAGATATAAAAAAAACAACATTGAATAAGTGCAATAAAGTAAGTACTGTTTTAAAATGCAGGGGTTATGGTTTAAAACAGACTCTTTTTATAGAAAGTATCTGATAAATTGTGATTTTGTAAATATTTAGCTTATTACTATCTCAATTCATGTGTTGTATCATTAACTAATCCTTGAAGATAGACAATATGTCCTCACTGAAAGTCATAGACATTGTAATACACAAAAAATAGCTAAGAATATGTTCAATGATGGTACATTATTTGACATTCATTTACAATTATTGAATTATATTTATAGCACATTATTTTGGGAAATTTTGGTTCTGTTTCTTTGCGGTCGATTCTCGATTCTCTCTAAGCCCACTGTGTCTTTATCTAAGCAATCCCCACATATAATGAGATTATTTCTGTTTCAGGTGGTCTTGTATGCTTTTCAGGGAACAGTAACCTTTTGTGCCAACTGGACGTTGTTACAATGCCAGTGATGTAGAATGAGATACAGGTTTGCAAGATCACTCCATTAACATGCAGCATTTACCCCTAACACGTCCTCACAGGTTATATTTAGCTGAAAAGCATCAGGACAGTTTAGTGGGCGAAGGGGCGGGGCATTGGTCTTGCGGCGGGTGTCGCCTGGTATATTTGGGACACCAAAACACACTTGCGCTATAATAACCGCACAGCAAATGACAGTATACGTTGTAATGACTATTATTACATGATGACATGACCTGAAAGAGGGGATGACTGTTAGGGTGTGACTCAAAGATCAGGTGCCTTCTTGTAATATGATACGTCTTAGATCCAATACTACAGGGCAACAGGGCCGCTCAGTGTTTCCACCTTTAACAGTTCAAATTATTAACAAATTATTAGGTTCTTAACGACATGAAGAAGGTGTTTTTCTATAGGTATTAAGTGAAAAGCCTTTTTAGTTTTCTTTTTTAGTTTCTGAGCTTTCTTGAGTAAGTCAGATGAAGCTAGATGGCTATTAAATAAAGAACGCTCTTTATTTTTTATGTTAGTAGCTGTAACAAAGGGCACACAATTAGCAAGCTGCTGTGTGGGACAACCACAATGGTAGCGATGGTTAACTACGTTTCCCCACAAATGTTAGATGTCATTTGTTGAATCATCATGATACACCTATGACATAGGGGTTTATAGGGCAGTTTCATGAACTTACAAGGTCTAAGATAGATGGCTAATCTAGCTTTCTGTACATTCTTCTGCTTCTTCATGATGAAAGAATATATAATGAGGGAATGAAGCCTGAGGCAGCAGCAACAGATGGTACAGCTCTATGTTGGGATGTTAAAAGCTGTATTACGGGCTTTTCTAATATGGCTGGGGAAGCGTATCGTCACTGTGCAAAAATAGAAAAAACCTATACCCCCTTTTTTGTTCCAATTCATTTGAGCTTGGAATAAAATGTCTATACATTCACTTATTTTATGAGCTAAGAACATTTTGGCCCTCTGCTGTGAAGTTTTTCTTTAAACAATGATGATCTTTTAGTGGTTAGAGCTTTAAAAAGTGTAGAGTAGTTACATCCTGAAACCAAACTTATCAATGGGTACTGGCAGATTTCTCTGACTGAATCAAAATTTAATTTCAGTACAAGAACAACAGGTAGAGCCATATGTTCTTTGTGACGCTTGGTCACACTGAGCCCAAGGCAGAGAACCGTAATGCATATTCAGTTCAATGTAGTTCACCAGAAAGAGCTGGTTGGTTCCAAAATCTTACAGAAAAGAAATTGACCAGTAGACCTTCCCGGACTGCCAGTGAATGGCTGACCAGTGGTGTTATTGTAAATGCCACAAGGAATTAAAAGCAGGCTTAATTAAATGCATTACGCCCATAGTGATGTTAGTTCTGATTGTTTACATTGTACATTGTGTTTTATTCTCACACTGTAAGTGAATACAAATGCCAGTCAGCATAAGAAAGATTTTGGCTTTTTCTAATATGTGGATGTGGTGTCTGGTGTCCTGCTGCGTCCTTTAATTTTGGGGAGGAAAACCTTCAGTGAAGTGGGTGTCAGGAAATTCTGCATTTAGGTCTGGATGCCTGTCCATTCTATAGTACTTACTCATTTCTGGGACCAACTTCTGCTGCACCAACTACCACCCGCTTCCCACTACAAGGCTAATCTTCTACCAGACCTCACCAATGTATATGGAGCATTTACCAAACTACTTCAAGCTGTGGTCCCAACAGTAAAAACTATTTAAAAGACAATTAGGTATCTAAACGTTAGATATATAAAATGAATGTTGTGATTTAAACCCAATAGATAGTAATGAGTGAAACAGATTGTCACTGTCCAAAAAAAACAAGAATCTCTAAATAGCAACTTTAGGCCAAAAATGTTCCTAACTTTCAATGTAGGTTAATGTAAAGACGTTTTATTCGAAGTGATTTAAAAGCTTTTCTATTGGTTCATTCATCAGGAAACAGGATTTAAAAGGCAGCTCTCATGAGCAAATGTTGTAGAAAAATTAAAATAGACAAAAAATGGATACATGTTTTTCCTGGACAGCGACAATAAACAAAATCACGTCTTATAGTATGTAATTAATTGGCAGGTGGATCCCAATATAGTCTTATCCAAGAATGGTGGGTCTTGGTTAGCGTTGCCTTTTGAAGTAACTGTCTACAAGTGCTGCCTTAACCCATCAGTTGGCAAGTGAAATTAAAAGAAAAGAAATACTGCTAACGTAAGTGATAGTAAGCAGGCAAGTGAGATATAACGTGAAGGCAAAACATTATTTTGTTTGTAACTTCATTTTATAACCTGCATTCAATTATTATCCTTATAAGCAAATACACAATAAAGAGCTGATTTATATTTTACTATATATTTTCCTGGCCTCTTTTACTGTTTGGTCATCTGCCCACAAGGACATTCCTAATAAACTGTCAGAGGCTGCATTTGGCTGTGTCCTGATCGGAACAGCCTTTGATGACACAGCAGCCTAAAAACGCAGTCAGTTTTCAAAAGGCAGCTCATATCAGCCTCCATCACTGCTCTTAAAGATCTGTCTTCCTGCTGACTTTAGCTCCAACCTGAGTCAACCCCGTCTAATCCATCTAATTATCACCTTCGGAAGCCTTTGATAAGCTGAATGATCTGTTAGCTTTGGGCTGGAGGTGAAGCCTGTTGGAAGTGAGATCTCTTGAAGGAGGTTTGACGACCTCTTGTCTACATAATGGACATACAAATTGTTCTTGAAATATTTTAATGTTCCTTTTCTTTACACCAATGGAAAACACCAGATGCCCTTTACATTGTTTGAAGATTTCATGATGGATGGTCCAACATGATCCAAAATTTTTTATTAATATGTCAGCTAACTTATATGTTCCAGTGTCAGCGGTTGCCAGTTCTGCTTGCTATCTAGATTTTCTACATGATCAGTTGTGCTCTTGTGGACCTTCAACCACAGATGATGGTGGCACTGTTGGCAACTGAACTTGGTCCAATCAAATGCGATGGAACTGTCATTAATAAACAGTCATTAAATCATTAATGATAGCACTGCTGTTATTGCTTTCTTAAGCAAGCTTATCCACCATCTGGGTGCTGGAGAATGTCTCTGGCTATGATTCTCTGTTCTCAACTGTGTACTTGTGCATGGATGGGATTTCAGTGTAAGAAAATATTGAAAAGAAAGTAATGATCCTCTTCTCCTCATACACTGAAGATATGGCACCATGTATTTATTTAATTTATAGACAAAAAAACTGAAAACATTCATTTAAGAGAAAATTACACAGAAGCTTAAGCTTAAATACCTAAAAATAATATCATTTCTATCCATGTTTTACTTGTACTGTAGTTTCCAGTCTTTTCAGGAGAATCTTCTTTATTTTTAATCTTTATAAGGAAATCTGCTTCTGTGATGTTGAGGTCTGTGCTCATACGTTAACCCATATGGAACACTCTATATATGTTTCAGTGTATGAAAATGGCCAAATTTGTTTTATTGATTAGTATTTTGTATTTCCATACATTTTCAAACATACATTTACACCTATTGTTTAACACCCTAATGTCATTTCCTTTATATCCTGTAAAAGTTTCATGATGAATAGAATAACAGAAAAGCTCCAAAATAAAACTGTCCAAAGAAAAACATGTATCTTCAAAATGAAAGCTTTACAGGAGAGGCCAAAAACCTTCTTCACTTTTAATGGAAGTCAATAGAACCAGAAATGTTTCCATGCTGTTTTGGAGCATTTCTGTTGGTCCATTTATCATAAAATGTTCAGAAAATATAAAGGGCAGGTGCTACATTCTAATAATGTAAAAAAATGAAAACAAAGAAAAATCTCCTATATTCCAGATAAATTTCATACGCCAGCAGTTTTTTTCCTTTCTCAGCAAGGGCTTTTTGACAACTACACATCCTTTCAGATCCATAGTGTTAAATAGCCTTCTTGCAGTGGCGCAGTAGATTCATGCCCCCATGGTTTTTTTTGAGGGTTTTTTTGACTGCTGTAAATTGTAAGCGTCTTTAGGTATCTAGAGGTAACAGTTCTGGTGGTCTACCAGTGGGTCTAGCATGGTTGCATTGTCTCAGGCTTTTTTTATTTTCTACTAGCGTTGTTTAATCCCTTCAAAAATATCTCCTGAAAAATGATGTGCTAAATGGATTTAGTTGGACAATAAACCTGTATTTATCACTGTAGGCTGCTAATGCAGGCTCCCTCCAGAAATATAATGTATACACAGATCATTAGAAGCAAATACTACAGCTTCCAAAAGTCTATTAATGACTTTAGAACTTTATACTTAAGACTTTGATTCGAACACCTCTGAACAATTTGTGTGACATTTTATAAATGGTGCCAAGATATAATTTAGCATCATCCTTCTGCTGTAAATACCACTTAAACAAGCGCCCGCCGGTACGATTGCAGGTTACGATTCATCCTGTGGGTAAACGTCACTTGAACTTACTATAACACTTATCCGTCAGGGTCAGTCTCTCAGGTTTCCACACCGCTTAGCCTGTAATACTGTGTTTCCTGACCACGTCGCTTCACTGTGTGCTTGTCCACTGCCCCAAGTGTTCTTAGTTACTGCTGCTCACGCTATCAGATTAACTCTATTCAGAATGACCAAGTGAGGATACCATCGACATTCTTATTGCTCAGATGCCAGATCTGTCAGTAGTCTGTGAAATCAACAAACTTCAACCCAGCTTCAGTCTGCCATTACACAGTGCAATAACATTCATTCAAGCAATCAAAAGACAAACGTTTCGAATGTTTAACCATTTATTTATTTACTTACTTAAAATCAGATATTTTATGCAAGTGGTACATTTAGGAGATGCTTTTGCAGCCCTCTCTTTACAGATATTCAAAAATTAAATATAAATGATGCTCAGCGGTTTGTGACAAGGGGGGCTTCCAGCAAAAAAACAAACACAAAATAAAATGGAGCAATGAGGTCTTGAATTGAATCTAAGAGAGAGAGAGGGGAGGAGGCAGCAGCAGTCTGATCCTTTAGGAGAGAACCATGGCCTGGAATTCTGTTGGGGAAGAAAGAAGAAGATCAAATTAGTACATGTTTTTTTTGCTCCGCAAATGGGCCTTTTCATAGCAACTGTTGTGAGGTTGGGCAAGCTTTACCCATTCTTAGAGTTGGAGTGCAGATTGGGTACACAACCATTGTATGCTGCTGAGCTGAACTACATAGTTATGGCTAATCTAAGCTCCACATTTCAATTAATGGTTTCTCAACAATAAATGTGCATATGCATCAATAAGTATTTGCAAAAAATGATATACTCTAAAATAAATATTTTGACAAAGCCTGGTTTGAGTTGTTCCCACCAATAATCTATTAGGCTGCCAACATTCTATAGCTGTCCAGTCTTGCTAAGAAAAAATGTGCATGTGGATGCATAGACGGGTCGTTTCAGTATACACTGATAAAACACCTGATATGATATAATGGCAGGGAAGCTACATGTAGCTTTGCAGAACTGTGTCAGGCAGCGATAATGTTATTATCTTTTTTCCATTGACTCAGCAGCGTCAGCCATTGACTCGCACAGAGCACACGGAAGTGATTTCATACTGCGATAAACTGCAAGTCATTTCCAAAACACCTAAGCCATTGTTCTTAGTGCCTAGCGGATTGTAGTTACACTCACCGTCTGCTCCAATTTTGCCATCGTTGTCATCATCGGCTGCTGATAGGAAGGTCTTGGTCTCTTTGTCGGTCAGCACACGAGCTCCAGGTGAAAACCTCTGCAGGAAGAATCTACAAACGCATGCATCTCGTCAAATCTTACAGCTTTTAGAGACATAACCATGAAAATATACAAAGTCTTTGCTGCAGCAATGGTTCCTTACATCAACACCACACAAATATGTGCAGATCTTCCCAGTGACATCACCAAAGAAAGATTTAAGTTTAAGTTCAAGAGGTCTCCAGTGTCTTTATCCTACTGTTGAAAGTGTTGCCTCCTAGTCAAAGTAGGCCTGTTTGATATGGCCCTCTGTAAAATTGATCCTAACCCCACTTAAACTTAATCACTTAAACTTTCTTCAACTCTTATTATCCCTTAACATTGTATTTTGGAGTACTGCAGTTACAGCTTTGAATGCTTTGGACCACCACAAAAAAGCTTTGGAGAATGTTGGTTGGAGAACATCTCCAGTGTAAGCAAGTGTCATTTACTACCATTTCTTTGTGCTTCTTTGCAGAAATTCTTATTTGATACCAAATATATTTGATCCTAAACAATATATATTGTTCTAGATTTGATACAAAAACTGCTGTGCACAAGTTAAATGATCTCCAAAGAGTTCCACGTCTGCTTGTTCTTTGAATTGGTGTTCAGTGGTTCTCAGAGCGAGCGAGCCTATTAACTGACAGGTCTATAGACTGTATCCAAAGTGCAGTTACTGCTCACTCTGCACACTGTACGGAAATCAATACAAATTCTTACTTGAGCTCTTCCTCCTCAATGTAGCCACTGCCATCGTTGTCGAGAATGCCGAAGACGGTCTTCACCTCCTGGGGGCTTTTCTTGGTCAGACCACACAGCTGGAAGAACTTCTTGTGATTGAAGGAATCTGGTGCTGTTCGGAGGTGAGGAAACAGTGGTTACTGATACAAAAGTAAGGCAGGCGAGAAGAACAATATATTCAGCATCACATCTTTCTGCTTTACATTATAGGAAGCCTGGCCTCGAGTCTTTAACATCAGCATATCTGAATATGATGGTGAGACAGTTTAATGTAATCAGCAAAGCAGCCTGATGACAACAACAGTTGAACAGGTTCAAACGGAGGCCCAAGTTCATGCTTTTACCCACAGCACCCACCACAATTTACTTATCTAGCTAATGAATGAGCCCTAGCCAAGTGATATTGCCTGTGGTAAATCGATACCTTGGCAGTCCTTGAGAGCACACTCGATGGCATCAGCGGAAAGGACAGATGAGAGCGACATAGTCCTGAGAAACAACCGTAGTGAATAATTAACACATTTCCAACAGGACACTCTTTTTTTTTTTTTAAAGAAGAAGCATCACTGTAAAGATAAGTCTACATGTACAGATGACTGATAGAAACAAACATAAGAGCATGAAGAAAAAGAAAGTTAAGCTAGGAGTATCTACACAAGTGGGGAATGGATAGAGGGCGCTCTACGTGACAGTGAGCTGCAGGTTAAAGTGAGAATTCAGGTATTACTGAACATCAGGACAGGAGTGTTACAGGTACTGAATGAGAAATGCATTCTTTTATTGTGGTAGACAAAGAGATAAATGAAAGCCCATCAGTAAAAAGCCCCTCAGTAAATTAATGGAAAATTAGTACTTGGTAGAAAATGCTGCTATTTATAATAAACACAAGCAGAATCTATTGTTCAAACATCTATTGTTCAAACATCTATCTATCTATCTATCTATCTATCTATCTATCTATCTATCTATCTATCTATCTATCTATCTATCTATCTATCTATCTATCTATCTATTAAAATTGTTAAAATGTGCAATAATTAATTTAGAATAAGGCTGCAAGCATGCGCTGAAACTGAAAAAAAAACTTGGCACGTTATCTGATGCTGTAATACTTAACTCCACCCTACATGTAAAAGCAGTATGAATCCTACAGAAGGAGCAGAAGAAAACAACCTATAAAATAAAAAAGGAAAGGCAGTGGACTACAGTAAAGAAAGCATACAAAGAAACAAAGACAGAATTAAAAAAAAAAACAAGCAATGAAATAAAAAAGCAAGGACACAGCAGTGAAGCAAAGAAAGACGCAAAAACAGAAAAAAGGAGAAAAGGCAGACAGCAGCAGCAGCAGAGGGAGAGAGAGAGAGAGAGAGAGTGAACCCCCTCTGGCTGTGTCTGCATCCTCCTCCACTCTTACCCTGTGCAGTAGGTGCGTGCAGGTGATCCGGCTGAGAGAGAAGGCTGTGTGGTGAGGACTGTCTGTCAAACGGGGATTTATATAGGTCTGACTGCGGTGACAATGGGCAATTCTTAAGTTACCTGTCTTCAGATCAAATTCGAACTGCCAGGCCCGGATCAAATTTCCTGCCTAACTAATTAACCTTTACTATTTATATCCAGCCAGGAGCCGAGTGTGCACGGGATAGTCCTGAGACTCTCTTATAAATGAGAAATTAAATAATAAGTGCTGTGCTGTCTGTTGTCTTTCCTTGCCATGTCCCTCCCATCTCAGTTCATCATCACCTCAGAGGAAAAAAAAAGAAAGAAAAAAAAGCTCACTCCATTTTTTCCTACACCAATAACTCTTTGAACTCACTGGCTCCAACCGCCCCCCCTCCCCAAACCCTTCTCCAGCACTATAATTCTACGCACAGTTGAATTCGCCATTATGTAATTGGGCGGATTGAGAAACAGCGGCTGAACTGTGGATGATAAGAGTCGTAAAGGAGAAGGACTTCATGTTTACTAATCTTGGTTTTGTTTTTTGTTTTAAGCCTCTGTGGATTAAGCTGAAAAAAAAACTGCTGATATTAAAATAAAAAAATATACAGTGTTTAATGCATTTAAGCATTCATTGCTATTAAAAGCTACATCAGAGGAAGCTATTACACATGCTTGTGAAAAGGTACATGCAGGGCATTATGATAGTGGCATGATCTAATTTAAGGACGCTGTCCAAAGAGAAAAAAAAAACATAGCTGCATGGTGAACAGATCAATGGACATAATAATCCAACTCCTTTTTAATCGTTTGCATTAAAAGTAATACATGTTTTTTCCTTTACTCTTTCAACCACTAATTTTAAGTTTTTTTTATCTAACAGTGAGCATATGTAGGTTGGCTGCAAGTTTTTGATCACAAATAAAATAGCTGTATTTGTCACTGTGGACTTCAGACCTCTGGTAAGGAAAATTTGAGTCTGCACATTTCTCCGCAACAAACAATTTCACACCAACCACTCTAAGTGGCTTTTTATAACATCTCAACGACTGAATTATGAGCTCATTTTGAAAGATCAGTGGAGTTGCCCTTTAAAGCCTTGCACTGCCTTCTTGAATGTCAGTCTTTCAAATCCCCCCAAAATCTGCCCACAACATTTATTATTTGCTTGTGCTGCTTTCGTCCCCAATCGTTCCTGCATTTCTTTTTCAGCGTCATGCTGTCGAAGTGCACTCTCTCAACAGATGGAGCCCCCCCTCTCTCTTCCTCTCTCTCTCTCTCTCTCTCTCTCTCTCTCTCTCTCGCTGTTGCTCACACATGTTTACACCCAGTACTGTATGTGTTGATCAAAGAATTTTATGATGCTACATCCTCCTCATCACAGTAAACACTTGGCTGTCCTGTGTTCCTTTTTTTCACTGCCTTGCTGATTCAGGGACGTAAGGTCACGTTCTTGCTAGTGCCCAGCTGCACTACGTATTTTGGCATGCTGTAATCAGTGTCCACAATGCACCTGCCAAGAACATTTATTATGGAAGAGGAGCAGGTCATGTTGCCTGTCGGCTCACCGATGATAAATGAACTCCTACAGAGTTAAATTAGACTCGGTTTACTTCGGCTGGGTTTGATTCAACCCTGGTGATTTTATTGTGTTATTATACAAATTGCTCTTATTTACACACAGACTTGCAAATAAAAACATCCCTTGTAGTAGTTTGAGGTCGTTGAACGTGTGAATGGGTTCCATGAAGCAGTTCAGTTACCTGTGACACCCATGACATCTGACCAATGACACTCTCAGCTGGTAGTTCTGGTTACACACATGTATGCGAAGTCTTCTTAGTTGCTCTGGATTGTTCTTTAGGGTGAGAATAAGCGAAAAACACACACCTGTGTGCAGAAGCCAGAGAGAACCTTGTTGTAGTTAAACCCATCATTAAATATTCATTTGTCAGAAAATAACACAAAAGCCATTAACTCTGCGTTTCCAGTGCTCTACTGTTGCTTTAACTCTTTCGTCCTTCTGGAAATAAACATTCGCATCAGGTTTTACAGATTCTAAAAAGGCTGAAGAAGAAATCTCGAAGTAGATTAGTTAGATAGTAAGATAATCCACTTGTATAGGAAAGTAAAAGAAACAGGAAACAGCTGGGGTCTAACACTGGGGTTAAAGATGATTAAAGGGTTAAACCTGCTATACCACCTTTACATAAGCAGCACTTTCAAGCAAATCAAGCTCCACTTTTCAGCTGCATATGTGAAAAACTCCACAGGTGTTTCTGAACATACTTCCACTGAGACACTCTGCGCTACTGTTCAGAACACAATAAACAAATAGACAAATTTCAGAACACTGAAACAGGAGACGTGGAGTAAGCTTTTATGGGCTGATGAGTTTTGGAGGTGTTTGAAAATATTCCTGTGAATCTCTTCTGAAGAAACCTTCTGCCATATTTGGAAATTGTAACTGTATGTGGAAAATGGCCCACTGTCCAGCATCTCTCTACTACATTTGTGTCACTGTCTGCGGATCTGTGAGTAACATGCTCCACATCTTGATCCCACTGACCCACTACCACACCTCACTGTAAACAGGTGAAACATTGTCTTATTTAAACATGTTGTCCTATTTTATTTATTTGTTTATAATTATTAGTATCCATTATGACTTTTACAATAAAAAGCCTTAAAAAGAAAGAAAAGAAGCTGTAATAAGGTCAAAGGTGGACACGCTACACACTGAAATAAAGGGTCGTGTTTAGTCGTCAAAGCTTCTATGAATTTTTCTAATAAACATCCGTTTCCCTGTTTTTTGTTTCCCCTATACTAAACTGTTTGGAAATTATAGGATTTAAAGAGTGTTCTTTGACTTTGGCACTACTTTGTATCAATGATCTTAACATTCTGGTACAGTAAACGTTTTCTTCATGATACAGCAGATAAGCACACATTCCCATGTCTGAGCTTTTCCTCTGTCCACTAGTCTACAGCTGAACTCAGCATCCATCTGAACTGTAAGGAAAACATAACACAAGATTCCATTCATGCAAGTCCTGGGATGTGGAAAACCCTTCACTGCCAGGTAGAACCATTTATTTCATCTTTTCTTTTTACTCTTAGTAAAAGTTCCACCTCATGCCAGAAAACCATTGTTCCATTAAATAGTCCTATAAGGAGCTTTTCCACATCCCAGGACTTACAATTTATTTGGATGCTCAGTTCAGCTGTAGACTAGTGGACAGCGGAAAAGCTCAGACATGGGAATGTGTGCTTATCTGCTGTATCATGAAGAAAACGTTTACTGTACCAGAATGTTAAGATCATTGATACAGTGTAGTGCCAAAGTCAAAGAACACTCTTTAAATCCTATAATTTCCAAACAGTTTAGTATAGGGGAAACGAAAAACAGGGAAACCCTTTACTGCCAGGTAGAACCATTTATTTCATCTTTGCTTTTTACTTTTAGTAAAAGTTCCACCTCATGCCGGAAAACCATTGCTCCATTGAATAGTCCTATAAGGAACTATTCCACATCCCAGGACTTGCATGAAGGGAATCTTGTGTTATGTTTTCCTTACAGTTCAGATGGATGCTTAGTTCAGCTGTAGACTAGTGGACAGAGGAAAAGCTCAGACATGGGAATGTGTGCTTATCTGCTGTATCATGAAGAAGATGTTTACTGTACCAGAATGTTAAGATCATTGAAAATGTAGTACTAAAGTCAAAGAACACTCTTTAAATCCTATAATTTCGAGTCCAAACACTTCAGTATGTGGGTAACGAAAAACAGGGAAACCCTTCACTGGCAGGTAGAACCATTTATTCCATCTTTGCTCTTAGTAAAAGTTCTACCTCATGCTGGAAAACCATTGCTCCATTATATAGTCCTATAAGGAGCTGAAGCCTGTCTAACATATATATCTTGGTTGTATTAAACAATGTATTAACTGTCAGTGGATTTGTTCTGGGTTGTCCTTTTTTTAACAGATAAATAAAAACCTATACGTTGTGGCCATGAACAGGAGGTGTGGGCTCTGCTGCGAAAGCGTGGAGAAGCAGTTTGAACACTGATTGCCAGATGTAAAGCTCTGAGAGTTTATCCCCACATAGCTATTAATACAACCTTGTAGTGGGTGACTCATCTGATGAAGTACCACTTGGTGACAGCTTTTATTTTGCACTTAAACTTTGGCCGAGCATCTGCATCTAACGGCCATCACCTGAAGTTTGTCCACCCATTGTGAGCATAAGATGACCTACGACGATGAAGACAGAAACCCAAGCGTTTGGCACGCTCACATGGGGATGAGACTGATGAGGACACCGGATCCAGTTGTTGCTTCTTATTACCCATGGGCCATGATGTCATGGGCTAAGGCAATACCACACGTCCTTAGGCTCAGTACATGTCAGCTGAAGGCCAGGAGGACCCCTGCACTGTGTGATTATGGTTTTACTTTGCTTGGAAACATGTGACTCTGCTCATGCACACCTGAATGACCCGATGAGTTTAATCAGATGAGTCATCAGGGCTGGGCCTAAAGCTCCCCAGGAGCCGTGGCTCTGGCCACATGGACCGGCCCGTCTGGTAAGTGTGCATGTCCACCTCATTCACAAGAAAGCACTGCCATCTACTGGACAGTTCGGGCATTAGTGAAAAGGTTCTGGCTGGATGAGGTCACCCCTGACACCTGCTGAACTGTAGAGCTATGCTGCTACAGTGTTGTTGAACTGGAAGGTTATAAGTTTACACTAGCAATGTTAAATAACCAGTATAAGCGACATTCATGATGATGGATGAGGGTGATGATGGTAGATGAATATGAGAATTAGGATCTGTACTCAATATATCATCATCATAGCACATTTCTCTGGCTGTTAGCTTGTAGTGTCCATATCAAGGGTCCACTACCATCAGATGACATTAGCTGGTCATATTGTGTTTCATTCTGCTTGTGTTCCAAATCTCTAGGCCTATTAAAAACCCAAGGACTGTTAAAATCACACTTTTTATATGTGGAATGAATGGAGAGGAAGTCGGTACTGCAAAAGAATATTTATTCTTTTCTTATCGTCCGTTCACGTAAAAGTGCATTAGATTTTACAGTAAGCAAAATTCATATTTAAGACAGGATACACAGCCGTGCTACATTCACAATCATCATTTTGGACAGTGTGCTGCATGGGAGGAAACTTCTCATAAGCATATGTATAAAAATTATTTATAGTCAGATGAAAATGGGAGGTCTTGGGCAAAGTTGTTCCTTCAGAGCAAGAGGTGTTGGTCAGAAGCAATTTATGCCTTAACCAGGGCGGCAAACTCTGTGGGGAGAGTGGAAGAAAGAGAGTTAGGCAAGGCAAGAACCTTTTTTTAAAAAAAAAAATAATAATAACAATAATAATAATCCTATGTGTTTCAAAGAAAAACACCCACCATCAACTCCGATCTTGCCATCACCATCGGTGTCTCCAGCCTTCAGGAAAGTCTTGGTCTCGGCGTCGGTCAGTGCCCTTGCGCCGGCATTGAAGTTCTGCAGGAACAGCCTGAGGGGAGAGCAGGTTGGCATTAGCACGATGCCAGTGTGTGAAATAACTTCTACTTGAAAGAACTTTAAACAATTTTATATCACATACACTTAAAAAAACCCAAACCCCATTTTATTAAATTCACATTAACTGCAACCTTGTAAAGTTCCTCTCTGTGTTCGCCTTTAAGAACGAGTGACAATTTCCACCAGTCTCTTGGTAAACAGAGGTACAGAGGTGTCTCAGCCATAGGTAGAGTCATGAGGCTATGAAGAACCAACTGGGTGAGCCAGTTTGCTACAGCGCCTACTGGAGGTGGTAAACAGTACTGCATTGCTAGTTAGTTGCAAAAGACATAGGCCGGATCTCAGACAGCTCTGTAGTCCCTAAATAGCAAGCTGTGGAAGTTTTGAAATTCTAGCCTCCTTGTGTAGTATTTGTCTTATATGTATGTGGCTGTATCCCAAATGACTGTTTGTTGCCTATATTTTCCACTGCTGGGACCCACTATTTAAATTCCTATGTACTGCACTACGTAAGGAGCAGGGCACCAGTTCATATTCTAATTATCTTTCCTGAATTTGTATCTGGACATCTGTTTTTTTCTCACTTAACATCATAATAAGTTTCTTTTCAGGGATATTTGCAGAATGTCAAGATGTTTAGAGGGTCATAACCCTCAAATTCAAAGGTCCCACAGTACTAGGCATGCAGTTAGCCATACATTGCACTGCATTTCATTACCACTGTATGGAAAGCTCTTCCAATTGTGTGAGAATTCTTTCTTCCTTCCTTTCTTTATAAGAGAATAAATCAATCAGGGTATAAAATGATGTCTTACTTAAGCTCATCCTCCTCAATGAAGCCACTCTTGTCCTGATCAATGATGGCGAAAGCCTTCTTGACGTCATCGGCGGACTTGCCGGTCAGACCAACCTTCTGGAAGAAGGCCTTGTGGTTGAATGAACCATCGGCTGAGAAACAAATGAGACATAGGATTATAATGCTGTTGTAGCAGCGTAGTTAAGTAGAACTAGCTGTAATTAAAGAGCACATGTGAGACCCTCTAACATGTCAATACCTTTGCATGCATCCAGGGCTGCAGTGATGTCAGCTTCGTTCAGGACACCGGCGAATGCCATCTTTAGCTAAATGAGAAAACAAAAAGGTGTGTAAATACTGTAGACAACAAAAGCACATATAATATACTGTCTATGACATACAGCATTAAGACCCCCCCCCCATCTTCAAGCTGCCTTTAAACAATGCATATACAGTTCAGCTTCAGGTCCACATCCCGGATTACATTTCTTAACCGCTTCTGAATCTAGTCACTGTCATGATTTAATGTGCAGCCCATTGCAGTCATGCAATCGGGTTACACCAGACAGGAACCTGATCCATGTCCCAATATCTCATTATCAAGTCGTTATATCCCAAAATTCCAACATGTGATGATGTGGTCCTTTGAAATACAACGAAGAAGGAGGCAGAGAGGGAATTGCCCCCTCACATCCAAAGTGAAGTCCAGATATTCAAGAAGAATTTCTTTTTCTTTCTTTCTTTTCTTTTTCTTTCTTTTCTTTTCTTTTTCTTTTCTTTTCTTTTCTTTTCTTTTCTTTTTCTTTCTTTCTTTCTTTCTTTCTTTCTTTCTTTTCTTTCTTTCTTTCTTTTTTCTTTCTTTCTTTCTTTCTTTTAGACCATCAATAATCTAACGCTTTGACGAGAGGCCTAGTGCAAATGCATTGCTGCAGAATTGCAGATCCCATTCAGGACGGCAGGCAGTTTGCTTCCTCCTTTAAAAAAAAATCTCAGCAAGCAAGTGCCCCCCTCCCCCGCAGCGGTGGTCCCCGCGGACGGGCTCCTCTCTGCGTGGGGCTGGAAACTCACCTCTTGTGTCTTTCCTGTTGGCTGGGAAGAATCAGAAGACTGGAGCAAACTGCAGTGAAGCTGGGCCCACCGATCTCCACCTTATATACTCCCACCCCGCCGAAATATGAGGCTTAATGTAACGGACACCCAATGGAAGGGGGCTGTCTGACGCGCGGCCAAGCAGACGGGAGGGAACTATATTTATCTGCATTAAATGAAGATGCTTAAAAGGTGAGTTTGAAAAAAAAAGTTCCTGATATCGCGCAAAGCTAATAATACCCGCTGCTGAGGCGGTTGAAACGGCGGCTGCTGGCGGAGCGGCTCATGAGGAGAAGGGCATGTATGGAGATCAGTGTGAGGAGCTGCTCCCAGCGCTGGCACGGCAGAGGAAAGAAGCTCCACGGTGGCTTTTTTTCCACTACAAGATAGCAGAGTTAGCTTATTATGTTGAGGTACTCTGCGCAACTTTGCATCTGCAGGGAAGACAGTACTCCAGGCTTTAGGCGGTGGTCTCAAACTGTTTGCGCCTGTTTGCTGAGATTTATCTGCCGTTTTAATAAGTGGGCTGTTGTGATTTTAAATAAAAAAAAAGCTAAAGGAGCACTTTCAGTCTTTGGCTCTTTTATTCATGTAGACTCTTATTGTATGTCTTATTATTATGTTTTTACCTAATTTTTATTATTATATTTTATTATTTATCTCTAAGAAGTAAATGCCTATGTCTCAGTGTTACACCCTAATTTGGAGGCTCATATTTATTTTAGCACCACAACTGCTGTATGCCTTAGTGGACAGCAGGGGGCAGCACTGTCTCACCTGACCAATAAGGCAACTGAAGGCTGCTGCACCCTGTACTTGTTTGTCTCAAGCCTAGCCCACTGTTTAAGTGAATATTACTATTATATATTTTTTTACTGAGCCTTTCAATCAAAGGTAAGGCATGCTGACAAAAACACCATCAGGCTATTAACCATCTAATCCGGTGCTAGCCAGCTACTCCGCAATTAGAAACATTAAGCTTATTCTTTTTGGAAGAGTTGAACTTAGTCCCTCTGGCTAAGTGCTATTCTAAGCATCCAGGAAGTCGCCATGGACTGTAATTGGACATGTGAAAAGTATCCTTTGCAAATCCATTCCAATGCATCCCCGTGAATCTCCGGGCCTTCCCTCTGCAGCTAGAGTGCCAAAGCTGTGCTATTCCTTTTTTCGACCCCCACCCCTCCATTATAGCAGGTGGCCCTTTTGCAGCAGGTGGCACTTTTTACCAAGTACTGCATCTGTTTACAGCCCTTCAAATTGAAAACAGTAGCAATTTAAAAAAAAAAACACCCTAAGCGCAAAGACATTTTACACCAAAACTATATTTATTCCTTGTTTTTCACTCTTCCCCGGAAGTGCATGAGAGACAATTTCAAGCCGGCAGGCTCGAAACACAACAAGTCCACATGACATTAACAATACACTATACGGACACTGTGCTCGATGTCAAGTAGACTGTCCGAAGTCAGTTCATAAATAAGATATAAAAAATGCGATCTTAGGTCAGCGGCGAGAGAGCAGGGAGCAGAAGCTTGAGTTCTGGTTCCATGAACTGAGGTGGGTCTTGGTCAGAAGGAAATTTATGCCTTTACGAGAGCAGCGAACTCTGTGAGAATAGAGAGGAAACCACCATTAGTCAATTGCATAAAAAACATTTCCTACTTCTATTGGTACATTTCCAGACATCTAAGCTGAGATGATTGCTGGCCATCTATATCATTAAATATATGGGTCATTGTTCAAGAATCAGCAGTAGGCCCAATCAATGATTTCGGTACCACTGTGTCAATGCATTACTTGTGCCATGTGAGTTGTGGGATCAGTGCATATTGAATTACCATCGACTCCGATCTTGCCATCACCGTCACTGTCACCAGCAGCAAGGAAGGTCTTGGTCTCTTTGTCGGTCAGTGCCCTGGCACTGCTCTTGAAGTTCTGCAGGAACAGCCTGTAAAGACAGCGCAGATGTTGTTAGTTGGCTCCGTCCACCACTCTGCTGGCTCAGACACTTGCCAGTGGTTTGGGTAGAATTACGATGGATGATTGACTGATGCCAAGAATGAGCTCTTACTTCAGCTCCTCCTCCTCAATGAAGCCGCTGTTGTCCTGGTCAATGATGGCGAAAGCCTTCTTGACCTCATCGGCGGACTTGGCGGAAAGGCCGACCTTGGCAAAGAAGGTCTTGTAGTCGAAGGACTCAGGTGCTGAGGGTTGAGAATATTGAGAAATCGTTGTGAAGATGTATTAAGAAAACGTACATAGCCCAACAATCCAAGGTCTGAAATCTCATCACTACTGCAATTTCCTTCGGGATCATTATGAGTAACACTACAGGAATGGTCTACATGATTTCTAGAAGAATCTCATAGTGAATCCAGTCCATTTCTATGGTTTACTGCACAAGTGCTTACGACCCCCTTATCTCACATACTGTGTACACCTACATTCTACATACTTATTTAAATACCACCACATGTACAATAACCTTAAATTGTTAGTCAATTCTGTTTTGCACTTTATGTAAATAATAATAATGTATTTTACACTTGGATGGTTGGATGCTAACTGCATTTCATTGGCTTTGTACCTGTACTCTGCACAAAGACAATGAAATTGAATCTAATCTAATAAAACAGTGCTAGGAGGTAGAAATAGTACAGATTCTAATAACAGCATCACTTACTACTATAGGAATCCTATCAAATACAACTTTTACATTTGAGATGGGCAGTGTGGAAGGACCACCTTACCGGAACAGGCATCAATAGCTGCGTTCACATCAGCGTCAGCCAGGACTCCAGCAAAGGCCATTTTTTCTAAATCTGAGCAAGCTGCAGAAAACAACAGGCAGTGAATTCCTAGTACTCTCTCAATGCAGAATGAAATTAAAGGCCAGTTTTCTGTATTTGCAGCTATGCTGATCCTTTCGTATGTATCTGTGCTCTCTAGATTTCTCGAATAGACATTTAGCATTAGTCAATTCAGAATTTCAGACCGTCCAATCACATTGCTGATTATCAGTCACTACCTCTTAAGCTAGCTAGTGTGTTCATGCTCAAGAATCATTCACCCAGACGTTCACCAAGTAGGCCCAATCGCTTATCCCTACATGAGACGTCAAGTTTTTGGTAAATATGGGTAAACAGACTATCGCGGATGGAGAGGCAGAACACGTGTCGTGTGCGCATGCGTGATGAGCACCAGCGTGCAAACTAGTGTAGTAGCGTACTATTCTAATAAGAACGGTGTAAATACAGAGCTATCAAGCGCCAGTTCACGTACGACCATGCCTGCCGGATGTTACGCGGACGCTTTAGCTCGGCCCTCGCCACAAGCGCTGTTCAAGTGTGCTGAGACTCCTCCATCACAACTTCTCCAGCGTTAAACTCCCAACCGCGAGGCCAGTTCAACGCTGGAGAGAGCTAGAAGGCGTGCTAAACGGGCCCTGATGTTGTTTTGCTCCTTCTTCAGTATCGATGAATCATCCTCAGTGCTCCAATCACAGACGCCTCCGTTTCACCAACTAAGCGCTGAATTCAGCACTGCGCGTTCAGTAAGTCCAACTTGCTCTGCTTGGCCAGCGCTAATGGAGATGGACCTCCTCAATCACTAAGAGCATATTCCAGAGACGAGCGCCCGCTGCTTTTCTTTAAATCGACTGCTGCGGCAGCATCCTAAACTCTCTGCAGGCCTGAAGACTCTCTTTTTCTTTCTTTTTTCCCTCTATCTCTCTCTCTTTCTCTCTTTCTTTCAGCGGAAGGAAGACACCGTGCATCATCTCTCACTCACCTTGCGCTCCTCGAAGGCGAGTGAAAAAGCGAAGGAGTAAGTCGAGGTGTGGCCCTTGGGACCCTTGGTGCCCGCCTTATATACCCCTCGACCCCTCACCATACAGAGGTTTGGGCCTCAGTAATAGATACCTCTCATAGGCCTTGCGAATAGTTTCGAGTGAAAAAATGTGTCCAGTAGTCAAGTTGGGCTATTTTTAACCTCCTCAAATGATGCTCAAAAACATGTGTGCGACGTATAGACTCGCCTTCCTTCTCCTACATGGGCTGCTATCCATTCACACCTTATCAGCAGCCGCTTACAGGGCAGGCCTGCTACTTCAGATCATGCGTCCAGCTAAACCACCACCAAACTGTTTGGAGGTAGCCTGCTGAAATTCTCAATGAATTAATCAGTGAATTAATTAATCAATATGATAGGCCTACAGGCCAGGACTAGTACAGTAAAGTGTCTTTGAACAGTTGCAGTTAAAAGTTTGATTGAAGAAAACATCATATTTCCAGACCAATAATATCAATTAAAGTAATTATAAATTAAATGACTTTATAATCTGGAAGCTTACATTATATATATATACACATTTAATTGTTCATTTGTCCTGTGTATAATTTGCATTTGATTCCTGAGTACTCTAGATGTGTTTTATTTTTTTAAATAATTACATAATAATATGAAAATATTATGATTATATAAACCTTCTGTTTGTCTCAGTGACTAATTGGCAAATTAATAAATTCATAATTTTTACACTGATAATAAAAAAACGCATACCGACATATCAGTAAATGATTGAATATTTCGTCAGTTCAGATATGGTGAAGATGTATTGGTAGAATATGGGATATAATTATGACTTATTAAACTCTAACTAACTGTGAAGTAATACACTCCAGAAGTCACATGCCAATCTAGAACCTACAGGAATCAAATGCTGGTAATTCAGATGAATGAAGGTGGTAATTCATGCTCAGTAACTTGCATGAAAAGTTTTTACAGAGTGTTTATTACTTGGTGTAGGTGAAATCTGGGCTTTACTGAAAGTCGTAAAAGCTATTTAACGTCCTTTAGGCTTATCGAGGAGGTTTGAGTCTTAAGCTATTTATGGCTCATAGGCTATTTTACTTCTGATGTCTCTGTGTAAGAGTAGGCCCGCCACCACTTTTTAAAATATCTCTCATCTGAGGTCTCATATGACCTTGAGTGCAATAAATTTTGCACACCTGCCACAGCACTCATCTGATTGCGAACTATTCCTAAAAGTAAGCCCCATTTACGGCAGATGTGATTTTCTCAAAAGGGTAGAAACATGAGAAGGGCTCATGGCCTCCAGGCAGGGAGGTGCCGACTTATAGTCACACTAATGCTGTTATTCTGCTGTCATCTCAGCTTGGACAGTATTTTTTAAATCTCATTAAAGACCATTTCAGCTTATTTATTTGTAAACATGCACCTCTGGGAATTAGTTTTAGTTGCAAAAGTCAGAGACCACGCCCATCTTTGTAATGTATAGTTAAAATGGCCATTAAGTTAACTTTTAAAAGCAAATGTTGACAAAACAACCATTAGTGTTATTATTGTTATTAGTATAATTAGTATTATTTGTATTATTAGTTTCATATGTGTCTTAGCTTTTATTGCAGCTTCTATTCTTGCCAGGAGTGTAATTGTCAGTTTTCAAAAAGCAAATGTCTGTCTGTCTGCCTGTCTGTCTGTCTGTCTGTCTGTCTGTCTGTCTATCTATCTATCTATCTATCTATCTATCTATTCATTCATTCATTCATTCATCTATGCATCTTACTGGTCCTAAGCGCTACTTAGGCTCTGTTTCACTACTTTACTTAAGCTGTAATACTAAATATTACATTCACTGGAATATATATATATATATATATATATATATATATATATATATATATATATATATATATATACTACCGCTGAAAAGTTTAGGACTTTAGAATTTAATTTCATGCAATTTTCACAATTAATGTAAGTGTATCAGATGATTTTTAAAGAATAAAAATGTTTGTATTAAAGCCTATTTTTGTGTAGAGGCTTATTTTGCATATAGTCCTATTATCAGCAATTCTCAGTCTCTGTCTAAATCTCCTGGTACGGCCGCCAATCCAAGTTAAGGATGTTATTGGGTTAATTGGTTGTTAGGACACTCTTGCTCAATTGTGATGCACAGCTGAAAAACATTCTACTAATAAGTGAACATAAAAGGGAACAACATTCTAGGTTAGTTTAGTATCTGAAGCATCAGCAGTTGATGGCTTGCTGACCGACTCAAAATGACCAGAAAGAAACAACTTTCTTTAGAGACCCGTCAGTTCATTGTTGTGTTAGGGAAGGAAGATACTCCATTAAAAACAAGTGATCCCAAACTTTTGAGCGATAGTGTATATATATACATTATATTATTATTATTATTTAACCAATAATAGATCAATTCAAGAGAAATTACTAAAATACACCTTACTGAGCATATTGTAACCTTACTATCTCCATATTTGAAATAATTTGAAAACAGCAGCTCTCCTGTACATGGTATGGACATTTCATTACAAAGGACCAACAGAAAAGGTCTATGGTGACTTAGAATAAACTCTAGATTGTAGCATTACTGTAGATTAAAGATCAAGGAACGTTGTTCCTCTTCCTATAATAAATCTATAAAAGATGGTGTGCCAGGTATCTTCAGATATGATCACCATCCAGCATAATATACCTAACCATCAACTGATCTGTATGTAAGTTTTGTATATATGTTCTGTGTGACGACAGGTTATTGTGGATTTGAACACCCAAAACCGTGTGGTGTATACACAACTCAATTCTGGTAGGCCTTTACAAGTTTGCCACATAAGTAAACTTTATTTTACCAATTTAATGAGTTAATTAATCATTGCAAACATTTATTAGTCAACTATGAGCCTGGTGGAAAAAGAAAAACAGCAGATTCCAGTTCGTCACCATCAGCTTACGAGACCCATCACTGCATCAGTTCAGCAGAGTGCAGAATTCTGGAGAAAAGCAAAAAAATTAATCACTATTAAAATTAATTAATAACTATTAATCACAAAGATTTACTTTTGTCACAATGTCATAGCAAACACTACAGGTTCCTGCTGTGGAATCCTAAAAGTTACCTTAAAGACTTAAAGACTTCAGTTCTATCCCAGTCATATCAGAGATATAAGTCTCTTTCTGAGCCATTGTAATCTGAACTGAGACACTACAATGTGAAACTCACTCTGCCTTAAAGGGAGAGGCAGTGCAGGGTGTCTATTTGTCTCTAGGCAGTTTGTCATTATGTTTTAGTGTGAGTAAATTGTACTAATCCTCTGGGTGAAAGGACAAGTAGTGCTGAGAGAAGAGCTTCAAATTTCCAAGGGACTGCAGGCTCAGTATGTTCCTCATTAGAGGCTGTCTATTTAATGATGTTTTACAATTATGTTAAATTATGTAAGTCTCTAACCTTAACCTTGCAGCGGTTTTATTGGAAAGCTTTACCAAAAATATATATATTACTATATATAATATAATATTACTGTCAATTGTGATGTCAATTTACTTGTATTGTGAAATCGATACAATTAAATTGCCACCTTCAGATTGATACATCACAATTTTATTATGTACCCTGCATGCCAATTTTGCCATCTCCGTCACAGTCTCCCGCTGCCAGAAACGCTTTGGTCTCAGAGTCTGTCAGCACTCGGGCCCCTGCGACAAAGTTCTGGAGGAAGAGTCTGAGGAGGACAGGAAAGAAAACGAATTGACTCAAAAGAGCTTTGTAATATAAGCCAATGGGCAGTTGTGTCAGCTACCACACATTGGATTATATTATAAGTGTATTGAAACAACAGGGTTTATGATCATTCATGCAGTTTTATAGCACTGATTTACTCATTACATACATTACATTATATATTGTAAATGAGTGGTAAGTGCATTCTGCAACTGAGAAATCTGAGTCAAAAAAATTGCACAGTCAGTTATACACTATCATAAAAAACTCTCTAAAACAGTAAGATCTGACAAGGACATCATGTGAAGAGCTTAGTTTCCATTCATGTGTATTTGTGTGTACTTTGTCATGTGGAATAAAAAATGTATATATATTTAATAAAAACACCAAATCCTGAATAAATAATGTAAATGCAAATAGAATTAAGTTTTATTACTGTTTACGCCTAGCCTGGCAATGAAACGAAAGAGAAGGCAGATTTGAGTGGGCTACTGAAAACTTTAAAATCTACCTCTTATACTTAGAGAAAAAAACACATGGCTGAGATTAGATGGTGTGAAAAGAAGGTGCCTGCTGTTGACATTTGCTGAGCTGTTCCTGAGTAATTAATCAAAGTGTTTTTACAAATGTGACACGGAGAGTTTTATACTTTTGTTCAAAATCGATGCTAACTCAGCACTTATTCACATTTTATCATTCATTTTATAACAACCACTAATTATTTACATTAATAATAATTATGTACTGGATGGAAGCCTGGCTCTTGAAGCAAAACAAAAAAAGCTATTTTAGTGCTATGGTGCCCCCAAGTGGCAAACCTTCTGTCTGCCAAATGTGAACGAGTAAGTGAATTATTAGACTGTGTGAGTGATAGAGTGATTAGAGAGAGCAAGAGTGGATGAGTGAGTGTACGAATCAGTGAATGGAGTGTGAATGATTGAGTAAGTAAGTGATTAAAGAGCTAAAGAGTTTATGACTGACTGTATAACTGTGTAAGTAATGTGAGTGGGTTATTAGAGTGAATGAGTGAGTAATTAAAGAGAACGACTGCCTGGTGTGATTGAGTGATTAGAATGATGAACAAGTGAGTGGTTAGAGAGAATGAGCTGGGGGGTGCGTGATTAGAATGAATGAGTGAGTGATTACAGTGAATGAGTGAGCGATGTAAGTGAGCGAGGGTATGAAAGTGATGCGAGTTAGTGAGTAAGTAAGTAATTGATTAATGAGTGATTAGAGTGATTGAGTAAATGATGTGTGATTAATTATTAGAGTGAGTAAGTGAGTGATTACAGTGAATGAGTGAGTGTTTAGAGAAGTGTTCTGTGTTCTGCATTACTTGAGCTCATCTTCTTCAATAAATCCACTCTTGTCTCGGTCAAGGACTTTGAACACTTCCTGGCCCTCGGCGTGCGGCTTGCCGGACAGCCCTGCTCGATCAAAGAAAGCCTTGATTGCAAAGGTTCCTGGAGCTGTAGAGAGACAGTGGTGAGAGACAGGGAGTAAGCAAGACAGCTAGACAAGGAAGAGAAAAGCTTTATGAGTTGTGGGCCCATTCTGTCCTACTGACCAACCGTTGACCTGCGTTTACATAAGGGTTTTCAAAATCACAGTCAAGTAACAGCCCAGCGGCGGCTGCAGCTATTCCTTCAGAGATGACAAATCGTTCTATATACCAACAGGTATAGAGATACACTGAAATATGGAATTGACTTGATTCTAACAGGTACATTATTTGAACATTAAAAAAGGAATTCTACGTTTTTATCGATTCCATTAATGACATAATATAAAATATAAATAAGTGGTTTGATTTGAAATGATTCAATTTAGAGAAACAGAAAGAAATCATTATTAAAGCAGTTGTGATAGAAGCCAGACATCTGAAGAGTGTAATGTCTCTAAAAGCTGCCTCACAGAAAGTTATAACAACCATAAATGAAATGATTACATACTGCCTGATATCTAAGATATTGTTTTTTATGATAGTTGATTTGGTTGGCAAATAAATGGACTGATTTTGTGGTTGGCAAATAAATGGACTATTTGTGATGCAAGCATTGCAACCACAGTTCCTACCATCAGCCCTATAAAGAAATCACAGTAAGTAATTTCTCTACAATGAACTATATCACATCAAACCACTCTCAAGAATTTTTTTTTTTTAATTTAATTAAAATTTAATTGAATAAAAAAAATACATTTTGAATTACTCATGCACTGTTTTTACGACTTAACACAACCTTTCACTTTCACTTTTGCAACAGCTGCTGTGATATTTTTTATTCATGCAAAATTTGAATCAGGCAAATTGAAGGCATCACCGTGTTTTACAGTATAACTTGGACATGACCGGTGATGCTATGCATCCTCCTGCACCGAAACCATGACAGTAGCATCTCCAGCTTCTCTGTATTTCGTGCTCTTTTGCGTTTTTTGAAGCAGACAGAATTGTCGGATGAATAATTAAAAGCAGGTGGGGTTTGAAGTCTGCATGCTTGGTGGCTCAAATTGTTCTTGAATGCTTGGCACAAACACACTGGTATCTGGGTGGTAACGGCTCCCTAGCCCCCTGGCTGCTTGGTTACCTTGCCCTAACCATCCCCCCATGCATGTTCCATTGGGAGTCTATGTGTGTGTATACATGTAATTCAGACTTATGTAAGCAGTGGCTGTACATGTAAACGTGTGGTTGTGGTTTTGATCTGGCTGCGGTTCAGATGTTTGTGTGGATATCGTGTCTTTAAAATGACCTTGGCATGCCTGGACAGCTGCGGCGATGTCCTCTTCTTTCAGTATCCCTGCAAACGCCATGCCTGTATCCACCTGAGCCCTGACCACATGAAGATACACGGAACAGGTTTAAGCACAATACTGTATATCTGTGTGTTAAAGATTTTGGATAACAAAGTGATGTATAAAAAACGTTGTTTAAAACATGTTTTTTTCTGTAATAAAAGTGTTATTTATCATATTACAATACAGTATGCACTCATTCTTTACCAAATATATTATGAAACAAGACTGAATGTGAGGTTTGGACTTTCTCTCTCTCCCTATATAATTTTTTCATATGGAAAAAACAACACATACAATGTGACTTGCGTAAAACTTACAGAATATTTTATGTTTTATATATATATTTTATAGAGAAATGTCATGTTCTCTGCAGAGGATGTGTTAAAGTTATTTTTACTTAAAAAAAACAACAAAAGATGTTAATATGGTAAGTTAATCAGGGTGTTTAAAGTTTAGCATTTGACTGTATATACACAAACAAATAAATACTTGTTGTAATATTGTATTAGCAGAGTTTTACCATTATGTTTGTTTATCTATCTATTTGTCTATCTAGCCAATCTCTGAAAAAAAAAAAAAAATAATATATATATATATATATATATATATATATATATATATGAATTGTGTAAAGACGGCATCATATTTCTTAGCATGTTTCTAAATCAGAGCATTCTTTAAAAACAAAGCAATTTAACACCTGCCTTAATTGATCAACCTAAAAGTTTTAGTAGACAACAAAGCAGTGAGCACTAACCTTCAGCTGGGTGATTAGCCTGTGCAGCTTCCACTGAAGCATCCACCTGAATGCAGTAGAAGAGAGTCTACGGCATCTGTGCCCTCAAACCCAAAGAGACCAACTTGCCACAGAACACCTCCCTCCTCATTAGTAAGTCAGAGCATATCATTTCTGATCACTGTTGGTTACAAACTATACCCCTGGGATAAATAGTATGCAATGCACAGACAACACAAAACATGTTTTACTAATTTTCAACCTATACATGTTTATACTCTACACTACCGTAGAGGTGGGGAAAACATAAATATAGCAAATAGCATATTATCATTCATGGATGCCAAGAATTAATACTTCATTATATGACTTGACAACACAAATTACATCTTTAAGTAGTAGAATAATTAAAGCAGTTGCTTTAAGTAAAGCAGAAAGGTTTGTGTGGATATCAAATGTCATGGATTCCTATATGACTGCAAGCACAGACAATTTGCAGTTGAAAACACAATATATGTTATCACAGTACATATAATACTGCAAATACATCACAATAATACTGTATGGCTTAAACATTGTGATGATATCATATTCTAGGGCTTTCAGTGATCCCACCGCTGCACTACTGTGCAAAACTCAGAATTTCCTTCATTACTGATCAAAGTGGCCTAGGACAAGTCATTTTTTTTGTTATCAGAAAAAAAGCAGAAAGTGTATTTAACAGAAAATTACAGAAAAGCGTCTCCAATTAGATACACTGATTTCTTACAGCTGCCATTCTTTTCAGGAAACATGCTTTCAGCTTTTTAAAGAGATGTGCAGGGTTGTGTTCCTACACCTCCGTCTCAGAAGTTGGTTGTTTTTTTTGCATCTCGTGATTTGAATAATCCCAGTCACATTCAGTGGTGTTGAGGTCTACAGTCGTGGCCAAAGGTTTTGAGAATGGCACAAAGTTTGGTTTTTCACAAGGTTTGCTGCCTGTGGTCAGATGTTTATATGGTATCATGTTTATATGGTTCTCTCTGTGGGGAGAAAAGAGTTTTTCTTTATTTGTTTTCTCCTGGTTTGTTTAGTTAGGTAGTTAGGTTAATGATTTGTATTTTATTTTCTTTGTTTTTGTAAGGCAAGTTAGTTTGTTTTTCACTTGTAAGTTAGCTTTGTTTTGTTTATTTTCTCTTTTCTGTCCCCTGTTACTGGTTATGTTTCTGTTGATTTAATTTATGATTCATGGAATGTTTTCATCTCAGTTTTGTAGTTTTGCTAAATAAATACCTCCATTTTGCAACCCTAGGCTGACTGTGTGGTTGGGGAACCAGGAGGGCACGGGGGCCTCATTTATGTTGCGGCCTGACCTGGACCAGGTTGTAAGAAGTCTCATTGTGCGTTCAGATGCACTCTCACCTGCCCTCTGCATACTCTTTCGGAGATGGTTCTGACGCTTGCTTGACTCTCTTGGGTGCCCTGAAGCGTTCTTCACTGCAACTGAATCCCTCTCCTTGAATTTCTTGATGTCCTCGCCTGTGAAACCCTTTGATACAATGCAATGATGACTGCAGGTGTTTCTTTGGAGGTAACCATGGTTAACAGAAGAACAGCCAGTTTGTTATTCTAATCAGCATGACAGTGATATTAGCGGTCTTGTTCTCATTAACCTTTTCTCCTGAGCTAACGAGATCATAAATGAAACGATGTTTGCAGGTCATTGTGTGGGGCTGGAATGCCGTATTTTTTGTGATGAGGTTATTTTTCATGGCAGGAAATGACTTTGCATTAATTGCAATTCATCTGATCACTCTTCACGATGTAGAGGTAATACAAATTGCCACCATAAGAAGTGAGGCAGCAAACTTTGTGAAAACCAAAATTTGTGCCGTTCTCAAAACCTCTGGCCATGACTGTCGTACACCATCAAAGGAAATCCATTCATTAGCCTTATATGTATAGTTTAGAAGTATGCCGTTTGGATGCAGTTATAGTTTAGCTATCTTCTCACAGTGGTGGGATAGAAGGAATCACTTTGTGGATATTCTTAGATCTAAAGCAATAGAGGAGCTTGAACTCTTTAAGATTAAAGCTTTTTGTCCTGTTTATCTGACAGAATCAGACGAGTCTGATATGTCAACACTATTGATAATATAGGCTATATAATTAAACTATAATTAAACTATAATTAAAACTGCAGCTCTTGTTATTTGAACATTGAACTCACTTAATTTGTGATTTCGATGTAAAAACAATGAATCAGTCAGAGCTACCTGCCTGCTGTCCCAGCTTTTCAGCAGTGCTCAGTGGCGGGTCATCCCTATAACTGTCTTTGGAGACTATTTTACCTTAGAATGCCTTGAATGTACTCCTCCACTATGAGAGTACATTAAAAATATCTTAAAAGCCAAAAGCTAATCGCAGAATTATCAGTGTCCCAGGCATCAGGCAGTGTTTCATATTCTGTTTCATGTAATAATTTCTGTGAAGTTGCTTTTAAAGACATTAAACACTTGTAAATCTGTAAAGTTGTTTAGATTGAAGCATTTTACTCCAAAGCACTTGAGCCACTTTTATTCTTTACTATTGCAGAGCAAATGTCAGCATGTACAGTTTTATACATGAGAAGCTGTGAAAATCAGATTGGGTCAGTATTGGTGGTCTACCAGGTCTTGCCTGGTTGTTAAGAGTCCCATTTTCTCAACATCTTGTAAGATTTTTGCTTTCAATTAGTTTCAGTCTTCTCGACTTTGTATAAGATTATCTTATAACTGATCTCCTCAGAAATATCTTCTGAAGAGTGAAAATACTTGTACTTAACTGTTTAGACTGGAAATTAAAAGAATAACTGGTCTCTGACTTTTAGACTGTGCTATATATTGTGTATATCTGTGCATGTCATTACTTTCTTTGTACATTCCTTAGCACTATTATATTCAGAGATATTTTGTTATTATGTCAGTAATTTATTACTAACTGTGGCTTATTATTTGCCCTACCTTCAAAATTCCCCCTTCAGATTACTTATTAATCAACTGTCCAAGATTAACCTGCAGAAGGTTGCTTAATAGACATTGCTCTAATAAAAAACTGTATGCAAAGGTCTATAGAACAGAGGGCAGTCTTCAAATGACCAGTCTTTGGCTGTTCTGTCCAGGTATATGTGAATTCCTTTTAACAGATATCAGTTTTTAGGCTCTGAGCATAATACATTCTAATACGTGCTAAAGCTAAGGGCCTACATGACTGACTCATTATACAAAAGAATTCTGCATGTGCATTGGTCCATTCGTCATAACCTTTTAACACATTGTAAACGGCAGCTGCTGCATTCAAATGATGCAAAAAAAAATCTATGAAAATAGAGATACATGTTTTTCTTTAGACAGCGATGATATGCTTTTTACGGGCCGAGCATATGGACCATATACTTTGATTGATCTGAGAATGATTTAATTTCGACTCGGTGGAGCTTTTCTTGTCTATGGTATACGGGCTTTACGGCGCAGTGAACTCAGTAAGATCACCAAAGGCTCTCTTCAGCCAATTAGATCTGTGCACGTTGGGATGTGCGGCGCAGGCACACCGGCAAGGTATGAAGCTAGGATCAGCAGCCGGAGAATAAAGCGAGTCAGAGAGAATAACATGTTCTAAAAACAAAAAAGTCAACTGACTGTTTAACCAGGAACGGTTATGGAATGGACTTGCTCTTTTTTTAATGTAGCCCTCTTGAAGTAAGGAAGTAAGGAATAAAAAAATTGGAGCTTAATAAATAATTCATTAAGTTCAGCATTTAACAGTAAATATACTAAAGTATACTGAATGGTATTTGTAATTTGTTTGTCTTTCAGTTGCTGATGGTATAAAATGCTGATATTAGGTAACTTAAATATACAGGACACACCACTGAATCATAGCACATGATGATGGTCCAGACCTTGGCCTAAAGAAATTTCCTCTAACTGGACCTTACTGAACTCTAATTAAATACCCCTGGTCTAAATCATCCACATCCAGTTAAAAGGCTCTGTTCCCTGCTAAAAAGTTCCCTGTTGGTGGTGTGTTCATTAAAGAGCATGGTTACTTGCACCCCCAAAGCCATAATATGGCAATATGAATAGAACATAAATGTCTTTGGGGACTATTTTACCTTAGAATGCCCTGCATGTACTCCTCCACCATGAAAGTACATTAAAATATATCTTAAAAGCCAAAAGCTTATTGCAGAACGATCAGTGTCCCAGGCATCAGATATGGAGTACTTTCATATTCCATATCATGTAATAATTTCTGTGATGTAGTATTTAAAGACATTAAACTCTTTAGACTCCTGGTTCCTACCAGTACCACATTGAACAACTATGTTTTTATGTAAACCACTCTGAATGACTTGGTTTATGCTGAAATGTTGGAAATAAATGGGTTAAATTCCCCTTTAGATGCCCACCTATTCTAACAGATGCTGCACTGAGAGGTTCCACAGCAGCCTTTATTCTTTACCTTGCAGAGCAAATGTCAGTATGTGCATGAAAAGCTGTGAAAAATCCTAGTTTAGGGATCCGGTACTGAGTATAAACGTGAAAAAAGGCGTGACTGAAGTTAGCTTCTTATTTGAATTCCCCGTTCCACCTTAAATGGTGTAGCAGTTACATTCTGGCGACTCAAACTGTACCTGTTGCACCATTTAAGGTGGGAATGGGGAATTCCAGAGAGAAGCTGACTCCAGAAAGCAAACATTTGAGCTTGTCCAGCAAACTGAGGCGCCAGAATGTAACTGCTGCACCATTTAAGGTGGAACTGAGAATTCCAATAAGAGGCTAACCTCAGACAGCAAGCGTTTGAGCTTTTCCAGCAAACTGATAGCGAGTCTGAGTTTTACTGCAACCCCCTAGTCCGATGCTTGTCGTTGGGCTGAATTTGAAGCTGTGCGCGGTAGCTGCTTGTTCTGAACACTTCCTCTGATTTGTTGTGCTGCGCGGCTGCATGTGACGCAGCTGAGGGCGAACATGGCGCTGGATCGGGGAGGTGATGCTGGACCGTGTCAGCTAACCTCACCTTTGTAAAAGCACCGCCGTGTCGCTGTGAACGTCGGAAAACGGCCGCGTATAGATATGATTATTCAAGAGAGATAATGAACCGTCGCGTCGTTTAAGACGACAGCAAGAAAGAAACGGATATCTACCTGCCGGTAGCTTGTTAGTGTTAGCTCGGTTAGCTAGCTAGCCTGGTCAACATCGCCGGACGCTGCTAACGCTCAGCTAGCTGGATGTTTTCGGATATGATAGCACCAACTGAATTGCGATAGGGTCGCTGTATCAGTCGTATTAGGCGGTTTTATCCACAAATGTCTCTTTTATGCAGTTCCTTTGACGATAGTGTGTAGTAGTAGGTTAGAGGTGACTAGCCGGGTTAGCTAGCTAGGCGAGCTGAAGAGATGGACACCTTTCTCGTGTGTGTGTTGTCACTGGGAGCGGGGCTTCTGCAGCTTTCCGAAGGTGCACCTCTTCTGTATCAACAAACAGGTAAACATACCTTATTTGATGATACTTTTTGACTAAACAATGAGCTGACAGTACGGTGGAACCTGTATGTTTACTGTTAGTCTTTGGCTAAACGGCTAAGCTGCTCGGCCTGATGACTAGTTTGCTACCAGCTTGTGATGGGTCTGTTATTGAGCGGAAACCTGAAGAAAGACGTGGCTGAAGTTAGCTTATTATTGGAATTCCGTATTCCACCTTAAATGGTGGAGCGACTGGCGCCTAAACCTGAAGAAAGACTGAAATATGGGCTTATTGGAATCCCCCGTTCCACCTTAAATTTAAGGTGGAACTGTGGAGTCTACTAAGAAGCTAACTTCAGACAGCAAGCGGTTGAGCTTACTGAGCCCAGCTTGTGAGATGTGAGCTGGAAGCTAACACCACCACATCTGAGCTGGTCTGGCAGCCACCTAACATAGCTGACCTGAGTACAGGTAAATTCATATTAACCCCAAATATGCCATGTCATTCCTGTGCAACCTTCTCATAGTGTCCCAAACCTGGACCTGTGAGTTAACGCCCTGATTCTAGTGTACTGAGCTTGATAGGTAGCTGCCTCACTGACTCTGGCTCAACCCCTTGTAACACTGACAGCAGGTATACCTGGTTGTAGGAGTAAACATGGTCAACACAGACCAATCTCAGAAAACACCTGTACTCTAAAGCACCAACGCCTGATGTAGGTGTTCCAGTGTATTGTAGGAGTGATTCACATTCCTGTCAGACAAGTTACTGTTTAGACAGTGTCCATTCTTCTGACTGCTGTTAAGGACAGAGAGTTCACACTCCTCATATTTTTACTGAGACTATAGTTTGAAGGCTGTAGAGCTTTGGCTTGGTGTAAGTTGTAACTTCTTGTGACCCATAGTGGTAGTTACAGTAATGTGTAACGTAATAATGCATTCCGTTCTTATCAGCGCAGGTGAATGATTGACTAAGTAAGAGATATCTGTGTCTTAAAAAGTCTCTATTGAAGCACACATTGTTCGTGTCTACCTGTATCTGATTTTTGGTTTTAATCACACACAAGACGCCATAGGCCTTAATTGTTTGCTGGTTAGTCTGGTTTAGTGTTGTGTTTTGTCTTTGGTGGCCACATGTCTTGTCATGTTAGTGAAACAAGGTGTAGTCCAAGATGCATATTCTAGATTATATTTAAGCGAAAGACATTTTCTCTGCTTAGCCTATAGTTGACCTGTAGGTTTATTGTGTCTTGGTGTTGATAGGGACGCACCAAGACATCAGAAACATTTTGGTATTGGCAGATTATGGAAAAATACCCCAAAAACATCTAAACTAGATGTTTAGGTTTGACTAATTTCAAATAGATGATTGATGGCTTATTAATTTTTCTTTAAAACAGTGATACATTGAGCTCTACTTAAATGTATGTATTTTATTCATTTGACTGCTTTGTATCTTCCATTCGCAAAAAGTTGTGTCTGTTTGCCAAATGATTGGATGTTGACACCAGCCCATGGTTCCTGTATTAGAGATGATTGAGTATTTAATAATAATAATAATAATAATAATAATAATAATCTTAGTTTTTAGAACACTGTTCATACTGATTGCAGCCCAGAGTGCTTTACAGACATATGTCATCAGTTGTAGGAGAAACTATGAGGCTTAATAAGCCAAAGGAGATGTGAGAGTTATAATTATATGCCAACATTTCAGTTAAAGAGAAGTGATATGATTATAGTGACCAAAGTTATCATGGTTATCAGAATTATTGTGGTATTACTAAAATTTTCAAAAAGTACTGATGCATAAACATTATTATTTTTAGAACAGAGCCAGTATCAAGTGTGCATTAACATTCAACGTGGCACCATTATCTTATTTCAGTAGAGACTCATCTTAATATTAGAACTTCCCCCATATAAGCTGATTTAGTTATCAAAATATCTCAATTATTACTTTAATTCTGGCAATATTTTCTGTAGTTGTAATAGGGGGCTGAAGTCGGCCTTCTGTTTGCCTTCTTGTTTGACTTTTCCTGTCCTGCTTAAATGATGCCGCTTTTACATCCTGCAGTGTTTAAGGTGGTAAATAAGAAGCCATCTTCAGCTTTGGACTTTTAATGCTTGTATGTTAAGATGATTTAAGCCTTCAAAAGTGTTCTATGAACGAAGCTACCGTCCATCTAAATATGCAATATGACTGAACTTCTCAACAAGCTAGCGCAGTAGATGGTGATCAGTAATGGTGATCGTGAGCCACTCATAAGATTGTTGCCCCCTTTCTTTTGCATGTGTTCATCTTTAATCGAGTTTCTCTCTGCCCTCGGTAAATCCGCACTTGAGACTGTCTGCTCTTAGATAGCTAAACGTCTCGGCAGTGCTGTCGCTGACATCCCCTGACACAAAACAAAACGAACAAAACTGGGTCGGGGAGACTATTGCCGGTTTAGGTAGATGTTGGGCAGTATTTCAGCGCGAGTCTTCCAAAGCACGGTAACCGGCCACAGTTGTAGTGATTAAAGTTTAAAACAGCGGCCAAAGGAAAGCTCAGTGCTAATACCCTTTTCAACAAGAACCTGCAGGACAGCACCTTATTGTTGTTTCTTCTTCTTATTTTTTTTCTGCATAATGACAGATGATTATGGTCATTTAGCAAGTGCAACGGCCCACAATGCTCATCACATCATGGTGGTATGACGCACTCCTAGCTGACTAATAGTTGTGACTCAAATGGAGTCCTTTTACTGTTCAGCTGGTCTGGCCAGAGGACTTCACTGAGCTGTGTGCATCTTCATGGTTCAGTGACATCAACCTTGGCCTACCAGTGAGCTGCTGTCACCACTGATCCCTCTTAATATAAAGCTAGACAAGTGTTAGTCATTAATGGTCAGGCCTTCGTAATGTCAGTTGACTTTTACTCCTGCTGTGTCAGAGCATGTACATCGGTCACTTGTTTGTGGTCTTCAGTGGAGATTTTCTCATTTACACGGTGGCTCCTTAAAGTGTATGTGTTTGAGCTGATAATTGGTTCCTGGCTGTGCTGTGTTTAAAAAAAAACAGACTTAATTTGGGTATATTTTGAGCAGAGAGTGTTAACCTCCTCTAAACCGTGCTTTTCTCCTCATCTGACGTATGACAACACCGACAGTGACTGTCGCAGTAACTGCCCACGAATCAAACACAGAGACAGAATGCTGTAGGCGTTGCTAACATGACGCGTGACTGTTTAATACAAAGCTACACCTACATTGTTTATGTGGAGATATGCCAATGTCATCCTTTCCACGTTGTGAGAGTAATTAGGAAGAAGACACTTTAGTAATGAGCTTTTATATTGTACTAGTTGTTGGAGAGGATCTCCCAACTGGGATACCAGCCTGTTTGAAAGTCAGGTGCAGAGTTTGCCAGACATAAACATTGCCATGCAGTGCAAAAAAGTAATACAGTAAGCCATAATACGGATTTGTGCTATGCAATGCTTGATTCATAAAACATACAAACTTTTTAATGAGAAAGAAAGAGTCCCCTGGGGCTTTAAATGTTAGCTTGCCTTGGCCCCAGAAACAAGAAAGGCTGAACGAAATAATTTGAACTCTTGGGTATTTGTTTATGTTAGTGTTTGTTTTTTTTCCGTTGTGTAAACAGAAGCATTGTCTTTTTTCAAGGCAGCATTGTGGCCCATGTTGACCTGGTCTTATTTAATCGACAAAGGCCTTTAAATCGAACAATTATTGTTACATGTCTTAAAAAAATTAAATGATTGTTGGTTTAGACCATGGAAGCAAATAAAGCAATGATGCTTATAACAGCATGTGTGGAGGAGTTTGGTATTCCACGGAAGTGTGACAAATTTGATGATCAAATGTCTCAATAAACATGTTAATATTATCATTTGTTTTCATTGTGGGTTTTGTGAGATGAAACAATTACCGAAGCCCCAGGATGTAACTGCTAATGGAAAATTCAAATAGAAAACAGGAGAATAAGAAACAGTTTCGTGTAGCTTGGGTGGTTGATTGGTCAAGCTTTTTGAAATGGCAAGCAGGGAGTTTCCAATATACCACTGCTTGAAGGAAGTCCTAGAATCTGCAGTTTACTGGGAGTGATTGAGCCCTGTTACAAAATCCCTTCTCACACTTATTCCAGCCAGAAAGTAAGATAGACATTTTATATAGAAACGCAGGATCTGATTGTAAATGCCACACACACACACACACCAAAAAAGTATTTATATATTCAAGTAATAAATATGTAAGCCATGTTGGCATGTTTGTTGTGTAGTACTCCTGCTATCACCTGATCAGTAATACACTGATACTGCTTATTGTATATATTTTGAACTGCAGTAACAGTTCCATACCTACAATTGTGGTGAATTATGAAATGTTAGTGTTAGGTTATCGTTTTTAAGGGTGGTTTTGAGAATGAGTGTCTAGATTAAAATGCCGCACAGTATTTCAAGCCTGTAAAATGCTTATTGGTTGAGTGCTATAACCCATTTATTGGCTATTTAACATCACCTCCACACTGGTTGCACTTTTTTTTTTTTGCTGCTGCTGGGCAAAGTTCACTCCAGTATGCAGGTATAACGAGCTACTGTCTGCTTGTTAGGTCGATCTGAGAACCAACTGAATGATTTGTTGGGATTGCCAAGTCATAAGATAGATGTAGTCCAGTCTACAGTTGTGATTCTGACGGGAAGTTTGTGCCTCTGTGTATATAGGGCAGACTAATGCAGTGTCGGGATTTTATACTTTTATGCTTTGCTGTTCTATTGAAATGGAAATGTAGCATGGCCTTCATTTCCTCCCTTCTTATTACCCCCCCTCCCCCCCCAGATTATGCAAGAGTGTAATTAACTTACAGGCAAGTACAGAAAATAAATGATATTATGACGGCCAGCTTCTGTTTTCCCTCTTAGTTTCAGGAAATGGTGGTAAATACTTGGTATGTGGAGATGTGGTAGGTGAGCCTACTTCAAATCAAAATGTTTAATCAATCAACGTATTTTCAATATTACAGTGTTCAAGAACATTGCTGGTTTGCAGATCTTTAGTTTTTTAAGGGCTTGTAGAGTTCTGTTTGAAAACACGCAAGGTCTTGGCAAATCCTGACATACTTCACGTTTAGACAGAATTGAAAAGCAATAACTACAGTTCTGGAAAAACATGAGCTACAATGACCACTTGGCATTACTTTTGCATAGTGACAAACAGTATTTATGCCATTTTCCATGACAACACTTGGGCGGGGGGGGGCATCTTTGTTTACTTTGTGTTAGAACTTTTGGTGCCACCGCGTTGATACGTTGATACCAGTTACAAGCAAAGCATTACTAGTAGGCGCTAAAGGCACTAAATCAGAGCATCCTTATCCAGAGAAACAGCTCGGTTATAAAGCTCAGCGGAAGCAGACGCGTCAGGTGATTGTGGGTTAAGTAACTGTTTTATGATCAGTGTCCACCGCGCTAGGCTATTTGGGCTTTAACTAACACCCGCGCAAAGTGGCTTGGGCAGCTAGCTTGGGTTTAACCGACTTTCAGAAATATAAACTCATCGTCTGTGTGTAGGAGTACACGGCTGACCTTTCCACTGTGCAGGTACTAATACGCTTCAGTACTTGTATAGTTTTTCATGCCGAACCGTCTACACCTTCCGACAACACAAAATAATTAAACATGTTTTTATTGTCTCTCTGGTCTCCCCCCATGTAACTCTATTAATTTTGGTTAGCTGAGCGGAGGTTCTAACACAAAGGCGGAAGAAGGTGTGTTGAAATAAGGTGAATACATGCCATAATGAAAAACAAAACTGGTGTATATATGTGACTTGTGTCACTGAAAATAATGCATGAGGATTTGCATTTTAAACACAAAATTTCAAATTTCTGTCAGTTTTGAAAACAATCTCTCTAAAAATGTAATACAGGCACAACCGTCTTTCCACTATGATGTACTTCAGGCAATGTTAAATCAATGTAAGGTTTTTTCATTTGGTTTCATTTGGTGTGCTTTCGTTTAAATGACTTCCAGAAAGCGGATATGGGTGGTGGGTCATTCTCAGCACTGTAATGACACTGATGTGGTGGTGTGTTAGTGTGTAGTGTGCTGGTACGAGTGGCTGCTGTAGTTTTTAAACACTGTGTCCACTCACTATCCACTCTATTAGACACTCCTACCTTGCTGGTCCACCTTGTAGATGTGAAGTCAAAGGTGATCGCTCATTTGTTGCTGCACAGCTTGTGTTGGTCATTCTGTAGTCCTTCGTCAGTGGGCACAGAATGCTGCCCACTGGACACTGTTGGCTGGATGTTGCTGGTTGGTGGACAGTTTTTCAGTCCAGCAGTGACACTGAGGTGTTTAAACACTCCAGCAGCACTACTGTCTAATCCACTCATACCAGCACAACACACACTAACACACCACTATGTCAGTGTCACTGGTATGCTGAGAATGACCCACCTCCCTAATAGTACCAGCTCTGTGGTGGTCCTGACCATTAAGGAACAGTGTATGCAGTGTATGCAGTGAATCAGATAGACTACAGTCTGTGATTGTAGGTGGTTTTAATGTTTTGGCTGATTGATGTGTATATGCACAGTACTTCAAATAGATTTACTGATACATTTTTCACTGATTTCATTTATTTTTGACACAAATTCCTCTTCATATACATCTAAGACAGTCCCAGTACAGTGATATTTTACTCTTGAAGCCCTAATCTCAGTGAGTATTTTAGACACTTGGAATGAGCGAAACACTGTCAGGCCACAGGCTGCCTCTGAATCTTTCATTTCTGCTCATTAAAGTTTCACGCCAGATCCTGCTTTTATTCTACCCAGAATGTGTGTAGCACTTGTGAAGCCAGCACAGACTGATTTCAGGCACTTCTTGCTGTGTCTTTTTTCATATGTTCTATTGTACTATTTAGGGGTTTTCTTAAGATGCATCAAGTTGTTGATCAGCTTTAAGGGTTTAATGCTAAGGCCATATTGGATTATAGCTGTTGTAGTTGTAGGGTGCTTTAAATTCTGATAAGATTCTTTAACTTACTTATTTTATAACGTATTTTTTATTTTATTTTATACACCAGTACATTTCTTTGAATTAGGCTTTACTGACTCAAAGATTGTATATTGTCGCTGTCCAATGAAAAACAGGTATCTCCAAAATTGCAACTTTACAGGAGAGACCAAAAACATACTTTACTTTCAGTGTAGGTCAATAGAACTATTTTTGACCACTTTTACTGGTCCTTTCATTATAGAATTTTCAATAAATGTACATTGGTGTGTTCAATTGATGTAGAAAACTCAAAATCGACAAAAATGGAGGTATATGTTTTTCATTGGACAGCGACTATATACAAAGAAACAAATGTATATAATGTGTATGTATGTATATAAAACCACGTGGTTCAGTCTTTATTGCCTTCATAAAAGATGATTGTGTTTGCCGACTGTGGGTCGAGCTGGAAGATCATGAGTCATTTTAAAAACACTCACTGTAACGAGTGTGTATGTTTTTTCAGATCTGTTCCGAGTCTATTTTAGTTTATTTGTAATATTTAAAACGAGCTATTTTTCACAGTGAATGATTCTCAAAGAAGTGTGCTAGAGACCTCTCTGTAGAACCTTTCTAAAAGACTAAATCAAAGCAGATGTCCCAGCGGCAGAGCGCATTTGACTGACAGATGGGCATAACCAGCTGCCTGTGCTTTGCATTTGCTCCTTTTGCTTATAGTTTACATGTGTTGTGGTCATGGATTTTTATGAGTTGCCTGTTACCAAATGCAGGCGTACCTGATGTGGATAAAATATCAGATTGCGATCTAAATGCTGCATATTGTGGTTGTGATACTTGTTTCCATACGTTAAAAAACACAACACTGAACCCAAGGGTTCGAGTATTCCTCCAGTCTTGAGGGAGATTTTTCTTGCTACCGTCACCTCTGACTTGCTCACTGGGGGGGAGACGTGTTGTTACTGTCTGTTCTTTTGTAAAGCTGCTTTGTAACAACACAGTTGTAAAAAGTGCTATACAAATGAAGTGAATTGAATTAAATTGTATAGGCTTAATGTCGAACATCACATAAACAAACTGGAAAACAGGCCTCATCACATGGTCTCATCACGCTAAGATAACCTGATTGATGAATTTATATTGTTGACGTTGAATTTGATTATTCGTGTCTAACAATAGAGCGAAAATGATGTCTTTATCAAGACCAGTAAATGACCAGAAGCGAGATAATCCAAACAGCGATTTTTGCTGACAGCACCAGTCGTCCTGTCTTTGTTTGATACTGGTGAAAAGTGGGTGACAACGTGATTGTAACTACCAATCAGAAGACAGATATTTGCAGAGTGGCACGTTTCAGTTAAGACTCACATTAAACACAATTAATGCTAGCATAGCTAGTACTACATTCTCCCTACTGTTAGCTAGCATTAAGAGGTACATACCCTCATGGTCGCATATGTACGAGGAAGCGTATTAAAGTTTAAAGCCCTTGTCCATTTCGGTGGTAGGAGTTTTTATTGTCAGCCGGCATATGCGATGGACATGGATTATGGTCATCTTCAGTAGCTCCTGAAGAGATTGCGAGTAAAACAGTGCCGTACTGAAGTTAGCTCCAAATGAACAGCGCATAACTCCTATAGAGGATTGTGATAACACATGGTGGTTTGTTCCTTTTCTCTCTTGTGTTATAGCTCTCTGCTCTTGACATACATCTCAAGTTAATGCAGTCCTTTGTGCTTTGCTCAAATCAGCTTATTCTAGTTCCAAACATTTCATTGTTTTCTGAAATTTAAGTTATAAAATATTGAGACTTGGGGCCATGTGTTGATACGATATTGCCATGTATAATATTGTGATAGTATGTTGTGTTAAAGACTGGCCTGCATTATTACTCACATTTGTAGTGTAAACAATAGGGTTGGATGGTATATTGGTAAAATGGTATATCGCCATATTAAAAAAATTATGACAGTATTTTAAAGTTACGTCAGTGTCCAAGTTCTGTTTAATTTTTGTTAAACATGCATTCGCACCAACAATTTAAACACACTCTAGATATTTATGGCCTATAGGTTTCAGGATAGTTCAGGATACAAAAGTAGCAATATTAGTACTAATACTAGTACTACTAATCTAAACGCTTTGCTTGTCTGCTGTCTCTTGTTCACGTACTACGTACTTCATAGCACTGATTATTTCAATCCTAATCTAACACGCCTGGTCCAGTTAATCTTTGTCTAAAGGAGCATCTGGATATTACAGCAAGGTGTGTTGGATTACAATTGGGGGGAAAACTCTAAAGGTGGTCAGTGAGCAGCTCTGCCTTGATGGGTTTTTGCAGTCAGGCCCTTGTATAGGCCCAGCTTATAGTTCATATCACTTATTAGCCTGTTCTTGGGACAACAGACCCATAGTTGCTTCAGACTTTGTTAACACAAATGCTTTCTAACTGTGTTTTTAAAAAGAGGTTTATGCTCTTTTCAAACTTATTCATAACAATACTTATCTTCTGTGTCATATACTACTTTCAACCATACAGTCTAATTGGTTCCTTTGCTTTTCATTTTATTTGACAATAATGAAGCTCCAACTCATCTTAACAGTAGGGGTTGCTGTTTTAAGTGTCTTTATAAATCCTTCTGCTGGTGCTGCCAGGAGTATTACTCATGGTGTGTCCAAAAGCATTAGCAGATGCACGCAAAGAGAAACTACTGCAAGAACAACAACAACAACTACTACTACTAATGCTAGTAATAATCACAATTTTTTTCTGGTCATTTATAGATAGCCCCTAACCCTGAAACTAATGCTGCAGCAAACAGTAAATGTACATGTTGTGGTTTTAGCTCCTTGTCTTTCATGTGGCCAAAAAATAACCTGGTAATACAGAGAATTGTTTCACACCAGGTTTACGGTTTGAAACCATGGTCTCTGTAGATGCTTAGCTTGCTTGTATGAGAGCTGAAGCCATTTTATTCAGTATGTGAAAACCAACGCTTGGGTTTTTAAATGTTCTAAAGTGTACACTGTTGCACAGACCTGAATATTGAATTTCCTTCTAGGATCAATAACGTGTCTGTTTATCATCTATTGATCTAAAGACAGCTTTTGTAATAGGCTTAATATCTTTCTGCAGTACTAAACATGTTCATATAGCACCACTCAACTGCGGCATTACCACAGCCGTTTTATTTATTACAGTGTCTATAAATGTGTTATTAAAAAAAAAAAAAGTGATACTATCATACATATAAAAATAGAGACTTTATTATGATCATTGCTTAAAGTGTGCACAGAGGACGACAGCCAGCCTTTTAGGTAAACGGATGTCAGCTAACATTCCGGAGGGTGTTGGAGAGTGCTGTGATGCTGATAATAGTTCAACCCTGCCACATGACCACAGTATAGCATTAATGCGGTTGTCGTCACAGGCCTACTTACAGCCCGTTCTTTAGTCAGATTCAGAGGAAATTTAACATCAGTAGGACAAATTCCAGACCTACTAATGCTCCAAAGCTAGCCAGACTTTAAACTGGTGGGACCTGGTGAACTTAGCTGCTTGTGACCATGAACTGTTAATCGGAAGTGACCATTTGACTGACGCAGAAGCTCAAACTGTTCTTTTAGTATAATGTATTCATCATCTTCGTGATGAATTACATCACAAAGTGCTTTTCTGAGCATATCATGGATGTTGTTAATGAACACTGATGTACTGCATGCTTATATAGAAAGAGAACATAATTAGACCTCAAATCTATAAATAACTGCATTTTATTCTGTGTTCATGTTTTCGCCATGTCTCCCACACCTAAACATCCTTATATGATGGCGTGTGCTGATAAACCGAAGACCCCCAATCTGCCATTGACCTGAAAATCTTCACGTTTGCACATGAATTGTGTAACATTTATTACACTTTCTAGCCAAAATGTTACCAAACTGTGTTGTTTCTCCTAATAAACAGACATAGGTTTAGTTATGTCTCCTTATTCTTCAACACTATCACTAGCAATTTATTAACATTAACACACCAAGGTAATAAGGAGGACGTGCCTTCAGAGGTGATCTGTCTTATGAACCATGGCGTTCATACGACTGTTCCTCTAAGGTGGTCTACTGCATTATTGAATGTATGGTCCCTGCAGCAACAATAGAAGACTGTGACCACGGATACCAGTTGCCCAGTCAGCATGTTTTACCTAATTTTTCATCTAAGAATTCCTCTTTTTGTATGTTTGTGTTTTGAATCTGTTGTAAGTTGCTTGTAACATAGAACATGGTGATTAACATGCTGCTTTTACAAATTGCAGTGATGTTACTCACAATAACAGTCACTCACATGTTGTCGATTAATTGTAAGATCAACAGACTGAAATGGTTTTAATCCTAGAATTGTAACAATGTGGTGATAATAACTGATCCTTTAGTGCCTCTGTAAATCACCCTAATGGTCTTTGGCTGAGGCAGGCCTGTTCATGCTGTGTTGTTTTGTTGTTTTTCAGCAGGGGAGGTGCATTTTTCTCTGAACCTAGTGCTGCTGCTGTCTCTGTCTGTGCTGGTAACCATTGTGGTGTTGCTGCTCAACTGTGCAAGCTGCTGCAAAGAACGAGAGATCAACTTTAAGGTGAGCTGCTACACAGCCAGAACTGTGCTATGCTCTGTTTTATATGCTGTTACTGTCCAAAACAACACGCCATCTTCTTCATTTCTAATGTTAGGTAATGTGTATATATATATATATATATATATATATATATATATATATATATATGTGTGTGTGTGTGTATGTATGTGTGTGTGTGTATATAAATAAAATCTCAACAAGCAAGCTTCTGCAAAAAAAACGAATACCCACTTCTTTCTTATTAGGAGTTTGAGGACAACTTTGAGGATGAGATTGACTTCACCCCTCCGGCGGAGGACACCCCCTCCATGCAGTCTCCCGCTGAAGTGTACACCCTGGCTGTACCACCGGTACCTCTTCCTGGACCTCCACACCTTCAGATGTCCCGGATAGCAGGTCAGAACCTCCTTCCCTAACCAAATCTGAGGTCACTTCTGAGGTGGGATTGGCTGCTGTCTTATCTCATCCTGTGAAGTATATTGTTAAATGTAGGAGGTTTTTGCAGCTGAGCCTTGAGTGGCACAACAGAAGTCACTCCTTCCTGCTTGCTGTAATATTTCAGAGTTCCTGAAAAAGCAAATTTGTTGCTGTCGTGAGAAAACCTAGGGGTAGCAGGTTCATGTTAACCTTACCTTCATGTGATCAGTAATATTCTTGATCAGGTGATAATAAATATTTTGATGAAGCTTTATTTTGTTGATTCATACAGCTGTAACAAAACACGCTGCTTTTTCAGGGGACAATCTTTCTTTAGGACCAAATTTGACAAGAGATTGCAGTTACTACTTAAACTAATGTGTAGTAGTGAGTGAGTTAAACACTCAGACCACTGTTGCTTTGTGTAGCCTCTTCGTCTAATCTTTTTTTATCAATTTCATGTGATCTGAATGTTTGTAATAGCCTGTATATTTACACAGATCATGACCTGTGAGCAACTCTTAGCCTAATTTTCAAGCAGAGAGAAAGACACTTAAATACTAGGGGTGTAAGAAAAGAATTAATATAGAGTATTTCGATATTATGTTTAGCGATACTGTATCGATTCTCAAACACCTAGTATCGATGCAAAGATTCCTAGCAGACAATGAATCATTGTGTGTTGTGTTTAAAACATTTTCAGCTCCACTCCAACAATAACAAGTAGCACAAGGAGGCAATACTGTTGTAAGCATTGGCAATGTGTATCCTGTCGCCAGGTTCTTGTCAATGCACAACCCTATTAAATACGCAGTTTGTGCGATACCCTTCCTCCAAAGCCACCCATTTCTGAGGCACATAAATCCACACACAGGTTTTATAACCTACAGTACACTGCTAATGTAGAGCTTAACGAGTTTCTGTGTTGGGTGAATTTTCACCTTTTTCTTGTTATTTGTTTATTTTTTAGAAGTTTCGACAGGCCCACATGTGGCACGCCACACGCTCAGTTACATTCAGGAGATTGGGAACGGCTGGTTTGGCAAGGTGAGGGACTCCTTCTATTTACAGTTCACATTGTGTGGGTGTGTGCTTCGAGCATGCTTACCTCGGCATTAACTTAACACAAGCTTTTCCAAGATGTTCCTGCTGTGTGTTCTCCCAGTAAAGAAATGTCAAGAACAAGGTGCTGACACTCCTTTATGTTGTGTGACTGAGCATAGATAATTTTCATAAACTCATTGTGCATAAAAAGTGGTTTTAAGACATTTACAAACACAATACATATTGAAATGTAATGTAACCCTATCCCTAACACAGTGTTGTGTGTGTATATATATATATATATATATATATATATATATATATATATATATATGATAAGATATGATATTTAAATGATGTATATTTAGTTCAATGGCTTTTATGATATCCACAATATGATATCATATTATCAAAATAATGATGGACTATATCAGTATGTAAGTAATGTAAGTAATGATGGGAAGCCTAAGTTTAAGAATATTGTTCATAATTCCAATACATGACCATACAAAATAGTAACAGCTGATATTCTTGTTTATCAGAATGATTAGCTCCTTAACGTTGGTGAATGTCCGTATTAGTCACTCCACTTGCATGAGCCTTCTTTTTAAATGTTTCCAGTCCTTAAAGCTATAGTTAAACTAACATTGCTGACCTGTTTGACAGGGAGGGCAAGCACTGATGTTGTGTTTTTTTTGTTTTTTTTGTTTTTTTTGTGCTGATGCTCTGTTCTTGTCTCTCTGCTGTCAATGTGCCCCGGCCCGCAGGGACCGGAGTGCGACGTGTTGGCGAGCGTGACATTGTGCACATGCTGTTCATCTCTAGCATGTGTGTATTTACTGACAGCAGAACTAACGGAAAAGCTGTTTCCTCTGTTAGTTTTTTTTTTATTTATCCCCCCTCCCTAATCCTTTCTGGGTAGACCAGGCCTGGCTGAGCCATGAGAACATCCTCACCAGCTGCCACAGCCTGCTCTGCTGGATAGGCGTTCCTTTCAGGAAATGTTCTGTTCCTCTGGGCCGAGCCTGTTGCAGCTTCGTGTTTCTCTTGTTTCCCCCTGCAGTGAAAGCGAGCAACAGTCTGTTGAGAAAATCGTGTTTTGTTTGAGCTGGTGTGGTTTGTCTTGAACAGGTTTTGCTAAGTGAGATCTACTCAGACCCTGGTGCAGCCAGAGTGGTGGTCAAAGAGCTGAAGGCCAATGCCAGCTCCAAAGAGCAGAATGACTTCCTTCAGCAGGGAGACCCATACAGGTAAGAGCCCGTATTAGTTTCTTTACGAATTCCATATCATTATTTTTTTAAAGAGAAACACACAGAAATATGTCAGAAACCATTTAATTAATGCGTGCAGCTAGAATAAGAGTCAACTGTTGTCATGACGATTCTCTCCAAACAAGAAGATTGGCTGAACTGAGCAATAACATACTCCACACATAAAATACAGCCTGTAAAGACTCCAAAATACTTCACTGTGAAGGGCAATAATGAAGTGGCAGAAATGCATGAAAATGTGTCCCTAGGTCTCTGTTTAATATTGCAAGAGAGAGAAATATGAGAGTTTTAACTGCGCATCTGGGTCTTGTCAGCAAAAGCTTTTATTAGTGCCACTTCCTGAAACACTGTTTTGAGACCGTATTCTATGAACTGGTCATGGCCGTGTTGTGTATAGCAGTGTTTCAAACAAAAATCCTCACTTTATTTATCTACAGTATTTTTTACATAACCTTCAAGATATGTGTCGATCCTCCGGTTGTGAATGGTTGTTTAACATTGTATGGCACAGCTAGCAAGGCTAGCTTATTAAGTGGTCACTTTATTCCTCTATTCAAGTTGCAGATATCTTTTTAGAAGCTCTGGCACTTCATGTTCACTTCATGGCTATCACCATAGGCAGAGCTAAATCAGTGGCTGGAGACTGAGTATATTGATCACAAACTGCTCTAGACCGCGCAGTGCTCGGTAGTTAAAGCAGTTTCTCAGACTGCAGAATTTATTGCTTCCCAGTTGCACAAAATGTGGCTCACTGGAAGTATTTGTTAATTTATAATACAACTTATGGGCCTACTTTATATATACAGTGATCACAAATGCCCATGAGTTTGATGGCAGTAAATGTGGAACACAGAATCATTTACCGTGACTGAAAGTCATTTAATCTTGCTTAGTGAATTAGCTGAACTTCAGTAACACAGCAGCAGCATGACTGCGTTACCCTCCTGAGTCACGTGATGCACAAGCTTCCTGCTGTGTGAACCTCTCCTTTTCTGCAGTGGCCCTCCAATCATGCTGATGTGGGGTTTTCAGGCTCTGGCTAGGCTCAGCGTCTGCTTTTAAATAAACACATTTGTCTGTCATCTTAACGAGAACCTGCCAAGCCTTATTGTTATGAGGATACTGGTGTGCCTCTGAGCTGTTCAGGTTATTCATAGCCTCTCTGTTGCTTACTGATTATTTCTCAAGTCTGTAAAAATCCTATGTCACTTTGTATCATCCTTGTACTCTTCTATGATAAAAGTATAAGGTAAAACTAAATCACCATGGTTTAACATCACGTTGGTGTTTTTCAACTGTTCTTGAAGCGAGCCTAGGATTCTCTGCATCTGGTTACAGATTCAACTTTACAGTAGAGACCAAAAACTGTCTTTACTTTATTGTAAGTCAAAGGAGCCAGAAGTTATTTTTGAGCCTTTCTACCATGAAATCTTCACACAGTGTAAACAGCAGCTGTTGTCTTTAGATGTTATAGAAAAATGAAAATCGACAACAATAGACACCCATGTGTTTCTTTGGAAGACAGTGAAGATATGTAACCGTGGTGTTACCTCTGTAATAATGCTAATTGTTGCTGTTGCATCTGTTTGAGTTGAAAATGTCCTGAACCTTAACATGCCTCAGCCTAAAGTTGTACATTCACTTCCCACACAGGGTTTAATGCTGCTTAGGCCAGCTCTACTTCAGCACAGACATTTGAAGAATTTGGAGCTTTCAGTAGCATATTTTTACTTTGTCCACTACTGTTTTTACAGTGACTCTTTCTTTAAAACAGGGGTCACTAATAGGCGGGCCACTGCCAGATCCAGACCCAGACGTTGTCCAATGCAGACCCAAAACGATAAACTATTGAGAACTGTTTAGTGTTTAATTTAAGCGACTGAACTTTTCTTGTCTTTATGATATATGGGCTTTGCGGTGCAGTAAACTCATAGACCAATCCTGTGTGTTGTAAGATCACCAAAAGCACTCCTTAGCCAATCAGATCTGTGCAGATTCGAGAGTGCGGAGCAAATACAGGTGAAGTATGAAGCGAGAAGCAGCAGTCGAAGAGTAAAGCGAGTCAGAGAATGAAGCAAGTTGGAGAAAGAATAATGAGCTCTGAAAAAAAGAATAGTCAACAGCGAAAACAACCTTTTTAACCAGGGATGGAGCGAGACACATATGTTTATTCTTCCCACAGGCAGCTCCAAACCAACAGGTTAAGATGTGAAATTGTGTTAACAAGAAGACACATGCTTTACTTACTTTTTTCTATAAATCAACTCTTTATGATGCACTTTTTTCAAAAGCATTCTGTTTTTTTAATGTAGCCCTTGTTTTTACTTGAAGTGAGGAAAAAACATTAAATAAATGTTTTATAAATCATTTATTCTGATCAGCATTTAAAACAGTAAATAAACTGAACAGTATGTGTAATATGTTTGTCTTTAAGTTGCTGATGGTATAAAATGCTGATACTAGGCTACTTATACAGGATATCTCATTAAATCATAACAAAATTAGAATTGATGATGGTCCGGATCTTGGCCTTAGGAAATCACTTTAACTGGACCTTACTGAATACTAATTAAATTCCCCTGTTTTAAAGCATACGCCTGAATATTATTGGAGAAGCTCGATAGCAGTCTGCTGAACTAATCTACCTATAGTAAACCCATTTACTTATACAGTTTGTAAGCACAACCATTCATGCATTAGCGAGACCCTGCTGCTGTATTTTCTTCTTTCCAGTGATGCTCGCTAAAGATGCACCATAAAAGTGACCTGTACTGGGTCATTTGGTTAATTTAGTGATTTATGTTTGTGCTTCAGGCGTCTGCGAATGAGCATTCTACCAGCTTACCTTCAGAATGATATGTAATATAATGTTGTCCAGACAACCAGAATCCGTGTCCAGACAACAATGTGAATCCGTCACACCAGTAGTTAGGAACTTACAACAAATTGTAGCACGTTTCATTTTTTTTCATTTTCCACACTGCACATGCCTTTCTTCATACACCTGACTGAATAAAAGTATCCTGAGTTCAGATAGGAACATGCTTAAATAGCCACACTCATCCCTGCTGTCCAGTATGAAGTGTTTTGAGGCTGCTAACCTTAAAATACATAGTAAGAAAGCAGAGACTGGCAGGTTTACAGTCGGGATGATGAGGCTTTTGTTTGAGTTGTCTTTGATCCTATTGGCACTGTAGTTGAATTTTCCTGCTGTGTTAGCAGCACCATCTGTCTTCTTCTAATGACATTGCATTGCTTTGCAGATGATGTGTGTGTGTGTGTGTGTGTGTGAGTCTAAACTATTAGATGTAAGGCCTGAAGACAAGCGATTGCATCTCAGTGGACTGTTTTGTGTGCTTCTGTAGGGTCCTTCAGCACCCAAACATACTGCAGTGTCTTGGTCAGTGCGTCGAAGCCATTCCTTTCCTGCTGGTGTTCGAGTACTGTGAACTGGTAAGTTGTGCTGGCTTATTTTCCCCGATGTACGGTGTCAATATACAGTTTATGCTTTAGCGTGCTTTATTATTACTTTGTATTTTTTTTTTTTTTTTAATGATCAGCGCTTAAGCTTGATGTTTTATACGAATTACGCCCCACTTGTTTTCCTCCTTACCCTGGACTTTGCACCTTATCTCTGATGGGTGACGCATACAAGCACAGATTCTGAGGATGCTCCATGTGAATGGAGCGCCTTCGTTCTGGGTGATTTATTTTATGTTTTTCTTGATCTATTTTGGTCCCGCTGCCTGTGGCCGACAGGGATCTGAGCCGCATAGCTGCACAAGGCGCTCTCCAGTTTCCTCATAGCCCAATAAAGCAACAGGCTCTGTTTACCGCCACTGTCAGTCTGCCTTCTTGCTGTGTTGGTGCATTTTATCGCCTCGCCTGCAAGTTACTCTGCCTGTAATGTGCGCATGTGTCACATCTAGGCCAAGATTACAGTTCCTTGTAAAGTAATGGTCTCCTGGGATAGATAGAGCCAAATTAAATTGGATCTTGTCATGGCCAGTCACAGTGTTTTCTGGGTTTTATGAAAAGCTGCAGGTTTCTATTGGCTCTTTTCTTTCCTCTTGAGGGGTGTGTGTATGTATAGGTCTATGAGCCTAACATAATTAGTTTCTATAAGGCTTCTATAAATCAACCTTTGGTGTTGCTGGCTCTCTGCAGTTCCCCTGTCCTGTTATTTTATTGCGGTGGCATTTTGGTAATTGATTTTGACTGTGCATTGTTAGATTGCGATCATCTGATAAATGTATCTCGTACAAAATCCTGAATCTAACAAATGTTATTTATGGTAAAAATCTCTGTAGGTTGTTTTATGAGAAGTTAATAAATTAATAATGCCTGGAAATTCAGAAAACGTTGTAGAAATGCCTTGTGGTTGACCGTACTGCCTGATTTAGTGATTGGTATGGATGGACACCCCCTGCTTGTCTCCAGGTTAATTTGAACACAATATTCCCTTAGATCAGAGTCCCTGCGTGCGGGCGCTAAAACGATGCCAAAGCAGAGCTCGTTAGAGCTGTGTAAGCACTTGGCTGGCTGCAAAACCCTCGTGGTTAGCAGCCAGGGCGCACTGAGAGCACCTGCCCAGCGGTGAGGCGCTGCAGCTTTGGGCTGAAGTCCTCTAGAGCTGAAGCAGGTGGATGGCACCCAGCCATTGCCTCTGTCCCTCAGGGCCAGGATGAGCTCACTGTGGCCCAGAATTGCGTAATGCAGTCTGCGCCCTCTGCGGAGCTGTTCTTCGCTGAGCTGCCATTGTAGCGCTTGCTCTGACCTGCTCTGACAAACTAGAAGCTGCAGAGACCGAATGTAGTGGGGAGCCAGCCGTCTACTGTCTTTCATCTGTTGCGATGAACACCGGCAGGTGCCAGCGCTTTAGGATGAAGATGCCATCTTCCTTTCATTTTTTTTTTCTTTTTTGCTTTGTTTGGTTTGGTTTATGGTCGGGATTCAGTACAGTTAGACTGCGGGTGCACTGGACTTACAGTGTGCTGTTTTCTGTGGAGGTGTGGAGCAGAAATATGACTATGAAAACCCTAATGTGAAGTGATTTAAAAAAAAAAAAAGAAAAAAAAAGAACTGGTTCATTAGTAGCTATTAGCGAGCTGATTTTTGCAAATATTAGCAACATTATGTTGACCTCCCACTGTTGCCTTATGCTTCCAAGGTTTGCAACGATAAATTGTAATTTGATGCAAAGTGAAATTAACCACTAGTGAAAAATGGCTTATTTTGCACTCTTGCATTTGGTCCCAATCTAATAAATAGACTTTATTTCCAGGCTAATTTTGTGTGTTCTGACTGACCACTTCAGTTTTTCATATAACTGTAAATGTCTTTTTGTATATTTTTGTAAATTTGTATATGTTTGTGCTCTGTTGTTGTTATTTATATATATTTTTTTATTTTACTTTTTTTTCCAGAAGATAAATACCATGTTAGAAATGATAGCATGCATGATCATGTTTATATCTTGACAGTTTCTCTAGTTAATACCTCACTTTTTTACCTAATCCTTAATTTGTTAAAACTCTTTTATATTTGTTAAACCAGTTTGTTAAGAAACACGTACGACTCAAAACTCTGCATGCCTGTTTTTTGTTATTAATCAGTGTTGACTTGTGCTCAGATTATTTTGTTAATTACCGTGTTATTGGTTAAAAACCTGTCAGAGCTGTTTTCTTCAGTGTATCAAACTATCCTGAAAGTCTTTTTATTTTTTACACACCTTTAAATGTAATAAAGAAATAAATCCAATTGTGAAAAGTAGTTTTTATCAGCTAAACTGAAGACAGTCCTGGAGATTTATCATTGATCAGTTTATCATTCTTTTATAACGGTGTGCCCTGATTATTGTAGTTCTCTCTGTAAGAGAGTCAGTCAGTCTTTGCTATTTTGTATGCAACTTGTCCAAATTGCTGCTGGTACTGTTAGAAGAAAAACGAGGCAGCATCTCATGTGTTTTGTCTTCTTTACATTGGCTTCCTGTCAAGTTTAGAACCACTTTAAAAGAGTTTTTATTTTTAAGGTGCTGCATGGTCTGGCCAATCCACCAATAAACCACTGCTTACAGTCCCATGCTCTTAATTTTCAGTAGCTTTTCCTAAATTCTGGAATAATTTACCAAGTAGAGGGAGGTCTGCATCAAGCGCTGCTGATTTTAAAGATTGCCCTGCAAGTTATCTCTGCTACTTGGCATATACCGTGCATAAATATATTTAAATTTTTATTTTATTTTAAACAAATTAGCATCTGTATTTCATAGTATTTTAGAATAAACTTCAGTAGTTAACAATTACTAGATAAACTAGGGAAAGGCAGTATTTGTAAGAATGTAAATGACCCTCATTGAGTAAGCATACGTCTACTGTTAACTGGTTTTGTCTGGCACCCCACAGCTTTTTTTTTTTTTTTTTTTTTTTAAATAAATAAAACACAGTATAGTTTCCAAACCAGACTTGTACTATGATGTATACTGTGTTGATTGATGATTGTTGTCTGTGTGTGTCACTGGTAACCAGTGGTTACCCTGACTCATTGCATTTTGGACAGAAATATAGCTGCTGGGATGCAATCGGAGCAGCCTTGCAGAATGCCAGTTGCTGCCGGGCTGAGTGACAGTCTCTCCTGTAAAGGCTGCCTTCGGGATGCCTCTCCGTGCCTGCGAACGTCTACGCGTGTCTGCTGATGTAGCTCTGAGTGAGGGAGTGTAGAACAGGACATGGCGTGGCAGGACATTTATAGTGTTGCTACAACTGTTTATTTACAAAGTGTTTCATATGCGTGATAGGGAAGTATATTGTTACGTCTTTAAACGCTCTCATCTTAATTTGGAAAGCTGGAGGGATTTGGTTTATGGTTTATTTGGAAAAGAGGGCACAGTTACAAACGTAGGAGTATAAGAGAAAAGAGACTTGTGTTGTGTTGTGCTGTCTTTTTGTGATTGCACTCTTTTGCATGGCTTATTTATGATTTTAAGCAATTGTTATGGTACTAAAAGAGTGCTTGAGATCCGGAGCTGGTCTAATTTGTGTCTGGAACACTGGCCCTTAAACATAAAACCCATTGGCAGTAAATGCGTGTGAGGTTGAACCACAGCCGAACACTGTTTACTCGTTTCCCCTCTCTGTTGTTGACAAGGGCGTGTTATGTGAGAAGTTCCAGCCTTGACACCGAAACAGGATTTCACTCAGTAAAGCATGTTGCATCCATTATGCAGTCACTCAAGCTATGGACCACAGTTGTTTAACCCACAGTAGGCCATTAGGGATATTGTTGATGCTTTGGCCTGTTATTTACAGACTGGGGTCTCTTTTATAGTTGACATATTAATAATTGGGTACTCAGTGTGATTATTAATGGCACTCCTATGATCAGTTGAGCGTTAGTGTTAGTGAATTATGATGTTTTTGTGAGAATGGATAGGCCTGTTTGAAGCAGTCTTGGGAGACAGCTGAGCCTGACTGCATGTAAGCATAGCTACCCATCACCCCGGCAGACACCGGCTTGACACTTTTACGGAAAGCTGCTCATACATTTTGTGGGTGTGAGCAGTGTGTTCCTGTCACTGCATTCCATGGGTGGCACTTGGGACTGGATGTTAGGGCGTGAGGGCTCTCAGCCACTGTGATCTCCTCCTTAAAGTATTTTCATATTGAAACTGCAGTTAATTACAAATTACGAGCTGTGTGTAAATGATTAGAATAAAAAAGGATCAGTTTAGGTATGTGGAATAAATGGGGGATGTTAATTGTAAGAAAAACAGAAGCAACATTAAAAGGTTCATGTTTGAGGTTTTACATGTAAGCCGTTAATTTTCTCCACAATAAATACAATTCTCACAAATAGTTTTTTTTTCTATTTTGATTATTTTTTTAAGTCACAATTTAGGAGAGTCCGTTTTATTTTGATTGCTGGAAGTGTGTTTCTTTTATTATAGCCAACTCTATCACATATGTTGCCTTAACACATTTGAATTGTGAAAAGTGAAGCTATTAAGACTTCAAGCTTGAAGCACCTGTAGATGAGTTAGACCAATTGAAAACATGTACAGTACACATGCTTACAACCATAATGAGCTGGCAGTCAGGCGTGTTAACTGGCTGACATTCAACCCTCAAGCCAGAAAAAGTGGACGCACTAGTGGCCTGAATTTATAAAGGGGGGCAATTTAAATTGCAATGTTGCAGAATATCGGTCAGAAATATCTTTGTTAAGCTCTAGCTAAAGATTAGACTTACTGTTATTTAGTGTGCTTAGTTTATTATTATTGATGCTAATAGTATTATTGTGTTAGCATGCTGAAATTCCAAATCTCTTATCACTTTATGTATGATTTTACAACTTCATCACATTTTGTACACAGAGAGACCCTTCATTTACAAAGGATTTGTTCTTTAGCATTAATATTAATTACCAAAAGCACTGGCTAACAGTAACCGTGGCTCCCTTGTGCAGACTTCAGTAAGGAAATGATATGACTGTGTCACTGTTTTTTATCTATTTTGGTATTCTCACTAGATTTCTTTCTCCTAGTAAGTGCAAGAATAATGTCATGTTGTTTAGGTAGGGACAGTGTATTCCATTGTAGCTGAACTGGTTGTAGATATGTTAAACCAGAGTTGGGGAACTCCGGTCTAAGAAGATTGTATTAAAAGTTGGTTTTATGGTGGCTTGCACTTAACAGTAGGTGATATTGGGCTAATGAGATTATTTGACTCCGACCTATTTCCTTGCTGGCACCAGAAGTCGTCTCACCCGGGACTGCTCTCGTCTCCTAAACTGGTCTTTGGCCTGCAAGCCCAGAAACCGGACCCAGAGGAACAGCCCAGTCTCTCCGAGCCAGTCCGACTGCTGCTCTTTTATTTTTAAATTGCTGTGACACAGCATATAGTACACTCCATTAAATGGCCTTTCCCTTATTTGGTCCAGTCCCTGGGCGGCAGTAAAAGTAGCTGTGCACAGAGAGATTGCTGCCCCTCAGTGGTTAGTTCTATGAAAAGCATTGCCCAAATATCACAGCGTTTATCTTAAACATTATGAGCATATGGACAATGTGGACTGTTATTTATTATGTGTTTAGTTTTAACTGGCAGGTTTCATGCTATGCTGTGTATCAGTTGCAGCATTGCTGTTGCGCGTGGTGTCTGATATGTGCTGTGTTGTGCAGGGTGACCTGAGGACCTACGCAACCCAGCATGAGTGGCTGTACAGGAACGGAGAGCTGCTGCAGCTTCAGAAGATGGCCTGTGAGATCGCTGCTGGGGTTACTCACCTGCACAAGCACAACTTCCTGCACAGGTTCGCTTTTCCTTCTGGCCACCGAATACTTCCGATAGGCAAAGCGCGCAGAGGACCCTTGACTCTGTAGTTTTATATTATTAAACAGGTTTAACTCCTTCATCACAAAATATATTAGTTTAGTTATTTATCTTAATACTTTAATAGCTATTACGAATGGTTTCTGAACTACTACATTTGCCTTGTTCAGAAATCAGATATCACCTTTCTTCTGACTTCTAGTCAAAAAGACCATGACAAGTTAATCGTTTCTCAGCAGATATTTTGAAGGAGTTTAAATATTTCACCTTCATTTCTCTGACTGCCCTCTTTTTCATGCAAGTGGGGTGACAGTTCTTAGGTGTTAACTGGAGTTAATATGCACCTGGTAGACCACCAAAACTGTCACCTTTAAATAAATAGACAGGAGAAAAACAAGCCCCACTCTTGCCTTAGATTTGAAAAAAAATTCTACAGTTGTTTCTGTCCTCTCACTGTCCTCACCTTCTGAGAATATGTTTAAATGAGAGGTTAGAGTCCAGACCTCAACATGGCTAGAAGAGTTTGGGATTACTTTGATTGTAAGAAGTAGAGAGTGCAACAAACTTTTAAGACTGATCTTTGGAGATGTAGAAACATGTCCCTGCAGATTTCTTTGAAAAACTCAAAGCAAGTCTTCCAAAAAGTATGGAAGCTGTGATGGAAAACGAAGAGTGGGTGCACTAAATACTGAAAAAAGGATTTTTTTTTTTTTTTTTTTTTAATGAATAGCTGATTTAAAAGCTGCTTTGACTGACTCTGATATTTTCACTGTACTGTATTTGTTAGTTATTATAAATTATCTAGTAAACAGTGGTATGTAGCCAGTAAGTACTGAAGTGTGGAGTCACATGCATGGGTACACATGAGTCCGTAGGGGTTAAAGGAGTTTAAAATATGAGGCACACGTATGTATTGACTTCTGCACCAGTCACTTCTGTTGTCTCTTTTAGCGTATCGTCTAAGCACCATCATTAACCCCTGCACTTGCTGTGACATTGCATAACCTTCATGGGCTGGACATGTGATAACAGAGGCACCTCGTGTTGCCAGATCATAAAACCACACAAAACAAGTGACAATGCGCGTCCTCTTGTTTCCACAGCAACCCAAGCGTTCCTGTGGAGCCTCCCCCTGTCTCAATTTTTTCCAAAAAAGGCAGCCTTTTAAAGGCATCAGGTCGTTTTCAGTTTTACCCAGCCAGCGCCCGGTGTCTGTGTCTGGTGGAAGCGAGGCCGGGGCTGTTTAGGGTGTCGTGCAGCGCTCAGCTCAGTGGGCTCTGTTTTGCATGCTCAGAATACACGGAAAGGAGTCCAATTACACAGCTTCCATGGATTGCACGGTGTCGACTGTCCTTTGGTGCAGAGATATGATGATTCTGCGGTTCGAGTGTAAAAGGATCTCTTTCACATTTGGGGAGGGGGCGGGGTGTGGTGTATGCATGTCGAGAGCAAGGGGGCAGAATTGTAACTGTGCTACAGCTCAGACGAAGTCCTGGTGGTTCCACACTGTGTCGTAACAGTCGTCGGGAAAATACTGTGGCCTCTTTTGCTTTTGGGTCGCAAAGTTGATTTACTACAAGGGGCTGCTTGCCACCCGCGCAGGGGATGCAGCTTTAGTCTTGTGAAATCGAAGCAGCACACTGTAGACCCCCTAAATAAAGACTGCCTCCTGAGCCTGTCCTCAGCGTTGTGGGCTCATTAGAAAAGACTGGTCAGGCAGTGAACCCTGCCAGTTGGTATTAGAGGCCTGAGGAGAACAGTATGGAGCAGTGGAGAGATATTCAAATCACAGCAGAGCACATTTGATTGAAACGCATGTCTAAGTGGATTGGGCTCTAACAAAAGCCAACAAATTGCTTAGTTTAAACATTTTTTTTATCTTTATTTCTTGGAAAAGCTAAGTGCTGACTGGCGTTTGCCTCTCCGTGTTTCATTTCCGGTTACGTGTGAAACCTAGCGGTACCTTTGATGCTCTGCTTATGCCATGTAGGGCCAGAAGCGGCACTCGGACTCTCAGTGCCTGAATGCGAGTACTGTATGAGCTGCGATTGCCAAGGGCAGGATACAGTGTCTAAAATATCTGTACATTTATCTTGCAGCCGTTTCAGTGAGCCTGACAGTAGCCCAGAGCTGTACGAGCAAAGACCACTAGTGTCAGCGATGTCCTGGGAGCAAGGGGTAAAAGAGCCGCCTGAAACCTGTGCTAAGAGGAGGTGGCAGGGCCAAGCTGAAATCAGAGCCCGGCTGGCCATAAGCGCTCACTCTGAATGAGTCACCATATGTGCTGCAATGCCTTTTGAGCCCAGTGTTCCTCCCTGGGAACAATATCCTGATGCTGTGTGAGTGAGTCGGGAAAAGCTCCAGCATCAGTGATTTTGTTGCTAGGGGGAGAGCAGAAACGACAGGAAGAGTCCCTGTAATCCGTCCCTAGAAATGAAAGACAATGGCGTAGTCAATACAAATCGTTTTTTAGGGTATCTCAATATATTTTCAGATGGGATATGGGACGAGACGGTACGGGTTATGTAGATACAGGTTGGTGTCACATCTGTCGCATCACAGAAACATCCCATCTTTTATATCTTCTCTACCAAGTTTTAAATTATAGAAGCTAATTTTAGCTCATTTTACAGCACCCTATCTCCAGTAATAAAACCTCAATTTTCGATTATTACATCTAGTGAAACACGTCCACATAATCGACAGTGAAAAACGAACTGAAGTGTGATCAATTCTTGATATTAAGGCTTCTGTGCACACTGCTGTTTATCTGAGTGTTGTTGCTACCCAGTTTCCAAGCTGTGTTAGGCACCGTGATAAACATGTGTCACTATTGCTCCTAATAAACCGCCACACGTTCAGCTCTGTCTTCTCAGCATTCACTACCACCACTGTAAAACTTCATCTTACGAGTTTTCATTAACACATTGAGGTAGTAGGAGGAGATGAGGGAGTTTTGGTATGCCTTATGTAAAGTTGGCTTTGAAGATATGATACCAGTTTCCCAGTCTAATGTTATTGTGCCCCCTGCCCCCAATTTTGGATATTCCAGCAGTATAATGCATTATGCCACTGGGCCCAAGTTATCCAAAATTGTTTCAAGAAGCATTCTGGAGAGTTCCAGCAAATGGTGCGGTTTGTACTTTTGCCCAGTATGAGCCCAATCAAGCATTGTGGAATGTGGTGGAGAGGTTCATTTACACCCGAGATATTGCACCTACCAGTTGGTGGCTAATCCAGATAGCATGGCTCAACCGCCCTCCAGACGTCTTCCATGTACTATACCGCGTCGAGTTGCTGCTTTTCACTGGGCTAGAGTGGGGCCTACATGATACTAGTTTCTGTCCCATAACTTTTGGCATCTCCCTACAAAACTCCAGCAGCACTGTGACAGTGTTTTTGCAGTGCTAAGAATGATCCACCACCCAAATAATGCCTGCCTTTGCGCTTGGCCTGTGGTGGTCCAGTGAGCAACAGGCTGAAAATGGGCTAACAAAGTATGCAGAGAAACAGATGGTCTACAGTCTGTAATTATAGAATCACAAAGTGCACCTGTATAGTAAGTGGCGCTGAAATGGACAATTAAAGTCTAAACAAGGAGGTGGTTACACCTGATTTCTGTATCTATCTTAAAGGAAATCCTGAGACTGCATTTTACTTACTTCACAGTCTGTGTAGCCCAACCTTATCTTAAAAAAAAAAAAGAATACCGTGGTGCCATCATATGTACAAATTAAACTAAATTGATATTGTAATATTGATAAGTTGTTAATTTGTATTAATATTTTTCCGTTCCTTTTTCGCTTGCAGTGATTTGGCTCTGAGGAACTGTTATCTTACAACAGACCTGACTGTCAAAATAGGGGACTATGGCATTGGGCCCTCGAGATTTAAAGTAAGTAAATTTTTCTTTTACTAAACATGTGAAAACGCTCACTTCAACTTGACACTTTACATGATTTTATATGGTGTTTAGTGTTCAGATTTTCAGTAGTTTAGGGCATCAGAAACACACAGTATATATATTATTATGTTAAGTTGTTCACCATATGTCACATGATTATCTGCAAAGCACTTGTTTTGTGCGTTCCTAAACTAATGTTGAGATCAGCAGCAAGAGAAGATTGGGAGAGCTTTTTGGCCACATGACAACATTATCACATTTTACATTCCAGGTCGTCCCAGTTAACTAGACTTTCTGCTTTCCACGGTTGTAACAGTAGTTGGCTTAAAGACTGCAATTAGGAAATGCTAATGCATCGTGTCATTTCCCAGGAGGATTACATCACTACAGAGGAGGATCAATGTGTCGCTTTGCGCTGGCTTGCCCCGGAGCTGGTTGGTGAGCTGCATGGAGGTGTGATAACGTCAGAACAAACTAAACCCAGCAATGTTTGGTAGGTACCTCCAAACATGTGTGATCCTTTAAGGGTGCCAGTATTTGATATTGTCAAAGAAAGTTTATTTATGAATATGTACAAAGCTGCGCTGCACTCAAAACCTCAAATCTAACAGCTGAATGAAGCAAAAGCTTTTTGCTTTAAACTTATTTGTAATAAATGTTAGGACTTCAACTACAGTGGGTATAAATGCCCTAAAAGCAAATATGTAAATGCATATACAGTTTCATGTATTGTATATTTACTTAAATGAATGAACCATTTCCAATATTGTTATAAATAAGAATGTTATTAAACTGAAAAACAGATTAACATAGCTGCTAGTTTCGTTCTTGAGGACTGTCAGTGTAACCTTACTACCATTTCACCAGCCACTCTCAACTGTAAAAGTAAACCTGTGTGTTTTCAGGGCATTGGGTGTGACTTTGTGGGAGCTGTTTGAGAGAGGAAAGCAACCTTATACTCATCTCTCAGATAGAGAGGTCCTCCACCATGTCATCAGAGATCAACAGATCAAACTCCTCAAGCCTCAGCTGGATCTACCGTACTCAGAAAGATGGTGAGTCTGTATGAATGAGCCGAGAATGCCCCTAGAGAAAACCAGCCAACATTAAATGAAGCCTCAATAAAGACCTGTTAGACAATAATATGTTTTAATTAGAGATGGACCGATCAGCGTTTTTGAGGCCGATACCGATCGAGGGCGAGGCTATTAGACACGGCAGAGCTGCATATTATTAGTGCAAGAAAGTCATGAAACAAGGTCGAAACTGGTTTATTACCATTTTTAACGAGCTCATGTGACGAAGCATAATATTTTTAACTAAATTAGAAGTTGGTCTATGTGGGAGTAAACCGCTTGATACAGTTCCGGAAGAGCTGCTTATCTAGAACTATAAACTCAATCACTCTTGCTGTGGTTCTTTTAGCTCTCTGGCTGTTTCTGCTGCTGTTCTGTTCGTACCGGTCAGATCTGGTCTGCACGGTTCTCTGGGCTGCTCGTGCTAGCTCCGCTGTTTGCTAATACTCACTGTGTTCAGCTGTGTGTGGTAAGCGGCGTATCAGAGTAGTAGAGTTAAATGTCTTTGTCTTGGTTCCTCCGCAAGAGTCACATACGGTAACAAACTGAAAGACGGATGATGTTTTTTTTTCCCCCGCACGTGCGGTGAAAGCTTAAACTGTTCTCGCGAGTCTGCTGCTTTAGTCAGTCTGACGAAAATGAAACGGTATGTGTTTCCACCTAGCAGTTCAGATAGGAATTGCAGGGAGCTGACCGGAGGGGGTTCTCCTCTTCCTGGATGAAACGCTAGCTGGAAATACAGAAATAAGGCTCATTTGTTTACCGCCATCGATCCTTCCATCTCTAGTTTTAATGTTAATAGTAATGACGAATAATGATCAAAACACACTTCCCTTTGCTGTTCTGTGCCAGTTAGCACAGGCATGTTCAAGCAGTTTGAGCGACAGCAGTGTGAAAATGGCAGCTGCAGCTGAGCTATCTCTTAGTTGCTGGGAGGAATATTAGGCACACAGTTTATCTCTATTCATGCCAAGTATTGAGAGGCAACAGAGTATCTAAGGAGTTTTCCATTACAGGTTTAAATGCCACTACAATACACCGTCATCCTGCTTGATATGTAGAAGAGGAGCAAAACACCAGAAGAAGAAAATCCCTGCTAGCACGCTAATACCACCTGTAGCCCTAGTTTGAAATAACAAAAACTATTCTTTGTTGTCAAGGATGATGGATTGGCACATACTGTAGCCTCTATATTTTAATAAGCTTGTTTTTAAGCTTGTTTTATGCCCCAGTGTATCTTGAATTTCCATTTCTGTTTCAGTGAGGCATTGTTCCTTTCTGTACCTCAGTACTGCCTTTTTAAACTGTATTTCTATTGTATTTTTAAAAAAATAAGCTTGATTTAATGTTTGTATTTGCAGGTTTGAAGTACTGCAGTTTTGCTGGCTGCCAGCAGACAAAAGGGCCACAGCTGAGGAAGTTCACCGCCTACTTACGTACCTTCGCATGCAGGGCCAGAAAGAAATTGAAGACGACTTTGAGCAGCGTTGGAGCTCTCTCAAACCAAATCCCACCACCCGGCAGGCCACCGTCAGCCATTCCTCCTTCCCTATCTTAGAGCAGTTTGATGATGGACGAGAACCGGATGAAATGCTCACGGTGACCGAGACGAGTCGCGGGCTCAGCTTTGAATACGTGTGGGAGGCGGCCAAGCATGACCACTATGATGGCCACAATCGCTCTTCCATGGACACCACGCTAAATTACCACAGCATGTTTTTCCCAGTGCCACAGCAGGACATTCAGGCTCACTTCCCTGAGACCGGCGCTAAAGCGGAGACTGAAAGAGTCCCGGGTACTCTGCCAGTGTTTGACGCTCGAGAGGCTACCTCTGGGAACGAGTACTACATTCAGTTGGAGGAGCAGGACCAAAGTGACATAGGAGTCATAGACAGCCAAGGTGCTGAGGGAGCCACTGCATCAAACAAGGAGCAGTACGTTGTCTTGCAGGACATCCGATTAGACGAGTCTAGCACAGATGCAGATTTCTTTCATCAGAGCCTAGATTCAAAAGACTCTTTCCTTCAGGACAGCCATATATGGTCCTCGAGTGATCATGAGAGTCCTTGCCATGCAAACATTTTTAGCGAGAACGATTCAAAACTGGAGGACTCTCATTCTTTTAGAAGCGGCTTCATGGAGCTTCCAGAAATCCAGACTGGTTCTTTCCATGGAGACACAAAGGGTATGGTGGAGAACGAAGGCCTGAGCACTACTTTTTTAGGGATTGAACAAGAGGCTGTTAATCTAGGAGACTTTGAGTCCGATAATGCGGATGTAATGAAGCTTCTTAACACAGAGAAACTAGCTGACAATTTCTTGTTCCTCAAAGAAAACAGCTTGATGAAAGTAAGCCCTAGTTTGGCAGAAGCAAGTGACATCCAGGAGACAGATTTATCAGGAAGACCTCTAGATGACGTAGATGTCTTAGATAGACTGAACATCACTGATTACCCCTCAAAATCTGTAGTAAGTTCTGCACAACTAAGGGATGAATTCTTGGACTTGGTAAGTCCTATTTTAGGAGATTTCTTATCGCCTTTAAAAGGAAGTGAAACACTGGTGCCTTTGGATATATTTTCAACAGAAGAAACCTGTAGCAACCAGCTGCCAGACAGTGGCTCCGCCGCTGAGGAAAGTGCTAAATTAGATTCTTCAAAAGGTTGGAATTATTCTGCTTCTGAGTCTACCTCTGAGAGCACTGAGGTTGCTATTACGAATCTGGCTGATAGTCATGAGTTTATCGTTGAAAGTGCCACAACAGACATTATGTGCACAGATGCCAAAACCCCCAGCCTTGAAGAACGTGTCCCGGAGGAGAATGGGCGCATAGCAATTGCTGAGTCTTCTGAGCAGAAAAGCCAGACTTCTTCACCTGTGGAAAACTCTACAGAAGTAGATAGTGGCCTGAATGAAGGCTTAACGAGCAGTGACTCCTTTAGCGAAATGCTTTTGGATGCTAATCAGAATAGGACAGGTGAAGATGTTGAGTTACCAGAAGCTTTGAAACAGAATGAGTCCTTATTGGGCAACCATGTATCTCAGGATATGTCTTCACTGTTGATCTCAGACTCTTATTTGGATCAGATCAGTCAGGATAGTCTTCTGGAGGACAGCATTTCGTCCACTTTACCAACTGTTGAGAATTCAGCTGAAACACCAGATTCTTTAGATTCTTTAGACATACATAGAGAGGTGGGACAGATAGAGTCGCTGGACACACCTGTCGTTCATAAGCTCCAGCCACCTTACAAAACCGCTGATAGTGGGTACGAAACAGAGAACCTTGAGTCGCCCGAGTGGAATTCTCAATTAAGCGTCAAGGATGTCTCGGAGGAGAAGGACAGCAGTACCGCAGAGGAACCTGCTGTCACAATGCTGGCTCCCCCAGAAATTGTTGTGTCTGAAGTGGACAGTGTACCTGATGTTCAGGAAAACGGAGATGGTCAACATCAAGAGGTTGGTGATGCACCAATTGGGGGAAACTACAGAGATTCTGCTTACTTCTCCGACAATGAAGAACCGGACAAGAAGAATGACGAGATCAATGGTGGAAGTTCAGCAGATGCATCACCTTGGCCTGTGAGCTCTTCCACAGATGGTGGCAATGGGTCCACAGCAGAGAATACATATCTCCCTGATACTAAAGAGAAACCGGTAGAATTTGAGGCTGCTGATGAAAAAGAAAACTTTGGCCCCTCTGTTGAATCATCCAATGCTGATGTATCTTACCTGCCTGAGTTGGTCCTCACCACCGAAGATGACTGGGATAAAGAACAGCCAGTGTCTGTTGATTGCTTTAAAAAAGAGGACAGGTTAGAGACATTGTCTGATCTCTTAAAAGATCAAGCTGTTTCCAGCGTGATCCCTGAAGCTCCAGAAGAAACATCCCCTACCTCAATAAAACCTTCGACAGACAATGTGGTCCATGCAAAGCTGGCAAGGACTTATGCTGGGGAAGGCCCAAAGAAGAAGGAGCCTGACATGGAAGGTAGATACCTTGGTAAATTGGATGGATCTGCAGTGGTGGGTGGGTCAGAAGATGGCATGGAAGCTGACGAAGAGGATGAGAACAGCGACGACTCGGACGATGACATGCGTGCTTACAGACTGCACAGCTCGGGCTCTGAAAGCGAGGATGACGTCGTTCATCCGGTACCTGTTATAGTGTCTGACAACAGTGATGCCCGCAACCTGAGAAGCTTGCTGAAACCTAGGTCTCTCCAGACCCCCAAATCCAAAGCTGCAGGAGACAGTAACGGAGACAGCAAGAGAGCAGTGTCCTTCTTTGATGACGTGACTGTTTACCTCTTTGATCAGGTATGACATTTATCTCAACTCAAAACATGCAGTTTGTAAAGAAAAAGCTGTCGTTTGGAAGAAAAGATGTTTATTCTGTTCTTCCCCACCAAAATTAGTTTCTGGTGCTGTGAGGCAAATGTAGTTAACAAGTGATAGAAGCTTATAGACCACAAGTTTATGTCCAATCCCATTTCCTATTTTCACTCTTGTTCGAAGGTGTCAAAGGTATTCACATTTATTACTCAGGTAGAAGTATAGATACTAGGGTTTAAAAATAATTCTGTAGAAGTTGAAGTATCAACTCACGATGTTTACTCCAGTAAAAGTGTATAAGTACCGCTTTCAAAACTACTTAAAGTATAAAATAAAAATAATGTAAGGAAAAAATGCCATTAGGGACAAAAGCTTAGGCCGCACCCCAGGGGTCTATAGTGCACTAGCCCACCTCCACACAAAAAAAAAAAAAAATCTTCAAAAAGCTATAATGACTATAATGTTATATTAAAATGTTAATGTTGACGAATTTGGGATGTGCTACACTTCCTGTTTCAGCCGCATATACGCCCATTGAAAATTAATGTATATTAGTACAATGTAAATATATTAAAGAAGCATATCTGTGTACTACTGAGCATTAACATATGTTTATGAAGCAGAAGATATGATGACTAGTTGGCTATAAGTATTGTAATGGTGCAAAATATCAAACTTCAAAGGCATGTTATCAATAAACTTTACTGAAATGTAAATGTACATGAATGAAAACAAGCCGAAGTAGGTGAAACGTATTTTGTAACGAGGTATTTGTACTTTGTTACTTGACACCTCTGCCCTTGTCTAGTTTCTCCTTGCCTCTTGAAACTGAGTTCTAAGAGGTGGTGGTTTGAATCTTCCACTACAGAATGTAACAAGAACCTGATACATAATCTGAAAAATAAAAAAGTACACTGCTTTGTTAGCTACCAGGCTACAAGCAGAGCTTGCAGTAATAGTTGCCTTTTCCTGTTCTACCTTAAATGGTGCAGCTAGCTACCACACCATCAGCATACTGCTAGTGACTTTTATGCTTGGTATGTAGAGAAGGCTGATAATACATTAAAGCAACATTAAGCTAATAATACAGTGCAATACAGTGGTTATTGTAATGTGTAATTGAAAAAATACTTAAATTAATCGGTCTCTTTGGTTGCTTTTCCAGCCATTTCGGTGGAGATGTACATTCTTACATTCTGGGAAACTACCATAAAATCAAAAAAAATCTCTATTTGGAGGGCCATGTAGCTCTAAGGGGCAATCAAGGTGATAAGCGGCAAAAACATTTTGTGCTCGTGAAATTTCTTTCCTGTGGAGAGAGCCCTGCCTCTTCGCTTTGCCGCACAGTTTCACCGCTGTGCGCAATATTCTTTTACCGGTTTTGCCGCTGACCTTTCTGAAGCACAGTCAGTAACACAGGCTACCAGGTTTGTGCTCAGACAGTAGTTTTGTCAATGTGAGACTGTAGCTCCTAACAAAAGCACTTTCTTTTTCACTGGGTTCTTGTTTTCTTGTGTCTTCTCTACAACCACAGCCTTTTTTTCTTAAACTCAAACATATGTGGTTGGTTTCAAAGGGAATAAATAAGTTACCCTAAATATTTGATGGTTTTCAAGTTTGCTGCTAAGCAGCAGTGAGCAAAGCCTAAAGCACTTATCATCTCAATGCCCCCGCTAACACACCTGGCCTTATTCTCATCCAGGGCAGTTTGTAACATCTGTAAAATTAGTAAAATCAGCGTCTCTCGCGGGGAAACCAAGACAAAGACGTTTAACACTACTAATCTGATACAGCGCGTACACCACGCAGCTGAATACAGTGAGTATCAGCAAACAGCAGAGCTAGCACACGCAGCTAGCACAAAACAAACAACCCAGAAACACCGTGCAGACCAGGTACGAACAGTACAGCAGCAGCAACAGCCAGTGAGCTAAAGGAACCACAGCCAGAGTGATTGAGTTTATAGCTCTAGATAATAAGAAAATACTTTTCAGATGTGGCTCTTCCGGAGCTGTGTCAAGCGGTTTACGCCCACATAGACCAACTTCTAATTTTGTTAAAAAATATTATGCTGTTTCACATGAACTCAGTAAAAATGGTAATAAACCAGTTTCCACCATGTTTCATGACTTGCTTGTGCTAATAATATGTAGCCCTGCCGCGGCATATAGCCCGCCCTCGATCTGTATCAGCCATCGGACGATTGGCTGAAAGGTGATCGGCGATCGTAATATATATATATATATATACACACACACTACAGTCCTGCATTTGGGTCATCATTTAAACCAATAGAAAATTATTCAACAAAATTTTTGTCTCGTGGTTTGATTAGGACTTTAGGAGCTGAAATGAAGGCCTAGCACAACAGATTAAACTCAAATATAACCTGATGGAGGATTTAGCCATTCGATTAGCAAAAACATAAATTTAGAGTCCAATAAGGATGCTATCAGAAATTTACATTATTGTAGTTGTTGATTTACCCTGTATTTTATATTGAAATAGTGATTTAAAGAATCAATTTTTAACATTGCAAGACTTTTGTTTTTCTGCCCGTCTACATTATCAACTTCTTGCCTAACAAATTTGAAGTGGGGACAATTGAATTTAATAACACAGAGCTTGAGAAGCACCTGTAGATGAGTTAGACCAGTCAGAAGCAACCCATGTACTGTATATATATAAATACAACCAAAATAAACGGACAGTCTGGCGTATTAACTGACTAACATTCAAGCCTCAGTCTAGAAAGAGTGGATGCACAATTCGTCTTGATGAAAATTCGATGTAGTAGGTAATTCACATCCTAAGTTACCAAGATTAGACTGAGTTATCTAAGAGTTGTCTTTAAATTAAGCGTGCTTACAGTCATTGTGAGTTATCTAAGAGTTGTCTTTAAATTAAGCGTGCTTACAGTCATTGTATTTATCATCTAGATCACTAAACATTTCATAAGTGCTGAATGAACCTCTCTCTCCGCAGGAAACCCCTACGAAAGAACTTGGAGATCATACATTAGGCCCCAACAGTCAAGCGTCTGACTTCAGCAGCCCACCAACCTCTTCCAGCTACCTGAACAGGTTTACCAACTCGGAAAGCTCCACAGATGAAGAAGGTAACGTTGACTGCTCTGCTGTCTCTTTCACAATGATCTTTTCTGAAACAGTAACATGAGAATGTCCATCACAGCTGTGTTCACTGTGTTGTTGTTCTGGTGAAATGTACCCACCTGGACTATCGAGTGGATTAACTAATACATTTGCTGCGCAGGTGGTGCGTTCGAGTGGGATGATGACTTCTCGGCAGAGCCATCTTTCCTCCCCAAAGCGGGCAGTGACAGCTCTGCAAGCAGAGCGACCGCCGCCTCCAAGTACTTCTCGCCACCCCCCGCCAACCGCTCCTCCGAGCAGAGCTGGACCAGCCCCTCCTCTACGTATTCTCGCTTCTCCATTTCGCCAGCAAGCATCGCCAGCTTCTCCCTCACCCACCTCACAGACTCTGATATCGAACAAGGAGGTGAGTCTTTGTGTGTCACGTCGAGCTGTAAGCAAGAAACGGAATCACTTTGGATCTGCACTGAAAGTGTAAAGATTATTATATAGTAATGGATCAGAAGGTTCAGGTGAACTGCTCTGATTCTTTAGATCTTCAGGTTCATTTTAACTGATTGGAATATCTAGTATTGGTAATGTCTAGAGATGAAAAGATCGATCCAATTTCTCCAATTTGGTTTCTCCAGTTCAATTCAGAGAGCTGATTGATGGCGTTGAACAAATGATCTTAATTTCTGTATTCCGAGCTAGAGTTTCGTTGAAACGCCCTCCAGCCAGCTCCCTGCAATTCCTACGCGAACCACTAGATGGAAACAAATACCCTTTCATTTTCGACAGACTGACTAAAGCGGCGGCCTCACGAGAATAGTTTGCGTTCACGGCATGTGCGGATAGAAAACATGTCGTCCGTCTGCCAGTTTGTTACCGTATGTGACGCAGACTCATCCAGGGTGATTTGTAAAATGAGTAAAATCAACATGTTGGGTGGGGGAACCAAGACAAAGACATTTAACACTACTAATCTGATACGCCTTCAGAGTACCTCACGCGGCTGAATACAGTGAGTATCAGCAAACAGCAGAGCTAGCACACCGTGCAGACCAGATCTGACCGGTACGAACAGAACAGCAGCAACAATTCAAGATCTACATTTAATGACTGCAGTTTTTGGTTTAAAATAACAGAGTCAGGTTTTACTGCATTTATATAATTAGCTTTTTTGGTTTTAAATTAAGGGTCTAAATTGAATGATTGCAGTATTGGGGATATTTGTTCGATTTACTGTTTGTCTTGTTAAAAATGTTATGCTGTTTCATATGAGCTCGTTAAAAATGGTAATAAACCAGTTTAGACCATGTTTCATGACTGACTTGCCCTGCCATGGCATCTAGCCCCGCCCTCGATCGATATTGGCTATCGGCACGATCGCGCTGAAAGGTAATCAGCGATCAGAATCAGCCTCAAAAACGCTGATCGGCTCATCTCTAGTAACGCCCAGTCTCCAGACTACCGACATGCCGCTGTCTGAAGGATGTGTATATACAGTGTACTGGACTGTGTTTAGTATATTTCAGGACGTTTAGGTTATATGCCTATTAAACTGTGCATGTAAAATAAAAAATCCAAAAATCTGTTCATCAATTAAAACGTTTTAAAATAGATGTATTTTCATAACTAATGCTTATTACTGACAATAAGATTTCTAATATAATTAAACATCAGACTGTGTGTATTCAGTTACCCAGTCATCAATCAATCAACCTTTAATTTGTATGGCGCTTTTTACAACCAGTGTTGTCTCAAAGCAACTTTACAGAAGAGCAGTTTATGAAAAAGAAGTATCAAAGAGAAGGATGGCAAGAAAAGAGTCCATGCATAGCAAAACGTGAGAAAGGGTATCGAGGTCCGAGCCCCCTTAGAGCAAGCCAGAGGCGACATAACAAATCATATCAAGTTTTTAATGGGTATTCGATATTTACACTAATTTCAACTGTAATGTAAGCAGAAGCAATTTTCACGTTAATAGTATTTTATGGGTAATGGTTTGTTTTTATGTTTAAAAAGCAGGCTGGGAAATAAAGTACTGAGCTCACTGAAAAACACCTGCACGTTAGTCATGGGCCAGATTGGTATGTTCTCAGGAAACCTATGAAAACCTGTTTATTATAATATTTGTTTATTTCAATAACTACGTATGAGTTCATGACACGATCATTAGTTTCTTAAACTATTCTAATCTCATTATAATTAAATTAGATATTTACTCCTCTAATGTCCAATGCATAATCCAAACTCTCCACATTATTTGATCTTTTTCTTTATGGCCGTTCATTTGATCTTTTCTGTTGTCTCACTCAGGGAGCAGTGAAGATGGAGAGAAAGACTAAAGAGAGGTGTCTTCAGGCATTTGTGCTGAGAGACTATCGCTGTAAGCGTGGAAGAGACGTCAGCCGCTTGTTTGGAAGGCTGTGTGTGTGTGTGCTTCTCAGGCAGCATTACTGTTTCTTTTTGGAAATGGTGAAGAGGAAGAGCGAACAGTGTGAACCACTGGTGTCCACATCTTCTTCTCCTCGTGTTCTGTTTCTTCAGCAACTCTTTCTGTTTTCCTGACCTCAGAGCGATCTCTACCGACCTGCAGTGTTTTTTTCATCTGTGCAATTTGAAGGAACCCGTCTCGCTTCACATACTTTAGGTCTTCAAGGCGCTGTCCAAGCCCTCTCCTTCGTCGTCCTGCGTGCAGAGGAAGTTTGTTCTCTTTCTGTTGACGTTTTTTCCTGGACGACCGAGCTGAAGCACGTCAGCAGCGGACTTTTACTTAGAACACCGAGCAGCCAGTTGGCTCATATACAGTTGTGCAGTTGATTTGGTCCGGTACTCGCCTTTTTACTTTGAAACACTGGATTTTACTTCTTGGGTGTGAAATCTGGTGTGAAACGCTTCTTTGTTGTTAGGGACTAGCTTTAAAATAGGAGCAGCACTCTCGTCATTACGCCTCTTTGCAGATGTTATCTCACACTGTGTTTTGGTAATACACTCATATCAGACTCTAGATACTAGGCAAGAACTGTTTATTACACCGGAGAAAACAGTCTTTTTGCATTAATAAGCTTTCTATAATAGGATTTTATATATATATATATATATATATATATATATATATATATATATATATATATATAATCTCTAGAGAAGCCTTATTAAAAGGGTAAGTATATCAGTGTGCCTGTAACGTCTCATGCTCATTCATTTATTCATTCATGTGACGTTTTTACCCCGTCCCCCTGCAAAGCTCATGATTCGATTGTCATTTAGAAGCAGTGAGCAGTCTGTCACACTGTTACCCTGATGTGGAGTTCACTCCATTGCAGATTTACCAAATTCTGATACACGTGTGAGCTTTCTGTTCTTTATGGGGCAGGACATTTTGTGAATTATGAGAGAATCTATTTGTGTATTTATATTTAATGAAGAAGAAAAAAAGAAACTCAGATCTTAGACCACTTTACCATTCTTTTTTTTTTTATTATTATTGTTTCCAAATGAACCAAAATGTATACGGTTGTGGTAATTCATTGAGCAGCTGAGATTTGTTGTTTTTCCTTTCTGTTTTAATTTCCAACTACTGTTAAAGTCAATGACGTCATATCATCTCTTACCACACGTCTGGACGTTCATCCTTATCGCCTTCACCTAGAATGTAGTATGAATGGTCGTAGTGATCGTGGCTTTATGCTGAGTTTGACCGGTTATTAGCAGGGCTGAACATTTACAGTAGGTTAAGAACACATTCACGATGGGTGTTAATAGACTTTGGAAAAGAACTCTCTTTGTATATGCACCCCACTTTAATTCTACAGAGCAGCTTCTGAACAGACACTAAAGCGAACCTTTCAGCGTCGTTCCTTCACTTTTGATGAGGACATTCAGCATTTCATTAAGCCAATCACAGCGCCGTAAGGAATTTCCCTTTGTTGGAAATGCGTTTAGTATGTATATATTTGAAAAGAGTCGAGTAAGCTAAAGAATCGACCGGACAAGCTTTTTGTCTTGGGATATTTTCAACCATGGGAATAAAAAAAAAAAAGAAAGAAAAAAAGAAGTTTATGTTTGTTGGTTTAGCTGCATTCGGAGTCTTAATCGTGGAAACTATGAGGTTGGTGTTTACCTCCAGATCGGGGTAAGTAATCAGGTGCATAGGTGATAAATCTCCTTCAGTAATTCAGTACAGTAAGCTGTGTTTTAGAACAGTTAATTATTTGTATTACCAGCACTCTTTTAGTTGATCTCGAAATTTTATTTAAGGAAACTCTTTGGTTTTATTCTACAGTATATACATTTGCTTAATCTTGCACATCTTGGAAAAAAAAAGTGTAACTTAATGTTGAACTGTACCGATGTATATAAATGTTAAATTTTGTCTGTAAATTGGGAATGATGTAAGTTCTAGGGGTAAGGTATCATTTTGTAATTTAAGGTTAAAGCGCGACATATCACGGTTGAAAAATGATAAAGAAGTAAAACGGTTGAAGTAAGTAATGCAGGTCATGTCCTTATAACTTGTAAATTTTAAAAATGGTGATATTTTTACTTCATATTGATCATGCTTAGTGTAATTGAATGAATTGTTTATAATTACACTGTTTATTATTGAAATAAACAAAAACGACCTGTTTCCCTGATCTCATGAATATGTTTGCACATCGCTTGATGTTTGTCGCTGTTTGGAATTGTTGGGCCTCGTTCAGCAATAACATTCCACATTTTTTTATTTCTTTTTAAAAAAAGGTCATAAGAAAAAGTCAAACCACAGAACGTATGTAGATTCTGTAACAACAGAACAAGGCTGAATATCAGAATCTTTGTGAAAACTGCTGAAGTGGATTTAAAATGGATTTGAAGAACAACTCAGAAATATTTGGTGAATCAAGCCTAATATTGCCAAATCAAAACCAGTTTGGTGACCAGTTTAGAGTGTTCCCACTTGACAGTCTTCAAATACTTAGCTGTAAATAAAATTAAATAAATAAAATCCAGATGAACAGAAGCACTCATTTAAAATAACTAAGAAAACTGTTTAACACTAAAACAGACACAACAGTAGTCTCCAGAGTTAATCATCTTTCAGATGTAGACAGCAAATCCCACCTTGAAAAACTATAAATAGATCATAATTATATATTATTTGTCATTTCAGTACTGAATACTTAAAGTATTACATATACAGCAGTTTGAAAAAGTACTGATACACGAAACAACAAACACTGTTACTGTAGTGACTCCAGGCTTTTGAATGACGGTGTATTGCAGTAGAAGGTTCTGTTCAATGCTGCTGGCTTTGCAGGTTTAAGAAGAATCCTCTGCTTGTGTACACGTGTATTTATTGAAGGGGAAGTCATACACTTTCAAAAATATATCTGAAACAGGTGTGCTATTTCTGTACAGAGCATATCATTTTGTTACAACAGGTTTTTTTTATGTGGTCATACTGAAGTTGGTCATTTGTGCAAGACAGAAGTTTCACCACAGGACACACAGGATGTTAGGAAGTAAAAACAAACAGCGGGGGCTGATAAATATGTTTAAATAACTCAAGACAAAAATTAATAAAATTAATATATCCAGGAGCAGGCGTTGCCTTGCCTCTAACAGAGGGACTGTTATTCATGCAAATGTTTAAAACAAAGAAAACATACCAGCAAGCGTGAACACAGATACGCACACACACACACACACACACACACACACACAAGAAATAAAAGTCACATGTGGTTGAAATTAGGCTGGGCTGTGAGGGGCATAGACTCCAGAGCAGTGGTCTGAGGCGTACAGGGTTCTGGAAGTGAGGAGGATAATGGAGGATACATGGGCCCTAACATCCCACAGCATTCCCATTCACCTGCGCCTGATTCCGGCTGGGCATTGGGCTGCGAGGGGCCGGACGCTGAGCCTCTGTGGAATTCCCCCTCACGGACAAGTGCTCCCATCCTCCCTATGTGAGTGCACAACGCTCGTTCACTCAATCACATCGTTTTGCACCTATTCATTCATTTACTTGTTAATGCCGCTGAGAAACTGAGGGAATAGCAGGAATGGAGACTCACCCCGATTCCAAAATCCCAGGATATGCCTTTAGGCTGCATGGGCCGCACGCCGAGCCTGTGGCACACGGTGCCTGAGCTTTCAGAAGGATAACCTGGAACTTTATCAGCTGTAATCCAAACCTGGAGAAAAGCATGAGCACGCATGAACCATGTCCTGGTCCTGGAGGACACATGCTTCCATTTCCTGATACCTCTGTTACTAAGATGGTGTGTTTGGAGTTAGGAAGTAAACAAACCGTGCAGTGGTCGGTGCAGGGCGTATCTCTTTGGCTTTATAGTCGTGAATTATGAAGTTAGATAACTCTAAGCTTACATATGGCATTTAGTCTGTAATTTTTATACATTACCTAAAATATGAACACATTGATAAAAAGAATTGTAAAAATATGTGTTATAACCTTCGCACAGCGCAAAATAATTTTATGGTAATTTTCTTTAAAATTAATAACCTCAAAATTTAATTGCTACGTCTAGATCAGGGGTATTTAATTAGAAGTCAGTATGGTCCTGTTAGAGGAGATTTCCTCAGGACAAGGTCCGGACCAGCATTGTTTCTAACTAGTGTTATGATTCAGTGCCATATCCTATATACTCGCTTTATTCCCTCTGACTCGCTTTATTCTCTCTGACTCGCTTTATTCTCTCCGACTCGCTTTATTCTCTCCGACTTGCTTTATTCTCTCTGACTCGCTTTATTCTCTCCGACTCGCTTTATTCTCTCTGACTCGCTTTATTCTCTCTGACTCGTTTTATTCTCTCCGACTTGCTTTATTCTCTCCGACTCGCTTTATTCCCTCTGACTCGCTTTATTCTCTCTGACTCGCTTTATTCTCTCTGAATCGCTTTATTCTCTCTGAATCGCTTTATTCCCTCTGACTCGCTTTATTCTCTCTGAATCGCTTTATTCCCTCTGAATCGCTTTATTCTCTCTGAATCGCTTTATTCTCTCTGACTCGCTTTATTCCCTCTGAATCGCTTTATTCTCTCTGAATCGCTTTATTCTCTCTGACTCGCTTTATTCCCTCTGAATCGCTTTATTCTCTCTGAATCGCTTTATTCTCTCTGAATCGCTTTATTCCCTCTGACTCGCTTTATTCTCTCTGAATCGCTTTATTCTCTCTGAATCGCTTTATTCTCTCTGAATCGCTTTATTCTCTCTGAATCGCTTTATTCTCTCTGACCTGCTATATTCCCTCCGACTCGCTTTATTCCCTCCGACTCGCTTTATTCCCTCCAACTCGCTTTATTCTCTCCGACTCGCTTTATTCTCTCCGACTCGCTTTATTCCCTCTGACTCGCTTTATTCTCTGACTCGCTTTATTCTCTCTGAATCGCTTTATTCTCTCTGACTCGCTTTATTCCCTCTGAATCGCTTTATTCTCTCTGAATCGCTTTATTCTCTCTGAATCGCTTTATTCTCTCTGAATCGCTTTATTCTCTCTGACTCGCTTTATTCTCTCTGAATCGCTTTATTCTCTCTGAATCGCTTTATTCTCTCTGACTCGCTTTATTCTCTCCGACCCGCTATATTCCCTCCGACTCGCTTTATTCCCTCCGACTCGCTTTATTCCCTCCAACTCGCTTTATTTCCTCTGACTCGCTTTATTCTCTCCGACTCGCTTTATTTCCTCTGACTCGCTTTATTCTCTCCGACTCGCTTTATTCCCTCTGACTCGCTTTATTCTCTCTGACTCGCTTTATTCCCTCCAACTCGCTTTATTTCCTCTGACTCGCTTTATTCTCTCTGACTCGCTTTATTCCCTCTGACTCGCTTTATTCCCTCCAACTCGCTTTATTTCCTCTGACTCGCTTTATTCTCTCCGACTCGCTTTATTTCCTCTGACTCGCTTTATTCCCTCCGACTCGCTTTATTCCCTCCGACTCGCTTTATTCCCTCCAACTCGCTTTATTCTCTCCGACTCGCTTTATTCTCTCCGACTCGCTTTATTCCCTCTGACTCGCTTTATTCTCTGACTCGCTTTATTCTCTCTGAATCGCTTTATTCTCTCTGACTCGCTTTATTCCCTCTGAATCGCTTTATTCTCTCTGAATCGCTTTATTCTCTCTGAATCGCTTTATTCTCTCCGACTCGCTTTATTCTCTCCGACTCGCTTTATTCCCTCTGAATCGCTTTATTCTCTCTGAATCGCTTTATTCTCTCTGACTCGCTTTATTCTCTCCGACCCGCTATATTCCCTCCGACTCTCTTTATTCCCTCCGACTCGCTTTATTCCCTCCAACTCGCTTTATTTCCTCTGACTCGCTTTATTCTCTCCGACTCACTTTATTTCCTCTGACTCGCTTTATTCTCTCCGACTCGCTTTATTCCCTCTGACTCGCTTTATTCTCTCTGACTCGCTTTATTCCCTCCAACTCGCTTTATTTCCTCTGACTCGCTTTATTCTCTCTGACTCGCTTTATTCCCTCTGACTCGCTTTATTCTCTCCGACTCGCTTTATTCTCTCTGAATCGCTTTACTCTCTCTGACTCACTTTATTTCCTCTGACTCGCTTTATTCTCTCCAACTCGCTTTATTCCCTCTGACTCGCTTTATTCTCTCTGACTCGCTTTACTCTCCATTTGCTACTTCTCGCTTCGTACCTCGCCTGTGTGTGTGCCACAGTCCTAAATCTGCACAGATCTGATTGGCTGAGGAGCGTTCTCTGTGGTTTTACATTTACAGATTAGCGGAGTGTGATTATTGTTACTTATTGAAATGATTTAAAATCTGTGATTTAAAATCTGTGATTTAAAATCTGTGATTTAAAATGATTTAAAATCTGTGATTTAAAATGATTTAAAATTTGTGAAATTGCTCGAGACTTGCGTACTCGATTTCTTTTAGACATGAATCTGAACGCAGACTGGTTTTATGTTACTGAAACCATGAATTACTGAAACTTCTGAACTGTAAGCTGCCTAAAGCCAAAGAGTGTGTGATGGTTGAGACCTGGTCCAGTGGTCCAACGGAAACCTGGCAAACGTTACTGGAGATAAGCTCCCACGCAGATCCCTGAGGGTAGCTGGGCGTCAGACCCTGCCGGTACCACAGATTACCTGCAGGAAGCCATGCGTATGTCAGTGCTGGGACAGACATGTATAGACAGTCACTGCTTCACACGCTTGATATTTCTTTTTTTTAAGGTCAAGTAATGAATCCAGTGCTGGGTCAAACAAGACCATCCTTCCTTTGTTTCATTTTCAGTCAGTACATTCTTAAGTTTTTTTTTTTTTTTCAGGAGTTACTTCTGAGGACAGTTTCCAAACTGCTTTCAAAGCTGGACATACTAAAAGATAGAAAGGAAATTGGACTCTCTTAACAATCATAAACCACCAAACCTTTCACCTTTAGATAAACATTATTTTCTAATAAACAGTTTTCATCTTTGTGAGAGGAAAAGAAATCTAACTCCACAGGTGTTTCCGACCACCGTTACACTGTGAGACGACAACACAATGTGTGTGAAAGGACGTGAAGCTGTTAAGAAAAATGACTGAAAACTAGATAAAAAAGAAAAACATTTTTTATTGGATTGTGAGAAGTGACAAATGCAACCAACTTCTAAGAATGAACTGGAAAAATATCCCTGCAGATCTCTGTGAAGAACTAAAGTCTCTCTAAAAGAAAGGAAACGGACACTAAACACACTAAACTCTACAAATATATTCAGTGTTTTCTGTGTGATTTTCTCTCAAAGGCACATCATCTGCTTTTCTCAGGCTTTAAAACTGCTGACATGCTTACCTGCTGTACTGACTGCAAATGAAATAATTGGAAGGTGGTCTCTGAGTTTAAACAGTTGACGTTCTGTTTTCAGTAAATCTTTTAATTGAGGCTTTAAAGCCCAAAACATTCTGCAATAGAAAGAACAGCTATTGATTCTTACTGTTTTCATCCACAGCATAAACAGAGGTTCTGCCCACCGACACCTGTCTGAGAGTCTGTCTGGGGGGAGAGGGAATGTGGTACCAGCACTCGCCTGGGAAAATGCAAAGGAGTCATAATCACACGTGTGTCATGTTCACACAGCCTTTATAATCTTTATATGTATGAATTGAATATTTTAAAACAGAGCTGGACTGGCCTGTACTTTCTTTTCTTCATCTCACCTGCAGGGTTTTGGGATGACACTGAGCCGCGGTAGAAGACTGCTCCGTCCCGGGCGATGGCCCACACCTGGTGGCCTCCTCCAATGCAGATGGACTTAAAGGGCTGGTCGGTCCCCACGTGGAGCCAGGAGCTGCCCTGTGGTTTAGCGACAGACAGACTGAAAAGCTGTTGTTTAGCTGATATAGTAGAGAGGATATAGTAGACACATTTAAACTAGGCTTGTGGACAAACAAGTGTAGCTCAAGTAGGCTGTATGGAACGAGGGCTTGTGGTACACTGAGAGACAAGAAACACAAAAAACCCTGAAATACTGCAAAGAACAGAACTGATTAAGTTATATTTAGTATAAAACATATTGTTCTATCATTAGGATGACGGAGTGGGGTTAGGGCGAGTCTAACCAAACATTTACCTGAGCCAACTGCGGCCTGCAGGTAAAGGTCAAGATTCATAAACTGTATAGCTGTTTTTGCACCAGGCTGTGCAGAAGAGCAGGTAAAGTCATAAATCCATAATCACACATGTGCAGTAATCTTCAGGATCTGTGCTAAAGTTGGGTACCGTTCTGGAGGAGATACCAAGCTTTCAGGGCTGGGACAAATGAGTGGAGCTGGGGACAGTGCAGACTACTGACTGTTTAAACTCAGTCGCCACAGAATCGAGACTCTAATGAATACTAATTAGCCAGAATAACTGTCTGTGATTTTCACATGCAGCCAAATAGTGAAAAGGTAAATCAAAGCAAAGTCCTTTGTTCCTGCTGTCGTTTACATTTACTGTTAACACTAGTGGAAATCATGGGATCTCCACACAACCTTCAGGCCTGCCTACTTTCATGGTTTTACTGTGCTATGGAAATGGACAGGGGCACTTATTGTATGGTTATTATTATTGTATGGACAGTTCTGGGTTCAGATTGGTTTTCACGCTGCACTGAATTGGGGAAAATCAGTATATCGTTGCTGTCCAATGAAAAACAAGTATATCCAAAACTGCACCTTTACAGGAGAGACCGAAAACATACTTTACTTTCAATGGAAGTCAATGAAACCAGAATTAGTTCCAAGCTATTTTGGAGCACTTCTTTTGGTCAGTTCCACACAATGTAAACAAACATTGGCGTGTTTAAATGATGTAGAAAACTTAAAATCATTGGACAGCAACAATATTTTGCTGTACTTTGTAAGGATCACATATAAGGCACGTCCTCACAGCTGGGTTTTGAGAGTTGACTCCCAGACGGCACAGAACATCCCCCTTTTCGCTGATGGCCCACACAGGCACCTGCTCCAGCCTGCTCTGAGCCAGACACGGCAGGATGGTGACGTCAATCAGCGGGATGGGAGGGACTTTCTGCCAGGGCCCCTTTAATGTAATCTTACACTTCCTGTGGAAAAAGAGGACAAACTCAAAGTAAGTGTTAGTTTCATTTTACTATCAAGTTCAATATGAATCTGTTATAAATGTCCAATGTTTCTAGAATCAGAAAAAGAAAGAGAAAAAGAAAAGACACAAGTTTCACCTGACCCATCGCCTTCGTCTCACAAAGTCCTTCATGGTCTTATGGCCATGAAATGTCCTGAAATGGACACATGAAGCTACAGATCAGTTCAAGTCAGTCATTTACAGCTCGATGTCTCTGTGTGCTAATAGTGAGAAGACCTACACTGGGAAATCTGCAGCATACTGCCAGCCTTCTCTGTCTGTTCCTCCTGGGGTGCTGAAGTCAGTGGCCCAGTCTGAAACCTGCAGTCAGTGTAACAGAGCGGTGAGGATTTTAGACTCTGACAGAAAATCCCAGACTCTGCTTCCGTTTATATGTTCTACTACAGTATTGTTTGGTAACAGGGCTGTAAGAGGCGGCAATTAAACTCTTAATCATTTTGGATCTTTAAAACTCATTATAATCGATTACCACCATTTTCAGTTTACATGTACCTCGTCTCTGCCAAAACAATCTCAGCTTACTTTCAAATGCACAAATCTTAAAAGCATGTTAGGTTTTATGTGTAATGTGTAAATAATTCCTTCAGTCACATCTGCATATTCTATGTATTTTGAATTTTTAATTTTTGTCATAACTGACTTCTCAATTAAGTCGTAGTCAGTTCCCACCAGCTAGCTAAACCTCCTTCATCACATAATGCTTCCAAGCTGGGAGGGTGAACGGTAGCACATACTCCCTTTGAGTCACATAAAGATTAAGTGTAGTGCAGACTGAAACACTGCTCAGCTAGGGGTCTATCAGTTTGCTGGAAAAGCTCAGTAGCTTGCTTTCTGAAGTTAGTTTCTCATTTGAATACCTCATTCCACCTTAAATTCTTGCTCCTGTAACTGCTGCATCATTTAAGGTGGAAAGGCGGAATTTACATAAGAAGCTAACTTTAGCCACATCTTTCTTCGGTTAATGTTCAGTAACGACTCCGTCAGCTAGTTCAGTTTTACAGTAGACTTTGCACACTTATTTTCTCTCTCTTTCTCTTTTTTGCAAACCACGTCTTCTTTGTGTCACAGTAAAAGTCATCCGTGTGAAACAGTGCACTGCATATGGTTGTATGGATTAAATAAATCTTAGATTTTTTGTAATCGAGTTACTCGAGGAATCGTTTCAGCCCTAGTTGTAAGGTTGCTCCAGTACAATCATTGGTTCTGATTACTGCTCCAACTAAATACCTAGACATGCATTAAGGATGTAGTAAACCTATGTGGCCACCTCAACCATAGGGATGAAACTGAAACTGATTTCTTGAATACTTTGCTTGTAACATATTGATTTTTGACACAATCTGTGTAATCATTATATAGATACGTGTCATAAAACGCTGTTACTGTGTTTGTATCGCTCTTAAAACAAAAAAAAAAACAGACACAGGTGGCACAAGTTAATACAATTGATCATGTTTCAGACGATGTCCATGATCACCCACACAAGTCAAGTCAAGTTTATTTATATAGCGCTTTTTACAACAATGTTGTCTCAAAGCAGCTTTACAGAGTTTTGAAAACAGACAGTTACAACATATATCCCCCTGTGAGCAAGCCAGAGGCAACAGTGGCAAGGAAAAACTCCCTCAACTGGAGGAAAAAACCTTATTATTGATTAAGAAGCATACCGCAAAGAATTAGACCCAAAATGAATCTATTGTTTGTTAGGAAATTGTAGTTTTGTAGTTTACTTATTTGAGGGTGGGCTGTTGCCGTTGGGCAGGTCAGAGCTTATCCACCTATTTATAAATATTTATACTTATCCCTGTATTTAACAAAGTCCCTGTGTGCCCTGTTTCTTATCACTATGTCCCTGGAAGAGAAGTTGAAGCTATAACAGCTGTATCTCAGACTTGCATTGGAAATGAAACTCCTTGCGCTCCAAAATATGCCAACATTTTTAATCCAGCGTGTTCTCCTCTCTTCAAATGACATCAAAGAAAGCAAAAGAAAATACAACAGACCCATGTCCACTGTGGTGAGGGTGGTCTGGTGTTCTCTTTAGTGCATTCCTTCAGTCCGAGGGCATCGCTCCACATGTACCTGTCTGTTGGGAGGCCCCTGTGTGGACCAGAAAGTGTAGGACAGAGTTCCTGAGTTCTGAAGGCTAAAGGAATAAAAACGTGTTTGGAGATGCTGAGATGAGACTTACTTATCTGTGTATCCTGTCACAGGGTTCCACCGCTGGTTCTCATAGATGTAGACGTTTCTAACATCAGTCAGTGTATGCTGATTCGCTTCACCACCTATTGCAAGGAGACAGATTAACACAGCGGGAAGAGCCGCCGAGATCGCTACTACAGGTGTTCACAACATGCCATATAAACAAACAGAACACACAGTGTAAACAGCAAGCATAAGCAAGACATTAGCAAGACAGTAAGTTTAATGATCTCTTACGTCTACTTTACTCTACTCCTCCAGCACAGAGGCTCTGATGATTAGTTAAAGCAATAGTCCAACGTTTTTCAGCCTAGTCTCTTTCTGCCGCATCTGTATTGTACTGTCAGCTACCATGGAATATAATTTAATGGTGTATCTAGGAGTCACTGGGGCAGTTGCTGAATGCTATCAATAACAGTTTGAAATACATTATAAATACAAATTCAAAATACAAACCAATGTATTGTATTACAGTTCTTTAGTTTTCTTATGAAGCTTTTATTCTAAAATATGTTTCAACTTTTCAACAATGTGCAACACGTAATGTGTCTTTCCTGAACAAACTGTTTAGTTGAACATTTAAAGGAACAGTTTTTTTTAATATATATATAAACAGCAAGCATAAGCAAGACATTAGCAAGACAGTAAGTTTAATGATCTCTTACGTCTACTTTACTCTACTCCTCCAGCACAGAGGCTCTGATGATTAGTTAAAGCAATAGTCCAACGTTCAAAATACAAACCAATGTTTCTATATACTATTCTTTGGTGTTTCGTAACAAAGAAGCCAACAAATGTAGATACAAAAAAAAAAAAATCACCGGACCCTCCCCATTCTGGATCTCCTTAGAACTTAGCTCACCCCCCTTATTATCTGCAAACCTGCTACCTGTTGTGTTAAGTTTGTTTCTGGTTATATTCTTGGGGGTGTTTATGTAGTTGGCTATATTTATAGTTGTGACCTGTTGGTTTTTCTGATACTTGACTTTTGCCTGCCTTTGTTTGTTGATGACTGATTGACAGACTTGCCTGAGTTTTCCTGTCTAACTACCTACCCACTTCCCACTAGAAGGTTAGGTAAATAATAATTTATGTATATAATAAATATAAAGCAATTGGTTATTTAATTGATTAAAAGTATACACATTGAAAAATGTAATGATAAATAAATATTGTTTACTTGTCTTTATTTTGGGAGGCAAAACGACTGCTGTAGAATCAGTGAGTCATCTGGAAGTCATGAGAGTTGCTTCTAGTTTATGAGCTAAGCCAACTCATCTCACTACCTCACTGAAAAGAACCTGACTGTTAACAAATCAAGGGCATAGATTTGCTCTTGACAATGGTGGGGACCTATGAATCAGTGAGTGAGTTTAAATCTAAAGTCAACACTACTTCAGCCATAGAGCAACTAATATCTCTTATACATTAGCATTAATAAAAGTAGGAACACTGCTTGTTATTTATAGCTACAGACAATGTTAGCCAAAGCCAAATGTGGCCATTAATATTATTACGATGGACTCATTTCATTAGTTAACTAGACTTAAAATGACTTATACGTTTCTTTGAAAAACAGCTTTATTTGCTGCCATCCTCACTCGCTTTTGACACCCACGTGTCACCATGTGTCTTGCATAGTGAGTCTCGCATATGACGGGAAAGTTTTTATCTTCCATGTGATCTACGTGAGAACGTGAGAACTAGGTTAATCAGACATTGACTGATCGTGGTCTTTTTTTTGGTGGGGACAATTCAATAATCACTGAATATTGATGGGGACACGTCACTTCAGTCCATGCTAATTCTACGCCCTTGTAATAAATGACCAGATATTCTCCCATTTGGAAAACTGAGAGAGAGGGTACTTTCTGAAACTACTAATTCTACTGTATGAAGCCAGGTGTAATTTTGTAACAAGACTCTTGGGGGCCAACATCCACTGCAAACAAGAGCATGTGCCCAATTAATCCTGACCCTAAACTTCTTGTGTTTTGCCCAAGCATTAACTAATGTATTTCAGCAACTGCGTTAAAGCTTCTAGGTGTATTTTGAGTCAGTGTGATTCTATTTATATACAGAGAAATGTTCTTATCTGGACTGTATGCTACAGATTTGACAGATGAAGCTGAAAAACCTTAGAATATTCCTTTCAAACTCGCTCTAACTCTAACTAGAGTAGGCCACTTCATTTTAGGCTTTACCCTGAGCTTGGTCTCCCCAGCAGCCCCCTGTGTAGACCCAGGCAGTGTGGTCATAGCCGATGCCCCACACCACACCCAGACTGTTAGACTCCACACAAAGCAGGTGACCGGGGACCTGACGCCAGAACCTGAGCTCACACACATACACATACAGCCACTAGCATGCATGCCAAGCCCAATTCATGAAAGACAGCTACCTTGAACACACGATGAACCAAAGATATGATCAAGCAAAAATGACATATATTGGTGGGGAACCAGATGATGTAGCTGATGTGAAGATGCAACAACAACAAGATGCAAACCCTCAGGACCCTTGCCAGAGAAAGAGACAATGGAAAGCAAGAAAGCAAGAATATGGCAGAATGTCTTACATCTGGTCACAGGGTAAGTACTGGGCCGGTGCCTCCAGGCTGGGTGAGGGGTCGTGCACCATGATGTCCCCTTTAGAGGTGACGGCCCATAGGGCTTGTTTGGAGGGAGGATCTCGGAGAGCTCTGGACTCACAACATGACTCATTCAGCAGAGACAGCTGCAGGGAACACCCAGACACATGCACATCTTAATAATGTCATTGCTAGTCCTTTGAGCTCAAAGCCACCTTGCCAAGAATCAGACTCGCAGACGATTAAAATTTTATTACCAGTAATTCAGTCCTGCCATGACCACAAGTTAAGCCCTAGGTTCCCACTTAGGAAAATATAATAAACTGTTCCATGTTTACAATATATTCCAAGATGTAAATACAATATATTGAAATCTATTTTCAATACACTACATTTTTGTTTGGGGTTCTGAGAAAGTAAAACAGAGCCTCACACTCTGACTGAATAAGCTGCTGTTTTCTCCAGTACCAGAGTTCTGGTGACCAGACCTCTGTGCCATCTGGTGCAGCTGACCAACTGATGTGACAATGTGTAAAGAAACAGAAGTGTGGCTTTACTTTTTCCATTAAATCTGCTTAGTTATTGTATATAGGATGACACTTTGACTGCAAATTATTTTTAATATATGACTTGAGTCATTAACCAAAGTTAATTAAAGGCCTAAAGACTGAGCTTTTCTTCCTGAACACAACTGTATGAAGTTTATAGGGGTATATATACGGCGATGTAAACAAATCCACGGAATTCTTTCAACTTCTTAATCACATTTGCAACATGGCACTGTCGCATTGTTAGAAAATGTGTCTTTAGCTTGGGTGGTGTATGTTTTGCACAGGGTGCTAATATGCTCATAATGTTCTTCTTAAGGTGTGTGAAACGTATGAAGTATCATAGCTCCCTAATGGGCTGGCACGTTCACACAAGCAGTTTTGAGTCATTTCTGACTCATAAAACTTCCTTATAATGTCTGATTTTGTCTCAGTATGATACCTGGGGGTTTTGCACAAAGCAGGATTTCTCAGTTAGCCAGACAACTTATGCCCAAAGTAAGACTGTCCAGTGGGAAAAGAGCTGGACGGTCGTCATCTTTAAGCTAAAGTTATCCGGTTAACTGAGAAAGCCTGCTTTGTGGAATGCTCTGCTGGTATTTGTCAGTGTTGTATATTTACCCAGTTCTCCAAGTCTTGGTGGGACTCTGTAGCCAGTAGAATAGGCCATCTTTGCCTGGTCCTCTCGGCTGTGTAAACTGCCAGTGCGTATAGGGACTCCGATAATACCGGAACAAGAGCTGTTACTTCCCTTATCACAGCATATAGATACTGAGGCAGAAGAGGGTCAAAAATCTAGAGTTAGTTAGGTAGATCACAAATGCTTTACAATTTATATATATAAATTATCAGAAGTCTGCACTCCTATGACTAAGACTAGCACCTAACAAGGTTAACTTGCTAAACAACTTGGTTAACATATGCTGGACGTTCCACAACAGTTCTACTTCAGTATGTATACCTTTTATATTTATTTTTCAAATTCTTAGGTTATTATTTAATTTATGTAATAATAATTTGTGTTTTTATCATAGTGTTAGATTACAACTGCTGGTATTCAGTACATGAGTAAACTCACCTTTCTCTCCTCGTTGTGTGTATAGAAGATGTAAAGGATGTCGTCACGGGATGCTCCACCACCCTCAACCTGCTCCAGAGTCACGCTCACCTCCTCCCACTGCTGCGGCGGCCAGTCCCTCCACCACAACATCTCACCCTTTCTCACACTAACAGACTAACACATAGTAAGAAGAACATTGGCTTACTGCTTGGATAACATGCGTACCGTAAGAATACAGAGGACAGTTATAATATAATTACAGCATATCAACTGGCAAACTGTAGCTATTAGAGCTAGTGCTTCAGATAATAAAAACTGCCAGCACCGCAGGTTGTTTTCAAATAGCATGTAAATCAATGCCAGTGCTGCAAATAGGCATTCATATTTCAATATTTTACCTTGTATTTAGCAGTTTCAGTCAACCTTGGTATAAAACTTTCACTGCTGTTTCCATTTCAAACAACACACTAAGACTTGGTTAGACTACAGCTCATATTCAAATCAGTCACATATCTAGATCTTCCAGAGGACCTAGAGTGAAGTGAAACTTGTCCCACTCATCGTATATCAAAATGTGGTTGGTTGATTCCACCATCACTTTCTAACTATGCTATGTAGGCAATGAACTACCAGCCCTACCAGTCCCGCTGCCTGAGGAAAATCCAGAAGATCAGGTTAGACAGAACAACCCGGCTACTGAACAGCTTCTACCCACACGCTGTCAGGCTTCTGAACAAACTGTGAGGCTGAAAGACCCCAATACTGTTCACTCGGTCACTGCTATATTACATTATATTATATTATTTATCTGATATCACTGTTATGGACAATATCACTAAGTCACTTTAAATAGATATATCTTATTAGATAACCGGCCTTTGCAAAAGTTTCTACATATGTCCTCCTGTATATCTTATGTATATATCTTGTGTATGTTTTGTATAGTCCTTTATATATTTCAGTTTTTACTAAATGTATATATTCTAGCCTATTTTGTACTTGAATATTGTCTATTTATTGTATTTGTATTTGCACTGTTTTTACAACATATATAATGCTGCCATGCTATCGAGTTGTATCTGAGCCTCACCCCATGCTTTCAATGCATGTTATGTCCTGACATGATGTGCAAATGACAAATAAACTTGAAACCTAAAACTATTTAGTTAATATAAAATGTGAGACCAGCTCTAAAAGACCTAACCAATGAGAGTGCCTATATACTATAAGGAGAACTGATTAAATTAACAATCAAATTACATGTTATGCGTACCCTCTCTACAGTTTTCTCCTTTTCCCGCAGTGTTCTCTCTGCCAGGGGACCCTGAGCACCTGCAGCACTAAGGGCAGGAGTGATGGTGGGCGATAGAAGGCCTGCTTCTGGGAGAAAGGAGACAAAAGAAAGAGAGACAAGGACGATAACAGAAGAGGGCGAGAAATCATTTATATTTAGAAATAAACATATTATAAATATGTAGTTATCGCCCTCTGGTTCTGGAGTACACCTGTACTGCACATGTCAGCATTTCCTCTTTTAACACATACCCCACCTCAGAAAGGGTGCAGAGGTCAGAGTAGGTGGTAAAACGCCTTGATGTGTAAAGCCAGGGTACTTCAGGAACAGGGTTGGTAACCACTGCCTTATTTCATAACACTGAAGTACTTCTGGAGAGGACACTATCTGGAAACGACATACAGCGGCATCCAAACCTCTAAGACAAATAGTGAAAATGCTCTACCTGTAGTTTCCAGCCAGCTGATATTGGTATCAGAGTCTATTTCACATCCTCCTCCTGCGATCCAGGCCCATGGTGGACTTTCCTCTTGCTCCGTGATGGCTTCCAACTCCATGGGGTATGTGGCGACTGAGCTTTGCACAACACTTGCTGGGAGGACTTTCATCTCCTCCAGATCCACGTTACTCCATGGCTGTTCACCGCCATTCAGCTGACTGGATGGGAGAACTGGGGCCTGGGCAGGAACACCATCCTCCTCTGCACCCTCCAGTAGAACTGGTTGGTATAGAGAGAAAACTCAACATTTTCTAAATACAACATGACGTTAGGTGGTATTTAAGTCTGTGTTCGTAAAGATAATGAACTTGCTTTTTAATAGTGTTATATTATGGAAGACTAATATGTAATTAATTAATTGGGCTCTTGAACTTTAAACAGGATTGTAAAACAAAAATGAATATTGTTGTGTAATTAGATATATCAGTTAACACTACCTTCCTGGTCCACCTCAAGCGCAGTGGAGTTCGGCCCTGTGGTGGAAGCCTCTGGAGGAGCGCTGCGGTCAGCCACCAAGGCAGAGATGAAACTATCGCTGGTGATCTTAGGGATGTGCTGCCTGGGGACATCTGAGTCATCGCAACTGAGCACGGAACCCTGAGAAGGGCCAGTGAGCTGACCACTGAAGAGACAGCTGTCACTGCTCAGTGGACCAGAGTGAGGGAAAAAAGGGGATCAGAGCTGCCCAGTACATCACTTGTTTAAATCATCTTTGCAGTACTGGTATCACAGAAAGCTGCCATGTGCAGAGACTCACACCAGTTCCTGTATGTTTTATTATGTGCTACGATCATCCTTACCAATCACAGATGTTTTTCTGAGGCTTTAAATGACTTGAGGCATATATGTGAACAAACAAAGTGTGCAAAAGTCAGAGACCACCCTGTATTTATTTATATTCCAGTCAATATGACCATTTTGTACCAAGTTGTTTATTTTTCACAACATATTTCTGAAGAGATTAGATACCTCTGTGGAGATTGGACCATGACTCTCTACTTATTGGCATTCCAAACAGAGCTATACATCCCCTTCAATATGTACAAAACTCAGCAGCTAGAATACTCACTCGTTCTAAAAAATCAGTTCATTTCACTCCAGTTCTGTTACAGTTACACTGGTTACCTGTCAAGCTTCGGATCCAGTTTAAACTCCTCCTGCTAACATATAAATCTCTTCATGGTTTAGCTCCTGCCTACTTAGCTGAGCTCCTGCACCCGTACTGCCCTGTCCGTACTCTTAGATCCTCTGAAGCAGGTCGCTTGTCTGTTCCCAAATTCACACTGGTCACTGTTGGGGGAGCACTTTCAGCGTTATGGCCCCCAAACTGTGGAACTCCTTACCACAATCTCTTCGTGACTGTCTCTCACTTTCCTCATTTAAAGCTCAACTTAAAACTTACCTCTTTACTCAGTACTTTTTCTCTGCTGCTCACTGATTTTTTTTTTTTATAATTTTTTTTTTCTCGATGTAAAGCGTCCTTGGGTATGAGAAAGACGCTATATAAATTGATATTATTGTTATTATTATTATTATTATTAATAACTTGTATAAGAAACAAGGTGTTTCCAAAACTGGACATTTACAAGACATAGAAAAGGCCAGACTCCTAACAACCGTGCGAGACCTCGTACAACAAAGGAGAAGAAAATTAGCTAATTAAACAAAGAAGCTGTTGCTGTTTTCAGAACAATGAACTTTCCACCACAGAGCTCAGACCTCAACATTACTGGGAGTGTTTGGGAATACTTGGTTCGTGAGATGCATAAAATACATAAATAAGCCTGAACTTTCAGAGTGAAGAGAAACAGCCCTGCAGACTTCTTTCAAAACCAGAAAGCATGTATCTTGAAAAAAGTGGGCACTGTAATAAACCCAAATGGTGGATACACTAAACAAAATAAATGAATGGTGGTCTCGGCTTTTGCAAGGTTACAATAATCTTAACGCAGGTCTTAATGAACAGCTTTTACTTTTTATAAATGACAAGACACATCACAATCACAATATCCTACAACAGTACCTTTGCACAGCCCTAAAACAAAAATCACCATATAACTATATATAAATGGTGCCACCTGTTGGAAAAACACTGTACTGCATAAAGAAATGAAAAAGGGTGTTGTGGTCAGAGCAACTGACCTGGGCCTGTTTGTTGTATGACCTCTGTCCAGTTGGGCACTCACAGGGACCCATGCCTTCCCAGTCACCTTAGTGGGTGTCACTCCATGTCGGAAATAGATAGTCCTGTCTTCGCTGCCAACCCCCCAGACCTGTAGAATATTAAACCCATACTGTTACACAATATCAACAGAACATCAGCAGGAAACAGTGTTTCGATCATATATGAGTGCTGCCTGTTAGCAGATAAAAAGCAGGAGGGTTATAAACTTTACATGCTCAGTATGAGTCTATTAGCCCTTATTCCGTGTCTTTATTTTATATTTGTTCGTCTAAATGTATTCTAAACTCACTTTTGTAAATGACTGATTTCCTTTCGAGTTAAACCAGGCATGCTATAGCCAGCACTGTAGCCCTGCCTAGAATGGCTTAACGCTGTGAATAGTTTCTCCTAGCAGTGGCAGTGATCCGAGAGGCCTTAAACTTTATGGTCATAGACCACCCTGCCCTGGCCAGGGCAAGAGAAGACATTTAGGTCAGGACAGTGTCAGATCAAATACAGTCTAGACTGGCAGTATCCTTCTGACAGACCTTTCAAAGGCCTCAGTACATGAGTCGGCAACAGTCACAGTTGGTGGCCAAGTTGCTATATTGTATACCATCTGCAACATATTTTTCTTCTAGATCACAGACGCTAATAACATGTATTTTGCTGTTCCATCATGACTGACACAGCAATAAGTAACTTCTTGTCATGTGAAAGCATTTTAATTGCAGCAGGCGTATCTAATATCTCTCATGATAAGCCTGCAGTTAAATGAGTCTAAGAATACTGTAACTGTATTATTCAACCTGTACAAAAGAGTGTAGAGATCACCTTTTACTTATTTCATAAGCGGTACAATGGCAAAAAAATGCAGTGAAATAGTTATTAATATGTCAGCACCTACAAAAAATCTGTATATGCTAAATTATGTCCTCTAAATGTTTCCATTATTTTCCACATTTTCCACAAAATTCAGTCTTCAGAAGTTCAAAATCAGCTTAAACACATTCAGAGATGTTGACTCCGTCTGCTTTTGTCTATTTCCTTTTCTCAGTAATGACCCATAGTGTTGTATTCTTTCAGATCTGAAGTAAGCTTGGTTGCTTAAGTGCAATGCAACTCCTTCAAAAATGAAAGCTTTAAGTACAGCAGTAACAGTTTTGGTGGTCTACCAGGTGATCATTTGGAATCCGATCACCTCTGTATCTTTTAGCAACACCCTCCTTATGCAAGTACATAATTTTATATATAATGTCTTTAGAAATGTATATCTAAAAAATAAATAACTAGTAAGTAGTAAGTATCTGTTTGAACTGCAAATTAACTGGCTTTTGCACTGCACTGTACTTTCAGGCATTTTTACTGTAAGCAGTCAGATCAAATTAAATGATTTCACTGAACAGGCAAAAATGCACATGAATTAAAGTAAATATAGGTGTTTAAAATAAATAGAAAAAAAACTATATTGAATACGCTTATAATAGTCTCAGTAATATCTCTTTATATCTTTTATATATGAGATATTTTTAACACTGCATTAACACTGACTTGGCTATAGTGACAGTTAGGAGGTTGTAGTCATCATGACAGAGTAACAAATCATTGTCATCCTCAAGCGTCCTCCAGCAGGATAACAGTGTCTGAAAGAAAAGTCACAAAGTTTTTATGTGTGGACATGCTTCTTACAGACGTTTCCGATTAACCCAAATTCAGAGAGGATGAAAAATATTAGTGGTGCATACGAGCCCTGCGCACAGCCGCTGCTGCTGGGAATGAAATGTGAAATATGGGCATGCGGTGCAGAGGCCAAACTCAAATTAGCTATGCTCCAGTATGGCTGTCCTGGGACGAGAGTATAGGAAGAGTATATATATGGCTGGGATACGCAGGCAAAGTGAGCAAGCCTGGTGCTTAGGTTACAGAGATGGAGAGAGAGAGAGAGGGAGAGAGAGAGAGAGACATTCGGGGGAGGGTGCATGGCTAGCAAGCTCCACACTGACACTCAGCAGCCCCAGCAGTTCCTTCAAAAAAGTGACACCCAGGGAAATGTGAGAGGCCGCAGGGTGTGAGCTGAGGACTGGACTGTGCGAAGACAGTGCACAAGTCTGTCGCTCTGGAAGAACATACTTGTCGTCAGAGGACACTGTGTAATGATGCCTAATCCTCAGAGTTGCATGTGAGAATGATGGTGTAGTTAGAACTGAAGCGACACTCGTCCCCACGCTTTTCCACTGACGGGCCCAGCAGACGGGTTTCCCCAAGGACATGCTGTTCACACATGATCCAGGCTGTCTCACAACAGGGCTACGCCACTGAATATACAATAAACATATATAAATATATAAGAATTCTACCAATACTTATGAAAGTGTGTGCTTCAAGTTAAAAGGGAACACATTTCTTTTATTCAGTTCTAATTCAACTTTTTCAATCTTTCTATTGAGAATTTAAGATAGACTCTGTTAGAATCTCTAGTAAAATAAAAAAAACATTTTATTTTAGCGGTCAGTGCTGAATTTTGAAAAAAGAATTTACCAGCCTCAATATAAAACCGTCGTTCTTTAATGCTGTTGGTGACTAACAAAACATGCCACTTATAAAATATCCAAATTCTCATACTCCTGGATGTTTGATGACCAATTCCAATTCAATTCCAAGATTTTTTGTCCCCAGCATGTAGGGGTCAACACTTGGCCAACGACTAAAAAACGAAACTCTTGGCTAACTCTTATTATAATCAGCATTTTGACAGCGAGTAAAAAAGAAGTGCTGGCGGATATAGAGCCAACTTCTGTCTCTTAGAAAGAGGAAAAAGATAACATAAAACTTTTTATTTTTCAACAAAATTTTCTTCTCAGTATCTTTCTCAGTTTGCTTCAATCACCCTGAAATAACCTGCAGGTGAAAGAAAGTGAATGCTGCTCATATAACTGCAAACCTGTAGCTACTTAAAATTAAACATGTTTATAAAAGTTTCCTGTATCACTAGAGCTGCAGAAGTTAAGCTGTGTATCAGATTAAGGCCATGGACACAGGGTTCTTCGGACGCACTGTCTGTATTAAGCACTGGCTCAACTGTGTTTCTTTCTTTGGATTCCTTGCTCATCTGTGAAAGTAGCCAATCACAGGTTCACCTCCCCACCACCCCTTCACCCCTGCACCGCATTGCTTGGGAGATGATTTGCGATTCTGGTATATAATGCATTGTTAACTGAGATGAGTGTATTGCATCCTATTGTATGTTGTTACAGCTTCAAATGACCTTTAGTGCTTTTGAGTTCTATTTAAAAGCTTCTAAAGAAAGTGAACAAACCTGTCTATGAACATACTGCATGCTCATGTGAAGACAGCCCACAGTGCCCAAAGGTCAACTATAAAATAAGTTAAATAAACTGCACTAGACACTCATAAAGTATATCAGTGCATACACTTTCCATCTTTACTGTTTTACAACGTGAATGACCATGTGCTGTCTTAGAGTCATATAAGCTGTGGTTTGCTGTCCTTGAGTGTATCCTTGTGTGTCTTTAAAGAGGGCTGATGTATGGAAAAAGAAATGTAACAGCTGGGCCATAAAATCTTCTCATCTCTTCTATTTGTGGCCCGTACTGGGCCTCACCTGGTCATTGGGCCCCACGCTGATCATCACCATCTCTCCACCAATACTGATCCAGCCTAAGCCACTGGAGTTATGAGAGTTCACTCCTCTTCTGAACCACACCTGTCACACGCACACGCATACATACAGACACATATGTACATGTACAGTGGGTCACATTCTGTTCTAACATGAAATATACGAGTGTAAATAGAAACTGTCTTGTACCAGTTGTCCATTGTCCCTGAAGTGGGAGTATTTGACCTTTATCTCATATCACAGCGCGTAGGATTGATATAAATGTTGATCACAATTAACCAACACAGACCTGAGGTATATAAGGCACTGTGGAACAATGCTGTAGAAAACACTTACCTTGTTGTCTTTAGTGACCACCCAAACTACATTAACCCCCACGGCCACATGAACGGCTCCAACTTTGCTTGGAGGGTCCGCTGTCACCCATGATGCACCTAGGAAGAGCAAAGCAACTCTTTAACCAGTTACATTGATATAGATATCTTTGTTGTCCCTGGTCAAACAACACATTTTATTAAAGGTAATGAAATCTTTCCGCACATTTACATTTCTATTGACATTTTTGGAAATAAAAATACATTTTATTAAGAATAAAACATGTCACATCTTTTATACAGTCTTTATTTTATGTTTTATTTGTTTAAAACATACAGAAGTATGCTAAAATCTTTACACTTGTTCTCCTTTTTTTCAAGTCAGGCTCCTGTCTTAGTCTTGTTTATGACAGCTATGTTGAAATGACATCAATAGGACAAGCTAAACCTGCTTCTGAATACATCAGCCAACCCAGCAGTAAAATACTAGGGACAGGTGTGGATCTTCGAATATACAGTTCTCTGAACTCATCCTGGAATGTGTTTACTCAGTCAGGTGGCCAAAAAAGGGCTGATGTAGAAAATAATATTAATAAAATAAAAAATAATAATCAGGTATTATTATCAGGTGTATATGTTAATAAATAAAAAAACTGCCTTTAACAATATACATTTCTATTAACTTACACTACCAGTCAAAACTTTTAGAACTGTCCTAAAACTTTTGACTGGTAGTGTACCTTGAAAGTAAAGTAATTGTCCCCTCCTGTAAAGTTATCATTTTGGGAGACTTTTGTATTTCTTTGGACAACGACGATACAAACACGCTAAAATGATATGAAATGATAAATTATATATTTGAACAGTTCAAGTTATTTATTTTCTTTTTTATTTATTAATTATTTATTATTTTTTAAGTTGACTTATTTATATGTAAATCCCTTAAGTGGCAATGTGTTAAATCACAAAGAACTAAAACAGAAATCAATAAAATAAATCAAGTATGAATCACCTCTTATGCTAGCTGAATGCACACAAACACACACACAAATTGTAATGGTTCATTGTTTTCCATTTGTAGCCTTAGCAACATAAAACAACTTCTAGTCCGAATCTTCATATACTGTTCATCTAAAAAATATTTGAACAGCAACCAATGTTAAAATGCTCATCCCTAGTGAGCACTGAAACGGCAGGAGAACGTTCTGTAAGCTGCTACTCATATACTCCGCAATACAGTCATGTTTAAACACCCTCAGTCAAATTTAAAATTTTGTTGATTTTCTAAGTTAAAATAAAATTCAACAAAATATGATTTGGCTTTAAGTCTTCCATAAGTTCAGCTTCCTTTCTGATTTAAAACTGCATTCTAAAGAAAGCACCACACGCAGTAAAGGAAGCAGCACCTTTGGGGCAGTCCTTGCTGATGCCAGTCCTGACAAGCAGCTGCCCATCCCACAGCACAGCCCACAGCAGGTCTCCCGGGCCAGCACTGATCTGTGACACTTCTTTGGGTACGGGGACATGTTCCCAAGCTGTCCCCTCCGGGTTCTGCTGCTGGATGCCTGTACGGAACCACACCTGAGAAAGAGGCACAGAAATCTACATTCAGTCTGGTCACATGACCAAATGAAAGTGGATCACAAAATGTGTATAAACACTGTATACACACCCAAAAAATGTTTGGACTGTTTGTTTAATGCTCACGAAACCAGAAAGCTGTAAGTAGTAAATTCCATTTGAGCCTATTTACATTGAACCAGCAGTACAAATACATATTATTTTTTTAGCTTACGAACCTTATTGTTTTATAAATATATGCTCAATCCGAATATGACGTGTGTAACACATTCCAAAAAAAAATTAAGGACAGGAGAACGTTTACCCCTGCTCTACATCCCCTTTCATTTTAACAACACTTAAAAGGATGATTTGGGGACTGAACATAACTAATCCAGTTTTGAAGGTCCACCTTCAACTATTAAGGCGTTCCGCATCTCATTAGAAGACAGACAGAACTGCACTCACTCTCTCATTAAACAGTGATGCTGATGTAACGTATGCAGGAAGTAGCTTGGCCCTGTCAGGTTAAAATATGCATGTAGGTCTAAAAGGCGGCATGTGTTGCTCCAAAATGTGCATATACACCTTTTAGCATTAAAGATACTTTCACAGATACAAGCTACCCATGCCATGACCACTAATGACTAACACCTCCACACCATGACAGGCACTGGCTTCTGAACTTCACAGAGAATCAACATAAATTATTTTCATAAACAATCAGACAGGTTGACTGAGAAGACTATAACACTTGTTTGCAGCAGCCACATTGTTTCTGAATGTTGTGACATATGACTATGCATAACACAGTTGTGGACGCAGTAATAAACAGTGGTAGCTGACAATAGATTGTAAAAGCACCGTAACAAAAGCATGTTTGGTGTAGGGATCGAAGGACACAGGGTTTTAAAGATATTATGCACCACAGACCTGAAATCCTTGCATCCTTGCATCCTAGAATCCTAGAAGCCTAAACCGACCCTTGCTTGGACTAACTCCTTTTATATCCATGCATAGTTACATCACCTCTTTTAAAATGTTTTCTGAACATTTAATGACATTCCTAATCTTAAACAGCCTCTGAGGTAACCTTTTAGAACATTTAAAAAAAAAAAGTTAATTAGATAAAATATTAAATATTTTCCCTTTTTGTGCTACTTTTATTAACCAGAGGCCAAATGGATTTACTAATTACTGATTTATGGTTTATTTTTTTTTTGCACTTCATATGCTGTCCTAATTTATTTGGAACCGGGTACAGAGATCTACAGTCATATGCAAAAATGTGGGTGTCCCTGATCATCATCACATCATTACATGTCTAGTTCAATGTCAGTGGGAAATGAATAGTGATTCTTTACTAAGTGCCTACTTCTGCACAATGCACAATAACTGTTTGTTTATTAAATTGGACGTATTAAGGAAAAATAAACATATAGTGTGGGGGGCTCTAACACATTTCAGGTTTTAGATTGTCGACGTGCACTAAAAAGCCATATTGAAATTTCTTGTGTCAACTTATTTTCATTGCACAGGATCTAAAAAACAAGGGTTTATCTGAGAGATGATTCTCAACTCTGTGAGCCAGTGTGATAAGCCTAATAACAATGCAAGAGACCCTTAAGCCCATCTAAACTATATACATGAAGTAAGACTAGAGGACAGCACAGCGCTGCACTGACCTCTAGTGGTCAATACTGTGTAATATTTACACTTGCAAAGAATTTTGAACTGGGCGAAACTACATATCTATTCATTTATAAAAATTCAGACAGTGTGTGTGTAAATATACACTCACTGCAAAATATTCCTAAAAGGTTGAGACAGGAGCATTTTAACCACTGTTTTTTAAATGTGTTTTATCAAATTTTCTTTCAGCAACATTTTGCTAATAACTAATTCATTATAATTTATAATATATATATATATATATATATATATATATATATATATATATATATATATATATATATATATATATATATATAATAATAAATATTTATTTTAAATAAGAATGGATGTTCCTAAAAAAGACACAGTCTAAAAGCCAGCAGCAAGATGTATAAACTGGTGTTTTCTGTTGTAAGTAGCATGTCACCTGCTCACTTTAGTTCACCATCATCACAAGTGTGAACACAGTGGTCTTACCGTCCCTTGTTGAGACACGGACCACAGACAGATGGGCTTCTCTGAACTGTCACTCATGTCCCAGCCTCCACAGCTGATATCAGTGAAGGGCTCTGGAGGAGGCCGGCCCCTCTCTAAAGGTACCTGTGGAAGTACAGCACACACATCATCACGTCATTAGCTCAGGGACCACATTCAGCCGTTTCATTACCATATCAACGGAAGTCTTCCGTGTTTGGCCCCTAAAATTGAGCGTGTGACTGTAGACAAAGCGAATGATAAAATAGAGCTCAGTGAGTTGATGTATTTTTATTATATGATAAATTATGGGTGAGGATGAACTGATCATAAACTTTTATGGATGATTACAATTTATTATTCTTTATAGTCAATCTGGCTAATGTTTTACCCAAAGCTCGCACAATGTGGGTTGTGCTATTAGTCAACATGAGTTCTCTGTGACAGGCCAAACTAATGTACTGAATTAGCAAAATGAAAAACTAAGTATTTAAATAACATGAATCAAATAAAGTGCTACATCAAATGCGTGTTCTTACAGGCCTTACAATATATACATCCTAAAACTGTGACACAAACCTGCCAAAAAATTGGGATTGGCATTGCAATTGTGCACCCATAATAATAATAATAATAATAATAATAATAATAATAATAATAATAGTTATACATACAGTTCAAGTCTGTGTATCTTGATTCAATTCCCATGTTAACCAACAAAAAGCTATGATAATTCTCTCTGAATTTGTTTTGTGTTTTACTGTCATATAGTGCATAAAAAACAGCCTGCATTATTCATGCATTACTATAAAATGTGAAAGATCAAATCTGTCTGTTTGTCGTAAAAATGTATTAAAATAGAATATTTAAAACTGAAACTAAACATATATGTTTACTTTAATATGACATCTTGACCCAAGACTTTTTTGTTAGATATAGAAACATAAAAATCCTTTATAAAAGAAAACAGGCTGGTCTTTTCCAATGACCTCTAGTGCGAGTATCTCAAAGAAGGAACTGCTAACTCTATACTGAGTGAAATCTTTTTACATTTGGATTAATGCTGGCAGCTGCAAAAAGGTGGTGACAGTGGTGACTGATGAAACATAAAACTAAAACAAAATGACGAGAATGCAATATTTGTATTTTTTACATACAATAGCAGAAGTCACTAATAGGCAGACCCAGACATTGTCCAACGCAGACCCAAACTGATAAACTATTGAGAAGAATGTAATTCTGACAGTGTTTATTTTAAGCAGCGGAGCTTTCCTTTTCTTTACGGTATACAGGTTTTGTGGTGCAGTAAACTCACAGACCAATCACATTGTGAGATCACCAAAAGCGCACCTCAGCCAATCAGATCTGTGCAGATTTGGGAGTGCGGCGCGCACACAGTTTTTCAAAAGCATTATGTTTTTTTTAATGTAGCCCTTGTTTTCACTTAAAGTGATAAAAAAGCATTTATTAGAAGCTTTATAAATCATTTATTCAGTTCAGCATTTAAACAGTAAATATAATGAAATAGACTGAGCGGTATTTGTAATTTGTCTTTCAGTTGCTGATGGTATAAAATGCTGACTCTAGTCTATTTCAGTTTACAGGATCTGGCACTTAATCATAACACACATTAGAAATGATGACAGTCCAGACATTGGCCTGAGAAAATCTCCTCTAACTGGACCTTACCAAACTCTAATTAAACACCTCTGCAACAGGGCAACAAAAAATCAACAACAACAGCACTGAACCATTCTCTACAAGTTTAGATCTGAGTCTTTTTGTTATTAGTGGAAATTTAACTTTGCTGATGCTGTTCAGTATAACTGACTACATTTTACACTTGAATTATGTCTCAACATTGGAACCCGTTTGCCACAACAATTGCACAATGAATTAAAAAAAACTACTGCACAAGGTTTTTCAATCATTCCACACAGTTGACTATGAAGGCCCTACTACCCCGGACCTGAGGTTTGATACCTTGGCCCATGAGCCCCGAGCTTTATATCTCCTGTAGCGAAGCCATCGCCTGCGACGGACACAGGAGTTCCATTTCTTCTCTTTGGTGAAGGTAGCAGGGAAGTCTACAGCGTACTCCCAGCCCTACGTTAACAACAGTCACTCATCAATGAATCGTCAACAGTAAACCAGCAAATGTGAGCCTAACGTACAAGAATATTGAGATTTTAAAAAACAGTAAATGTGGAAAATGTGTTGTTGAGTTGAAGGTCACTCACCCCTGTTGCAGTGGACTCTCTCCCACAGCTCTCGTCATCCACATACCAGTCTCCCTCCCACTCCCAGTTATCAGACGGCAGGTGGAAGCTGTGGAGAGGCTGCGGTTTCTGTCCGGACTCATCCGTCCACTGCCAGCGGTCTGTGGGGAGAAGTGTGTCTGTGTAGCCTTCAACTGGGTTCCATCTCTAGAAAACATTCACACAAAACCAAGTATCCATATCAGTCCCGTCCAAAAAGATCTCCAGTTTTTATACATCATCTCAACATATCAGCTTAACAGCCCTTACACTGTGTTAACATATGTGGAGAAATAGAAAACCCCAGATTAGCTTTTACTGAAAGCAAGTCTTCTGAATAGAATAGATGCTGTAAAAGTCAAAAAGTGACACCAAATATGAATGAGACCCTGGCTTTTGTACTCATTCAATTCAAAATCAGGTACAATAATAGACATTTACCAGGTAAACAGTTCTTCCAATCAAACTTGCACAAATAGAAACTGTTCCAAAATCTACAAAGCAAATCAAATCAATGGAATTGAAGCTTTATTGTTTACTGTTTCAGCATTTAATTGCTTTCTAAAGAACTGAAATGTTGTCAGGTCAGTGTCCCTGTATACACTATGTGTCTAAATGCTTGCTCGTCCAACATGACTTTAAACTAGATGTTGAAACTTGATGTTAGGATTTGACTGCAATCAACATTCACAGAAGCATTAGTGAGCTCAGCTACTGACGTTGGGTATAACAGCTCGTCGCAAAGTATCGGATGGAGATGCATCACTTCAGAGAATGAATATCCACTGCTTCACAGACCAGTGCTTACACCCCTATACAGGCAAAGCTGGGCGTCATGACCTTAGGCTCTTGTGTGGCAACTCTGGTGTGTTCCAGTGCCTCTCTATGGGGATTATACAGACTGTGTGTGCAGTTGAACACTTGCATCAACAATGAGTGGATCTTAAAGTGAATTTACTCATTATAAGGGCTGTTGGGTATAACAGCTCAACATAAAGTATCGGATGGTGATGCATCACTTCAGAGAATGCATTTCCACTGCTCCACAGTCCAATGCTAGGGGGGTTTATACCCTTGTATACCCAGCCCTGGGCATCATGACCTTGTGTTGGTGTGTTCCAGTGCTTCTCTATGGGGATTATACAGACTGTGTGTGCAGTTGAACACTTGCATCAACAATAAGTGGATCATAAAGTGAATTCACTCACTATAAGGGCGGTCTACAAACACACGCTGAATACTGTACCTGGTTTTCATACGTCTCCTCTTGGTGGCGAATAGACACATCGCCCGGGAGGACATTGAGGTAGACCTGATGGTCACACCCGACCCCCCAGCAGCACTGCTCTGCAGCAGTGACCCGTTTCAGCTCCAGTACAACATCCTTAGACCGATTCCAGCGCCCTCCAGTGGCGGCCAGGCTGAACACCCTGCCATACACATCCACGGCCCACAGGAGGGATCCTGGCATGTCGGGCCACCTACAAATCTAGCGACACAGGATACGCACACCTGTTTAATACCAGTTCAGTCACGTCCCATAATACACTACCACAGACCTGGCTCCCAGCTAGTGGCTGCACACAGATGCTCCTCGAATGTATTATTTCTAGCTGGGGTTTAGTTGTGTGAGTCAGCACCGGTCACGGTTTCATACGTTAGAGTGATAAAGCCAGCAGAAGTGTGTACACGTTAGCAGTGCTGATACCAGGTGTTCGGCTGGTGGCAGTGACAGCTATGCTAAGGTAAACAAAGTCCCGAGAGAGATACTGGACACTAGCACAGCACGCTGACCAAGTAGGTCAAATAAAGTGGGCTTATATAAGTTTTAAAACATTAACAGGTTCTTGTGGCTGTACAGTCAACACTTTTTAATTCCAATGTTCCCGTGCCACCTTAAAAGGTGCAGCAGTTACATCCTGTCGCCTCTGCTGCACTAGTTAACGGGAACCCTGGAATAAGAGCTGACCTCAGCCTCTCGGATATAAAGGACGCATATAAATGCCATCAGTGAACCACATGAATCGCAGTTTGAAGAGATTCACACGCACAAACTTACATCTTATATTCTGGAGAGAGTCTGCAGTGGGTCAGCATCCATCCCCTCCTTCACACACAGACATCAGTTTATTCGTCTAATTCCAGGACAATATCATAACGGGCTCCGAACCCACAACAGGAAGCGACGCTGCTTTAATTCTGATTGGCTGCCGAGCAGACGAGCTCAAAAATCCGCGCCTGTGATTGGACAGTATGAGAGGGTTCTGTGCGGTGGGCGGGTGTTTTTTTTTCGACGCACATTTACATTTTCAATTATTTATTCTTCACCGAATCAATAATTAACAGCGCCAACTTACACGGCGTCTGTTTCACACAGGCATGTGTCTTCATCCAGCCGATATTAATATTTATAAATATGGCCGACAAAGATTAGCCTGTGACTCTTGTATTCTGCTACTTGCCCGAGTTATAATCACCATTGCCCGAGTTTAATGAGTTATGAATTGTTTTTCACCAGAAAAAGAAAAGATGGAATGCTTAAGCTAGCCCTTCTTCTGAGGACAACCTGTTTCGCCTGCAGTGCGTGTGGCTGTATCTCAAATTGCTCCCTTCTCCCTTTATAGTGTGCACTCCGTAGATCGTGAACTACATCAGATCGGCACATCCAGGTATTTTGTCTTGAAAAAAAACTTCCCACTACGTCTGGGGGGAAACAAACGCCTTAATGTAGAATATAGATACATGACAAAACCATTGGATAACCTTGAGAACTGAATTAGCGTTCTTATATCCACACCTGTTGTCAAAGTTATCAGCTCCAATTACCATATATGAGCACTTTGTAGTTAAAAAATTACAGACTGTAGTCCATCTGATTCGCTGCATTCATTATGTATCCCCTTTTACCCTGTTCTTTAATGGTCAGGACCCCCACAGGACCACCACAGAGCAGGTACTATAAGAGAGGTGGATCATTCATGGTGGTGGTGTGTTAGTGTGTGTTGTACTGGTCAGAGTGGATCAGACACAGCTGTGCTGCTGGAGTGTTTAAACACCTCAGTGTCACTGCTGGACTGAGAACAGTCCACGCCCAGCAACATCAAGCCAACAGTGTCCTGTGGGCAGCAGCGTGTTGACAATGACCACCACAAACTGTGCAGCAACAGATGAGCTATTGTCTCTGACTTACATCTACATGGTGGATCTGCAAGATAAGAGTGTCTAATAGAGTGGACAGTGAGAGGACACGATGTTTAAACACTGCAGGCAGGCAGCATCGCTGCATCTGATCCACTACTACAAGCACAACACACAGTAACACACCACCACCACGTCAGTGTCCCTGCAGTACTGAGAGAGATCCACATCCATAATAGTACCTGCTCTGTGGTGGTCCTTTGGGGGTCTTGATCATTAAATTAAACAGATTAAAGGGGGACTAACAAAGTATACAGAGAAACAGACTATAGTCTGTAAGTGTAGAACTGTAAGCGCTCCTGTATTGTTAATGGAGTTGAAGAATCAACAATGTGTGTAGATACAAGGAGATGGTTTTAATGTTATGGCTGATTGGTATATGTACTCTGAAAGGCCAGAAGTGTCACACCATGACAACTATTTTTTTGTATTAAATATATAATTAAATATTTTACTTAAAGTATTCCATAATTTTAACTTTTCAGTCCTTCTATCTATCCAGCATTAACTCTGACAACTGGCCCGGCTGGGTACATTAACCTGGCTGTCCAGCCTGAGAGTTATTTACATCACATAGCGATTTATTGTCTTGAAATGCTGATGTATGACGTGGAGTAGATGTGAGAAACCTATTTTAGGATAATTTACCATCATTTTGAGTAAATAAATAACGACATAAATATCACAAGTGCAAAGAAACTAGAACAGTGAAGGTTTATTTGTTCCACCACAGGTCTTCACTCCAGCAGTGAGCTGTTTGGGATCGAGCCCTGAGATAAAGCGCGCTGCCCCTTTAAGAAGCGTTCCTCTGCGCGGGCGCGCGCCCTCTTCGTCACATGACTGCTGTCTTGTGACACACTAGATAGCAGAGTAACGATTTTTGAGTTAGTTAAAGGAGTTTTGGTCGCTGATGTCCTTTTTCCCCCCTCATTCTGAGAGGAGTCGACCGAGTGTCGTTATGGCGTCGCTTTAGTGTATAAACGCTCATCTCTTAACGGCCATTCCTCCCTCGAGTCCGTGTGATTTGAGGGCGCTTTCAGTCTTACGGTCGGGCGACAAAGTTGGCGCATGGAAGGCGGCGAAGTTGCGTTTTCTTTCGTCGTGTTTTCTTCGCGAAAAGCGAAGAAAGAGTCCGCGCTCGTCCGTTAAACGCGTTAATAGCATTATTCACCTTATCGCCCGTAACGAGGACGCGCCCCGTCGGAAATGGATAACAAACCTCTTCTACAGGACAGACCCCCAGCCTACAACAGCGTTCCCGGGGCTTACGAGTACGGGGCCATCCCGCCGCCTGCTCCTGCGCCTCCGCCCTATCACTACCCACCGCCCGGCCAAGGTAAGCCCGGCTATTAATACATCTGGCTTTGCGTACAAAGCGACTCAAGCGGAATTGTAGCCTGTCCCCGTGATATTATCCGTCTGTTTAGACTGGCATGTGGCAGCAATGCACACTGTAAGAAATATTAGTGCGGTTTAGCTCAATAAAAGGGGAACCCCACCGATATTTAAAAAAAATCTGCATAATAAAGTGGCTAAGATGTGATCGAAATCGTTTAAAACTGTTCGGTGTGAAATGCTTCGATCGAGAGAAATTGACCCAGTCAGAATTGTTTACAATAGGGGTGATGGGAACCAGATGACAGAAGTTTAATACCTCTTAAACTCCCTCACTGAAAGTTATGATATAAAATATGTAGATATACGCTGCCTGGTGCCTGACACATTGGTTTTATGATAGTTTGGTTTCAAGGTTTTGGCTTAAAATGATTTTTATCTATTTATTTTAACCTGTTATTGGCAGAAGGACACATACAGAGCGTTATAAGAAATAAAAATAGTCCCCCCCCGCCACTTTACCCCAAAGAAAATATATTGACTGTTTTACCATTATCAACATATACATTACAAAAAAACACATGTATGTTCACTGGTTTTGTATAGTATGTGTGACCCCTGGTTTTTATCACCACCACGGTAAAGAAACCAGAGGCTCTAAGTTTCTCTATAGTGAACCGTCTCACAACCTCCCTGAATGGCTCTGTTTACATCTCAGGGACTGAACTGTGTAGAAATTTGGTGGAAAATAAATAGGTGGAGTTCCCCTTTTAGATCTGTATCTGGTTATATTTCCTTGTGTCGGTCAGTATTCTTGCTGAGCTAGCTTGAACTGACCGAACCGTATGGCTATAAACTTTGTTGCATGAAGATCTTGTCACATGAGATCACATGTTTTAAACCAACACAAAATCCATGTGTGATGGTGATCAGAGTGTGAACTTTGCGCTAGTAGCAACTGGAACGTTTGTGCTATTTTGTTCTTATCATACTGAATTTAGTTGCATATACTGGTTTTTAATCTTTTTTCAATATTCGAAGGTACTTCCTGTTCTTAACCTACCATTAGGCTGAACATGCTTCGTCTTTTGAACTTTTTTTCATTTTTGTCCCTCTGAGTTGTTTTCTTTCTGTGATTAACTCGGGCGTGTGTGCTTTCACTTTCCATTGTGTGTAACAAGGCTGTTTTGTTCTCTGACCTGCACATATTTCCTGCTTTTAACATTCACGTTACATACGGAAAGATCTGTCGCTGTAAACTAAATAATGAGGCTTACTTTGCTCCTTAAAATCTCTTGAATATCCAAATCAATGTACTGATGGTACCTGGTCTTCTTTTTTTTAGTCTTTGTTGCTCTTACAACCTGAGAACCCTAGAATAAGAAGTTCAGATTAAAATAATTAGCCGGGCATTTCCTGTTCTGTGGTCAATACATCATTAAAATATCCCGTATGAGTTTAAAAAGTGGGGATCATTTCAGTTTTACCGTTGTAGCTGTTGCACTGTAGTAAACTATGATGAAGGCCAACAGGGATGTGTGTACTATTAAGAAAATCAATGTTTGTATGAGCCCATCATTCATATTCATTGTAAATATTTTGGCAGCAAAATGAGAATCGAGGCTACAGCCCAATAGCCAGACCTTAAACACACCCCTGGACCAGCTCCAGAGACTGGTGCTATCAACATATTGTCGTTGTCCAACGAAAAATTAGTCTCACCCAAATGGCAACTTTACAGGAGGGAACAAAACAGATTTTACTTTCAATGTAAGTCAATAAAACCAGAATTTTTTCCAAGCTATTTGGAAGTATTTCTACTCGCTATTCATCCTAAAATTGTTACACAATGAAAACGGCAGCTGTCGGTTTAAGTGAAATAGACAAATTAAACAAATCTCCAAAAGTGGCGACATGCTTTTCTTTGGTCAGCTACGATATGGTATATGTCATATACGATGGACTGAAAGAAATTCCAGTAATGGAAGGTGTGCTATTTGTATATCACATGGTAGTCTGTCACCTGGTAGTATGATTCATGTCCTGTAGCCCCACCCATGTTTTAACACCTGTGTTTCCTCGTGTCTTAAAAAAGAACGTGTTTGTGTTGATGTTGTGGACTTTAATTCACAATTAAAACGGGGGCATTTCTGGGGACAGCTTCTGACAGAAAACAGGGACTATCCATGGAAAACAGGGATGTCTGGTCACCCTAGTGTAGAATAGCCTAAACGACTTGAGTAACGAGTACTGAGTTTCATATAGAACCACAGGGGTACTTTTTAGTACAATCCAGCATCCATCAGCATAGGAACATGCGTTTCTTAGGCTCTGTGGATCTTGTTGGTCTAAAACCAGATGACACAGCAAGGAAGTTACAAGTCACGTAAAAAAAAAAAAAAAACAGGACTGATGCTAGAAAGTGAAATGAAACACTAAAAAAAGGAATTGGTGGCTAAATGTAGATTCCTTTCCTCACAAGTACACATATATTCGTGAGTAGTTTTATCATTTGAAAATACTCAGAAAAGCATGAAGCTAGTCTTGGGCAATGTGTTTATACAGTTACTGTGATATTTATTGTGTTAACAAAATATGTTTATTTGAAATATTTTGTTTATATATATTGTTTATATTATGTCTAGTTGTAAAACACTGACCAACTACACTACCAGTCAAAGGTTTAAGAACACTAACAATCTGTTCTAAAACCTTAGGCTGGTAGTGTATTTTGACAGGTAGCGTTCTTAAACCTTTGACGGGTAGTGTACATGATTGATTAACTCATTATGCCAAATATAGTATAAAAATCGTTGTTATATTTTTGCCATGTCGCCCACCTCACATCAATCTGTTGAAATTTTGCTTGTAACTAAGGAAACGGACTAGTCAGGCTCCACCTTTTGGATACAGAGGCCTTCAAACTGAAACAGCAACAATAAGTGCTTCAGCTCTTACAAGAACGGGCATCATGTAATAGACAAAGTATTAAAAAAGTTTGGAAGATCCTGTTTTTTGTTGATCAGCCTGTATGTCTGAGAAAGGCGGGAAACATAAAAAAATTATTCTTTGTTTTTGTTTCTCTTAGCTTTCCCAGCCCCCGCTCCACCAGCCGCTCCCATCGGCCAGCAGCCAAACTATACCAGCACATACACCATCATCCAGCCCTCTGTAGTGGTGGTCGGAGGATGCCCGGCCTGCAGGTAAGAACATTAACCCCACAACACTGTTACTATACTAAGAGCAAGTGAATGCTTCTAAATCCAGATCCAACCTTAAATACGATTAGTGTCAGATTTATTATTAATATCTGAAGAGACATGTCTGAACTGTAAATAAAATATTCCAAAGGTAAAATAGACAGGCTAGATTAGTTGAAAAAAAATATGTATACAATATTTAATTGTACAATATTTAGTCATTGATAATAACACAACATTTTACTGAACTGTTTTCAGCACATAACACTTAACATTTATAATACTAATAAACTTACAAAGACAAAGTATAATAGTAAACTCTGAAGAATAGTTATTTTTTATATTTGTCTTACAATCATCTAAATGTGATTTTTATATATATATATATATATATATATATATATATATATATATATATATATATATATATATATATATATATATTGATTCAAAAGTTTAACTGAAAAGTATATATTAAGTTTATATTAAAGTTTAAACACATTGTCTTTTGTGAATTATTTTCAAGTGCCAGTTAAATAGAAATAATAGTTCAAGAAAAAAAAAATTGATTGTTCTTAGATTTGAGATTTTTCACTGCACAGTAACAGTTTAGCTTAGTTCTCCTTTATATTCAGCCAGTTCGTGAGGCACACCTGAACGTCCTGAACGAGTGATTCTTGCTTCTGTCCATGTGCAACTTTCTGTTCTCTTAATTCATGTGTGTTTGCTGGTTTGTGCTTAAAGTGCTAAACATTTTTAAACCCACTGTCGTAAAGTGAAACAGTGCCTGTTCTTTGCAAACTGTGGGCCACGCAGTGCAAAGGTTCAAATGGTCTCGTGCTGCAACCGTGTTACAAGCAGTATCAGTGTTAAGCGTAGTTAGCTTTCCAGCGATATTCTCCTGTTTAGCGACATCAAAAATGATCAGCCCATACCTCTGCATAGTTTCCTGTTTCTGATCCATCTGGCAACTTTTTGAAGTGAAACTCTCCACCACGCCACACCTCACCTCGCCACAGTATTATCTCTGGCAGGCAAATAGTTTATGCTAAGTTTTACCCAAAGATATAATATGAACAACTCAGCACGATTTCCTAGAAGAAATGACTTTCCTATATCAGAAAATGATAAGAGTGCCATCATGTGATCCTTCTGATCTCAGAGATTTTCACAGAGCTCAGTTCAAGGCCATAAATTCTGAACAGAGCTGCAGTCTGAGCGTATAAACAGACCAGTTTGTGTGTTCAGTGGCAACAAAAGTGTCCCTGCATTTATTTCTTGACAGAACAGGCACTGAAATCACATTAGTGTTGTTATTGTTAGATGCTGGGATGTTAAGATGCTTCTAGTGCTAGAAGAAGGCATAACGTTAGCCTGGGTTGACTGGCTCAGTAACAATATACTGACAGAATTCAACCGAAATGCTAAAATTGCTGATCCTGCTAGTCAAGAAGTTTGATTCCTTGTTGGAAATTTGCAGGCAGGTAGATCACCAGGTTGACACTTCCTCACGAGATAAACAGAGCTTTGTTTCCTCATTATAAGAACTAAAAGAGAGAGGAACGAGTTCCAGGTGAAGAGTTGCTGAGCGCTTCCCCGAATTATGACCACAGTGGTTTCTGTAGACTCCTCTTCCTGTCAGCCCCGGCAAGCACATGACAGACATTTGAATAAGGCCAACAGTCCGGCAGCCCACACCTCGTTTCTGGTTTCTGGAGCTTTTATGCTGGTGTACTCCAGTAGAGATGCAGACTTTTGGAAATATGAAGAAACCTGTTTATTTTGCTGTTTGAAAGGATGTATTGCCCCATATTAACATCTGAATAGGGAAGTTAGTTAATAAATACACCATGTAAGTAGGACTGTGTATTGGACAGAACCTGGCGATACAATATGTATCATGATACAGCGGTCACGATTCAGCATATCGCGATATCGCAAACAAAGTGATATATTGAGATTTTTCAGATCCTACTATAAAACACACTACTATAGCAACAGGTTTGCCAGTGCTTACAGTAGCATTGAGCCCTTGTGCTGCGTGTTAATGTTGGATTACAACACTGCCCTCTAGTGGTAGGAGGTTTAAACACAACACACAATAATTCACTGTCTGCCAGAAATCTGTGCATCAATACTGTGTTTTTGAGAATCGATACAGTATCACGAAACATTATATCCCGATATTTGATATGTCGATATTTTCTTACACCCCTACACATAAACATCCATAACAACACAATGTTTTTCTCAATGTGTGTCCAACAGATACCACGTTTATAATATAATAAACTTTACAAGCGCAAAGTAAATAAAGTAAAAGTATAAGTAAACTCATTAGAATAGTTATCATTCTGTTGTGCCATATTGAGCTTTTCTGTTATGTTAGTCAAACATAAAAATAAGACGCTTGAGTTACAAGAATACATGCTTTTAATGTGCTGGTGCATGCTGGTCACACATTGCCATTGGTTAGTGTAAACGTTAAGTTAGGGCAGGTTGAAATCATTCTGATTGGCTTTTATTGTGATTGTAAGAGAAGAAAGAGAAGAAAACTGGATTCTTTTGAATCTGTTACTAAAGGCCTGAACTGTATATACTTATCTTCTGCTTTTCAGGTCTCAGTGCGTCGGCTGTGCTCTCAGAAGCGTCATTCTTGTGTGCATTTAAGTTCCTCTGTGTTCATGTGATTGTGTGAAAGTCTGGTCACACTCAGAGTCACGCTGGCTTTTTGGGGAAAACAGCAGCCCAGTCATGACGGCTAGAGCTCATGATTATACTGATGTCACTTTCAACTCTGGTCCAGTGCAAACACGATCACTGAGTTACTTAGTCACACTGAGGTGTGGACCTTGATCAGAGTGTATGTGGAGGCATTTAGTTTAACAGTAACCTTAACACTGATCCACTCTCCCAGCGCTCTCCCAGCGCTCTCCCAGCGCTCTCCCAGCGCTCTCCCAGCGCTCTCCCAACGCTCTCCCAACGCTCTCCCAGCGCTCTCCCAGCGCTCTCCCAACGTCCTCCCAGCGCTCTCCCAACGTCCTCCCAGCGCTCTCCCAACGCCCTCCCAACGCTCTCCCAATGCTCTCCTAACTCTCCAAAACCTGATATAAGAAATGCAGAATTTATTACTAAATAATTAAATATACATTACATTGATGGTGTTAAATATTAAAGAATAGTAATGCACAGCCCAATACGTATTGAAAATAAGAACAAGCAGACTGAAACGTGCGGCCTGTGTATTGTGCAGTGAACTTTTGAACCCGGAGGAAATCTGTTAACTACCAGGTACAGATAAACCATGGACGCATATGTGTGTCACATGATAATATAATGTGTGTTTTTAAATAGGAACAAAGAATAAAGTTCATTGGGGAGGTACTGGTGCTATAAATCCTATGCTGGGGAAGTACAGGTGCTCCAAATCGTATACTGAGGAGGACATAATGGTCTTAGACTCGATGTATGGAAAATGCATATGGGTGTGTCTCAAAACTTACTGAGCTGTCTAAGTAGTGTACTGACTACGTAGGCAGCTGTAGCGTTGTGTCTGACATCTCTTCTCATTAAACAGATTATTGAGACGCTCTAGTTAGAGAGCGACTGTGTCACAGCTTGTTTTAGCTTAGTTACTGGTTTGAAAATCCACTAGCGTAAATGCTAATTCCTTGGTGTACAAGCCTACAAAATGGTCAACGACTTGTTGCAAATAAAATGTTGTGTGTTGTTTGTGTGGTTTTATGACAAGAAACACACACCAGAGAGAACTGGAATAACTTGCATTTGAAAATTACTACACTGCTCGTTGCTTTGCCTGTGTTGCATCATGGGATTGCCTTAGCGGCTGAGGAAGTGTTTAATGCTTCCTTAAAATCGGGCCAAAATAAGGTGTCTCAGTAGACGGTGTGTTTAAAGCATTTAATAATTAGGACAGCCTATATGTCAGGAGCGCATACTATGAGGTAAAAAATGCTGCCTATGTAGACCCTCACTAGGTTTTGAGACAGACCCTGTTTAACCCCCAGAGATGTGCATAAATATGCAAACAATTCTGTATCTGTGTGATTGCAAACTCACACATTCTCCACTATGAACGAAGAATAGAACCTGCTCTTCTCTCCAATAAGTCCTCTGAATCTTCTCAAATTTTCTTAAGTTATTTTATTAGTTTTTCTAAGTTAGTTTTTAATTAGTGACTTTATTGAGTATAGCTTTATTATTTATATCGAAGGAACGACAGCATACTGAAGTATGTAGACATTATTAAAGCTGCACAACATTCCGCCTGGTTCATTCCTAGTTGTGAAACCAGTTTGTTTTGAATTCACTGTGCTTGTGATGTCACGCAAACGATTCTGTTTGCACGTATCTGCCTATTGAGCCTACAGTGGAATAGCCCCGCCCATTCACACTGAAGTTATGAAGGCATCGTACAAACAGCAGGCAGTCTGATTTATTTCTCATGTCATTGGTTTTGAGGCGGTCAGCACTGTTATATGTGAGTAATTAGATTGGTCATTATCACTGACCTATCTGCATGGTTTGCTGTGTAACAGAGTGGTCAGCAACTACATAGCAAGTCCCAGCACTTTCTTCACTATGGATTTATTATGGTCATTATTGGTTGTGACACTGATTTGAGCAGCCGGACTGAGACACATCTGAAAACATTAGAATCGCATTTTAAACCATCTCCAAATATGGTTTGAATCAACATTATTATTATTATTATTGATATTATTTATTTATTTATTATTTTAAATCAGTCTATTTACAATCTGGATATGCCAAAAATGTGATTTGGGCTGGCAGTTTGAACAAGGCCTAAGAGCGGTTCTTACCGAACCTACTTTTTGAATGAGACCAAATACAAATATATATATATATATATATATATATATATCATCTCACCTCACGAGAGCAGTTTGTGGCGTTCATGTTATGTGCCGTCCGTCTGGCAGTGTTTTACCGTACCGACGCAGACTCATCCAGGACGTTTTGTTAAAAATGTCAAATCTGCGTGTCTCGTGGGGGAACCAAGACGAAGACATTTAACACCACTAATCTGATACGAGCTAGCACAAAACAAACAACCCAGAACACCATGCAGACCAGATCTGACCGGTACAAACAGAACAGCAGCAACAATTCAATATTCAACATTTTATGATTACAGATTGTCGTTTAAAATAACAGAGTCTGCGTTTAATGACTGCAGTTTTGACTGCATTTATTTCATTAGCTTTTTCGTTTTAAATTTAGGGTCTAAATGTAATGATTGTAGTTTTGGGGATATTTGTTTGATTTACTTTGTTTATTTACTGCTAATTTTGTTAAAAACATTATGCTGCTTCATATAAAAATGGTAATAAACCAGTTTAAACTGTGTTTCATGACTTGCTTGTGCTAATAACTACAGGTAGCCCTTCCCTGGCATATAGCCCCGCCCTCAATCGGTATCGGCTATCAGCCGATCGTGCTGAAAGGTGATCGGCCTCAAAAACACTGATCGTTCCATCTCTAATATATATATATATATATATATATATATATAATGTATGTATGTATGTGTATGTAAGTGGTTGTTATTGGAAACCAAGAAGGATTTATAACAAAACCCTTAAAATCTGAGAAGACTATGTATAATGCCTAAAGAGAACAGTTTTAAAACATAATAAATAAAATAATAACCCTGTTTATAGGTGTTACTGAATTACTGAAGCACATGTATGAAAAAGCATGGTGCTTGCAGTCATTTACCTTTCACCTAGTTGGAGAACATGCAGAAAGTATTTTGCCAGCCGGTGGATTTAATATGAAGACCTACGTAAAACAGAAGGAGTAGTAGCGTCTGGCTATATCACCCTGATGATAATTATAGTCCTAATGGGCCAGTTTTAGAATACAAGGAGCCCAAAATGAACATGTTCAGGAAAGTTTTATACCTAAAATTTTAGAATATCTTTGGTAACTTTTTTTAAATATACCTGTAAGAAACCAGGTTTGATCAGATTCTATCCTGTGTATGTGTAGTAATCTTGTAATTGAGGGTATTGATTCCAGGGTGCTGTCTTGTTTGCAGGGTGGGGGTGCTGGAGGATGACTTCACCTGTCTGGGGATCATGTGTGCCATTCTGTTCTTCCCCCTGGGCATCCTCTTCTGCCTGGCCCTGCGGCAGAGGAGGTGTCCCAACTGCGGCGCCACGTTCGGCTAGAGGGACCACACTGCAGCCACCACTTGGGGCCCAATGACCATCGCTTTTTTAATTCATGTTTTACGCATCAATGTTGGTTACAAAAAAAAAAAAAAATATATATATATATATAATTGCACATCTTATGTACTCTGATAGTCCAAATCCTGATAATGAACAGCCGCATGGTTCCTTCTTTTTATTTTCTTCTACTACGAGAGGTTATTGACCGTGTAAAACCAGTTTTTCCTCGAAAGACTCTCTATTTTGTTTTGCATTTAATTTTATTTTTTGATTTTACCATGCAAGCCAGACCTCTGTCATCCAATCACTGGTGCCTTTAAGATGGCCATGACTTAGAACTGTAGGCTGCAGAAGCATGGAGACCGAGAAGAAGAAAAAGAAAGAAAATAAAAATCACCATTCGGACTGCTACAGCGACTCAACCTGAGTGAAATCATGTTTATGAACGACGTACAGACTTTCTTGATGCTTTCTTTTAATCACACCACTTTTTTGGTTCTTTTTTTTCCCTCAAACTGATCGAGTTTTCTATATTTGTAAGAGATGAGATGAGGATGTAAGCTGCCTGGTGCTTTTGCTTGTGTAGGGATGGAAATCTGTGCCACGTTTGATCTGATCAGCCTCGTTCACAGTGCTGAGTATGTTCTCCACCCAGTTTTGAATTGTGTGATCCTGCTTTTAGAAGACCAAACCACCTCCTCTCCCTTCTCCTCAGCAGGTTCCTCACGCTTGTTTAAGTACATTTACCTTCATACTGAGCTTATTTCTTGTAGCTCGGTACACACTGTGGATTTTGTAAGCTGGAGATATTTACATCTCAGCCAAAAGGGCCAGTCTCGTGGAATAATGGCCTGCCGTGTGTTGTTTGATGAACCATGTTCTGACTAGCACTTTGCTAATGATCAGTGTTGGATGGTACATTTCTCAGAGTTTAACTCAGTTTAATAGAATGAATCTCCTTTACGGGCAAGTAATCAACCTTTCCATGCTTTGCCCACAACAATGTTTCTTTTGTAGCTACTGCTGCTACGTTGGGCATGTTTTCCCAAACAGTGATAAATATCTCATTTATTGCATATACTATTATTTTTTAAATACCCCAATTTAAAGTTCTATATTTAGGTTGTACTTGTTTAGTTTTTCTTAACTAGCTAAAAACAACATAGTCCAGCCCCGTAGTATAGCATTTTAAACTAGAAGTTAATTGGTGGACCCAAACAAAAATAACAAAGAATGGACTTCACTTACTAACATTTACACTTATTTACAGGTTCTAAGAAAAAGTGTAAGTCAGATTCATGACTTTTCTTAAACCTCAGAATTGTCCGCTGTGCTCAAATCTTGCCTAAGAACAAATGCCAAATAAGAAAACTTTGGGTGAATGACTGAATCCCTATAATAAATACACAAGTGAGTTTAGAAAAAAGAAGAAATAGCTTTTTAATAACGGTTGGTGGCCCAATGATATCTATTTTTTGATATATAATTGCATATCTTATGTACTCTGATAGTCTAAATCCTGATAATGAACAGCTGCATGGTTCCTTCTTTTCATTTTCTTCTACTACAAGAAGTTATTGACTGTGTAAAACCAGTTTTTCCTCGAAAATATATATATTTTTTGATTTTACCATGCAAGCCAGACCTGTCATTCAATCACTGGTGCCTTTAAGATGGCTATGACTTATAACTGTAGGCAGCAGAAGCATGGAGACCGAGAAGAAGAAAAGGGAAAAAATTAATTATTCGGACTGCTACGACGACTCAACCTGAGTGAAATCATGTTTATAAACGACGTACAGACTTTCTTAATGCTTTCTTTTCAATTATGTTTTTTGCCAACACTCTGGAAAGTGTGTTGATCCTCACAACAGTTGCTACAAAAAAAAACAACAAATAATAAAAAAACACAGTTGTGGGCAGAGCATGGATAGAGATCAGTTAAAATTCTCTAGAGCCAGGGTTTTCAAATCCAGACCCTGAATCCAGTTTCTGGTCCTGTATTTTATTGGTTAACGGAACTGTCTATGGAACCGAGTGTCCAAACAGTATCCTGGTATCTATCTTCTGATACCTGAATCTCAGACTGGAAACTGGATTTAAAGTCCAGATCTGAGAGCTCTGATCTAGAACACAGATCTTAGGATTCGGCCCAGAGAACGGTAATATACTGTGTTGTTGAAGTCTGCAACAAGAATATTTCCTCTCACAGTGAAAGACAATCAGTCTATAATGAATGTCTCTCTGTGTTGCCAGTGTTTGTGTTTTTTTCCCACACATTGCAGAATGTCATGTCTTTGTCATCATTCTTTCATGATGTAATTAAACATAGTCAGGGGTATTTGATTTGCTTTAGAACACTACGCACGCTGTTATGATCGGTTCAGACTTTTTATATGAGAAATAATGTAAATAAATTCTACGAATGCCGCCACCGAGTCTTAGCTGACTTTGTTCCTATTGTTCCCAGTTTGCTGAGAGCTCATACCAGATAGGTGTGTACTGAAGCTGCTTTTGTTGTATCTTTTCTCCCTCCCTTTAGTTTGTTTTTCTGATTGAAGAAAATCTGCTTACAGTCAAGGACGTCAAAAGAATTAGACTAAAAATAAAAAACTACTTGCCCTGTATTCAGCTGCACGATCAGTGACTGGTGTAAAAAGAGGTTTATAAATAGCGCGAGTCCAGAAATAAAACGTTTTTTATTTTTATACAGCAGTGATCCACAGAGCAGGCGAAGGGCTGCAGCAAGAGAAAAGAAGTGCATATGATAAAACAGCAAATGAATGGCTTCCCTGAAGCACCGAGTGCAATTACTGCCTATTGTACATAACTGTAACTGGCTCTGTATGCTTCTGAGAGCTCAATCAATCGTTTCCAATGACAGTGTGATAGAAAGAAAATTTGTTAAATTAAGGCAAATGTTTCCTTTGATGAAAAAAAGAACAATATTAAATACTATTTGGGAATGTTTTTGTATTATATAGCTTTTCTACATAAGCAAAGCTTTGTGGTCTACAAACACTCATACCAAGCATTCACAATCAAAACAAATCGTTAGTCCTAGTGTACCATTAGCCATGAAATTTAAAATAATGTGATATTGTTACTGGCATGTCTAGATCTTGTGAATCAATTTTTTTTCTTTTTTTATACCATTCAAAACGTCAACTGTTGCTTAAACCATGTAAGCGTTCCAAGACAAACTGACCAACAGAAATGGTCCAAACTTACTTACTCTGAATAAAATATTTTTACATTAACATACATAAAGCTAAAATGTTTTTCCTTTATGACGGCAACCATATACCCCCTACACAGTTACCACCACAACACTTTAATCTGGACTCTTCCAGGAATTCAGTCCTACTTTCATTCAGCAACTGTTCTATGGCAACAGGAAATTCTGCACAGATATTTTAGCAAGCTGGCTTCTAGTCCGTCGCGCAACAGAAAAGCAAACCCCAGGGTCTCGGCTGCATAGCGTAGCTGTTACGTCCATAGGAATAGGTGTATTTACTATCCTGCTGGTTTAATGGGCCTGGGACGTTATCCCTTTCAGCATCACAGTCAAACATGTCTAACGTGAGTGATAAACAAGATCACTCGTAAAAACAGAAAAAGTGAACATATATTGGCTTTTATAAGGTACATAAATAAATATATGTCTGCCACCTTGTGGTGATTGAGTGAAGAAGCGCTGGTTAAATCAAAATGCCATCTCTAGTGGAGTTGCTTTGTCCAAATCCACTGAAGCTCCTGTGTCCTGCAGTCTTTTTGAAGATAAGTGTGCTGTCTGCATGTCAGATGTGGTGGTCGTGGTGGGAACTTGATGACTGTGGGCTGGAAACTGGTGATGATCAGATGACAGGAGCCGATCTGTCGTTGGTAACGGTGGGCCGCAGCTTCACTGTAGCGAAAGGGTTCCCTCCCCTGAGAAGAAATGGCACAGTCTAATAAAGCCGGGACAGGTGTGTGCATGTTTTTTGAGCTTTGACTGATAATCGGATTGGTATGTTTTGTAACTGTGGAAACAGCACTTGCACTGGTTGTTCCTAATGCTGCCTTTGAATTGTAAAGGAATATTCCAGCCTTTCTCAACAGTCTCTCTCTGAAACATCTCTGGTGGAGATGTGCATTTTGGCAAATTCTTTTAATGAATAGCTAAGAGTAATCTAATAACCGGTAAGCCTAAAATCAAGGACAGAACTCAAACAATACTGATTATAGAACGATAACAACAGTCCTGGTTCTGAAGCCCAACTGGCAGATGTATTTCTGGTATGGACTGTGGAAAGTGGTAGTGATATATAAGCATGCATGTGGAGTAAACCTCATGAAGCTGTAGTAAACAGACCCTACATAAGCTTTGTTTAAGCCTAGAAATGTTGATAACTGAAATATACTATGTACTATATCTGAAAATTCTAAACTTCTATTCCTTGCTTATTACTAGTCCAAGGAACAGCCCAACAGCCCAAAGTAAAGTGAACATATATCCTATATGAGAAGAATAGCTAATAAATGGGACAATGGACAATACATACATACATACATACATACATACATACATACATACATACATACATACTTATATATATATATATATATATATATATATATATATATATATATATATATATATATATATATAGGACACTCTTGCTCAATTGTGATGCACAGCTTAAAAACATTCTACTAATAAGTGAGCATAAAAGGGAGAACATCATTCTAGGTTAGTTTAGTATCTGAAGCATCAGCAGTTGATGGCTTGCTGACCGACTCAAAATGGCCAGAAAGAAACAACTTTCTTTAGAGACCCGTCAGTCCATTGTTGTGTTAAGGAAGGAAGATACTCCATTAAAACAAGAACATTTCACTCTGATCCCAAACTTTTGAGTGGTATTATATATATATATATATATATATATATATATATATATATATATATATATATATATATATATATATATATATATATATATATATATATATATATATAAATAAATATATATAAATATTATTTATTTTTTTAATTATTATTTTTTGTCAGTATATAGTCAGTACAAACAAAGCAAAGTAGCGCTTTTATTGGGTGCTGTGCTGGTACAAGTGGATCAGACACAAGCAGTGCTGCTGGAGTTTTTAAACACTGTGTCCACTCACTGTTCACTCTATTAGACACGCCTACTTTAAGGGGCCACAGTGTAGAGGTTAAATCAGAGACGCTGACGTAATCTGTTGCTGCACAATTGGTACTTGTTATGTTCTAGTCCTTCAACAGTGCCCACAGGACATTGATGGCTGGATAGTTTTGGTTGGTGAACTTATCTCAGCCCAACAGTGACACTGAGGGGTTAAAAACTCCAGCAGCCCTGCTGTGTCTGATCCATTCATACCAGCACAACACACACTAAAACACCACTACCATACTAATCACCAAAGGATGCCTACTCTGTGGCGTTCCTGTAAGGGTTCTGCCCTAAGAAGAACAGAGCGAATGTATGCAGAGAAAGACGAGCTACAGTCTGTAAGTGTGGAACTACGTAACATACAGTAAGTGGAACTAATATTTAATAATGATAATAATAAGTGTAGAAACATATAGTGTATACTTGTACACACACACACCAACTGGTCAATTTATTAGGTATGCCTGCTTTTTTATATATATTTAACACATTCCACCGGTCTAAAAATAAAAATAATAAAAAAGTGACAGGATTATGTTTAACTTAACAACTTTAACATAATAGTGATTGCATCACTTTTTCACATATGGGATGTGTTGAGAGCACATAGATATATAAAGAATCTATTATAAGGTGTAACATTACATATGGTGGCTGTCAGAACAAAATGTTGCATATCCAAATTTGTAACTCATTTGTAAAATCATATATTATACTTTCAACGAATTTGAATAGAAACAAGTAATTCTGAGTCATTTCTTTTGATTCCTTACTCACACTGTAAAAGGCAATAACTTTCAAATTCAGTTAAACACTGAAAAACAACACAAGATCTGATCTGACAGATATCTTGTTTTCATATTGATTTTTTTTAAATACAGGTCATAGATTTATAAATCACCGCTTTCTGTTTTCACTTGCTGTTCCATTTTCTTAACTGAGTTCGTAAATGCAAACAAACATTGATAAAACATTTGAACTGATAGCATTCTGCAATTGTTTATTTATCAGTTAATCGGTTAATCAATCTGTAAGCTGTCTCCAGACAATAACCACAGGTTTTTTTCTCTGTAATTGGGCCTATTATTAGGCAAATGGTAATTCCTTCAGACAGAGAAGGAGATGGAAAAAGCTTGAAAAATACTGGAGAATTTAAATCTCCTGATTTTTGTTTCAGATTGTAGGATTGGTTGCAGTTCAGTAACCACAAACTTACCCTAGAAATGGAGGTGGCTTTGGGATTCCATTCGTCTGGGGAACCTAAAAGAAACAAAACACGTCATCTAAACATGCCTTTTTTATAAACTAGTAAAAACTGATGAAAGCAGCACATGAGCTCAGAACCTGTTGATCTGGAATCAGTTCTCCCTTCTGACAAGAGAAAAGGACAAAACTGATCTCTGATCTGATCTGATCAAAAGGGAAGGCAAGTCTGACAGGTTTGATGGCTAACAGTGTAACACTGTCATATGGACTCTTCACTTCATTGGTGGCTTGGAATCTGGCCCTGCTGGTCAACCTCAAATCTAGTTACAGGAGAGTACCTGCTTAGAATTCTTTTCATCCGTTAGAGCTGAAATGAAAGGAAACGGCGAATCCTACTTGAGTACAGAGGACACGTTATCTAACCAGCATTCAAACAAATACATACAGAAATACAGTAAAGCTGCATTAGAACAAGATATTCTTTAATTAATAAAGCTGATATTACGTAAGGATATTAAACTGTAAGTGGTGTAAAAACTGTGTTAATGGTTAACAGACAGAACTGGCACAATGTCTCCACTAGATGGCATTAGTATTCTGCTGAGTTGATAAAGAGCTGTTAGAAAAACACAGTACTGTCAGATTTGACCCTCAGAGGGAGCCAAGCCAAAACATCTGGTAAAAGCACCTGTCCAGCAGCACCATTTAAGCTGCAGTCTAATCAGCCATGTCCTGAGTCTGCATGTCAATGTTTGAAGATTAGGATGAATGATAATGGCAAAAATATAACATGTAACACTCCAAATTAAAATTTTTATAATCCATGATATGCATAACAATAATTAGTTTTCCAGAGGCAAGTAATGCCAGATTTAAAAGAAGCCTATAAAATAAAATAATAAACTGAAAAGAAATAATGAATAAAATAGGATGGCTTTTTGAGCTGGCATCCAGTCAGCTACGTGTTGCTGTGCAGTTTATGCAGTTACTATGCACCAGTTGTTATTTACAGGCTTATTAATTGGTATAAATCTGCTTTTTAATGATATGTGCAGTTGTTCAGTGTTCTATAAATACATAAAATCATACTGAAAATCATGATGATCCTTGTCTTTTTCTGTGTTTTTAGTGTGTTTCATGTCTTCTTTGCAAAAGTTTCAAGTTTAATTACTCATTACACATATAACACTAATTGAATTCTAGTCCTATGTTAGAGCTAAACTCATCAATTAACTATTACATTTTTGGCCATTCCAGATAAAAGACAGACATTTGAAGCCTGTAAAACATTATATATGCTTTGAGCTCGTAACAGATATCACCATATATTTTTCTTTGCATGTAGGAGTTTTACAATGTCTCTTAGTCTTAGTCTTAGTAAACAATGCTAGCATGAAACTGTCACGACTGGTTTCAAACTGATTTCAATTAGCTGACTGAAACGCATTGGTTAGATTAACGTTTGTATTCACAGTGAGTGGCACACCTAGGACCAACAGAAGGCTTACACAGATGTGTTTTTGAAATGAATGAAATTCTTTTCACCAATTAGATGTCAAAATGTGATTGGTTGATTCTATTGTCACTTCCTATTTGTGGGTAGTTGATGTACAAGACCGTCAGTATGAGGGTAGAGCTCATTTAGATGTGTCTCCCTGACGCCACAAGGAAAAAAAATCTTGATTTGGATACTTTTCCACTGGCTGTTTCTAAAATCAATTTTGTTTCCAACCAAAATCCCAAAACCCAGCAATGAAATAAGAACATTACTACAATACGTGCAGAGTTTTACTACGAAAAGTGTGATGATTATACTGGCTACCCAGTGGCATTTTTATCTAATGCTTTGCAGGTTATTAATAATACAGTGGCCTTTTTAAACACTGATTTCTCTAAGCCTTCTAAATGAGGGTGTGTTTGCTTTTGACTTATTCCCTTTTTTTTGCTTTCTCTTTCAATACTTTGCCCTCTCTCTGTCACCTGAGCATAAAACCAGGTGGGGAACATTTCTCACACAACGGCTCGGCCCATGATGCATTCCTGCCTCTTCCTCCCCTACCCCCCCACCAAACGTAATCTGATAAAACGGCTTGTGTGGAGAAAGCTGGCCTTTTTGTCATACACATAACACCAGAATCATCTTCCTGCTTTGCTCTCACTGATGAAAGAAGCATCTCTGCATTTCCTCAGTTCTCCAGGGCTATATACAACACAGAGCCAAGCCCTGCTTGAGTAATTACATGGCACAAAGCCCTCTTTCGCCACACCAGTGAGCCAAGCCACAGCAGGGAGGACAGGTGTTGGACAACAGGCTCTACACCTACATAGCTGACTAGGACTTCGATTGGAAAACACTTACTGTCTTCATAGCGTGTATCACACCACAAAAATATATGAACATATTAGCAATGTAAACATGTAATTGAAATCTGTTATTGTAGGAAATTTGGTAACAAATCCAGCCTGACGTCGCTGCGCACTACTTGTAGTGTTTTTGGTGAAAGAATAATTATATACAGTTTATGAAGATCCTATTAATGACTTTGCTGGTTATAGGTTCTTGTAGGGCTTGATACATCTGCTCAACTGCTACAATTAAAAATAGCACATTGTAAAACCCAGTAGTTTAATAGAAATAAAAATGGTTCAGTACGGGTATATCCAAGTATTCTGTATAGGGTTCAGAAATAAAAAGGTGGACATTCTGTCTGCAGTAATAGTGCATGTCACATCATGATTCCTTAATGATGTTGCATTCATTCTGGAATGTTAGAGTACATTACAATTGCAGTGTGATGTTCTGCATTAATGCCATTGTAATAATACCAGCACAGATGAGAATTCTCTATAAACATGGCTGTTGAGAGGCGCTAGGTTAAACGTGCTTCAGGCCTTGTGTCTCAATCCTCACCTGAAAAAGCCTCATGTAAACAACCTTGAACAAAGAACGTCAGGCTAAGCAGCAACAAACACCAAGGCCTTGGACAGTGAAGTTCCTACTAGGTTTATAACGGTTTTGTGGCCTAATTAAAGAAAATATACTACAAACACATACTGAACTGCACCAAAGATGAAGCTTCTTATTAATAAGATAATCTGTTACTGGCATAGGCCTAAATCCATTTTTTTGGCCAAAGCCTAAATAAATAAATAATATACTGGTAGAATTGTGGTAAACATTTTTTAAGATGCATCACATCCTTGTTTCAGTAACTGTAATCAAATTATAGTCAGAGACGTGCACAATTATTACATATGTATTTTACTACTTTTAGCTTTCCAACAGCCCTGCAAGCAGTGAGCTGCATGAATGGAAGGTTAGCTGTCGGCCGACTGACCCAGTCCAGAGTGGAGGCTGGTACAGGTTTCAGGTTGAAGTCAGTGTGGAATTCCATCGTTCAAGCTGTGCCACGAGCCGGAAGCGTAGCTTACGTGCTTATGTTGGCTGCCGGGAGGCTCCGGGGCTTACCAGAAGATAGGGTGGGCAATAAATATTTCACTCTACTCTGAGAGGAGTATCCCCTTACAGGTCTGCCATTCAAGCTTTCACAAGGCAAATATCCCAAATCTGCACTTCAGCCTGCTACACTGCCGTATGTTCACCATATCTATTCACGTACAGCCTTTGGTGGGAAAACATGACAGTACATAGACGGTAAACATGCGAGGCAGCCCACAGCCCATTAAATTAAAGAGGAGAGCATGGCTAAGATCGTATGTCACGTCACGCTAACGCTGACACCAAAAAGAGCACCCAGAGAATAATACAGCGGATCTGAGCCAGGACGTTCTCTAGCAGGTGTTAAATTTCAAGGCCTTCGATGTAGTGCTTTAACATGCACAGCAAAAGTCCTGACATAATAGAACAATTAGTAAACGATCTTGACTCTTAGCCAGTGTGCATTTTATTTTTGCAGTATAGCAAAGGCTCATGTCAGTGTAAACAAAATGATTTACATGTAGCCTTGATGCCACCACAGACAAACGCACATATCCCCAGCTTTTGTTAATGATTTACATACATGTAAAACAATTCTTGGCTAGGCCTGGTAAAGGCAGACAAGTCACTTTTAAGCTTTTTAAACTAATTTCAGCTTGTGTAAGTGACTTGTGTGGTACAGTAGACAAGACATGCAAGTAGCTATCCAGGTCAGGTGACTCTAAAATTATTTGCTTTTATACAGTCGTTGTGGTGAATGCCACTGCTCTGTCCTAGCACTCAGGATTTAGCATTGTTCCACTGGCAATCCTCTTTCAGGTGTACCTGATCCTATGATCCACTCAGCCACGTGGACTGTAATAATATCCGTGTCACCGGTCCATTTGGCGCCTCTACACCAATAGACGTGCACAGCAGATGAGCACTACAGAGTTATCAGAATTAGGTCATGCTGATATCTTTGTGGTTTCTTCTATTTAGAATGTGTCTGCTTATTCAGAGAGAACCTCAGTGTTCGCTCTGAGCAATAAGCAAAGCAAAGAGACACAAATGATCTAGCTCTTTTCATTTAAAAGGACTACATACTAAAAATACTAGGTATAAAAGGGCCAATGCCAAAGTTGGCTTTCAAAATCCAAATAAATTAAAATTCTTTTGCATATTAATAACAATAAGTAAAAAAAGGCGAATTTGCAAGATTCGGGTCTATGTATAAATACATTGTTTCATAGCTTTTATATTAAAATAACTTAATTTCTAAACAGGATAATTAATTTTACCACCAATAAAATGCCAGATTGTGCATTCAAGTTATTAACCACTACTTGAAAACATGTAACTAGTCTTTGTACTGGGACACTTGGATAAACCTTTTTGTCCTTTTGTTCATTATATTATTATAATAATAGCACCATTACACGGTTTTCCTGGGGGCACGCCATTTGATTGTAAACTAAGTTAAAAACGACAACTGTATCAGAAAGGGCTACCTGTATTGTACCATGGAGGTCACCTGGGGTCTTTATAATGCAATACCCTGTCCACAGTTTGTTAAAAGCATATTAGAATAAAAGTCTTTTGTTGCTATTTTGCAGCAAGTCATGATTTTAAAGGTTATAAAGTCATACAGAAATATTTTATTTTGAGTTTTATATAACTAAATTACCCTTTTTATTGCTTACTTAATCTGCAAACATACACTAACCACTGTATTAGGTACATTTACTAGTATCTACGCTTATTGTCTATTTTATTAGCTACACTTACCATACAGGTGAACTTTGTAGTTAATATTACGATTACATAGTCCATCTATTTCTCTGCATACTTTGCTAATCCCCTTTCGCCGTGTTCTGCATTGGTCAGGACCACCACAGAGCAGGCATTCTTTGGATGGTGGATCATTTTCTCACACAGTTTTTTATTAAACACCTCAAGTTTACTGCTGGACTGAGAATAGCAAAAAATATCCAGCCAACAGTGTCCTGTGGGCAGCGTCCAGTGTGGCAGTATCCTTTGGGCAGCATCCTTTGACCACTGCTGAATGACTAGAGGATGACCAATACAAACTATGCGACAACACATGACCTATTGTAACTTTACATGTAGAAGCTGGACCAACAAGGCAGAACTGTCTAATAGAGTGCACAGTGAGTGGACAGTGTTAAAAAACTCTGATCCACACATACCAGCATAACCATCACCATGTTAGTGTCACTGTAGTGCTGAGAATGATCCACCACCCGAATAATACCTGCCCTGTGGTGGTCCTAACCAAATCAGGCATTCTGAACTGTACCAAAATAATAAAGTAAACTGATGAGATTTGATGATGCAGTTCAGAGATTTACACCTCTACTTTTAAATACAACACCAGTCTCAATCTACACAACTTAAACACATTTGAGTGAACCCAAACAATTCAATATGTGATCATTTCACAGGCTGCTGAAGCACAAAGATGACCTTTACTGACCTTGTTTTCAGAAGAAGGAATGTACGTCTGTGTCAGGGACTTAGTGGAGTTTCTCCTGACAGGGGAGTCGCTGTAGTCAGGTGGTGGCAGTACCATTGCATCCTCGTCGGTGTCCTGCTGTGTGAGGTTTGCCACACTTTTACTTCTCATTGGAGTGTTTCCAACAGTGCTGCAAAACCATACCAGACCATATCACATCACATCGGCCCAGACCACACACATCACCCTCCTTCCATCCAGACTTTACAAACACTTATTTCTCCTATTAACACTGAGCGTACGCTATAGAGAGAAGTAAAGGTCTATGCTGAGTAAAGGTAGATTCTAGTCTACTAATGTCAGACCTACACTGCGTTTTAGATGCTTAATATATAAAAAATCTTCTAGCTAAGTAGATCACATTACATATGAGATGGATGGTTAAGTTTTTGTCTAAATGATCATTTTAAGAGCCGTTTGTGGTTTTGTACTCTGCTTTAATAAAAGGCTTATTCGTAGTTGCAATGAAAGCTCAATTAACACTTGTGTTGCTGAAACCTTTCACTGGCAAATCATTGGAAACTAACAACATCCTCTAAATTGATATGCTTGACACAAATGTTGTGCACCAACATTTCTTTAGGTTCTTTAGGTTGAATAGGGGTTTGCTTACATTCTAGGAAAGCTTTTCCAACTGCACACAACAGTAGCTATGAAAGAACAGGGGTGCATCCGCAATCGCCTACTTGCCTACTACTTAGTAGGCAAAATCAGTAGGCGAGCATGGCCTCAGTAGACATCAGGCTTTTAAACGAATAGCGGTACATTTACGGTGGTGGTCTGATGTGTTGCATCACAGGACGTTGGTAAGATGGGGACGTAGTACATCCAAGATTGTGTGGATACTAAAACTTGTCTACTGAAGTTGCCTACTAGTCAGCTGCTCAAGCAGTATGTACCGGATCTGATCTAGAACCTGCTGACTAGTTGGCGATTTTGGACGCACCCAAGGTAAAGCTATGACAACATCTTACATTTATGTCAATGGCTAATTTTAATGTGCCTATAACACTGTTTACAGCTGGTCGATTATATTTGAGAAGAGATTCATGCACATCAAAATGCATGAGTAGATGCACCCAAGATGAATCTACACATTCAAGGTTTGAATTCGATTTAAAACATATCAAGCTACACTTGATAACCATATGGTCTAAAAACACTGTGATTGTGCCTCCCTTTGCTGTTCTGCATGGGGGGATGTCCTTATATGAGTCTTTCCTTTAAATTTAGTTTTTAGCAACTCAAGCTTTTTAAAAATCAACCGCCAGTCTGGTTAATATGTTTATGAAAGTTATGAACGTTATGCCTTATACACAAGGCTAGCTGATTTAAACAGTTATCTTCTGCAGTTGAACAGTTACATAGATCCAAACTGAGCAACTGGGGAAACACAAAATGCTTTTTTTTCAGTTCAGCTTCTTTCAGGCTTAGAGGTAGGTTACATTGTAATGAATTTCCTCATTTTAATACATCTTTTATTCAGTCGGTTTTACCCTCCTTTGTCAGAGAGTGCTGACCTGTGGTGCAGCATTCTCTGACAATAAAGGGCTGAAGGTCTCCAAATGTAATAGGCCTAAAATAGAGCTTGACCTCAGCTTGGGTTTCCTTGTCTTCAAAGAAGGACTGATCCGTATCAGCAGTAATCAGTAGGACAACAGAGAGGTGTGCGCTGGTGTGTGTGTGTGTGAGGGGAGTCTGATTACCTGTTATTTACTGCAAGTTCTGAATATGCACGACAGTAGGAGGATGGAAACCAGCCCCTCCTGCAAAAAGCAAGCAGAAATGCACAGTACTCAGTTACATACTCCTGAAAAATGCTAAACAATGCACTTTAAAGTCTCTTAGTCGTCTTCCGTGTTTTAAGCTTTGTCTTTGCGATTCACTGGAACTTCTGAACTTCTCAAGAAAGTGACTTTAAAGGGGAATTCCAGTGTTTTGTAATACAATTTCTGCATAGTTAAATCATTAAGATGTAAACAAACCCATTCAGAGTGTACTCAATTCTAAAGAAACTTATACAGTCAGTATTATTCACAGTTGAAGTGATAGAAACTAGTTGTTTGAAGTATTTAATGCTTTGAAAAGCAATACTACAAACAAAATCCTGATCAAAATTTAAGCTTTAAGTACTTTTGAGAAAAATAATAAAAATACATGACATGTTTCAACTGCCTGATTTTTATCGGACACCTCTCATGTAGTTTCACCCTTTCGCACGTGTTTAGCCTAAAATTAGACAAGATTCACTCTAGTCTGCGTCAATTAATTAAATTAATTAAAATTTTTCAGTAATTAAAATTATCCTCTGAGAAATTGAATTGTGGCTCCACAACACTTGCAGTTTAAGGAAATTCATTTTCAACATCAGGTTTTGTGTCCTGAGTAGAGAAATGCTAATGCTTGTCTGAGTATGGCTGGTTGTTTGCATTAAAAACATGTAACCTCTTCACCTATTTGTGAAGTGATTGTAATAATCACTTGCCCCTTACAAGTTTTTTGTTCATTTTTTAGACTTCCTCCTCATAGTTAAACCAAGTAAGAGCTTTCCAGTTGACCTTGGAAGATAGAGAAATGTATTATTAATAAGAGCACTTTATGAAGATCAGATTTTCTTTAAATAGAAGCACTTAGTTTAATGAGTTAATCCAGCTTGCCTGCATAATGTATGCGTTGTTATGGTTGCTTTTGGCTGAAATGCCCTCATGTGGTTTACCTTGTAGCATTTAAATAAAATGCTGGTTTAATGCTTCGATGCAAAAAATATTCCACTCCTAATAATATAATTACATTTCTATTAGCGCCTCTTAAGGCCATGCTCCTGGATCTTTTCAGCAGGTGTTCGTTTTAAAGCTTGTTTTTCTCTGTAAAGCTTTTCATAAGCAACCTTCCATTATGCTGTTGTAGATCACAGCCACTGATAGTGTAATCTGACAATAAAGTGAAAGCGCTCTTGGTATTCTTAAGGGACTGAAACTGATTGGTTTAAATGCATCTCATTAAAACACTCCCTGCCTGCTAGTACCATCTGGTAGAATTCATTCAGAGGCTGGCAAAGCAAAAGATACCATAAATATTTGGGCCAGTGATGGTGGCAGGTGAACTCCCACATAGCTGTGTCATTCTGTATCCAGCTGTGCTCTGATTGCCTCTCCTCCTCTCCGTACAAAACTCGCACGCTTAGCCTCCGTATGCGCCACATCTCAAGCAAGCTGTCACCATCGGGTAGCTCTTTCAGGTCTACAAACAGCTATTCAGCTGACACGGGTGAAATGGGCGGTCTTTGCCATAGTTTGTAGAGAGACATGGACAGTTGTGCACACAGACTTTCTCTGGCAAGCGCTCTACGAGTATAATAGCTTTAGTGATTGGGCTGGATCTATAAAAAAAGCCCCCAGCAGGTGCAATGCAGCATGCTGAGGTGCTGGCTCAATTCTTTGTTGTTATTTTAGATATGCAAACAATGGCATTTTTATACGGCTCTTGTAAATCTGCCTCAAGTGCAGCACCACACACTTACACAGACATGATAGCTGATAGAAAGTGTGAAAAATGTTTCTTACCACACCCTCATCATTGGTAACTTAAGATAAATTCAGTACAGAAAAGATTCTCAGTATAGTATACATCAAGGCTAAACAATATTTTGTTTGTTTTGACCTTTGCAATGCTGCTATCATGAAGAACTTTAATATGCACGCTGACAAATAACTATGTATTTAATTCTATACTCTAAGAATCTTGACTAATCACAGTTCCAGTTCAATGTATTATTTTGACTAGGGCTGGGTATCACCACTGATGTCCTGGATCGATTCGATCCCGTTTCACAAGGTCCCAATTCAATTTGATTTCCGATTCGATTCAATTCAATATCGATTTATTTAGAGATATTTCAGTTACAATAATATATTTTGTTTGAATATGAAAAGAGATTTTCAGAGAACTACTGTGGTAAATGTACAAGGACACTAAACCTACCATTAATAAAAACATTACTGTTTATATGTTTATATACCGTCATGGTTTCTGAATCCAAAATGTAGCCAGACATCTGCTTTCAAGTTCTGGGGCGCCTTCACTTGTGCTCCAGCCATGCCTAACTGATGTGCGCCCCCAGCCAGATCTTGTTGCGGGAAAAACAATGGCTGATCGATATCGGATTGTTCAAATGAATTTTTTAATCGAAAAATCTATTTTTTAAACACACCCCTAATTTTGACCAATGTGATACTATTATTTAAATTATTGTGTTTTTACTATATTCCAATGTAGTCACCATGTCACAATATGCAGCAAATTAAGCCCAACACCAATATTTTGTCCATGTCATGCATCCCCGATGATTTCTGGAAACTTCCAAGCATGGTAACTTACTGTCTGGTCTTCTCCAGCTCTCCATAAAGCCAGCCGTCCCTCTCGTCAGGAATAAGCAATGTGATGATATCTCCTTCTTCAAAGCTCAACAGGGTGTTGTTGCTTCCAGACTTGTGGGGGAAAATCGTCTTGACACGGGGTCTGCGGGCCATATTGTTCAACCCTGAAGCCATCGACACAGACCTGGCTAATCCACCCTCTTCATTGTTATTTTCTGCAAACGAGGTGGGGATAATAAGACAAAATTTTGACTGTGATGAACTATAGTGGGCGTTGGATTACTATTTTTGTTAGCATACAATTAAATTAAGGTTAAAGTATACAATTCTGGTCCTCTGGGCTGATGTGAGACTATAGTTAGGTGATCTCCTCGTTCAGACACACATGCTTAACCTGGTAGTTGAATCAGTTGTGTTGAGCAAGGAAATCACCAAACTATGTTTGAAAACGGACCTTTCGAGACTGGAATTGAATATCCCTTGGATAAAACTTGCAACAGTTCAATACGACTTCTTTTCTTTTTCTGCATTAGACACATAGGTGCATTAGGTGCATATTGGTATACTAAACCTTACCGGCCATACTATCTTGCTTGGAAGTGTCTGGGGTGAACATGTTTGCTAGTGGACTGGTTTGTGCCTTCCCAAGTGGTGCAGGAGGGGGAATCATTGCATCTGAATTATTCTGTAAAAGTATAACAAAACACAGTTTTAATAGCTGGGTTCATATATATATATATATATATATATATATATATATATATATATATATATATATATATATATATATATATATATATATATATATATATGTGTGTGTGTGTGTGTGTGTGTGTGTGTGTGTGTGTGTGTGTGTGTGTGTGTGTGTGTGTGTGTGTGTGTGTGTGTGTGTGTTGAGTGCACGTTGAGCTTAAATTCACATTAGTGTTTGTATTTATAACACCATGCAGTTCATGCCACTGTTTGTTCACATATTGGTATATACATCTATTACAATTTAGCCTCTATTAAGTATGTACTGTTTCTTGCTGTCAGTATTAGCATGGGCGGAGGTGTCCCTACCAGGCTGTGGCGCTTTACGGCTGGAGAGGCCTGAGGAGTTACAGACACCGGAGTGCGCACACCTTCTATCATTGCCATCACGCTGTCTGGAACATTGGTAATGTCGGTGCATTTATCCTGCCAGGTGGGTATCTTCTCCGTTAGCAAGTCTTTTGCCTTTAGCAATCCGAAAAAGATAGTGGTTAGAGTTATAGTACGTTAGATCTTACAATTTTGTTCTCATCATAGTTATATTTTTTGCAATTCGTATAGTTTTTTTCATTAACTGATTAATGTACATACATTTTCTATGACCAAAAGTATTAAGAATGACATGATGTTCAGCTTATCTTATGAATAAAAACATGACAAAACCTGCTAATCTAAGACTTAAAACAGCATTCCGTAGATATGCTGAGTATGAATGACCTTATCATGGAAAGTTGATATCTGGTAGGAGAAAGTGCAATGCTTGTCCACCAGGAAGCAGAACCTTCTCTTCTCTTCCAGTAGAGCCTCCTTGCATCCATCTGCTATGAACTTTTGCATGTCCAGCTGGCGGTGTGTGAGGGTCTCCAGACACTGTTCAGAAAAAAACGACAACCAAATCATACACCCTTATCAGCTGTCCCACATACACACAGTGCGTCTCTTTGGTTTTCACTGTATACAAAACGCACGAGGACAGAAGGCTTTTTCCTTGTAAACGTAAAGATACTGTGAGGAAACAAAGAGGTCAACCAGATAGTGTGATCTTAAATGTCACCTACTGTGATGGAAACCAGCAGTCAATCTAGCTGCTCTTATCTGTGAACGGGTGGCAGTGAAAAGAGACAAGATTTGGTCACAAATGTCTATTTGTCAGGCACCTCAACCACTGATAATGAAGAACAATGTCAAGTATGGGTTTCTGCACTCCTGGAAAGACCTCTCAGAACAAACATCTGTCCTCTGAGGACACAGGTCAAGATAACTACGTTACTGCTTAGGTCAGACCTCAGAGACAGATGGTGTAGCCAGGATTTCTAAATTGCCTAAAATGTGGAATTGGCTTTGCTTCCATGCTGACATTTGCTTTCTACTGTCTGCCCTATACCACCCTCTTGCCCCCAGTGTGCTCTTTTGTGAAATAATAAAAATCTGCTCACCCTTGTAAATGTAAAGTTCTAGGGCTTGCGTAATTTACCAATGATTTGATTATTAATAACTTAATCAAACATTTTAAAAAACAATAATAATAATAAATCCTGCATAGCAAAAATATTAACTATAAAAAGGTAAGACAGGCTCATAGCTTACTAAAAGCCAGGTTTGGCTAGATTAGTTCAAATCCTGGTGTGATTGCTCTGTTAATATGATTTGTTAGAACAAATGACATTGCTGCCATTCGAACCCTGATGCTCAAATATGGGAGCCAAAAAACCCTGAGGAAGTCAGTGTTTGATTTGAAACATGGCTGAAGCAGATTGAAAGCAAAAATAAAATGTATATGCTACGCACATTATTATACAGATCAGTTTTATTATATATTGCACATTATTAAATAAAACAATAATTAAAGTTTAATTTTCACTTTGCTTTACAACGGTCATGTGAAGATGGCTTCTAGAATATCACAAGACACATTAATAAACAAGGCATATGAAACCCATGAGCTCAGCTTAGCCAGAGTATAGCAGCATTTTAAAAGTTTGCCTGACATTCTCCTGGTAATTCCCTTATTTAATCCGCTCAATCAGAAAAAGCGATCAAACATGTCAGAGTGAACGCTAAGTAATCCTAAAATGCAACAATGCAAATTTATCAAACAAAAGACGAGTAAAATTAAATATATGCACCCACTAAGCACTGCTCATTCACTGCGTAATAAAGCCTAATTAAATAAAGTGTTAAAAGGTTCTAGAAGACAGAACAGGACACAAACTAACTAGGTGGCCATTCAAGGGTACTGCATGTAATCGTATTACTCACACAGACCCACCCTGTGGTTTACGTAATCCAGAGGATGGCAGGGAGTGTACAAAGCACTTTGGGTCTGTTTATATGTACAGTGAAAGCACTGATCTCACCAATACATACAAGTCTTTAAATATGAGCCAGATACACTTATCTTCCTTACTGGTTGTCATGGTGAGAAGAACACAAGTTGGCCAGTCTAGGGATTTCCCACATTCAGGTTCTGTTTTGCTTTGAACTCATTTTTTCCTAGTTTCCCTACAGGCCACTGAGACATGATCATGCAGTATGACTCAACCTAATTTCATGTCTACATGAGTCTGCTGAGAAACACTTTCAAATCTTTGGCTTTAAGAAATATGCCAGTGTTTTCAAACTAATCTCTATCTGCCATGCCTGTAGCATATAGTTCATTCTTGACATAGTTCCTTGACATGATTAGCAAAAAGAGAAAGAAACCTATTGACCCAGACCCAAACACTTATAACAGAAGCCAATGGGCAGTTGGGACATGTTGCTCCTAAACCAACTAATCATAGCATAACCTATTGAAATATTCATGAGAGCACAATAAAAGGAAAAAAAGCTTGTTTCATTCTAGTGTATTTTAATTCATCAACTCTAGGGCATTTGTCACCCAGACCAAAGTCCCATATTGGAACCAGTATCAATAGACACTCAAGGTGGGTATCAAACAAATAGAACCATATGCGAGTTTCGAGGACAATACAGATACATCTGTACAATATAGATGCAGAAGATGCAAATTAGTTTGGAAAGCTGCAGATCTCTCCATCAGACAAAAGAATCTAGAATAAAGGGCAAAGACAAGCCTTCTATGATCTTTTTTGCTCAAGCATTATAACCTCTCCCATGTGCTATTTTCATTACAACTCCTTATTGCTTCTAGGAACGGCACTTGATTTGATTGTTTTTGAGTCTGTATATAAAAGGCTAAAAAAAACAAAAAAACAATCAGGCTTGGTTGGTACAGGAAGGACCTGGGCGATGGTCTAGTTGTTGGGAAAAAGCCTGGAGCTCCAAAGCTGCTTCCCTTTTCATCTGCTTCCTGCTTGGAGTGCCAGCACACACTGGCCAGGTTGCTTTTTAGCAAGCTCTGTCTCATCCCTGTTCAAACAGAACACCTTCCTCAAATGCACTCGAATGAGCCATGCTGCATTTCTCATACTGGCAGGGGAGTCACTGAGTGTGTGAGCTGAGTGAGCCGCACTCAGACACCACACACACACACACACACACACACACACACACACTATCAGAGAGACAACATTCTGGCCAGCTGCGATAACACCTACTCTACACTTCCCACAGGAACAGCCCCAGCCCCATGTTCTGGGGTAGCCGTATTTTTACAAGCTTTTTTAGCCTCACTCCCCAGAGAGCTGTTAAAAGCCGTAATACGGACAAGCTATCTATATAAATCACAGACAGTCACGAGCAGCAAAGTCCCACACAATGAGTTAGTCGTTTATCACCCCAAACCTGTGATCAGTGCTGAAGCCTGTTGCTATGGACACCTAAATTTCACCTGGTATGAGAGACAGCTCTATCAGACGCAGCAGACACATGGGACTTTTAACACTGTTTTACTCTGAATGAATAATCTTTAATAAAACCTTGACCGTATCAGAGTGCACTAATGGATTTTTGGATGCAGATCTTCTGCCTGCATTTCAAGACAAATGACAAAATTTGCAGTCTATGTACAGCATTGATTAGGGCTGCGCAATGTAGTGTGTATTATTCATTACTGCAATACTGGACAGGACAATACAGAGGTCCAAACAAGGTTATCTGAGTGTTTAATGAATCAACGTGTTTGTGTAAACCAACAAAAGTAAATGATTTAGGTTGAAAATCAGCCCAGCCTTTAATTCACTAGTGCAGTTTTAATACATTGCAAGTCACATTGCAATTACAATGTATGCCAGCATGATCACAATATTATTATTTTGTTCACCTCTAATCAATGAGGGATTGCATTGGTTCATTTAACACTTTTATTATCTTTACAGCCAATTAATTATGGGAAAAAAAACAATTATACACCAATTACACCAAAATACCTCCTGCTTTAACAACTAGAATTATATGAATGATGCAAGTGATACAGAACACAGCATTAGAATCTATAAAACTATGACAATCATTTAACACCTTCAGTTAAGATGTTTAAGCCCATACAACAAACATTAAATCAATAGTAAAATATCCATCTATCCATTGTCTTCCGCTTTATCCCGCTAGTCAGAGTTAAGAGGGGGCTGGAGCAAATCCTAGTGTCATTGAGCGAAGGTGGAGTACACCATAGACAGCTTGCCAGCCCATCGCATCCAACACACATTTACACACACTGGCAATTAAGAGTGACCGATCAACCTATCTTGCATGTGTTTGGACTGTGGGAGGAAACCCACTCAAGCACGGGAAGAACATACAAACTCCACACAGAACGGCCCGGACTGGGAACCGAACCCAGATCGTCTTGCTGTGAGGTGACAGTGCTAACAGCTACACCACTGAGCCGCCTAAATAGTGCAGAGACTGCACAACATGTTGTAGACATATGAATCCACCTGTGATTTTGTGTCTGAGTTAAAAAGAGGACGAATATGTCTCATTGCAGACGTCTGCAAGACCGACAAAGGCGCTAATTATCTGAGAGGTCTGTAAGACAGTGATGTTTCGGGAAAAATACAGGCTGTTGCATAATCCTAATCATGTGGAGGCACACATACAGAGAAGCATTTCATCTCTGTAGGTGACCCTCATGAATATTCTGTTGGAGGAGTATCATGCATTCAGTGGTTATATATGAGACATAGGCCAACACTTGTTTAACTGATTAGTTAAAAAACTAAACAAGACAGGGAGTCAGTGGGGAGAAATTAACCCAGTGGTTCGTAGCAGTGCATACAGAGAGTCTGAGCCCAGTTCTAAAAAAGCTGGTAAACTATGAAATGCTAATAAGAACAGAAAGCAGTGACTAGTAAAACCTGTTTGACCCAAAAACACAATACTGTATTACTGGATGGGATGTTAAGGGGTAATGTAGTGCTGTTTGAAGGAGCTGAAGGTCACAGACGTTCATTTGTGATTTTTGGGCCTTGTTCTTTATCTTTTTGATGATGTGCTCTGTAAAGGGTAAAATACCCCAAATCCTTACAAATCTGAATTTCAAATGTGACTGAAATGCTTTGATCTGTAATACACATGTTATTTTGGAGGGTGTGGGGGTGGTCTCTATTGCTATTAACAAAAATGGAGAAAGTGAGTTAGCCTAAAAACAGTTAAAACTGTAATAGGCTTTAAGTTTACTTGAGATTTCTTATAGGTTTAATGTGGTTTAAGGCAAATGTGTGATGCTTATGGCATGCAGTTTAAACAATGCACTGAACAGTACCTGATGTACATAGGCATCCAAGATACATAAGTATCTTTACATGTTTTTAACATAAAGTGTTTCTCTGCAACACTAAAGAAGCAAACTACAGACCTCAAATATGCCTTGACTGACTTACTACAATAGTGATAAAAATTAAGTGTATGTAGTTAAAAAGTATTTTTTCTCAGAAGTATTACTTTAGCAGTGTCTCAGTACAGATATATAATATACAAGGCAGTTGCTGGAGACCCTTCATCTGCTACATTGTGAAGTGCAGATAATTTCCAGTCAGTCCTGACATTTCAATTTCAGAGCAGTCAGATTCATTTTTGCATTTAAGCTATATTGGTAATGTGACTCACTGTTAAGTGCTTCTTTGCTTTAGACATGTGAGAAAAATAACACTAGGCTCATGTTATGAAAGTGAAGTACAGCCTCTATATAATTTAACTAGAAATATGCTCACATTTTTCAGTTATTTAGCTGTTTTTGAAAGGCAGGTATGTATGTGGAAATTGTGCATGTGCATGTGTATGTGTGTGTGGGGGTGTGATCTAGAACAGCAGGGTATATTCCTGGAATTCATAAGCATAACACAAAGTCCAACGACGGTTCCTTCTTCATAAACATGTGGGCAGTTAAAACAAACTGCCAACGCTATAGAGGCAGTGATGTGAATATGCTGTAAGAGTTTACGTTTGCTCACCTCATTTTCTTTGCTCTCGTACTTCAGCGCGTTTTTCCCTTGACTCTTTCTTCTCAGCTTTTTCAGGTCAGCCTGAGATCTCTCCAGCGAGTCCTGTTTGATCTTGTGTTCCGTCTGATATCTCTTAAATGTGGCCTATGGACAAGCATGAAACTCAATCACTGTCAATCAGAGTGTAAAGCATGCTGTATGTAGAGACCTGTACGTCCTATTAATTGCATGTCTCCAATTAAAGACGTAGTTTAGTGAAAAACCTAAATATTACCCTAAATGTATTTGATCAGCCACAACTTCCTTACTCAGTTTTGCACTGGAGCTGCAAGGCTCATGCAGCTAACAAGTAATGAAAACATACACCCCAACAATAAGCCTTTTGCAATCTTGAATAGATTTGCTAAAGTGGTTTCTGACACTATATGACTATATTTGATTTATAAAAGTGGCTACTACTGTCTCAACTAGGCAAGATAGTCTCTGCTCTTTTAACTAACTGGCCATTCTGTAGAAAGATATTTTAAACAGTGTCAGAAACCACATATGAAATTGTTAAGACCAACATGGTTCAAGGAACATGTTGTGATTTAGGTAGAATTCTAAAAGGTGAGGTTGAAGGTATGAGCTAGCTTTCACTACTTGATAGCTACAATAACCTACAGCATAACTAGAGAAACAAACTTCAGGCACCAAACATGTCTTGGCTTATTAACTGCATCTGGGGTAAGAGAAAATTGTGTAAATGAGAGTTGTTGCTGAAGATGTAGCACTGGGATTCTATGATTGCCACCGCCAACGTCTGGGGAAAGCCCTATTTTCAGCCTATTGGACTGCCGAGCTCACCGTCATGTATTTTACATCCATGTCCGTCTTCCGCTCAAGCTCAGCAATGATCTCCCGATGGAAGCGTCTAAACTGCAGAAAGAAACAGAGAGAGGGATCAAAAGAGAGAAAATGGTACACATGAATTCCATGCGAAGAATTATAAACAGAGAGGGGGAGTTATGTTGGTGGTGAGCCTACGTTAGCATCACGCAAATACCCACAGATGCACACAGAGAAAAGTAAAAATAGGTCATTGAGAAAAGCGGTGCTGGCCTTGGCTGCTGTTGTATAAGCCCAAATGCTTGCTAATGAGGGTCTTTATGAAGAAGATGAGTCACAGACAAAGGCTAGGGATGCCCAAAGACCCTCAAGCCCACCTCAACCCATTTCCACCTCCACACTTCAAATCTCATGCTACCAATCACACACATATGCTATTCTTCTAGCCCAGCCCATTCAGACACAGTGTGGAGCGAGGGCGACTGATTATATCACCGCAGCTCTCGCTACGGCGACAAGTGGTAACCACCCACCCCACCATTCTACTTTTTCATAATCGCTTTTTTTCTCTTTCCCTGTGTGAATATGTGAATTACCACACTCTCTCTCCTCTGCCAAGCCCTCCAAACTCCTCCACACCGACCCATTATGCTAGAATTCTCTTTTTTTATTGCACTTACTTACCTATCTGTTCATTCAGAAAGATGGTTCATTCACAAACAGAAAGGTTCTGCGTTGCCAAATCGCTTCCTTCTCTGACAGTTGTGTCTGACTAGGCTCTTTTTGCACACACATTTCATGTTATCAGATTTCTATATTTGGCATTTGGTTACTATGTGGAGGAAAGAAACAGTAGCCTGGAGATGAATAAACCAAGCCTTCAGAGCCATTAAAACAGGGACTGTGTATGCAAGTGTGTGTACATGTGTATACACGCATATTGTATGAGAAAAGAAAGGTACACATTAAAAAATAAAGGAAAATATGGATCTGTGCCACAGATGTAGAGATGGGTGATAGGGCAAAAGTACATCAGAATTCTATTTTCTTTTACAATATATGGGGTTTTCTGGAGCAGTTAAAACAAACAAAAAATACATTTTAAAAGAGTCATTCATTGATAGTGGATTTATAACAGTTTTGAGGAGCACAGTTGCGCTACTATGTTCAAGCGTTTTAATTTTGTTTGTTCTGAATTATTTTGTAAGGCTAATCTACCTAGATATAGTGGATATAGATATACATATGTCTACATTTTATAAGTGTATTGGCATCAGCAGGTATGTACATGGATAATACCACGTTAGGTTGATTGTTCACTCTAAATGTATGTGTATGTGTGTTCGCCATTCGATGGACTGGCAACCTGTCCATGGTGTGCCCTGCCTTCGCCTGATGGCGCTGGTATTGGCTCTAGCCCCTCCCCATAAACCTGACTAGCGGGACAAAACAGTAGACAATGGATGGATGATTTTAATCCACTGTTTCACATATTGCACTCCACTTCTTTTTAATGAAACTGGCCGTTGGTCAGTGTTCTTTAAGTATTATTGATATCCACTGTGCCATAATTCACCACAATATGCTCTGCACTGTCAAAAAATAAAACTCTTGTGAATTTTAAGTCATCAAAAGATATGAACATAGTACAATATTTAAGGTCTAGAAAATACAGTTTACGTTAATCTTATTTGAATAAACAGTAAGGTTCCTTCTTTATGTGCTGAAAGTACCCACATTCTTGTATTTTTAATGGTTCTCTCCCAGTTAGTTCATTACCAACAGGCTATGACTCCCCCTTCATGTCACCAGCTTAGGGGTAGTGAGGGCATCCTCATCTGATCATGGAGGGCCAATGCGTTGCCATTTTTTCTTCTAAAAAATGATTTATAACACAATTTTAAAAAGTAACCCTTTGTTTTAGTTACATAATTTCTTTGCACATGTTCCTATGCACAGATAATGATCTCTAAGCATGAGAAACTGCACCAGAGAGGCACAGGTCAGGCTGCTCTGAATTCTTTCTTTCTTTCTTTCTTTCTTTCTTAATTCTTTCTTAAACAAACAGACATTTGTCGCTTTGTGGCTTCAGAGAGGCACAATTGTCTAACTGCCTAAATCAAGAGACCATGAGGTATGAATCCTTGTTACACCTAAGCTCTCTGCCGTTTAAAGTCTGAGAGTAGGATCTACTCCAGATTTTAAAAAATCTTGACGTTGACTTCTTAACTGATTTTTTTACAGTGTACATACACATACACTTGATTCCCTAAAGAACCGTTCAATGGATTATCCTCATCCTAAAAAATTAGTATGTGTGAAGAGCTCCATATAATGTAAGTGAAAAGAGTGTAAATCATTTAGAAACTGCTGTCATATTTCTATGTGTTTTCACGTGAAGAGGCATGTGGATAAACACAACATATTTTGTTATCAAGCTCTGCTCCATGGCACTTATCCAAGTCTAGCAAATCATGAGGCTTTTCCAGTTTTTCAAACCAGGTTTTGAAAGAATCAGCACAGTTCAGTTTTCCTGAGGGATGCAGGTCAGTACCAGCATACAGCATATGGGAATAACTAATAAGACTATTCTTAGAACACTCTAACTACATACCATTTGTAACTCAGCTTCTAGATAATTTTTTTGCTTAAGGAGCCAAAACTACCTGGCAGACAGTCACCAGTTTGAAACTTATTCAAAACACTAAATGCAGCTCAACACAATCACTGTTAGTCATATCCACTTTTGTAATAAATAATAAATAGCGATGGTTTTTAATATAATAAAAGTACATTGATTCTTAAGCTAACACATAGAAGTCTAGAGTTTCTAAGATTGTTTTATGATGCTATGTAAACAGAATCACATAACTGCATAAATAATTACACAGTTAGTTATTGATGAATTTAATTAGAGTTAACTTTTGTGTTTCAGTGCCATTAAAATGACAAACGCATGTGACGCACTAATAACTTTAATTGTTTCATTTGTAAATGTGATATTAAGTAAATGTTTAGAATCCAACTTTGTACAGAATTTCCTTGGGCTTGTTTGAGAGTTTTTTTGAGCTACAAGCACAAAAAAGAAATTCAATGGAAATAGTTTCTGTTGATGATATTTAAAGATATTTCAATATATTAAAGCTTTAAATCATACAATAATGCATCTTTAACAAGCACAGGTCATTGTTTTCACACTCTGTTGTTTGTGGTTTTACATTTGCAGGTCTATCAATTAGCCTGCAGCACTGGGGACAGGTGAGCAAGCAGAATGCATCTGGGTTGCATTAACGCGAAGCACTGTGCCATCATCAAGTGCAAGACGGGACATGCATAAACCTGTTTTGCTAAACATTACTTCCCGAGCTGGTGCGCAACTATTCCCCAACCTGCTTTTGTTTGGTCTTTGTATAACTGTCTCAGTGAATGTAGAGATGAATGAAAGCTATACTGAGTATTTGGAAGACAAGTCATTGAGAAAATAAAATAATGAACAGTGTTGTGAGCTTGTATAAGTTTTTTGGACAACAATGCATGAAAACCAAGAAAAAAAACAAGGTTAATAATACATTCTAAAGTGTTTTAATTAGTTATAATGTTATGTAGTATAAAGTGTTGTATGTTGTTTTAAACTTAAATGGCAAATTACTTTTTTCTTTTCTTTTTTACTTTTAACTGAAGTAACAGGGCTAGGTTTATGGCTAGTAGTAACAGTCCTTATTGATGTTAAAAATGAATTAATTATTTATATTTAATATGTTAATACAACAATAATTATGTGCATGTTAAGACACTTACTTTTTAAGTTAAAGGTTCAAAATACATTAGTATTTTTTAAGTTATTTCATGCAAACCATAAGAAGACCCTAGTGCTGTCACACTTGGGCATAATGGAACTTTAAATATGTTTGGTAATGTAAAATCCTACATTAATATCACATTTAATAGATGAGATGAGCTCTAGAAACACAGAACTCAGTGCTGCAGACAATAATCATGCCATACATGCTGCCTATATGTTATGGTGTACCTTTTAGAACATCCTCAGACCACAGCATCAGGTTTCAGACATCAGACAAAACAACATGTGTCAGCTCTCGTGCAATTAGGCTAAGCTACAGACACTATGGCTTGAAGGTAAGGTTTGTGTGACATTGGAAACTCTGTTCCTTATTTCTGGAGTTATAACATTGTGCCTAAATAAGAATTAACAATAGCCTATTTTACTGAACTTCACATTTGTGTACTTTAATTTGACAAAGTAGCAGTGTGAGCTAAAGCAAAGAAAAACAATCAAGCCTCCGAACCTTGTTTAGGTTTGTTACCCGAATAAGAGAAATCTGCTACAGGACGTATACCATTAATGGCTATTTTGATAAAACCAGATAGATATTTCCAGATACTACAATGCTGTATATTTGTTTATCACCAATGTGTCTGAAAAAATCATCCATCCATCCATCCATTATCTTTGGCTTTATCCCGCTAGCCAGGGTCATGGGGGTACTGGAGCCAATCGGTCGAAGCGGTGTGCGCCATGGACAGGCGCCAACACACACACACACACACACACACACACACACACACACACACACACACACACACACAAACACTCACACCTACAGGCAATTTAGAGTGACCGAACATGTATGTCTTTGGACTGTGGGAGGAAACCAGAGTACCTGGAGAAAACCCACTCAAGCATGCGAAAAAATTATTTTCGGGAAAAAACACACCTCTGATACCAGTCACATTAGTAATTCAGCAGACTATGCTAGACAGTGCTTGTGGAAAACATATGCATACATCAATGAGCAGCAAACTAACAGAAGCAACAGCAAAGCAAAATAACAAGGGTTATGCAAGTGAGGAGGCAAAATCAAGGAGGAACATGCAGCCACTGTTGATTCCAACAGAAAATGTGTTTACTCTATGGAAATCATTTTATGTTCAGGGTACATGTGATCTTGCATACCTTTATTATGTTACTGAAAATATATTCAGACCGAACATATTTTGATTATAGTTATAACAAAATACGCTACCTTTTATAATGGAAAATCTTGCACAAATCTAAGCAAATAAAACAAACTGCTTTCAACATCGGGCAGCGCCAATTATTACATATAAGCAGTTGGATATAATAAGTATGGGGCATTTCGGGTGAACACTGACGGACAAATGACATGTTGTGTTGTATTTTTAGTGAATGTGGAATGCCTGGCAAATAAAGTGTGTTCTCTGTACAGCCTATGCTAACTTATTTTCATTCAGAAAGTCAACATGTAATTTGACTAGAGGAGCCCAAGCTTTTGCATAAAATTGCATTTTTGACTGCAAAAACAAGTGTGTTTAAAAAGCACAAACTAGCCCACATTGATATAAAAAACAAACATATACCACAAAGAGATGTGGTGAGATCTAATGAGAGGTCACAACAGTGGCTTCCTTATTGTGCCTTTATTTTGTCAGTATATTGTGTTTTTGTCAAACTGAGCTCAAAATGAAGATAAGCAACAAATATTTATACAACATGAGGTTTATTAGAAACCACTTACGTTCTCCTCCAGCTCTAGATGAACTTTTCTGTGGACTTCAGAGATTTCCATTAGAACCACACCTAGAGAAAGAAATCACAGTGATCAGCCCTACAGTCGCACACCAGCACAGGGATAAAACGCATGTATCTGCAATAGTCAACACACAATCAAGCACATAATGAACCACAAGCCTCCGCTGACAATTAAACCCCAAAGGCTTGGTTTCCAGCACCAGGTGATCCCTAAGAGCTGGCTACTGTAATTAAAATGTGCTCTAGCAGCATGGAGCACAACCTTGTATTCCTACCAGCATGCTCTTTTTCTTAGTGCAATCAAAATGGGATTAAAATGCAATCATGCAAGCCTACAGTAAAAAATATATATATTTATAACACTTCATGTATAAAAGGATCCGCCTACCACACACTTAGTCAACAGTTATTTGTGAGCTGCCTCAGCGTGCATAATAAATTACTTTAAATGCTGGGCAGAAATACAAGAGTTTGTGCCTGCTGCGAATACTCCTAGCCAGTTCTTTCAGAAACCTGGTGACAAAGTTTATCAGCCCCCAGGGGCTCTGAACCCATACGACGAGCAAGGAGAAAAGGCAAGTTCTCCATGGAAACAACAGATAAAGGTTTCACTTGCTCATTCTTATTTTCTCTCTCTTAGCACGGCCGGTTTAGCTCTAACATCTATCTACACGACCTCCCAAGACTCTACAGGTCATCGCATCTCTCTCTCTCGCTTTCTTTCTCTCTCTCGCTTTCACTGGTTTAGCTCTATCATCTATCTACATGACCTCCCAAGACTCTACAGGTCATTACATCTCTCTCTCGCTTTCTTTCTCTCCTTCTCTCTTTCTCTGGTTTAGCTCTATCATCTATCTACACGACCTCCCAAGACTCTACAGGTCATCGCATCTCTCTCTCTCTTGCTTTCTTTTTCTCTCTCTCTCTCTCTTTCACTGGTTTAGCTCTATCATCTATCTACACAAGCTCCCAAGACTCTACAGGTCATCGCATCTCTCTCTCTCTCGCTTTCTTTCTCTCTCTCTCTCTCTCTTACACTGCTTTAGCTCTATCATCTACCTACACGACCTCCCAAGACTCTACAGGTCATCGCATCTCTCTCTATCTCTCTCTCGCTTTCTTTCTCTCTCTCTCTCTTTCACTGGTTTAGCTCTATCATCTATCTACACAACCTCCAAAGACTCTACAGGTCCTTGCATCTCTCTCTCTGACTTTCTCTCTCTCTCTCTCTTTCACTTTTCTCTCTCGCGCTTTCACTAGTTTAGCTCTATTATCCATCTACACAACCTCCTAAGACTCTATAGGTCATCGGCATCGCCCCTGGTTTTCACTGGTTTAGCTATATCATCTATCTACAAGATGACCTCTATAATCTCAAGACTCTTCAGGTCATCGTCTCTCTCTCTCGCTTTCTCTCTCTCTCTATCGCTCTCTCTCACTCCCTCTTTCTTTTCTGGACTAGCTCTATCATCTATTTACATGGCTCCTTTACAGACTTTAAAGATCATGGTTTCTCTCTCTCCTGTTTTGCTGTCTTTGAGTTGGACGACTCAATATTGTCCAATGTTTGTGAAATAACTATTAATTTAAACATTTTAGAGGAACTTACTGTAAACCTTTACTTTAGAGCCCTTTTTACAAAGCCACCTGATGCCTACATTAGCTTGTCATGACAACTGACATAATCCTACATACATTCTTATAAATGCTTATCCCAATAGATGTCACTTCATTTGCTAATTTTTTATCAAAATGTAGCCTTTATGACAGTTTACGTAGGTGTCATGTAGCCTTATGAACAGTACCCTACAGTTAAGTGTTAGCAGACTAATCAAATAAAAATAATGTCAGTCCTCATAATGATAATGTAATTCTACTCCCCCCTAACAGTAAGAAACAGAACCTGATTACACTCATTTATCTTATGTTTTTTTTTTTGCCATAAATTGCCATACGGACAGCTAAATTGACATAGTTTGATTAAAACAGTTTGTACTGTATGACCTTAAAAACTTGGTCAGTCGCAAAATATTTACTCAATAGTTAATATAATTGACAGTGACAGCCTTAGTAACATTACATTACCTAGTGCTAGACTGCCTACTACATGAAAAGCTATAGCAGCACCCTTTAATATTTTTTCTAGATTTATAGTACCTAAGACTACTTTCTGAATCATTACATTTACACTCCTCTTAATTTAATCTACAACCTTAAAACAATATGTAGGAAAATGACGCACAAACAGTGACACATAGCTAAATCCCCAGCTGAAATGAATCAATCAGGATAAGGACAGGCCCACTGTATGATGATCTGGAGAACTGAACCTTGATACGGCTCAAGTCTCATCGTGAGTCACAAGACTGCCAAGGCCACCTGAGCATAACAGGTGTGTGCATTTCCCACAGCCCAGCTGTTCAACACAATGAAATCACTCCATGCTAAATAAACTCCTGCATACCTCTGTGGAAATATACTGGAATATGCTGAAGTGTGTGTAGGAGTAAATGTCGTTAAGTCACTGGGAGCTTATTGAGCTGGTGGGTTTGCCAAAAAAAACATATCGTTGAAACATTGTTGCATTTGTTTGTCTCTATATAAATATGATAAAAGTATATTAGTGTACAAAAGTTCAACAACAACAACAGATCAAATCGAAACATGTGAGTATGTTTATATGGCAGCTGAATGTGCCAAACAGTGCCATATAATTCATGATCTTTGGAGTCTTATCTCGCACGCTTAAGGAAATGCGTAATCTGGAATGTTTCATTTATTTATTTATTTATGCCATTCACTCACTCTGTGATATCATCTATATCTGGTAATGATGTCAAATAGCAATAACTTATTTTTGCTGGGCTGCCCAGAGTTGCTGTTGGTTACACTGAGTAATTGACTGACTGACTGATACTTATTGTTGAAATGCGCTGCATGCTCATACAACAAACACAGGACAAACATATCAATAGTGTCAATAATATCAAATAATATCAATGAGTTGGGAATTCTCACATAAACTGCATGAGTAAAGTTATTTAGCAGTGCTTCAGCTGTAGAAGTAACAACAAAACAGAGCTGGACTCTCTCACTCAGGCATACACACAGTCACTCAAAAGTTTTAAATTTTCTACTGTTGTACCGAGTCATGTTTGTCATCATGTTAATAATAGTCCAAAACAGGAGCAAAATAAAGCTCCATGGCATCATTCAAGACACAGCATGACAGAATTATAAAACAAATCCATATAGAAAAAAATATTTTAGTCTTTCTTAATGTATTATTTCTTCACATTGTATTATTATTATTATTATTATTATTATTATTATTATTAGTTGTAGTAGTAGTAGTAATAGTAGCAGTATTGGTGGTAGTGGTAGCAGGGTTCGCCACCCTGTTCATAATGCACGAGTTTTTAATATACTGTACTGTAGACACTTGCGTGACACAAACACCATACAACCAATAGATGTGACCCATCCTCTACATAAAAATTCCATTGATGGGAAACAACCAGCTCATCGAGGCTACCATAAAAATAATTTCTAAAAATGAGGGTTATAAAAATTCCCCAGCAAGGATGTTAAAATGAGAAAGAACGTAATGCACTGAGATAAGCTCTCTACATGCATCTGTGTCATTAACCAAGAGCTCAAATAAATGCAGCTATTTATTAAACAGAAAATCTGCCCATTTGTCTCACAACTCGGTGCTTCTAATAATCTAGTCTAAATTACAGACACTGTGGTTGAGTGTTTGAGTGGGAGGGGGCAATTATGAGCACATTTTGATCAAAGCTGTATGTGGTGCCACCCAGTCAGAGACAGAAACTTCCACTGCTCCCAACAATGGTTCTAAAGAGGCAGGGTTACACAATGGTCCGACAGCCATAGAGAGGCACGGCCAGAGCTTTACTGTAGATGGCTACTTTGTGATTACAATGGATTGCAGATTGGCCAATGCCTCCACATTATCAATAGCAACAACAGGCAGGTCCAGGACAATGAGGACTCGAGTACAGAACACACTGGTTGTCTGATGAATCAAACCCATGATGCTCTGCTGGGTAGTTTCTGGGCTGCTATGGTTAAAAAAGGAATCACTATTCAGTAGGTAGGGTGGGGGCTAACAGGACAATATGCTGCACTGCATAAAAGAAAAAAATATATACTGCTTTGATGTTCAGAGTTTTTTTCAAAGGCCCTAGAATGCATTTATTCAGCGTTTTGAACTGTTCTCTGATGTCGACATAGAAAGTATTTGACCGGATGCGGTTTTACACACCCATTTACACCTTATGATTGGCCCTCGAATGAAACAAGCTGTTTTGGCTTTTTCAGTGAGCTCATGAATAATTTGGTAAACCCTGCTCTGATTTTCTGGGTTATTTTTCTGGCTTCTGGTTGTGAGACACCGCAATAATTACACAGAAGCAACATCAAAATGAACACAGTTAAGAATATAAAATGAACCTTCATGTAATAAGGTAAATTACTACTAACTACTTAGTTAGTCATGCTACAGTTAATTACTTGAGGCTTGCTACTAGCTAAAGTTAACTGTACTAGCTTAGTTATACTTCTTTCCAGCTTGATAACAACACAAAAATTATAGTTTAAGTTAAAGGTAAACTTAGCTTACTGTGAAACCTTTCAATTTAATGTTATCTGGCTTAAACTGTAAAAAACAGAAAAGATCACATGGCTTGTCTGCAACATACAGGTTAAAAGTGAGTAGGGGTTATAATGTCAATACAGTTGAAACTGATCCTCTCTTTAATATCAAACATTTCTCTATGTTTTCTCTATGTATTGCAAGCTTTGAGAAACTGTCTACAGTGAAATGTGCAGAGCAAACTGACAACTTTAATTCAAAGTTATCCAGAATCCTTCTAAATATGTGGGTGCTGAAGTTGGCATTTAAAGATTAACGTCACACATACCCATAAACAGTTCGGCTTTTTTTTTTTTTTTTGTAAAGGGCAACATCACCTTCACAACCTTCACAACACAGTCCACCATTTTCTTATAATCTGAATCAGAATTTTATATAAGGAATTTGTCTTGGTCATACCTCACCACACTTAAGTTAAAGAGAGTTAAAGAGATATGTCCGAAAGAGGTGAGATATGAAATAGCTGATGTCCAGGAAAAGAAGGGTAAGCTGCAAAAGTCTTTTGCTGTGTTGTCTCCTGTTTTTTTAGAAAATCCACAATCCACAGACACACAGAATCTGGCAACAACAGTTGGTACATTTTGACTTGCAGGAATTCCGGTACTATGATGTTGAGCGGTCTTTGGGAGGGCTAGGCCCAGGCGTTCAAAGACCTTCATGAGTACAGAGGTCAGGCTACTAAGTCCAGTGATGTTCAGTTTCTAGCTGTTTTAAAGCCTGTGGAAACAGAGCAGAGTTCCAGTGATTTGTTAAAGATGTAGGTGAAAATCTGCCTTAGTGGTCATAGCAGTATTTTAGGATGGGTGGAGAGACTAAATTAGGTCCCAGGGTTTTCCTCACTTTCTGTTTGCTGAAAAGCCTGTTAATGTCCAGCTCTCTGATGGACAGATGAGTGGGGGCCAGTGGTGAGACAGTCAGGGTCACTGGGAGAGAAAGTCTTTCATATGCTCAAATCTGCAGTAGAACTTATTCAGGTTGCTGGTGAGCTAGCAGTCTTTCAAGAGTAGTCTGTGGCCTCTTAAAGGCTGTTCCAGACTGAAGTGGAGTCGCTAGCCGCAATGTGACTTTACAGCTTTTCTTAGCATTTCTTCTTTGCTGCTGTATTACCTTTTTCCAGTTTGTATTTGGCCTCTTTATACAGAATTCTGTCCCAACTGCTAAATGCTGGCTCCTATTTTCATTCATTAAAAGGTAACAAAAGTGTTTTTTTTCTACAGCGTCACACCAACTGAAACCGTAGGTCTCAGGAGCTACACTTTTCCCTATAAATATGCAGAGGATGCACCAGTACTAGTTAAGTGCTAATGCAAAGATGAAGCAAAGACATTTAAAATACTGAAAACTATTGACCAATAAGAGAAGAATGAAGGCATAAAGCATTTCATGACAGGATAAGCAATTTGTCAGAACTAATCGTAATAATGTTTTCTAGCCAGATGTATCACCAGATAATAAGTGAAATGGGTGATCACCTGACACGAGCTGGATTTAACATTGGCTGCTGGCCCAATGGTTAGTCAGACCCTATATCTAACAGTGTCTAATTTGCTGTCCCCCAGCACCTAAAACTGATTATACAACCAGAGTTGGAAAAATACAGAGAAACCATATTAAAAGTATAAGGACTGTATTCAAATCTCATTCAGCTAAAAGTGAAAGTATCAAACAAAAATACTAGAATGTTCTCTTAAATGTTTAAACACAAAATTGAACTGCATGTTTTTAAAACAAATACAAGTATTCAATGTCAATAATGGCTGAATAAAGTACCCATCTTTCATAATAATAATAATAATAATAATTAAGTGTAGAACCAAAATATAATAGTTAAGTATCTCAAAAGTCATGCAGCTTTTGCTGGAAGGTTTAGCAACGTTTTCTATTTGCTTTAAACTCTTGGGTGCATGAAATGTAACCATCCGGTCACTTTAAAAACAGCTGGTCTATCAGATTGGCCCATTCCTGCTGGGTGTGTTTTGACTGCTGTCCAGCAGCCAGAACTGCTCAGCGCCGTTTAAACAACATGACTGACTAAAGGTCACCAGAACAGCCTGGTAAAAAGCTTCCTTTGTGGCACGAGGGAGGGCGAGAGAGAGGGAGCGTGTGTGTTTGTGTGGGGTTGGTGACCACTTCTCTTTTCACCTGCTATACAAATCAGTGTAGTGGGGTGTGGGCATCAGTGCTGGTCACATTGTGTAAAAAAGAATCAACCAGGAACTAAAACAAAAACCATTCTTTGCCGCAGGCCTTTCTCTAGACTAAAAATAAACATCTCACATAAATATTGTTGTGGAGGTGGGCATTTCCAGGGGTGACTATATTTGATTAAGTATTGTTCCTCAATAATGCCTCAGGACAACATTCAAATGTACAAGACATGACAGCAAGAGATTTTACATCAGAGTAAGCCATGAAGAAACCAGGAAGAACCTTGTGTTTAATATTGCAGTCAGTCTTATTTGGCTTTTAGGACTAGTAGCAGCCTGTGGACACTAAACACTGACTGTTTATCATTCGTCTTCTTCCTCTTCTTGGTCTCTCTTACAATTAGTGACAATCCCACATGATATTTTTAGATGTTTCAATTAAATCTTTTAATGGCTTCTTGTTAAAGACTTCATCTTTTTCCAATTAAATATTCTGAAAAGCTATTTATACCTTGATATAATTTAGTTTAGTCCATCTTTCTAATAATTTACTAAATCTCTGAGTACCACTGTACAAAAAAACTACTCCTATAAAGTGGTTTTTAATTGTTAAGTGTTCATTGATGATTATTAAATAGGTCATAAACACCTTAAAAATCAGGAATAACACCTACAAGAATAAAACCAAAAGAATACCTGATAAAACTAACAGGTTCAACGCTGACTGGTGGAGAAGTCAAAGTAAGACAAGTAACCAGCAAGATCTGAGCTTCAATAGTAAAGATGAAAAGGCTCACAATTTAACAGGCCACAGGTCACTGTTGCCCTTCTTGTTTTTGTGTTGTAACTGCTTATTAATGCTTATTAGTGTTTATTGCCTAATTTATAATAAATAAAATATGTTTTTACCATTTCTATAATAAGGGTAGGATTGTAAAGTAGTACCAAACTCAGATTGCTTAACTAACCATCAAATCAAGAGGATTAACCAGTCACTAATATAACTGACAGTGATAGCCCTAGTAGGGGAGTAAGACTTGAAACTACAGTCTTTTTGTATTTGGGAAAACACCACCGTTGCCCAACCCGGCATTGAACCAGGAACCCTCTGCCATTTTCTAATTCCTTGTTCTCGGATCCATAAATGATTCAACATGAATAATGTACTATGAAAAATGTTATAAGACAAATATTACATATTACATAGGCCCACACACAAGCTAGGACATCAGTCATCATTATTATTGGTACGACTACATTGCAGAATATTTAAATAAGCCTCTAAAGGCCCACAAAATTGTTTATTGAGACAATTAATTAATTCACATTTGTTGCTAATTTAATGCAACATGGCATGAAATAAAATTTTTTGCACCCAGTTAAAACTTTTATTTACCAACTTTTGTTGGCTTGGTAAATAAACCCATAACTGGTCCCAGGCAGTGTGTTTCCTATTATTAACATTTATTATTAACCAAGAAAAAAGCTTTTATTCCAGGTTCTAATTGCTGAAGTTCGTGTTGTAAAATGTAAACACATCCACCGTGATCAATTTTCAACTATTACGATCAGCTAATTATGAAATAAATGTGACAGGCCTAGATGCAGTCTGACCAAACAAAGACACCCCTTGTTGACAAAATCAAGGCATTTACAGGTTTGTAAGTAGAAGTTTGCAAAATTATATTATTACTTAGATTTTTCAAACAGTTCCCATGTGCACAACATTGATATCATTCTTTACGTTTCTATTATGTATTCAAACAGATGGATAACAAATTGAAACAGCAGGCTCAACCCTGACAATACAGAACATTAATAGCTCTGCATCATAGACCCAACAGTTCAACCTACTGCTACAGACTCTGGGCACACCTCTGGACCATAAGTCAGACTGTCATATGCTCTATTCTGTCTAACAGTCATTTTATATTTATGACTAATATCTGAGTAACAAATCACAAGAAAGGATCAAAGTATGACCTTGTTCCTCAAACAGAGCAGAACAGCTCCTTCATTTGTTTAACTTTCCTGACACAAACACGTTTCCTGGCAACTAATAAGAACATATGAGCTTCACACTCCCTGGCTGGGAGTGCTTTATAAACTTGTTATAAACATTACTTAAGAAGATAAACAAGTACTATGACGATATTTCCCTGTTCTTAACATCTAATGGTTATTTATCTCAGAATCTGGGCCAGTCTGCCAACCCTGTTTGCCAAGCCTAGTCCTGCAGGCCCCCACGTCCTGCACAATTTAATGTTTTCCTGCTCAAACACAGCCACTACACTCAGGAAGGTCTTGTTATTGAGCTGATTATTTGGACTCGGTGTGCTGGAAGAAGGGGTACTGCAGGACTCTGATTCTACTACAGACTCAAGTGTTTAATCAAAGGAATTAGTAAAGAATTTGGTCTGTTTTGTACAGCCAGATGAGATTATTAATTTTTGTGATGTGCACAGTCATAAGCAAAAAGAATGAAACACTCAACCACATGCTAAATAAACTCTGGTTTGCAACAGGGAAGTACAGTCAAGGTAAAACAGCAAGCCTTCTGTATGTTTATGGGAACAGGGTGCAGAGTTAAATGACCACAGGAAAATAACATGCAAATAATGATTAGTTTGTTTTGGGTCTTGCTCACGCACTGCCGTCTGTTGGTTTTGGTCTTGTGTGAAAATCTATTGAATCCCATAACATTAAACGCAAGAGTCAGCTTTTGTGGCTCATCCTTTTTTACGAGGGCAAAACCTGACAAAACATTGCTATCATGCCACAAATCTTCATGTTTCTGTCCTTTCTATCGTTATCATAGATCAAGGCTTCAAGGGTGAAGTACAGTACCCTATACATTTATTTATTCATTTACAGTTCTAAGTGTGTTGACCCTTTGTCTTTATTCCAGCTCCCATTCTTTTTAGGAGACTTGCTTTCAGTTTTTCAACGTAACCAGCAGGGACATTTTTCCAGACCTCCCAAGTTCATTCTAGGAAGTTGGTTGCATTTCCAGCTTCTCACAGTTCTAATAACCTCACTATTAACACATTTAATGAGGTCTGGACTATTTCCTGTTTTCAGTAACAGCTTCTACATATCTTTTCAGCACTGATGTTGAATCTCTTAAAGACGAAAGCTTTAAGTACTCTTTATCTAATGGTGACAATTCAGGACAATGCACGGTTGCTAGAAGCCCCATTTTCTCTACATATTTTAATGATTTTTCAAAGCCATGAATGGAATGCACGCATCTGTCTGTCTGAAGCTTTTTGTTTTATAAATTGTTATAGGATTCGACCATACAACACAATAATGCCATGTAATAAGCACAACAGTTTCATTTATACTGACGTTCCACAAATGGCGTTCTGAAATCAGCAGGTGAAAGTTGATTTGGAGTGGACCTGTGTGGTTTATGTAAAATATCCCTGGTCATTCAAAGGAAGCTGAGGTTGGGTGTGTTGGGGGGCTGGCTCAGGAAGAGCAGGCAGTAGAATAACACACACTGAGCCTGTTCAGCAGTTAAGCCTCTACTTCTGCAGTCATACGGCCCTTTATTCTACATCATGCATTTGTCTCTCTTCAGCCTCCAGTTCAGAGCAAGTATCTGCATAAACCACCAATATTCATTACATACAGCATATACAATACACTATAGTACTTAATATATACAAAATATAAATGTCAGGTTTCCTAATAATAAACTTTCATGGCACTTCTCAGTAGAATGATGTCTAGCATATAGATGTGTATACACTTTGGGCCAATATCTCATCAGTGGCAATAGTGGAGCTTGATGTTCTCCCATCTCTCAAAGCTCCAAGTACTGTTTATCACGCATAGTTGTGATGAGCCCAATTTTCTCTATACCTGTTTGGAAACGCTTGCCTTTTTTCTCATTTTTCTTTGACTCACCCATTCCTTAAGCATATTTAATCTCCTCTGTATTATCTTCTGAGAAAACAATAACATTTACTTCATGGCTGTCATAACAGATTTTTTTTTTATCTCTGACAGTGCTGTATATGGTAAGTGTTTCTAATCAAATGGCCACTGAGTGTAGGTCCAGGACAAGTTTATCTAACAACCTGACAACAGTGTATTCAGTGTAGCTCAAAATGTTCTGACATAAATTTCATTTAAAACTTCTGAACTCTAATTTTGTATTAGTTATGTCATAAAAAGGAAACAAACAAATAAAACACACAATTTAAAAAAAATGTGCATGCAGCATTGTGTTATAAAGCCTGTCATAACTACACTCTCTCATCCAAAACCACATAAATAGATCTCAATATTTCCCCATATGTACCTGGTTTTCTCTGAACCAAACAGGTAAAGCTTTATGCTACACTGGGAACAGGTATCCTTTTTTCAAGCTGGGCTGTCATTCCTGCATATACTATTACCACAGCCTAGACAAGTTCTCAAAGAACATTGTTTTCAATCATGCTGAAGACTTTGGGAAGACATAATACGGCGGTGTATAATGTGAAAATACAAAGAAAACCATTTTCAATTATTTGGGAAACTGTCTATAGTTTCCCGGCAGAATAAACGTCCGGGGCATTCCCAAATATAATGGAACAGCATTTCCTTGTCACGTCTGCATTTAATATGAGCCTCATAACAGCGTGAAGGGTAATAACACTTGGACTGGATAATGGATAGCTTACTCATCTACTTGTTCTATAAGCTAGGGACGTACTGAAACACTTGATTCGATTCACAATACTGAGTCCATGATTCAGTATTCTCACAATATTTTAAACAAAATTTTTAACACAATTGATGACTGTTAGGACGGTGGATCATTCTCAGCACTGCAGTGACACTGTGGTGTGTTAGTGTGTGTTGTGCTGGTGTGAGTGGATTAGAGTTCTTAAACACCTTAGTGTCACAACCAGTAACCTCCAGCTGTGGGCAGCGTCCTGTGACCAGTGATGCAGGACTAGAGGATAACCAATCGAAATTGTGCGGTAACAGACGAGTTATTGTCACTGACCTGCATCTACAAGGTGTGAGTCGACACATTGTTTAAAAACTTGTCTTATCCACTCATACACACTAACACACCACAGTGTCACTGCAGTGCTGAGAATGATCCATCACCCAAATCATACCTGCTCTGTGGTGGCCCTGACTATTAACAAACATGGCAAACCAGGGCTAACAAAGTATTTAGAGAACAGATAAACTACACTCTGTAATTGTAGAACTACAGAGTGCACCTATATAGTAAGAGCAGCTGATACAACAGGCAGATTTTGAAGAAAGCAGGTGGTGCTTTTAATGATCTGGCTGATCGGGGTATAGAATATGTTCATTTTATTATATGTTATATTTATTTTTTAAATTTTAGATTTATGTAATATTTGTTCATTATAAATGTATTTATTTTTTGACATTATTATAGTTTTTGTTGAAAATGATCTCCACCAACTTCTGAAGATGAGAATTCTTGATAAAGCTTTAATCAGAAAAATATGCAAAGCCTTTATGATGTCAACAATGAGAGACATACAGAGGCCTTAAGGCATTGAACAACACACACACACACACACTCTCACACACACACAAACAGATACACTGCAAGACTGTTCCAAGAGATCACATTCGTGAGAATGAGTTAAAGAATTCTGATTACATTCCAAGGAAGACTTCAGAGTCATCTGATCAGCAGCAAATCGTGTCAGAGAGATATGGCAAACTGCTAATGATTTCAATCCAGAAATGGAACAGGGCTCCAAGTGCACCAAATGTTCAAAAACAAAAGCACAAAAAATGAGAGTCTAGAAAAATGCACAACAAAAATGTCTCGGCATGTCTTTCTAGTGTCTCTCTCTGAAATCACTTGATAAACAGATCAAAAACTTTCCTCAACTTTCAAAACTTGTATAAGAGGGTTCAGGAAAAAACTGGCTTAGCACGTTTTAGATTATGTTGATAAACATTGATGATGTTGTTCACACTTGCACATTTACACAAGTGCTTCTTTAATGAATGAAAAATGCTTTTAATAGAACCATTCATTAAAGGTTTTTTATTAAACCAAAAGTTGTTCATCCACAACACTGCTCCTATGACACAGCATAACTCTACTTTAAGAGCGAAGAAGAATCTCCTAATCATCAAAGTTCATTCCAAGCTTGGAGAATGTTTGGTGGGGCTGGTTAAGAATGAAAAGCCTCTCCGTCCCTCTGACACCTGACCCAGGAAAAGGAGGTGGAGAGGCGGGGAGGGGGGGAGTGCAGGTGTGTCAGTCTGCCCATGACTCTCAAGGCTATCTGGTATCAACTCAGCTACGTCACAGCAGCTCAGGTTGCACTGTGCCTGAAAAGCCAAAAGTCAAGATGTTCCAATTACTGAGGAAAGCTTGGTGACGTGCAGTGAGAGGTCAGTTATTCAGGGGTTATCTGGGCCGAACTAGGTATGAGTGGGCAGCTCTCTGGTCTTATCACATGCTGATAGGGTGTGCATTGTGTTAGCGAATGTTGCCAAATGTTACCACCTGCAGGGGACAAGGTCATGAAGCCTACAGAGCCAGATGTACATGAGAGGAAGTAACAACAATCTCAAGAGTGAACACTCTTCCAGTCAGATTATAGTGAAATTACTGTTTACAAATGACAGTATACAACTTTCAATTACAATATGGCCACTTGCTAATCAGTACAACTGTTGACAGTACCCTTTTTCTTCCTTCTTCCTTACTGCTATTCCTTCAAAATATAAACTGATTTATGGATAAATTTCTTAACAGCGTCATACAACAAGAAACATTCAAGGATCAGTAGCTTCAAGAAGACTCTCAGCTATTCACCATTAACCATTCCTTAGCTAAGATCTAACATTTTAAAATATATCTTTTATATAAAAGATGGATCTTTTATATAAAAGATGATGTGTTGTGATTGTTTCTGCAATACTTAATGGACATAACTCAAACAGAAATTTTATATGTATATATATATATATTCTTTATCAGAGTAAAACACATTAATACAGCCAGTGGGGCAAGCATTTAAGCATTAACTATCCCATTGACAGATCGTGAGCTCAGTACCCAGTGATGCCAAATCCATTTGGCTAACTAAGAGTTCCAGAGAGCCTAATTAACCTTGGTCTCTGGGTGGGAGGGATGGCATTCCCTCTCTACCCATGCTATAAACTTAAATGAGTTGACTTTACTACTAAACATGCAAATATGCAAGCTTGCTATAACAAAAAATAATAACGGTTATTTAACAGGTTCAAGCTTTAATAATGCAACAAAGTAAAGTTAACTTATACAGCCCAATCAATTCAAACAGCATCTAGTGATCTGACAGTACTCTTCTTTTTCAAGTCCAGTTTACTCTTAAATTAGTGGGACTAACTTTAAAAGTATATACTGCTCCTTGTGTAATGCATCTACATTAATTAAAACAACTCAATTATATTAAATTGACTAGATTCATGTATGTCATTTTAACAAATAAGTAAATCAAACTGCTCAAAAAGTTATTACAATTATGTTCTACAGTGCTTGCTAGCCGACCTGAGTATCTGTTACATAAGGTAATGGACACAGTAGTTTTCCTCGACATTGAGCAGTCTTACAATTCTGAATTAGCAAAAGTTCTCAGTAAAGGGGAAAGAAGTGGATGAAAAGTCAGAAATAGGCCATTTTGCCTCAGCATTAAAGTTCAATTTCCTAGCACACAAAGCTAATCACATTTTGGAAATGGTAAAGGTAAGTTGCTGAAAAAGCTGCTCTCTTTCAAATTCTCCTATCAACAAATCCTGCTTGTATCTAAGAGCAAACTGCATTGCCACTGAAAGAAAATGGATTTGTTTTACTGTTGGGACAAAACGTATAAAAAGTCTGGCAGTAATGACATCCATAAGCACTGTATGAGCAGTCACACTATTTAAGCAGTTTAATTTTCAGGCACCGCTCTCTACAAGCTAAACAGAGTGTACCTGCATCCCAGAAGTGAGCATCACTACATTAGCCTGTTTTCCAGCACCTCACCCGGTTGCACTGATTAAAAACTGCTCATTAATCAGCACAGCACGCATACCACTATGCTACTGAGCTACAAACTCTTCCACAGACACACTGATGTACTGGCCTCACACAAACACACCCATATTTCTAAACAGCCTTGCACCTTCTGCAACTTTGACTATTCAAATATTAAGGGGCTTCTCAGAAATATGCTCTGGTGCACTTGATGCATATACTGTGCTGTTTCTTTTACTCTCAATGTGGTACCAATGAACATGTTACTGTAATGTGATCTTTTTTTTACTGTAACTGAACAGTATAAACATTTAGTGTTAATTATTGGAACCATTCATTGATTTCATTAATTGACAAGTGTTACTTATATGTCTTAAACAGAGCACTAGTAATTATGTGTGGTATATTTAAAGCATACATTAAAGCATACATTTCCTCCATATAAATTATCCATGTCACAGGAAGCATCATAAACTTGGGACAATTCTGCCAAATCATTTAATTATGCTAACATGAAACTGATGTATAAAGACCTGCATCCTAAATAAGACAGAGACCCCATCTGACCTAAGAACTAGACTCAATTTTAATTTAAAAACGTGTCTTTTTTGAGGCAGCTGTTTTAGGTGCTAGTTTCTCGGGTTTAAACAGCATTAGCCATTCATAAATGTAACCCGCTATAACTGGCTGTGTCTTGAGTCACAAGCCTTTTAAATTATGTTTACTGTGATTTGCTATGTTTCCCTGTCCTTTTTTAAGTTGTACACACTTTTATAGTTGTTAAACAGTAATGTAAAAATAAAGAGACTTGCTTTAATTAAATAAAAAGATGACTATTATCATTACACTAAAGGTAGGAGGCAGGAATAGTGCTCGAGTGAGGTGTTCATGACTGTTTTCAACCTTTGTCCAAACAATGCATTTACAATAGATGCCATAACTAAGCAATGACCATTCTTCACAATGCCTATTTTCACAGTTCACAATGCCATGCATCATTCCACCTATGAAAAGAACCATGGAAAGAGTCCTTAAATTAAATGTAGAAGGTTTATTTTACGCAAAGGCACTTTGAACCTTTCTTCAGTCATACATCCATCTCTTTTTTAAACAATAGTTTGATGGTTCTTGAGGGAAAATGCTTTTTTTGGCAAGGCTGCAATAAACACAGGTTCAGAAACAATGCCATCAAACAGCAAGAATCACAATTTTAAACTGTTATCAACTATTCAAATACAGCACACCACTAGTTGATCAGAACCAGTTATTATAACACATAATTTAGCATGACATATAACTTATCAGTGATCTGTCTCCTAGACAGTCTCAAGCCTACCAACCAAAATTCCAGTTTGCAGAATCAAATTACTTCATTTTTTTTCCCAAATAAACAACAAAGTATCCTTGTTTGTTGGGAAAGGCACATACACAGACAGATCGACTGTTTGTTTGTTTGTTTTCCCTTTCAGCCTTTATCCTTCAGAATAGGACAAAACCCTTTCTAAAGGCACAGGGAGCAGTCGGATATCTTGAGCCCATCCACTTACACATACCGTTTCCAAATCCGGACACTATCCAGGCACAGTCGCTTCTGCATGTCATAGAGGGATTGCATTATAAATCTGCCATCATCTTGGTATTGGCAGATATGCCTGCACATGCTCAGCCAAGTTAAGACTGTCAGATGCAAGCTGAACAGAAGGCTTCTTTCATTTAAAACTACAGCCTAGTATGCTGCTATAGCATATACCGTATTTTCTTATGACCTGTTAGAGAATAACAGCTGCTATAGAACTACAACCTAAAATGTATTATTTAATACATCAAAATGTATTTATTCTAAGGTCAGATATTAACACCCCTATGTCCTATTCCCTAGCACTACCAATCTTCTCCTAAAATTATGACAACTTCCAAACTAGAAAGCAAAACAGGATCATTTGCATTCAGCACTGGATGCATTGCAGGTTTGTGTGCTCAGTGAATAGGTGGAAAAGAACAGTTCTTTCCCATCCACAGAGTAATGAGCAGCATTTAATGGTGATTGAAAAAAATATAGCTTTTGATTTGTTTGCTACTTCTTTTCATTTGTAAAACTTCATTTGTATCTTCATTCTTCAATGTAATTCTGTGTTAGATCCATGTGAAAATCCTGGGTCTTCTATGTGAGAACCACAGATAAATACCTGACAATCACAGCTGGTGAATAGTGTGCTCTACTGGCAACACAGCAACCGAACAAACATTCTCTGGAACTTGGGATGAACTTGCGTAATACAGTAGTTCTGTGTCATATGCAGGTTCAGTCTCTCATAGTCGTGTGCTGCTCTTTAATCTCAGAAAGCAGAAATGCTGTGCTACTTAATAGCAAGATAAAAATTCTGAGAACTGAAAATCATTCTGTCAACTAAGCGCTGTGACCAAACTGCCATACTATGTGTTTTTAAAGCACTTAACCGAATTACTGGGTACATGTTGTCAACTGCGATGAAATCACTTATATTCCACATTCTATTCTTTATTACCTGTCTACCAAGCCTACACCCTCCTCTTTAGAAAATACAGTGGAAAATAGTGGCATTTCAAAATGTCAGGCAGCACAAATGCCCCTCCAATCCAGACTTCTGCCAAGACAGCATTCTCTGCCATGATTTCTGTAAACAAAGCAATCTCGAAGTGGAATCAAATGGAACAGAATTTGATTGGTTTGTAGAGTCTTGAACACAGTTATGCAGGTATGGTGTAGATTATGCTACATAATTATGCTGTAATGCTACCGACGAATAAAATAACATCACAGAGAGATTTATAAACTAATTACTTTTTACAAATTATTCTTACTAATATTTTCTTTTCTGTCAAGCAACTGAACATGACAATAAAGACACAAGCAACCAGTGCTGGCTCAATGATGTTTTTGAATGGAACATGCTGCATCTGGTCATATCCCATGACACCAGTTGGCTGATTCCATTGTTTGGCATGACACACGTGTTGAATGTTTTCATAGAAGGAAATGAAAACAGTCTGCCTGTATCATTAGCACAATAGCATATGGTGAGTCGACGGGACATCGTTACAGCTCAAATGAGGTCTCTCTCCCTCATTCCCCCAAAAACATTTACAATAGACAATGAAGGGAAAATGGAACAATCCATTATAAGCACTTACAAGTAAAGCTTGGCCGACACTCACCTAATTCTCTAGATACTGGAGAAACAGCAGCATTCTCTCCTATCTTCGATACAGCGTCAAAGTACATCTTTCCAGCCAGAGTCATAGCTATAAGAGGACAAATATATTCATATTACATTAGTAATTTATTCATCCTGGATTACATATTTTATTTAAATGCAAATAGAAGCACTGAAATATATTACTGGTTAATGTTTAGTATTGACCAGTATTGCTACCAAAATCAGGCTGAATCTATTGATGGTCAGACAAGCATAAACTAGCTGTTAAATGTAATGTTAAAGCATAAAAATGATTATATTATATACATAGCGCTTAAGCATTTCCACCATTAATTCATAGACACATTCAGAAACGGTCTTGTACAACCACTGGCATAAACAAACTGTCCAACATCATGTCCTTGGAATATTGTGTGCAACATGTTTAGCAGAAAATGATTATTATTAAATAAGCCCACGTCCATCACTACCCATTTTACTCTGTGACAGTGGTTTCTAAGAAAGATGGCAAGTAAGAGACTGTGTTAAATTTCAATACACTGTTTAAAACCTTTCTTTCTATAATGTATTGATGTATAATGTATGGAAATCACTACACCTTTAGTTCCTAAAGCTGAGAGGGACAATCAGCAAGATAGTCTGAGGAAGGTTATAACATTGCATGCATTCTGCTCTTTAGCAGGTTTTGGCATTAGTTGTAATGGCAAACTAATGGTAATAGTACATGGAAGAAGAACATTGCCTCGTTGCATTAGCAGTACATTAGAGATTCTAAAAGCAGTTTTGCAGTCTCATTTTATGCTCTATGAATGCCTGTGTTTGCAAGTTTTACACCATAAATGCCAAGAAAACTGGAAATAAACGATGTGGAAAAAGAGAAGAAACATTGGACTATTCCTTTAAACCTAAGAATTATCAGCAGTACATAAGAAATTGATGCTTACCCATAACAGCTTTTTCATAGCTTTTTCCGAGGTTGATGAGGTTCCGCAGCCCCGGGTTAAACTGTTCCATAACATTCTGGAGAGATTATTGCAAGAAAGTACTTATTAGCATTTTAAAAACTAATGATTCTGTGAAATGTAATGTGATGCAATCAGCAGTGATCGGATGATGCTGTCTACACTAGAGGATATTTTTAATACCAATTAATTTGCTTGTCACCAGCATCAAACCACGTATTCAAAGCAGGAAAAATACAATTCCATGACATAGTTTCTGAGCAGAGTTCATTATAACAAGCCCATGCGTACCTATTTTGTACATTAAATAGATTGTCATTGTTTGTACCCATCTAAAATGGTTGGGAACATGCTTGTGTAAACTACACCTTTATACTTGTATACTATACTTATTCTGTATTCTATACTTACATACTTAAATCCAACCTGAAATCAATATCACCATATAATTTACATGTTCAAAAGGATTCCAAAAAGTAAAGAACCACAATTATTTTACTAATAAATATATAAATATATCACAACAAATATTTTCTCTAATAGGTAAAACTCAGAGATTACTAACATGATTTAAAGGTCATGTAATAAAAGATGATTTAGAATTGTACCATGCTATTTGTGTGCTTTTCTTTTTTTCCTTTTTAGAATTTACTTTATGAGACACACTATTGTATACACTGGCCAGCCACTTCATTAAGTATACCTCCTTGTAACTACATTCATGTCCACTTACTATATAGATGGACATTGTAGTTTATCCTTGTAGTAGATTTTTTACGAGTGGGCCAACAAGAAAACTGTGGTCTAACCAGTAAGTAGACACAGTGTTTAAGCCACTGCCATGTCCTTGTCACCACAGAGCGAAGAATCATCCACCATCCACATATACTTGCTCTGTGGTGGACCTCTGGGGTCCTGACAATTGGGGTGAAAAGGGGCAGTATGCAGAGAGTATTTAGAGCACATCTATAGTGAAGCTGATAAAATGGACAGTGAGAGTTGAAACAAGGGAGTGTACTTAATAACACAGCCAGTCAGTGGTAATGTGTTGATTTTAATTAATACTTCATTAGTTTTTTGTGCAAAGCATTTTTTTCAGCATGTTGGAAGCAAAATGTATTGTTCTGTAAAACGTCACTGAATGTCTAAGTCACCTTCCAGAAAGTGTAATCTGTTTCAGAAAACTATTAAACACTGCATAGAAAAGACTGATTTGAAATTACATTAGTAAAAGACAAAACATATTTAATAAACATGTTAAATATTACGTATATGACCAGTACACTGAAATCCAGAGAATTAATCATGGCTGTCTTTGCCATTAAGTGTAACATCATTCCCACTTCAGCGTGTGATCAGAATCAACTGTCAAATGACTTAAAATGTATATATAAAACCAGAGTACACTCTCTCACTAAAGAGAAAAATTGTAACCCAGTTAGCCAATCATCAACTATGTTCTGCTCTATACAGAGAGAGAAAGCAGATTTCTGAAAACCTTTGGCAGTCATGTGGAGTGCAGCCAATAAATATGAAAAGAAAAGACAGAATGCAGAAAAAGAAAGAAATATTTAACGAGTCCTTTACACGAGAGATATTTCTGTCAAATCTGCATGTTGACAAGACAACCTTCCAGCAGAGGTGGGTGGTAGTAATTAGTTACATTTTACAGTTACATAAAAATAAAAAAGACACAGATTTGTACATCTCTGACCACAGTGTCAAGGATACATCTTTTATTTCTACACAAATATATATTCATATACTAATAATCAACATCTACTATGTAAGCTACTTGTTACTAAGTTCAATTTTAGCCAATCCCAAAAAGCAATTCTCTTTTTTGGGTTTTATAATTTAGCTCTGTTGGCTCAGCACTGAACTGCTTACTTTTTGCTAATGTTTCTCACTTACCATGCATTTAGATTAAAGAATCCCAAAAAGGGAAAAATCAACAAACATCAGTTCCCATGCTGATAGATGGCAGATGTACTACAAAGTTACTGTTGTTCTACAGCAAACTTAGCAGTTAAGCATTTTTTTTAACCTGAGACCATAATTAAGCTGTTGATACAAAGGGGTAGATAGATACGTTCTCACATTTAGCCCATCCGTGCAGTGAAACACACATATACACACACTAGTGGACACACATACTAGGGGCAGTGAGCACACTTGACAGGAGTGGTGGGCAGCCCTACCACAGCGCCCAGGGAGCAGTCAGGGTTTAGGTGCCTTGCTCAAGGGCACGTCAGTCATGTCCTGTCGGTTCATGGGATTGAACCGGCAACCTTACTGTCACAAGGCTGTTTCCCTAACCTTAAGCCCATGAATACCTGTTGTTTGTTATTTAATTTGCCCATCATTGCTGTTACATCTTTTCTGCTATTCCTTCCATAATTAAGTAGATTTTCTGTTTTCTTTGCTATTTCTCTTACAGTTTGAACATGATGTTTTTCAGACAACCAAGCAAATCAGACAACTGCATAGTGTATGTCTTAAAGAGAGGAAAGTAGATTAGAACAGACTGGAATCAGCAGATGTGCAAACTTGCTGTATCAGTATCAGTTTGGGACATTAGGAAATGGTACTGAGACATCCCCTATAGTTATCTATAAAGGAATTTGTAATGTGACAGCAGGAGTAAAGTCTGGAACATGTTCCTGAAGATATTTACAAGACCCTTAACCTTTTATGTCTTGCCTCTTGTCGTTTCATCTAAGTATAATCTAAGAATCTAATCACAATACTTGGAGACATTCTCATAATATACAATTGGTATTACAATATTTTGTTTTTTTGGTACATTGGAACAGTTAGAAAGCACCAGCAGATGGCTATTACAAAATGCAAAAACTATGAATTCAATTTTTTTTTAAACATGATTTTACATACTGCACTACACAAGCAGTCATTCAGGGTTCCTCAGGCACTAATCATATCCACAATATGGTCAAAAGAGTAGATTGTGATGTATTTTATTTACCACAACATGAAAAAACACTGGCATACTGCCCACTCCCAATCTATCAAAAACGTTGAAACCTGAAAACACCTGAAACAATATTTGGTGCTGTACAGAACCAATTTGTAAAAGGTCAGCAGCAGGTAGTCTATTGTCAATAAGAACCACATCAAACATACAAAAAAAACTCAAATAGGCTTTTGAGTTGTCGTGGTTCTATGCATATTCACTGCTTTTATTAACAAACTCTTGAAGAACCCTGTATTTTAAGAATGTAGAAGGTTGAGAAGTTTACCTAAGTTTAAACAGATTCTCAAGGAGACTTTTCCTGTGAATTTGAGTCTCTGGAATGAGAAGAACATTCCTGTGTCCGCTCCTTCCTTATCACGACTCTGGACTATCACATATGCAGGGCACACCCTGGGAACATCTCCTGCATGCACTGAGGACGGAAGTTAGGATAGAGCTAAGGACCAGGCCACAGCCCAGTGTGTTTGCTAGAAAGTAAATGTTTAATGTTCACTACAATACAGTTTACTTCCTTGTGTTATGAAGAAAGCTCTATGGCTATGTTGGATCTTACAGACGTAGGTTTATTGTGAAACACCTTTTACACACATATTCTGTCTGGTTTGAACCTGAGGGAAGGAAAAACTTACTCAGCATGACACTCACAGCAACGCGCTCGGTTACTAATGCTTCGTTCATATACACTACTCTTTGCCCACGCCCTTCTCTGTATCAAGCACTTCACAGTTAGATACACTGACAGTGGGGTGGCCATCTGAAACAGAGTGGCGCTGACGTATCTGTGGGCAGGGTGTGGGAGCAGGGCCCAAGACCTCTCCCTAAGAAAACATTTCTAACGCAGCTGCGTCGACACAAACCTCAGTTCAGTACTGGTCAAACAAAGAAGTTAATACCTCAGTCAGGTTTGTCTGCCGACTGACAACACGACAGCTCAGCGCCAGTGAAATACCCTAATCTCACCTTCTTAGGTATTACAGAAGAATATGGAGCGTGGCTGGAGTAAAGTCAGGAACATGACTCTGAAGACATTTACAAGACCCTTAACCTTTTATGTCTGGCTTCTTTAACCTCTCGCTACTTCAGCTAGGTGTGTCCTCTGCCTTTTGTGTCATAGTAATGTGAGCAAAGAATGAGACACCAGCAGATAACAGACGTGAGTCAAGGGGTCATGAGACTACGGATTTATGGAACTGGCAGACAACTGCTTTCAAATTATCTCAGCAGCATTGATCAGGTGTTTGCATTTCACCAACATTTGATTAGGCATGTATTGTATTCAGGAAGAGCAAAACATTCAGGCCACAGAGATCTACTGTACTAACATCAATATATCGTCGCCATCCAAAGAAAAACATGCATCTCTACTTTTGTTGTTTTATATTTTTCTACATCATTTGAACTGAGCAGCTACTATTTACATTGTGTGAACATTTCATGAAGAATGGACCAATAAAAATGATCCAAAATACCTTCCATGAACTTAAAATTAGAAGTTTAGAATTTAGAAACTCGAATTAGCCACATGTGTTTGTACACAGCGGAATTTGACCTCCGCATTTAATCCATCCGTGCAGTGAAACACCCACATATACACACACCGGTGAACACACACTAGGGGGCAGTGAGCACACATGCCTGGAGCAGTGGGCAGCCCTATCCACAGCGCCCGGGGAGCAGTTGGGGTTAGGTGCCTTGCTCAATGGCACCTCAGTCGTGGCCTAGGGGATAACTTACATTGAGAATAAAGCTTGTTATTAGCCTCTCCTGTAAGAGATACTAATTTTGGAAATACTTACTTTTCTTTATACATATCGTTTCTGTCCAAAAATATGTATCCCCTATTTTTTTTTTTTTTATTTTAACACGACAGCTGTCCTTTACATATACTTGGATGCTTCAAAGTTGCTTGGAATAAAGCCTCTGTCTATTGTCTGACATTGAAAGTAAAGAAAGTTTTGTACATTCTCCTGTAAAGTTGCTTGTTTTTCTTTGTACACTGACCAGATCTGCTTCTTCATTCATATGACTGCATTTGTAACACTATATGAAACCCTGTATGTTACTGCTAATCGTAGTAGTCCCAACTTTCATATCTTGGGAATGTTTGTGTATCAGTATTGGCACACAAGACAAATATCAGCCAACCATTTCCACATTAGGAATTCCTTCCCCTTCTTCAAAAATGTTACAACACTTACAACAGCTGCCTCATGAACTCTCCAACGTCTGAAGCTGCTGACAAAGTTAACTAGTAACTGACACGGACCTCAAGTAAGACGTGGCTGAAGTTGGCTTTATATTAGAATTGCCAGTTCCACCTTAAATAGGGCAGCAGTTACATTCTGGCGATCGAGGCAAGCAAGCGGTTGAGCTTTTCCAAATGTGCTGATGATGCTTGTGAGACGACATGTTAAGTGTGCTGATACCTGCCAATTATGTCCAACACCCGTCCAGTCAGCGTTTATTATTTCAGGCTGAAGAAAACAGTAAACAGTGTGTTAATAATTCCGCAGCTTACCTTGTAGGTACTTTCCGTCAGTTTATTTACTTCTTCAGGGTCTCGAGACATGTTGGAGTCCTTTTTCGCGGGCTTGGCGCGTGCAGTGACAAATACAGAACTACTAGGGAGCCAGTACTCCGATATAACACAAAGGACGACAGAAAAAAAAGCTCCCTTATCGCTTAGTCCTCATAGCCAGTCGCTCCTCCGCACAGTAGGTTTAAAACTAAGGCAAGAAAAAAAGGGAACGGCGGGCAAGGTCAGCGCGGGGACTCGGCGCAGCGCCTTCCTGCGGGCTGCGCTTTCAAAGCTGAGCTGTCAAAACTCCTGCCTGCGTGATGAGGCGGAGGGGGCGGAGTCAGGGCGGCTAAGGTAGACCACGTGACCGCACACCGGCATCTGTAAATTGCGTTACAGCAGGTGAAAGTGAAGACAGCGCGCACTCTGGCGGTGGACGTCGGCACTGCAGTGTAAAACACCTGTAAGCAGTCAGTGGAGGGGCAGATGTAAAACTACCACTGGGGTAACTGTCGAGTACATAAGTCTTCTGTGCAGCAAGCACTGACATTATGGATTAGGTGTAATATTGCAGAGGAATTTAAGTTAAAACACATATTCCCTAAAAAAGCACAGCAGTGGAACACATTTCTATGTTTGGATATCATTATGAATATTTTAATGTGTTGTTGCAATTAAGAACTGAGGTTAAAACCTATATTCCCTTCTCATTGTGCTTTAAAGGGCTCATATTATTATTATTATTATTATTATTTTACATACTTATGAGAAATTGTATAACAGTGTAAAATTGATGTGTCCTCAAAATAATTATTATAGAACAGGGTGAATATGGAACAGCAAAATATGCAGAGAAACAGATGGACTACAGTTCAGTAATTGTAGAACTACAAAGTGCTCATATATGGGTAAGTGGAGCTGATAAAATGGAAAATGGATAATATTGCAGATTATCAGTGAATTTGTATATAAATTCCACTGAAAAAATTCTGCTTAATTACATTTTTAAGAGATAAAGATTGTCATTCATGTTTTCATGTGAAATATTTCACTGAGCAGAAACCTACATGTAACAAATATTGCCATTTAATTTCCTCTCCAAAACGATCAGCAAACCTACACATTTTAGTTTTGTATACACATTTATTTATATATCGTCACTGTCCAAAGAAAAAAATGTATCTTCATTTTCAGTTTTCTACATGAACACTACCAGAATCACTTAGAATAAACTCTCTATATACACAGGAAAAGTAAAGAAGATTTTTACCCTCTGCTGTAAAGGTGCTATATATAATGTTGATGAGGGTAAAAAAGGGTACAAAACTTTCTTAAGGGTTTTGGAGACTACTTTGTCTCACACCACCCTACAAGTACTTCTTTGCCATGAATATGAAACATTATGTCTTGGGTAGGGTTGTGTGATATTGACAGAAAATAATATCTGGATATTTTCTGTAATTCTTTGGATACTGATATACTAATATTTAAAGAAGTCTTATATTTCACTAGCTTGCACTTTTTAAAGGATATTAATATCCATTATCTTCTGCTTTATCCTGCTGGATAAAGCCCTGCGTCGTCGGGCGAAGCACTGTTTTAGTGAATGACTCTACTGATGTTTGCTGAGTGTGTGTTTAGCCAGACACCTTAACTGGTTTAGGTCTGTCTTGGACAGTGGGCTCCTAAAGCTGTTCATGCTCCTCATACTCTGTTCATGCCCCTCACACTCTGTTCATGCTCCTCATACTCTGTTCATGCCCCTCACACTCTGTTCATGCTCCTCATACTCTGTTCATGCTCCTCAAACTCTGTTCATGCTCCTCAAATTCTGTTCATGCTCCTCATACTCTGTTCATACTCTTCATACTCTGCTCATACTCCTCATACTCTGTTCATGCTCCTCAAACTCTGTTCATGCTCCTCAAACTCTGTACATACTCCTCATACTCTGTGCATACTCCTCATACTCTGTTCATGCTCCTCATACTCTGTTCATACTCCTCATACTCTGTTCATACTCTGTACATACTCCTCATACTCTGTACATACTCCTTTTACTCTGTTCAAACTCCTCAAACTCTGTTCAAACTCCTCATACTCTGTTCATACTCTGTTCATACTCCTCATACTCTGTTCATACTCTGTCCATACTCCTTATACTCAGTTCATACTCCTCAGACTCTGTTCATACTCTGTTCATACTCTGTTCATACTCTGTTCATACTACTCATACTCTGTTCATACTCCTCATACTCTGTTCATACTCTGTTCATACTCCTCATAATCTGTTCATACTCTGTTCATACTCTGTTCATACTCTGTCCATCCTCCTTATACTCAGTTCATACTCTTCATACTCAGTTCATACTCTGTTCATACTCTGTTCATACTCTGTTCATACTACTCATACTCTGTTCATACTCTTCATACTCTGTTCATACTCCTCATACTCCTCATAATCTGTTCATACTCTGTTCATACTCTGTTCATACTCTTCATACTCTGTTCATACTCTTCATACTCTGTTCATACTTCTCATACTCTGTTCATACTTCTCATACTCTGTTCATACTCCTCATAATCTGTTCATACTCCTCATACTCTGTTCATACTCCTCATACTCTGTTCATACTTCTCACACTCTCTTCATACTCCTCATAATCTGTTCATACTCCTCATACTCTGTTCATACTCCTCATACTCTGTTCATACTCCTCATACTCTGTTCATACTCTGTTCATACTCTGTTCATACTCTGTTCATACTCCTCTTACTCTGTTCATACTCCTCATACTCTGTTCATACTCTGTTCCTACTCCTCATACTCTGTTCATACTCCTCATACTCTGTTCATACTCTGTTCATACTCCTCATACTCTGTTCATACTCCTTATACTCTGTTCATACTCCTCATACTCTGTTCATACTCTGTTCATACTACTCATACTCTGTTCATACTCCTCATACTCTGTTCATACTCCTCATACTCTTCATACTCTGTTCATACTCTGTTCATACTACTCATACTCTCTTTATACTCTGTTCATACTCCTCATACTCTTCATACTCTGTTCATACTCCTCATACTCTGTTCATACTCTGTTCATACTCTGTTCATACTACTCATACTCTCTTTATACTCTGTTCATACTCTGTTCATACTCTTCATACTCTGTTCATACTCCTCATACTATATTCATACTCTTCATACTCTGTTCATACTCCTCATATTCTGTTCATACTCCTCATACTCTGTTTATACTCCTCATACTCTGTTCATACTCCTCATACTCTGTTCATACTCTGTTCATACTCTGTTTATACTCCTCTTACTCTGTTCATACTCCTCATACTCTGTTCATACTCTGTTCCTACTCCTCATACTCTGTTCATACTCCTCATACTCTGTTCATACTCCTTATACTCTGTGCATACTCCTCATACTCTGTTCATACTCTGTTCATACTACTCATACTCTGTTCATACTCCTCATACTCTGTTCATACTCCTCATACTCTGTTCATACTCTATTCATACTCTGTTCATACTACTCATACTCTCTTTATACTCTGTTCATACTCCTCATACTCTTCATACTCTGTTCATACTCCTCATACTCTTCATACTCTGTTCATACTCTGTTCATACTACTCATACTCTCTTTATACTCTGTTCATACTCTGTTCATACTCTTCATACTCTGTTCATACTCCTCATACTATATTCATACTCTTCATACTCTGTTCATACACCTCATATTCTGTTCATACTCCTCATACTCTGTTTATACTCCTCATACTCTGTTCATACTCCTCATACTCTGTTCATACTCTGTTCATACTCCTCATACTCTGTTTATACTCCTCATACTCTGTTCATACTCCTCATACTCTGTTCATACTCCTCATACTCTGTTCATACTCTGTTCATACTCCTCATACTCTGTTCATACTCCTCATACTCTGTTCATACTCCTCATACTCTGTTCATACTCCTCATACTCCTCATACTCTGTTCATACTCCTCATACTCTGTTCATACTCCTCATACTTTATTCATGCTCCTCATACTCCGTTCATACTTCTCATACTCTGTTCATACTTCTCATACTCTGTTCATACTCCTCATACTCTGTTCATACTCCTCATATTCTTTTCATACTCCTCATACTCTGTTTATACTCCTCATACTCTGTTCATACTACTCATACTCTGTTCAAACTCCTTCTACTCTGTTCTTGCTCCTCATACTTTGTTCTTGCTCCTCATACTCTGTTCATACTCCTTCTACTCTGTTCTTGCTCCTCATACTTTGTTCTTGCTCCTCATACTCTGTTCATACTCCTCATACTCTGTTCATACTCCTTCTACTCTGTTCATACTCCTCATACTCTGTTCATACTTCTCATACTCTGTTCATACTCTGTTCATACTCTGTTCATACTCTTCATACTCTGTTCATACTCCTCATACTCTGTTCATACTTCTCATACTCTGTTCATACTCCTCATACTCTGTTCATACTCCTCACACTCTCTTCATACTCCTCATAATCTGTTCATACTCCTCATACTCTGTTCATACTCTGTTCATACTCCTCATACTCTGTTCATACTCCTCATACTCTGTTCATACTCCTCATACTCTGTTCATACTCTGTTCATACTCTGTTCATACTCTGTTCATACTCTGTTCATACTCCTCTTACTCTGTTCATACTCCTCATACTCTGTTCATACTCCTCATACTCTGTTCATACTCTGTTCCTACTCCTCATACTCTGTTCATACTCTGTTCATACTCCTCATACTCTGTTCATACTCCTTATACTCTGTTCATACTCCTCATACTCTGTTCATACTCTGTTCATACTACTCATACTCTGTTCATACTCCTCATACTCTGTTCATACTCCTCATACTCTTCATACTCTGTTCATACTCTGTTCATACTACTCATACTCTCTTTATACTCTGTTCATACTCCTCATACTCTTCATACTCTGTTCATACTCCTCATACTCTTCATACTCTGTTCATACTCTGTTCATACTACTCATACTCTCTTTATACTCTGTTCATACTCTGTTCATACTCTTCATACTCTGTTCATACTCCTCATACTATATTCATACTCTTCATACTCTGTTCATACTCCTCATATTCTGTTCATACTCCTCATACTCTGTTTATACTCCTCATACTCTGTTCATACTCCTCATACTCTGGTCATACTCTGTTCATACTCTGTTCATACTCTGTTCATACTCTGTTTATACTCCTCTTACTCTGTTCATACTCCTCATACTCTGTTCATACTCTGTTCCTACTCCTCATACTCTGTTCATACTCCTCATACTCTGATCATACTCTGTTCATACTCCTCATACTCTGTTCATACTCCTTATACTCTGTTCATACTCTGTTCATACTACTCATACTCTGTTCATACTCCTCATACTCTGTTCATACTCCTCATACTCTTCATACTCTGTTCATACTCTGTTCATACTACTCATACTCTATACTCTGTTCATACTCCTCATACTCTTCATACTCTGTTCATACTCCTCATACTCTTCATACTCTGTTCATACTCTGTTCATACTACTCATACTCTCTTTATACTCTGTTCATACTCTGTTCATACTCTTCATACTCTGTTCATACTCCTCATACTATATTCATACTCTTCATACTCTGTTCATACTCCTCATACTCTGTTTATACTCCTCATACTCTGTTCATACTCCTCATACTCTGTTCATACTCTGTTCATACTCCTCATACTCTGTTTATACTCCTCATACTCTGTTCATACTCCTCATACTCTGTTCATACTCTGTTCATACTCCTCATACTCTGTTCATACTCCTCATACTCTGTTCATACTCCTCATACTCCTCATACTCTGTTCATACTCCTCATACTCTGTTCATACTCCTCATACTTTATTCATGCTCCTCATACTCCATTCATACTTCTCATACTCTGTTCATACTTCTCATACTCTGTTCATACTCCTCATACTCTGTTCATACTCCTCATATTCTTTTCATACTCCTCATACTCTGTTTATACTCCTCATACTCTGTTCATACTACTCATACTCTGTTCAAACTCCTTCTACTCTGTTCTTGCTCCTCATACTTTGTTCTTGCTCCTCATACTCTGTTCATACTCCTCATACTCTGTTCATACTCCTTCTACTCTGTTCTTGCTCCTCATACTTTGTTCTTGCTCCTCATACTCTGTTCATACTCCTCATACTCTGTTCATACTCCTTCTACTCTGTTCTTGCTCCTCATACTTTGTTCTTGCTCCTCATACTCTGTTCATACTCCTCATACTCTGTTCATACTCTGCATACTCTGTTGAAGAGTATGAACAGAGTATGCACACAGCTAGCACACATCATTGCCACTGTTTTTTCGTACTCGCAGCAGCCTGTACTAAAGCGGATAGAGTCTTTGATTGTTGTTCTGATTGGTGTTTTTCCCCTCAGTCAGTAGCGTACTCAATAACGTCAGCTTGCGCATCGTTAACATGGCAATTCAGATATTATCATAGACGATATATATCAAACACCCCTAGTCTTGGGTCAGAGCCTTTTCTGAAGACTATTATAAAACAGTGTCTCTGGAATGAAGCATTTCACACCAAACCACTGTAAAGAACTGTGTTTATATTTTAAACATTAATAACAATTAGACAGACAATATGAAAACATGGGTTTCTCTGCTTTGAGATCTTTATGGGCATCATGATGTAATATTGCAGTTAAGAACTGCGCTTAAAACCTATAATCCCTTTTTGTTTTAAATTATTAAACACATATTCTCTTAGGTCCAGCTATGCTGTTTGTGTGGTTATATGTACCAAAACACTCCAGACTGAGCCTCTCTGTTTAAAGCAGAACATCTATCTCTGAAATGGTAACTATAATAAAGAAGTTGCTCCAATCATTGCTGGGGCTGAATAATTATGTTGTAAAGGACATCTGCTGACCTTCATTATGCTGTAAACTACAGATCACAGAAGATTAAGATAGACAGTGACGATATGTAAATTGCTGCTGTTCTGACTGAAACCGTTTGGGCTGAAACCCTCTGTATAAATTCAGTTTGAATTAATGAACCTAAGCTGATGTAGGCTAAAGAAGTGGACATACAGTGACCTCAAAAAGTATTTGGACACCATTAAATGAGTTGTAAACCCTAATGACATGGTTTTAGCTACTTTACAAAGATAAACACATTTAGCACAGCATTAAAACTAAAACTTTTTATGTGGTGAAAGTTTGGGAAGGAATTCTAACCAGGTGGTAGGAATGATAAAGTCTGTTTCCATGACAGTGGTATGACAATGAGCTTGTGATCTTTTACGGGATCATGAACGCAATGAAGGCAATTCAGATGCAAACCTGCAGAAGTCTGCAAAGAAGCTGCTTGAACAGCAGAAGCAGAAGTGAATCAGCAGGAAAGTGTTCTGAGGCACAGCACATTTTTAAAAAACACTTTTAAAAGAATACCAAAAAGAAAACGACAAACTTAGAGCTTATTTTAAAATAAACGGTGCTTTGCTTGACATTTTTGGGCGACACAATGAACTTATAAAGCACTTTTTTCTAGACTATGTATGTGCCTATATGCCTACATTTTTCTTGTATAAGAATTTTTCCACATATGACATTTGTGTGAACAATTCTATCCATCCATCATCTTCCCACTAGTCAGGGTCACTGGAGCCAATCCCAGCATTATCAGGCAAAAGCAGTTTACACAATGGACAGATCGCCAATCCACTGCATGGCCAACACACACCCACCCACGCACACACACACTCACACCTACAGGTTATTTAGTGTGACCAATCAACCCAACATGCATGTGTTTGGACTGTGGGAGGAAACCAGAGTACCCGAAGGAAACCCACTCAATCACGGGGAGAACATGTAAACTCCACACAGAACGGCCCGGACCGGGAATCCAACCCAGATTGTCTTGCTGTGAGGCAACAGTGCTAACCACTACACCACCATGCCACCTTATATGAAAAATGATTACAAAAAATAATCATAATTAATTTTTACATGACAGAAAATGACTTTCATCCTTTAGTGTCACAGATCCAGATCTGATCTTCTAACAAGCACTTGCACATTTGACAGCCAGGATAAATTGTAGGCTAAATGTGGATGGGAACATAGACATATTAGGGTTATAGGATATGTCATTCCCAAACTAACCCAATACCTTGTGGAGGCTAAACTCTAATCAAGCTTGTGCGTCACATGCGTGGAAAAAACATTACCTGTGGTTAAAGACACATTACCCCTTGTAAGGGAAGAATAGTTCAGTTAGCAAACCTTCAGGCATGCCCCGATCATCCTGTGGGTTTTATGGGAGCATGCCCAGGACCTCGAGCTACTAGAGGGCCCCTGCAGGCAATTATAAGAGAGTCTAAACAGCTGTTTTGATCTGCGGTGCAAACTTTACTAGAGACAAAGCTTAAAAATGAACTAATTTGTCACTGTGTGAGCATAATTCTGCTGCTCTCCGCACCTTTCCTGACCACTCACTCACTTTCTAACTCCAGTCAGTGCTCAGCAAACATTCCAATGTCCAGAGTTACTTCAGTCCAGCGTTCAGGCTTTTAGCAGTCAGCTGGCGTTAGTTTCTTAGAATGCACGGTGAATGAGAAGGTCCAGATATTCAAAAGACGTGCCTGGGAGAGGAGTAATAGTGAGACCTGATACCCCGACAGAGTAGAGGACAGAGCACATGTTCAAGGTCACATCTAAAATGGCAGCCTCAGTTAAAGGAGCAATCTTTAGGATAATGCAAACTATCCTACTCCTAACAATAGGGGGCAACAAATCGCCAGATAATGCACAGTCCCACCTCCCTTTTCAGTTCTTACCAGTCTAAAAGAAACTTACTTCATTCCTTCACTTGCCAAGAGCATCTCTAGTGATGGAAAGCAGCACCAGTGTTAGCTCTTGTTTTGCTTCTACTTATATTACTTTTTTGTTTGCTGCTGAACGTAGATTATTGCTGATAGAGGGCAGTGGTGGTCCTTATTCTTCTTTCCTCCCCTTTCACTGGCTCCCTGTCTCTAAATTATATAACTGGGAGCAGAACCTTCAACATGAATGGTGGATATGCACCAAGCAGCCACTTCCCTAAGCACATACAGTATATATACCATGTAGGAGCACTTTGTAGTTCTACAGTTACAGACTGTAGTTCATCTGTTTCTCTGTATACTTATTTAATGACCAGGACCCCCACAAAGTCCCCACAGGACAGTTCATTTGGATGTTGGATCATTCTCAGCACTGACACTGTTGTGGTGGTGGTGAGTTAGTGTGTGTGTTGCGCTGGTGGGAGTGGATCAGTGTCACTGCTGGACTGATAATAGATCACTAACCTACTAGCCAACAGCATCTTAGTGACCACAGTACAATATTTCAGTACTACATGGTCTTACCACTGCCTTCCAACAGATGTCACCCAAACACTACTGAGTTGTATTGCTGTATTTCTAATACAAGATAGATTTGGAGCCTTGCGGGCATGAGAAATGAGGTGTTCTTGCAGGCTCTGCAAATGCCATATATGATTGCTCATAAACAAGAATATAGGGATATTTTTCTCCACTGCTCATAAACAGGGATATAGTGAAATTTTAACCCCTCAAACTAAGTGTTCTCATCCTGCGGCTTATTATTTAGTAACTGCATAGAGGACAATGCAAAGCAGCTGAATTACGTGTAATAGGTAAGTGGAATGTCTAGACCAGCCTGTGTGTCTGTGAAGGCTAAGGTTAAGTAGTGACCCATGTGTCATGTGGAGTAAAAACACCCCTAAAAATTCACCATGAGCAAAAAAATCTCTACTTATTATGAAGCAGGTCTGCTATGCATATGAAAGTACTATGCATTTACACAGAGTCGTGTCTTTATGTGTATACATACTGTGATTCAAGGTCATCCCTCAAACAACAAAGACCATCAAATTCACTTGGAATCACTTTTGGGAAACTGTATAAAAGTCTGACCCTCGATGGTGAAGTCTCTTAGCGGAGCAAGGCTGCTAACTATTGAATGAATCGTTTATTCTTTTCTCCTACAGTTGAATACAGACGTGACTGTGCAGAGTGGCAGAAGAATAAGCAGTCACTCGCAGTCCTTGAAGCCATGTGGTTAAGAAGCACGGCTTTCAGTAAACTGCAGAGAAGCCAACCCGTCTATATTGTTTAGGAGAAAATATTTTCCATTTCTTTTTACGTAATTACATCTGTTTATATGTTCCCTTCACTAATATGTCAATCTATTCATTCATCCATCCATTAGTCCATCCATCTGTCTTTCCATCATCTTTCTATCCACCCATTCATGTCTGTCTGTCCAACCATCCATCCATATACCCATTAATGGATATAACCACGCACCTATCGATTCATCCACTATTATTCCATACATTCGTTCATTCATTCAAGTATGTATCCATTTATTCATCCAACTTTCCATCCATGGATGTGTACTTGCATCATCTTTACATGCATTTTTTCATCCATTCATTCATCCATCTATCCATCTATTTATCCTTTCATTCACATTCTTTCAATCTATCCATTTGTACATCCTTAATCTATCCATCCATCTACTCATCCACCCATCCATGAAGTCTATCTATCTATCTATCTATCCATCTATCTATCTATCTATCACATTCTTTCAATCTGTCCATTTGTACATCCTTAATCCATTATCCATCCATCCTGCATCCATTATTCCACCATCTCTCTGTTCATCCATCCATCCATCCACCCATCCACCCATCTATCCATCCATCCACCAATTCATTCATTCTTCCCCATTCATTCCCTCATCAGTCTATCCATTTATCAGTCCAGCCAAATACCCATTAAACCCACCCACCCATCAGTCCATTCATCTATTAATCTCTTTTCATTCATTTATCCATTCATCCATCTTTTTACAGTCTTAGTCACATGAGTCGAAGAGAAAGAGCTGATGTAAAGGTAGACCAACTGCTTCATTCATAGAAAAGGAAGTTGGCAGAAGCATTATTTGTTGTTGAAACGGATCAGCAAATAAATGCTCCAGATTCGTATAACTAACAAGACAAAAACCTGGTAGAGAAAGATTAAGAGAGAGTGAGAGAGAGAGAGCGAAAGCGAGACAGGGGGCGAATGTTCCTTTAATTTGAATAGCAACAGAATGCACGGCAGTCTGTGCTCTCTCCCTACGGAACTCGAGTCTATGATCTGCAAAACAACGACAAGCTCTGAACTGCACAATGGCTTGCAAAGCAAATGGAACAATTTACCACTGATGTTGTGCACACAACTGTTCAGCCTATATAGCGTGTGTCAGGGAGGGCTTCTGTCGCCGAGCTTGCTTTGATCAGCGTTAAAATGGGTTTAACCACGTTTCCACAGAGCTTTTCCCGATAGTTGGATCTGTTGAAACTGTCTTTATTCTGTGGACTTTCAGAGCCATCTCTGCTGCAATTATGTATGCCTGAGGTACAAAGAGTAACTTCCACTGATTATACTGTTTTAAAAGCCACATAAAGGATGCAGTTAAATGCTAATAGCGCCATCAAACCGTACATGTTTTTAAAGCTTGAAAACTCCATTTTTTTATGGCCGACACATTTGACCACCTTTGTTTTGCCAGTGGCACCTTTGTTTTGCCAGCTTGAGTAGCCGGGCTGTGATGCACTTACAGCTTTAATAATCTAGCACAGCAGTGCACTGCAGTGTAAATTTCATAACTTGAGTTAGCTCGGACGGGCCGTCCGCCGAGACCGACTCTGCTAGATGAATAGCCCCTCAGCTATGAGCGCTTCAACAGCAAATACAAACAGAATGGCTATTCTGGCCTAATGGATTCCGCCATCAGCCACGTGGCCGCGCCATGTGAGGAAGACTCCTCCGTATGCTAGTGCTTAAACCCTCTGCTCGCATGTTGAATCTCAGAAAACAACAACAAATCAGCATGAAAGGTTAGCCGCCATGCTAGCGCTCTGTCAGAACTTCTGCTCCTGCTTCAGAGAGCTCTGCGCACAGCTAGGTGTAGAAAAGGAAAGTAAGACCGAGCGGGCTTCATAGAAAAATGCTCCTTCATGGAAGAGCAGGCGTCATTTGAAGAAAAAATAAAGGATCTGATTTGGAGTGTGGATTTGAGAGAAATAGCTGAAGGCACCCAGGTTTCCCAGACATGCAGCTTTTGCTGGAGTTGACAGATTCAATATCCCCGGAAACTCCTTGGTGCATTTAGTTTTAAGGAGTAGGGAAAGCGTAGTCTGATTGATTAAAGGGAAGGGTAATTAGCCAAGGCGTGTGAGGAGCTGTTCTGGAACGCTCTCACGCCAAAAAAAAAAAAATCTACAGAAGAAGAGTGGCTAGCCTCCTGGCTACTTCCAAGTAATCTGGGACGTCTGTCGGATCGTCAGGGTTATGCTTTTTTAAACATGGGGTGCGGACTAATTGGTTGGATTTAGTACCTCATATCGCTTTCATTACATTGCATTTTTTCCTCTCAGAGCCCAGAACAGAGAAAATGTAGTGCTGTGATCGCACAGTTTTGATCCATTGTCACTGTTTCATCCTCTGAATGGGAAAGAAAGAGCAAGATCGACAGGAGGAGAGAGAGAGAGAGATGGAGGGAGTGGGGGGGAGGCACCCCTTTTGTCATGGGGGTGATGATGTAGGGTTGTCAGAATCTCACTAGGTCTCTGCTCTTGATGTGCCATGAATTTTTCCCCTTGTAGCGAGAGGAGGTGTCACTCAGCCAAGGATAAAGACTATACATTACAGGTGCGTGGAGTAGAAGCAGCGGAGGAAAAGGCAGGAAATCGCCACACGCCTCCTAAAAAGGTCGCAGAAGCCCATTAAATCGGTTTCATATGCATCGCGATCTCGCTCGCGCTCGCAACCCTGTATATAGACGTCTGTGATAGCGTGTTTACAGGGCCTGATAGTCTCTGGAGAGCACACAAGCAAGCAGAGCAGAAACACAAGCTGAAATCACATCACTGGTCTCCACACTTCGGAAGGAAAGAGAGCTCAGCTCCTAAAGCCCTTCCTTATTTCATTCCGCTTCTGTTCCTGAGAGTGCACAGACAAATATTGAGCTACAGGGGATGCTCCCATAGAGCACGGGAGAATGCGAAAGAGTAAGAGACGGTTCAATTTGTGATGTAAAGCTCTAACCTCACCATGAGTCAGTTTATCAGTCAGTTATATATTCCTTTAGAGTTGATGCAGTGCATCGTGAAATCTATCATTTTAGGTTCGAGTCAATATGTTACCATGCATAAATACACTATATGTTTGAATGTTTGCAGCTGGGGTGGGCCTGGGGGCCTGGCTTTCAAGTGAAAAGGCCCAGGCGCCCGCGGCGTCCCCCAACTACATCATGACTATGAATTTTTGACAGGTACAAAAAGTTCTCTGGTGCCCATAAGGAATATGTAAGATCAGGCACAAGCGGTGCCGTGTTTCTGCCATCTCATGGCTTCAATAAATAAAAGAGAGAGCAAAGCCCTCCAGTGGATAACACAGTGGATACCATCACAGGGCTTTATTAACCAGATGCAGTTGGCCACAGCCACGCCTTACATTTGTTTTAGCCTCACTACATCTTACTGGTTTCAGTTCTTTTTGATCTACACATAAACACACAGCTGGACAGCTCCCAGAATCTTATTGGAACGGTGTATCCCCCAAAAGAAGAATCACTGGGATTTGCGTACGGCAGAGTCGGCACTATGGATGTGGGTGTGGACACTGATTTATTTTATTTCACACAGACAAAAGCAAATCTGAGTCACACCCTCCTACAGGTAGCTGAGAAGACCCCAGGTGAAAGAACACCGGGCCCTCTTATCGTCGAAGCCCCGCCCCGACTAAACGAATAACTCGCCTGAGGGTCGATGTCCAGAGACGCTAACTTACATACACACACACACACATACATATATACACACACACCTCTGCACAGTTGTTGACTAGTCATGACTGATATGTACATATTACCGGTAAGTATTTATAAATAAATTAATTTCTTCCTTTGCAGGTTTTCCCCTTTTAGGACACTGAGGCCCCTCTACCTCCCTAAAGGTGGATCCGCCCAACAGGGACAAGAAGCCTCGGTTCCCTTTACCTCCCATTTGCCCTCATCCCCTTCTATACAGGACATCAAGGTAGGTACATACAACATTATACACAACTACTACAAGTTAGCTATTCTGGTTATTACAGTTAATCTCAGTGATGGGTGTACCCTGCACCATCACTCTCATAGTCAGTGTAAACCCAGAGAATGAACCAAAACTATCATACAAGCAATGGTGTCCTTCTAATGGAGTCTCGTTGGAACTTTTGGCTTATTGTCTTTGGCTTTATTGTCTCATGTGGTGGAAGCTTTGTATACATGTTTTCAGTTGATTGGTTTTGTTATTTTGTTCAGCAGTTTGTTACTGTGTGTGCTATTATATGGATTTTGGGTGGGTTTGAATTTTATGAATGATTGAGTGTGGCGGACTTTGGAATTTATCCTTTAAATTGTAGGTTTCTTGTATCCCCACGCTCTGCAGGGGCCAGAAGACCATCTGGGATATACAGTCACACTCTGCAGGGGTCAGGTGAGCATATGACATCACAAACTCTGCAGGGGTCCCGGAGAATGTGAGAGTAACACATGCTTAGTCCATGGTCAGAATGTGATTCCGGTAAGAAGAAACAGATCACAAACTGCACCTACAACAGAAAGTAGACGGACTGTGTGGGGAACTATATAATGGAGAATCGTCATTGAGTAAGTGACAGTGGGTGTTCGAGGCTCTCCTGCTGGGAGAAACTCTGCAGAATAATCATCATACTTTATTCCTATGGGTTTTGGTTTGGTGATTTATTCTGTATTTCATTTTTCGTCGAGTCTTGTTTGCAGTATATTTGGAGTCTTTGACACTATTGCTTTTAACTAAAGTCTGTTGCCTGAGCAGTAAGAAAGTATGCATGTTTATTTTGGTCCTAGTGAAATATATCAGTAGGTGTAACCTGAGCTGTCTGTTACTGTATGCGGCTGTTAGACGTGGTGCGATCATGTCTGAGCAAGTGTGAGCGTATGTTCACAAGAGAATTCAGAGTGCAAATGGCCTTTTATTACTCAGAAGATGAGTTCAAGGTGACTGAAGTATGTGTGAAGTATGTTCTTGTTCATCTGCGTACTTGCTTAAAATAGTTTGTAGTACAATGTTAAAAAAAGATTGATGCATTTATGTCTTGTTTACATTTCAAAATACAGCACCCTTCACAATTATTGGCACCCCTCATTAAGATGTGTTCTTAGGCTTGTAATATATATATATATATATATATATATATATATATATATATATATATATATATATATAAGACAACAATGCATTTGTTCAGTGGGAAAAAATCCCACATTAAGAAATTATTATTTTATATGAAATCATCTGTGTCACATTTATGATGTTAATACTTTACCAACAAGACAGCACTTTCAATTTCTACTATAACATTTCACAAGATGGGAGAGCACAGAGAGAGTGGGATCTTCAACCATTCCTCTTTGCACAATCTCTCTAAATCGTCCAAAGTCCTGGGGCCTCTCCTATGCACTCTCCTCTTCAGCTCAGAGGCCGAGGCAGAGGCCACCAGATTTTGATTTAAAATGTCCTGGTATTTCAAAGACTTCATGATGCAATGCATCCTAATAAGGTGAGGTGCTTTTCCCCATACTCGTATTTTGTGTTACGCCAGACCCACTTAGTGTTTGTTGGCAAAAATCTCTATCTATTTCTAGCTTGAAGTCCCAGTACCGCTTAGCGAACTCCAGATGTTTACACTTATGCTTGAAATTGAGAAAAGGCTTTTCCAAGCATGCCCCAAGAAACAACTTGTTGGCATGTAGATAGTGCCTGATGGTTGTTTTGGAGACATTGTGACCCCAAGATGCTACTCCTTGATGCAATTCTTTTACAATGAACTTTGGAGAACTTACCATCCTCCTTACTGTGCATGGTGGCAAGACAAACTTGCATCCTCGTCCAGGCTTGTTTGCCACTGTTCCAGTTCTTTTAAACTTTTTGATCATTCCTCTGACTGTAGATATGTGCAGGTGTTTTCTTGTAGCCACCGCCTGACTTATGAAGGTTGACACACATCTGCCTTACTTGAATGGTGTGTTTTCTTGTCTTGCCCATGTTGAAGAGTGAATAAAAGAAATATACCCCTGTGCCACATCATATTTATACCCCAGGGAAACATGAAGGTGATCAAAAGGTGTTTGACTTTATGAACTACAGTAGAAATCACAAAAACACTTCAAATAGCTTTTTTTTTTAAGAATTGTTAGGGCTGCCAATAATTGTGTAACAGGCGATTTTATGAAAAATGATGAAAAATGATGAAAAATCTTAATTCTTTTTTTGAATTCCCTTTTTCTACATTTTCTACATTCTACATTTTCACATTTTATTGCTTCTGCAATAAAAGTTAAATTTATTGTAAGGCTTTTAACACAGCTTAAAGAGGGGTGCAAATAATTGTGGTGGGTGCTGTAAATGCATCAACAGCATTGAGAAATCCTGATAATGGAGAAGAGTTTAAGGTAGAACTTGCTGCTGTTGTGGTTTAATATTAAATGTTAAAAGAAAAGAAGGGATGAAACAAAAATGATCAACCTATAACACTGGCTATACCTCAATAGAAGATGGTAAAAAGTATGTGGACTAGTGTGGGCTAAACCTATGTGGCCCTCCTAAATAGCTGCACCCATAAAATCAGTCAACATGGCTGTGATATCTTCATAGACAAACATTGCCACTAGAATAGGACATACTGAAAGAGTTTTAAATGTGCCACTGCTAGAAGATGTAGTCTTTGTCATGAAATATCTGGTCGGCTTGGTGTGTCCCAGTCAAATGTCCTATTAATATGAAATGGAAGCATCTAGGCGCAACAACAGCTCAGCCACAATGCAAACTCACTAAGAAGCCCCGCTGAGTGCTGAAGCATGTATCATGTCTATTGTCTGTTGGATCACTTATTAAAGAGTTCCAAGCTGACCCTGGAAGCAACATCAACAAAAGAAATTTGCCTCGGGAGCTTCAGGAAATGGGTTTCTATGGGCGAGCAGCTGCACACAAGCCTAACATCACTATTCACACAATGCCAAGCATTGGAAAGCACACCACCATGGACTCTGGAGTAGTGGAAATGTGTTCTCTGGAGTGGTGAATCGCGCTTTGCTATCTGGCAGCTTGGTGAACGCATCTGGGTTTGGCTTATGCTGAAGGAATGCTACTTACCAGACTGCTTGGTGTCAGTGGTAAAGTTTGGTAGAGGGCGGATAATGGTCTGGGGTGGTTTTTCAGAGTTTGGGCTGCTTAATTCCAGGTAATGTTAATGCTATAGCATACAACAATGTTTTAAACCATTATATGCTTCCAACTTTGAGGCAGCTGTCTGAGGAAAGGCTCTTCCCTATAGCCTGACTGTACCCTTGTGCACAATATGAGGTCTGTAAAGAATTTTTGAATTTGGTGTGGAGGAACTTTTTATTATTTTATTGAGTCCTGACCTTAACTCCACTGAACACCTTTAGAATGAACGGGGACATTGACTATGAGCCAGGCCTTCCTGCCGTACATTCATATCCGACCTCACAAATGCTCTTTTGACTGAAAGGCCCAAGTTGGTATAGACATACCGTGGAAAGCCTTCCCACAACAAGGCAGCAACTCCATATTAATGCCTGTGGTTTTGGAATGGGATGTCCAACAAGCTCACACAGATATGATGGGTCAAGTGTCCATATACTTTTAGCCATATAGTACATACTGAGCTGATCTTTTCATACAACACAGCTTTCTCGGATTTGGCCTTGAATCCCCACAGAGAGATTTGAGTGACTGACTCACAAATCAATCAAAGTCTACCGGAAGGAATGATTAATGAGAGATGGGGAACATTAGTGCCCGTGCCCCCCGCCCCCCACTGAATCCCTCTCATGTGTAACACATGGCACCATCGACCGACCTTGAGCAGGCCAGATAGTCAACGGCCTTACTCTGGATTCCTCTTTTGCTCTGACCTCAGAGCAGCACCACCTGCCTGAAATACATCCTCAACCATGGAAAAGCGAACTGCAACTGATTTTCCGCTGATAGCCTTGAACAGAAAGCATGAGAATCACAGTTAAGTCCAATAGCCCACTGCTGCGGGGTGTAAATTGACCACTTTGCATTGCACGCTACTATAGTAACCTAGCTAATGAAAACAGTTTCCTTTTTAGTCGTGAGCAGGACAGACAAAAACCCTCGATACGCAACCGAGTCCAAAGAGACAGCAAGCAGAAGGCAGTATTGTGCAGCTCGAAGCGTTCAAGGCTACATAGATGGAGTGTTTATTTGAGCTCAAGCCTTCTAAATATGGCAGCGTGCAAAAGAGGTGAAGGATATAGTCTGTCCTGGTTTTCCAGTTCATGTTTTATTAATCAGGTATTTATCTCTGACTCATGCCAATTACAGGAAATGTCTAATTCTGAGTCTTTTCATGCAAAGGCTTATATAAGAGTGGTTCGGTGCAATCGATGGCTTATGAAACATAAAGCACAATGTAAAAGTGATGTTTCCGCCCAACAAACTTTGTGCTTTGCTAAACTTGAAGGCGTAGCGTAGAGTTGATGAGCAGAGCTATTTTTAATTGTGTGTGTGTGTGTGTGTTTGCACTCCATTAATGCTAATACTGTGTCTTGGGGAGAATTACACCACTGGTGTATATTTTAAAAGTCTGAACATTTGTCTTCTCAGACAGGTGAGAGGTGGATTTGTACGTGCCTGCACTCATGATTTGCAGCACTAACTGGTGCTATCCTGTTTCCTTAAAAAGTGCTTAAGTATCGAAAATAAAAGTAGAGTTTATATAATTACATTATTATTATGTAAATGAATTCTTATAAAGAGACCTGTATATTCAGACTTGAAAAGCAGACTTCCAGCGTTCCTGTTCATTAACGGCTGTGCGCTTCTAACTTTTATGTGAGTGCAAAAGCCCAAAACATCAGCCAGTTAAAAGGTGCAGTTCTGAATGGTTGGCCTCATTTTGGACCCATTAAACAATCCTGTTTGCAGTGAGCTTGAGCTTATTTACATAGACTCAAAAGTAAAGACCTGTGTAAACAAAGTGTAGCTACAAATACACTTATCTAATTAATGTTACATGCTTTATATGTCTATACTGAATAATCATAATAATATTCATTATAATCATGTTCAGTATATAGATTCAGCTGTGCTGCACATTACAGTGGCCATTTTTATGATTAGCATTGTGCTGGGCTGGGCTGTGCAGGAACAACAAGTCTGGCTGTTCTTCTCGAAACTTACAACAGATGTCAAATACCAAAGGGCACCAATAGAGATCTTGTCTATGCATTGGTAGGATGAAACTGTTTAGGTTGCACAAGGAGGATTTTTAGCATATCGTTGATGTCCAAAGAAAAACATGTTCTTTTTGATCAATTTTCATTTTCTATTGTGTGAAAATGTTATAGTTAATGGACCAATGGAAATGCTCCAAAATGGCTTGGAAATAATTCTGGTTCCATTGACTTACATTGAAAGTAAGGAACATTTTTAACCTCTTCTGTAAAGAGATTCTTGCTTTTCTTTGGCAGGTGGTTGTAATGTTGTGGCTCACTGGTTTATACACTACTGTGCAAAAGTCTTAGTTTCTTTAAAAGCCTTAACAGTTAGTGTATTCTCACCAGATACCATTAGAACAGATGTAAATAAGCATAAATACAGTAAAAAACTAGCATGAATATCTTATTTATATTCATATACAAGATATTATTACCCAGACATTGTATGAATTTATTCAATTCCTTCAGCAGCAATCTTGAGCTTAATAGTACTGAGCAAACAAAGCAGGTATAAGATGTTAATTATAAATAATACAAGGTCGTTTCCACAGGGAAAAGCTTGGAAAGAGTTAAATAAACCCCCTGACACATACAAAACCACTTTACATACTCTACCTACTTTATAAATACTATTTTAACATGTAAAAAATAAAGTGTCTGGAAAAATAGTTTTTTAATTTAAAAAAAAGCAAACCTAATTAACATTGCTCTCTTAACATAAGTAATTCATTCTTTTTATGCCAGTAACTGTAATTCGACTATTTGATTTGAATGTGTTATACTACTATACTATATTCACTCAGTCAGTCACTCTCTCACTCACTCACTCATCTTCTAAATGACTTATCCTTTTGGGTCACAGGGGTTGCTGAAGCCTATCCCAGTGATCAATGGGCCAAAGGCAGGAAACACCCTGGACAGACCCCAGTCCCTCATGGTGCAGACACAGGAGGACTGTGGGAGGAAACTGGAGCACCTTGGGGAAACCCATGCAGACTGTAAAGCCCACTGCACCACTGTGCCAGCCCACTTTGTTTGAAAATCTAATTACAATACTGTTATGTCCCCCCATTACCCCAGCACTGGGCACTAATTGTCAACAAACACAGAACTGTTTGTAAAAGCCATGTCTTTGATGCCAGACAGGCCCTCAATGATCATTTCCCGCCGTACAGATCCTGAGTAAGGCCTCGTCGAGTCCTACGCCGCTAACTGCCTCAGGATAAGTGGCAGTAAGTGTCCCACTGTGAAGGATAGCAGTCTCTGGCTATGTTATTACATTATACTGACCCTTATCACTCCCGAAGCCTCTTACTCCTCTCCTATATACTAGAGCGTCAACTGTCTGTCCCTCATCAGAGACCTGTGGCAGCGGTGACATTGACGAATTCATTTTTTGAGGTAAAAAAAACATTGCCTTTCACTGACGTCCTGGCCAGCTGGCATTAACACTAAGCGCTCTAAATGGCTTTTGGAGCAGATCGCTCGGCGCTCCTGATGAAAGGCAGATGATGTGTAAATGTCAGGGCAGATAGAGCTTATGCGCTGGGAGGGGGCATGAGCTAACCCCACGCATGCTTAATCTGCGCACTGTTGCTTCCCTACGGATGGAGGGAGGGATGGCGGGACAAAAACATTTCCACGAGTAATCCAGGTAATGCCCTTATCCGCTGCCATCCACATCTGATTAGTCTTCAGAAAGGAAATCGCCTTGTGGTCACTGAACGCATCCGGTGAGCAAGATTAATGTCAGCCGCCAAGATTCAAGATGGACGTCACTTTTAACACTGAGCTATTATTAGTCATGGTGGTATTCCAGCTGACATGGTGATTTATGGTTAAGGCAGGAAAGTATCATGCCCCCTGCTGGCTGCGACTCGAATGAGAAGTGTGGCTGAAGTGATGATGTAACTACTGGCAGTGCAGGCTGTGTAATCGCAGAGGTCTAAAGCAAAGGGAGACTGTGGAGACTGGTCCTCTAATGTTTGATGTAGTAGATTTGGGAAGATCTGGGATTACTGGGTGATCAGATTATGAAGGGAAAATATTGTTTGGTCAACAGCTAATGCTAGCTACAGTAGGTAACTAGTACTTCTTGCAACTACACAGTCGAGTCACATTATTATTCCTGCTTTTGACTGCGGCAGCGCGTCGGTGTCATCGTTATGGTCTGGGGAATGTTTTCCTGGAATTTTCTGGGTCGAGTCATTCATGTGTAAAGCACTCTCAACCGATTTGGGTAGGAATCCATCCTTGCAGATCACGTACACCCATACATGCTGATGGTCTTCCCTGGGGTGGGTGGGATCTTCCAGCAAAGCAGTGCCATGTCCCATGACTGGTAATGTTTGGCATTGGTTTGGAAAAGCATGACCAAGACTTCCAAGTATTACCTTGGACCCCTAATTCCCCAGACTCTAGCCCAATTCATTGTCTGTGGGACCACCTCAATCATCGTATTTGCTCTATGGATCCTCTCCCACAGACCCTCCAGCAACTGTGGGATGCACTGCAGACAGCATGGCTCCAGAGACCTGTGACAACCTACCAGGACCTTGTTGAGTCTCTCAGTCTGTCTAGCTGCTGTCCGTCCTGCACACGATGGTTACTCTAGATATTATCTGGTGGACATAACGTGACTCGACCGCGTGTGAGTGACAAGCAATGAGATGTTGATTAAACAGCAGTTCTTACATTAGTTTTTAAGGAGGTACCTCTGTTTACCTTCTTGTTTATATCTTGTTTATTTATTGGGTCAGACATTTTACATTCACAAATTTGTGGTGTTCACCTAAAACTGTGATCACCAACCATGCTCCTGAAGGTATACCTTACTGCAGGCATCAGCTCCAACCCTGTTAGACTCCATCAAATTACTGCCTTCAGAAGTCCTTGATTAGTTGAATGAGGTGTGCTAGATTTGGGTTGGCAATAAAACCTGTAGGAAATCAGATCTCTGGTAGCAGGGCCGGAAACCACTGACCCAAAAGAACTTTTGATACAGATGCTTTTATTGCCATGCAATTGTACTCAGGTTTGACATGGCCGTGGATACTCCTACATGCCAAGTAATACAAAGTAACACAAAATCTAATCTCTGATAGTCTAGCTTTATTTCCATATGTTTGGTTTTGTTGTAGCACAATATTTTGTTCTGCCATTTAAGTACATTACGAGAAACTGGGCTTGGTCTGCATGAACGCTTCTCCTTAAAGCAGGCCTTTTTGTGCCGTGCAAACCAAATTCTTTGCTGTACAGTAAAGATATGTACAGCCTACAGACACTGTAGTGGACCACTGTGTACCACTGTCAGTAAAGTGGATATTATGATATATATTATGAAAAATATATCAGTGCTTTTTCAATGCTTGTGCACATACCTTTGAGGTAGCTGGAGTTTCTATCAACCAACAAGCTGCAAAGTAAGACAAACCAGCCAGGAAAACGTGGGATTCTGGGATTCAAAACCGCAGGCAAGGGAATGTAAGTAAGTTACTCTATAAAAAACACACAGTGTGTTTTTACGTTTAACACCAAGTCTAGCATATATTAACACATATATTAACGTTACCCGCTACAGGATCTACAACAAGGTTGACACTATCAGTCTGTTAAATGAATGTCTGTAAATTGAAATGCATGGTGAAAGTAGTGTGAAGCCATTTCAACCCTAACATGCCATGTGCGTGGAAAAGTGGGGGTCCATTGAGCAGTGGCTCATTATCTTTTAAAGCAGCAGACACCCAGGCCAGCTGTTCTGAACAGCTGTGACTGTGGCGTTTAAGCTGGAATGGAACATTTGAGCCAACTTCAGTATCGTTTAAAGATGAAGGTCCTCAAACAAAAAGGTCCTAGCTGAAAGTTCTTTTGTGTATGTAGTTGCACATACGTCCATGCTTAGGCTAAACTCTAGGTTCCTCAACCGTTCTTCGCCTTGACAATCTAATTATAGAGTAATCTAAGTATAGAACCACCCCATTATGTAAGACTGCTTTCCTGTTGTTTGTTTTCCCTTCCTTTAGTTTGTTATGTAGCTTTTTGTGCATGTAAATGGTCTGCAAATGATAAAGTCTTAAAAGATACAGGAGCTCTAACACAGCGTTTAAGGCAGAAGATGAATACAGATGTAAGGAATGAGAAAAATATGGTGATTTGGGAAAACTGAAGCATGTAAATCTAATCTAGTAGACAACAAACAAACTTATGAGCATCAATAATAAGCATAATAGGTCCTTCTTCACATTAATACATCACATTTACAGAAAAACGTCCTTCAAGTGAATCAATGAGAGGTTGTGCAGGGAACGTAAGGTGTTGCTTTCGCTCGATATTGTTGCAGCAACTTTGTTGAGGCAAAGCAATAGCGAGTAAGCAAACAAATCACATTTTATTTATTCTTTGAAGGCATTTTTTTTGCACGCAGGCCTATAAATTTTATTTCATTGCCGCCCCAAGATCCTAGTTAGACTGCTTGGCCAAAGCTACGCCAGACAGTGCTTACCACACTTATTAAACACGCCCAGCATGCTCGGTCTTCACACTTTATCATTTTCATCTCAGGGAAACTTGCAGACGCACAGAAGATCCTTTTTCACTTTGTAGACTCTTTGTGAGCTGAAAGTTCGCAGCTATTCGTCATACCTCTGTCCCCTTACAATATATAGTCTTAGCAGAAGGGCAAAACAAAGCCCCAGCACGCACCACTCTTCAGAGCGGCCCGCTTACGCCTTCTGAGAGAAAGTCGTGGATGACGACCACAACAGAGAACAGGGAAGGTGAACTACATACGTCAAACCCATGAATGATGTAACTTGAGGAGATAAAAGCAGAAGATGATGCAGGAGGATGAACTAGAGTATGGAGCAAAGAAAGGCAAGGAGAGGTGGGGGTATGTGTGTGTGTGTACGTGTGTTGGGGGGGCTCCAGCACTCTGTATTATTATAATTTAATGAACAATGTTTGGCTGAAGGGGCGTTTGAGCAATTCTTCATGGAATTTTAGAGGGAACTAGAGGACCATGTGAGCATAGCCTAAAAGACATTATCCTTGTGTTCAAGGCTTCTCCCTCTAAACGCAATTATAAAGGAGCAGCCGCTTAGTTGGTGACTTTTCAGTCACGAAGCCCCTCTTTCCGGAACCTTCTATCTGAAGGCAACGTAGAAAATAGTGGCATTTAAATTCTCCCCTTACAGACAAGCATGGCCTCTCGTTAATGACTAGATACAGCAACGGTGCCTTCTAATTACTAGGCTACATCATACTCGGATACGCTCCGCTTCTCAAAGTTGAATGCAACCCTAGGCAACTGTGAGAAATCATGTTCTTCCTTCAAGTTCAGGTCCCAACGAGGGTATCCAAATGGAGTATTATGTGATATTTATGTTTCTTTTTTATTTCTGGGCAATTAAACGCAAAGCCGTGACTCTAGCCGGGGTTGAATCGTACGGCTGAATTTGATTTAATCAGCACTGTAAGGTCTATTAAAATAACTATACTCAAGCAGAATAACCATTACCTTAAAGTTCATTAAAAGAAGCATAATTAAAAGAATTGCACGTCTACATGATGTGTTTTATGTACTAAGTGTTGTGGACAAGAGGTTAATTTGTTCATTTTCTTAGTGCTCAGTAATTCAAGTGCACCAAAGCTTAGCAAAAATTATTGTGTGTAGTACCCAAAATAAAATATACTCCCTGGTATCTGAAGGCGTCTGATGTTAGATGGCTAGTTCAGCAGTGGCTGGCTGCGAACATACACACAACAGTTCGGTACTATGACTCTCCATACATTAAGTGAGGGTTAACACTTTTTGTCTTTTGCATTCGGGTAAAGAAATTTTCTTTTCCGTCAAACTCTTGGGAAATTGGCTTTTCACATTTACAAATATGCTACATTATACTGTAGTCATTCAACCATTTCGCTAGAGCGCCACCCTGAGGCAGAGAAGAGCTGCATCTCTAGTAAGTTAATACCAAAGACAGAAGCTCACTGATTGTGGCAGAAGCAGCTAAACAATAGATATAAATAGCACCATATCTTTTTCATGGCGCCCCAGAATTTTGTGGCCTTTAGAAGGTCCAAGAGGTTAGTAAGATGACCCAAGAACCCTAAGGACCGCCTGTATTGTGCACCTTGATATTACCAATTCAAGGTCGTATGACTTGTAACTGTAGTGGAACCCCTTTTGGTGAAGAATACAAAGGTTATTTGAATAAGTATATATAACAGGAATCATATAATCATGCAAATAATTGCTTCTAATAGTTCTCTGAACCATCACGGTTCTGTATACAACTACTATTTCCTTACTGTTAATAGATTTTTAATAGATAGATTGTTTTTAACTTTTAATAGAGTACAGTTTAAAACAAATGGCTCTAAATCATTCTCGCCTTGGATATATAGTTTTGGTAAAACACCTTAAGTGTTTAGATCGCACAGTTTAGATCTGTGCGTTCCGTGAGTGTTTTAGCCCACGTATGAAGCGCAATACAGGGCAGTCAATTTTCATATATAGGTCATAAAGACAGTAACAAAAGCAGCTGGTTTAATTTAAAGGTATATATATATATATATATATATACAAAAATAGTAAAATGAACACAAACTATAAGTGGATTTGGGGGAAAATGTAGCCAGTCAATAAAGCAAGAGTTTCTTTTCTTTTATTTTGAAGATTGTATATTTTAATCAAATTTGTCAAATTTAGTCAATTTAACTAATTCAGCAGAGTTAAGCGGCATATGAGTTTTCGGGAGTTTCATACTCCTGCAGGAAAAATCATTTCTCATTTAGGCCACCCTCCCCCCCACTGGGTCTCCGCCACATCCGGAATAATTGCTTGTCAAAGCATTTTTTATCGTCGTCTGCTAATTGACATGAACGGGGCTCAGGTGACAAAGCAATTAACGCAACGCCAGAGGGAAAAGCAGGCTAGGAATTCATGATAGAGATGAGCATGACAGTGAAAATTACAAGAGAAAGCTTTGGAAAAGTACAAACCACATACTTAAAAGCACTAAACTGCTCATAATCCGCAGATTTTCTTTTTTTTTTCATTTTCCATGTGGAGCCCTGCCAAACAGAGGATTTTGCACTGTTGGTAACATTTTAATCCACAACAGAGGAGATGAGGAAAAATTGCTATTTATGTCCAGTCAGGGCTCCTATAGTGCAATCAACAAACAGAGATTTATCATAATGTAAAATGCATGAATAGAAAAAACAAAAACAAAAAATCAACCCAAAAAAAGTTGGAAACAACACTCCACAATCCTCTCTTACGCAATCTGAGCAGGGATCTGTCGGACATCATAGGAGGATAAAAAAACAGTCTGCATTGACAGCTGATCAAATATCCTCTTTATATGCATGAGTGTCTGACAGAGCGAACCACATGCTACTATTGATTTCTCTGACTCATATGGAATGCTGTGCGTGAGAATAGCCGCGTGTTCAACATGAACATCTTCACATGGAAAAACGCAGCTATGCGGTTTTACTCTTTTTTCTGAATCATTTATTGGGTGCAAAAAGATATTCGACCACACCTCTACATCGAACTGCACATGTGATCCATACGAGGAAAGAGAGAGTGATTCGAAAGAGACAGCAGTTTTTTTTTTCCTCCATTTTCCTCACTCTTCTCATGTTGCACTCTACCCTCAGTAGATTAATTGGTTATATGTAAAGATGGAGTCTTCAGCAAACCAAGAAAGCACAACTGGTGCTCAGAAAAGGCCATTCAGTTTTTTTGAGCAAAAATTCAAACTAGTTTGTCAGAACACATAGAAATACACAAAACAATTACATTAGATTTTTCTTTTTTTCCCATAAGTACATACAGTGACAGTAGATCATTTGAATTCACAGTCAAATGCAAACAGACACACATTCAGTAATCAGAAATACCAGTCATACCAGTGTCATAGCTTCAGCTCGATACACTCTCACTTTAAACCCTTTAAAGTCGCAGATAAAGGAGCAACATGTAGGATTTCATGAATGAAATTCCTCAACAGAATGTAAAGAAATAGCAGTTTGAACTTACAAGACATGACGGTAGTGCTCGTTAAGCAAGTCCCCAACTGCTTCTTGCGCACTGTGGGTAGTCCTGCCCACCGCTCCGGGCAAGTGTGCTCACTGCCCCCTGGTGTGTGTTCACTACCGAGTCACTGTAGTGTCTGCCATAAGTGCAACATGACAGGATGAAGAAGTAGCACTGCTCCGACGGCATTTTGTAATCTCTTGTTAACCATGTTGAAGGTTTCATCTCCTGGTTGGATGGTTTATGGATGAGTAGATACAACGATGGCCCGAACTATTGGAAAGCGACCATCGTTAAGACCACCAGTGCTTGCTTTCCGCATGGATATATGCGGCAGTAAACAAAAGAAGTGATTATAAATAAAAGCAAAACATTGTTTACATTGGCGTTGCTTTCCATCGCCGGAGGCAGCTGTTGGTGAGTAAAGGGATGAAGTTTGATGCTAAATTTGTAATGTTTCTTGTAGAAGCCGGGTAAAACAAGGGACATTTTCTGGTGACTTTTTGACCCATATCGTTTGAAGTATGAATTCGGACAGGTTGCGTCATCTTTACAAATTGCTCCTTTAAAGCTGGCAAAAAGAAAAGTATGGTGTGCTTCATAAATGATTTATCTTTTCTAAATCAAGGAAACAAACTGAAGGGGTGAAACATTCGATCCATACTACATTTGTATTTAAGTGACAGAACACAGAGTAAATGACACCATGGCTGTGATTTAGTTGCCGACATGAGCCAAAAGGCGAGCACTGTAGATCATCACAGCTGTGATATTATTCATAACAAAACACAAACTTGAGCGTTCTATTGTTTTCAGATGGCAGTTCCGAGAAATAAAGAAAAAAGAAATAAAACAATAAAGCCCTGAACAGCACTAGCCTGTATCAGTTTCAGCACTAGCTCAATATGACAATATCAGGTTCAGATTTTCATTAACTGCCATATTAATCTAAATATCGCTTTATTTCCATCAGTGTGTGCAGTACTTAACTGCCCATCTAGCTTGCTGGATTCTATTCCAGTTTGTTTATTTGTTCCACCATCACAGCTGTCAATCAAAAAGCTTACACAGCAGCAGTGACAGGTTCGGAATTTGATCTTGATTCTGCTGCCCCACTCGTTCTCAGAATGTGAACGACTGGGCTGCAGGTTAATATTAGCTAAGGTTTTAATTCTCTGTTTTGGCATGTGCTAAAGTAAAAAGAACAGACACCTTAACGGATTAAATTGAGTCCATGACTCGAGGAAAGAAAAAACAGGCTTCCAATTTTACTGTGCTTCAGAACTAACTGTTGTATAATTTATTATGACTTGAAGTTATTGTTGTGTATAATGCCTTATATATATATATTTTTTTTTACATTGTTGTTATTTCTTGACATTAAAACAAATGGAGAGGTTAGATCAGACCTAAACCTGTTAACAGAAATCAGAAGGTGAAATATGCTATTACATAATTACGTTTGAATAAGTAATTGTAGTGTGTTACTGGACCTCTAAGGATTAAAGCTCAGAACTTCCTAGAGTAAGTCCCAGTGTAATTTAATTCTTAAAGGACACATATCAGTAAGTTGCAACAACTTACTGCCTAAATAGTGAGTACTGTGTATTTAGGAATAGTGTCTACAAAAATAGGAATAATAAGAGACTTCCTTCTTCATCTACAAGTGCCTAACGAAACCATTCTTGCTCCTACATATTTAACTCAGACACAATGAGGCTGACAGGCAAAGTGGTGTGTTTGGGCATGAAAATGTAAAAAAACAGCACTGAAAGCTTGATATACACAAAAAGCTTACATAATGCAGCTATTGCACGGCTTTTTCTCAAACATTACTGTACGAGTTCCATAAATAATCTAAACCGATCACACGCTGATGGGTTCTGTACAAAAATAACAGATTCCTCTCTCAGATTGCAAGAGGATAATGCATTCAACCTTGCTGTCGTCAAACGTGAAGAAAAGGTAGCAGCGTCAGCGCCATCGTTATTACCCAGCGATATTTCTTACACATCCTTGTAGAAGAAGCATATTCTGTTGTGTTTTGTTTTCAGTGCTTTGTGCTAGGGTCACAACAGGTTCTTAAACAGAAACTCTGGTTATGTACATGCATCATTAAACAATTCTAAACGCACAATCCTCCAGTAGCCTACACATAGTTAAATAAATTAAAGTCAGGGTCACTTCCCTGCTCTTGACAAAACGCATTTACAAAAGTGTATCAAAAGTTCGGCAGCGCCTGTCTACTTCCGCAATTCATAAAGCTAGTACTTTACAAGACAAATGAGGGTTAAGCATTCTTTCAATGGTCTCTTAAGCCAAATGAGCTGGATCTCTTCATGGCCTCGCTCCTTTAGGCTGCTTCTCACTGACGTGTGCCATTGTGAGGCGTAGGCCAGTCCTTGGCAGCTTTGCCTTTAACCTCACCAGGGCGCGTGGCAAATCTGCTGGAGGTGGCAGCTGCTCAAGGAGAGCAGCGTTAGAGTAGATTTGCAAGAATGTGAACGGTCTCCTCTACTAATCCCCTGAACGTCCACACGCAAGCGCACACACGCATGTACGTGCACATGCAGTCACCTTTGAGTGCGTAGACAGCTGCTTGAATAGACCTGCTCAAACACCTTGGTTATAGAAAGCACAGTCTTTCTGCTCGAGCCCTATTTTAGGTTCAGTCAGTTTTATGAATGTGTTTAAAATGCTGAAAACTAACTTTTGAAGGACATGTGCAACACAAAAGCATACCTAACATCAACAAGAGACTGAAGCTTGGATAAGCTAGAGTATTCAAGTATATTCTTGACCTTGAATGTGCAGACTGGGTTTTTTTTAAACATCACATATCACGATTACCTCAATCATTGACCTTGCTGACATTTAAACCTTAACAAAAACAGAAACAGCAGAAAGAAGCAAAAATCAGCCAGAGAGAATGCTTGTAAGCACAGTGAATACTGTTTCATCACATAACTGTGTCCCTCCATGGTCCAAAAGCAGCATGGCGAGGTGCTGTACCTCAGAAAAATGATGATGGATCCAAACAGGCAGGCTTGATTTTACGAGTCAAAGAGACGGTCTTCGCAAATCTCCAGTGCTGCTTTTGTGGCTCCTCCGAACACCTCTACGTTGCCATCTATCCAGGGCACGACATTGCCAGGCATGTAGGCTGAGCAGTTGGCCATGCCTGAAATGTCTACCGGTCGCAAAACTCGATCCCACATGTTGAAATGGCTCATTTCTCCAACGAAAGCTTGAGTAGCATCAAATCTCCCTCCAACAATGTCCTGATAAGAAGGAAACAGGGAAAATGAGTCACTAAACCTATAATTATCATAAAGAACCTGGGGCTACTGAAAGTGCTCAGATTTGGTGTCCATCAGCTGGCATTGTACTATAAACACCACAAATTGTAATAACTTCTGTTTCTTTCAGTGTAAGTCAATGGAACCATAATTTTATGATATTTTGGAGCATTTCTATTGGTTTATTCATCATTGAAATTTTACACAATTTACACCACACCTACTGTGTTTAAATGATGTAGAAAAATAAAAAGCGACAAAAATAAAGATATGTTTCCCTTTGGACAGCAACAAAATACATGCTACCTTCTTTAGATGCAGAACACAAACGATATAACTGCAATCCACAGGACCCAGCATCATTCTAACTTTGAAATGAAAACTTTACCAGATCAAAACTGGAGTAAAATGATTTAAGAGATAATGTTTTTGTAGGCAACAATGAACTCCTATTAATCATTTTGCCAACTATATCCCAGTTACTACTACATCACTCCCATGGGTTCAATACATTATTTTGATTTTGGATATTAATTTAACAATTAAAAATTCAATGACTTTTAGCGAGCTACATCTAACATCCTTTAGCCTTTAGGGGTAGCAGATCACTCTCCACTCACTCCATGTGGTCTAACAGCGCAGTAGCTTTGTAAATAAAGATGACGTCTTCTGTTCTTTGCGTGTGAAGACTTGCTCTATTTTTGACCTGTCAATGCCTTAAGGGAGGTGTTATATCTCTCTCTCACTCTTACCTGTTCTTGACCTAGAATGATCACTCCTCCAGGTTTAATTGGGTGCCATGGGGCCAGGTTCTCCCCAGTGCCTAGCCTCTCTCCATCCTGATAGGCCTCCCAGAAGCCATCTCTGGTTGTCCAGGTGATGCAGATGTGATGCCACCGGCCATCGCTCACAGACAGAGGCAGCTGAGCTACCTGTAAAGGTACATTGTAAGTACCCACTGTATACAACATAACAGATGTAATGTAATTAATGTAATGTACACAATGTAATTCAGAATGTAATACTGCAGAATAAGGATTATGAATACAAAAATGACAAAGTAATGTAGCGTGATAAAAAATATGCACCAGAATCTACAGGATCAGTGGGCATGTAAAGAATAACAGCATACTGCTGTAGAGAATACAGAGAAATATAACATCACTTGAAAAAGATTGTTTACTTGCTGTCATTAGTTTATGCCAGGACATGTCAAGATCTAGGTGATGCTAAACTAAAGAAAGCCCTACCATCCCAGGTGTGATTTGCAGAAGAACAATGTTTTATTGTTGCTTCTTACATGTGTGTACACATTGTGATTTAAGAAATGACTGAAATGAACAAATTTATAAGGAGTCATTCTGCACAAAAGCTACTGCTGCATCTGTAACTCAATTGTGCAGTAGGGATGCATGATGATAGGAATGATGTATTCATTGTTGTCTGGAAGACCAAGATGTTTAGGCAACACTGAGCAAGTGTGCTTAAATGTCTGCATTTGTAACCCTAAAGAAATAAACATTGTATTTCCCCATGATGCTAATCCAGGCGGGTCTAGTGCCTAATTTATTTTTATGTAGACTGTTTATGTGTTGCCATCGGCATGAAAAATATCACATATCAGCATCGGCATCCCTAAAGAGCAGCCTTTTATCCTTTAGGTGTTCAAAAAACAATGTCAGCCATCATAAAAAAACACAATGTCAGTGTATGTCAGTATATGGAATCCAAAACTTTCTGCCTGATGTCCTTTAAGATCAGTTTGAAAGAAATGCCCAGAGAGGGATCAGAGCAGGTTCACAGCACACTAAGACATCAATATGAACCTAAATCCACAATCTACTACCAGCATATCCATTGTGGTGATGCAGACTATAAGATGAACTCATAGGCAGGAATGATTGAGGTCCTTCTTCAGTGACTGTCATTACTCTGTTGATTCTTTCCATTCTACTATATTTCGATATGGGAGATGTTTTGTACTCTGAAACACCACAAGGACACATTCTGAAAAGCGATTAAACCTCATATCAATGTATTCAGTGCAGTGAAATAAAAATAGTGAAGTGAGGCAGAATAGTGTGTTCAGAGGCAGTGCAGCACGCAATGGAAGAAGGAAAAGCACTAAAGATGCACTTGACAGGTAATCAGATTCAGCATGGCAGCATCTCTCTCCTTTTCTCTCTCATTTAACCCCCCAAAATACACACACACACACAGACGTAGAGGCACATGCAACCCCACACACACTCAGCCACACACTCTCACATGTATAATGCATACTGTAGCAGGGAGCTGTAGGGCAAGCTGCCTCTCTCAATAAGCCAGATGCCAAACTGACACAACTCAGGAGAGGTATCATGGGAATTAGCCAGGCAGCCAAACTCACTTTCTTAGTTCTCTCTCCCACTCTCACTACACCCTTAGGTTACATTCAACAGGAGCCAGAGAAACAGAAATCTAATGATTTCCACAATCAGTGGCAGAAGAACTTCAGAAATCTAACTGCATAATTGATTTTCCACAAAGCAACTTGAATTTTTTTATGTTTATAAATTATTAGCAGATCTTAATACATCAGCAAACAAAAAAGAAAGTTACTGACTGGCGTTAAGTCTTTTTATCTTTTTTTTACATCTAAAGCAGGTTTTTGTAATTCCTGTCCTTGTTTCTACAGCCAGAACAAACAGCCATGTCCATGCCTTATAAACCTATAACTGTATCAACAGATTGGCCTTTAAATTATAATAAATGAACAATGACGTCACTGCAGCAGCCAAATGACGGAAGTTATGACACATGCAAGTTTAAGGTTGTGGTGCAAACGGAAGCACTGCACAAAACCAAAGAAATTGCCTTAGCGGATAAGACACCTCAAAGCACAACTGAAGGATCCCAGTGGGAATACATGGCAGGAGACCTAATTAACATCCGGAAATACTACATCTTGCAATCACAATTTTGCAAAAAGAAATTTGCATTTGAAGCTGCAATGAATAGCTGAAAATTTTAACTAATATTAAAGAAAACTGATATTATGAATCATTATGCCAACACATTGTTTACATTAGGCACTATATAATAAAAAAATATGTCAATTCAAGTATGTGGCTTCGGTTATCGCACTGCAATAGGTAAACTCAAGAAAGCAAAATCTGTAAAAGTCAGTGCGCATTTCAATGCACAATATGTAAAAGCAAGAAGAATGCTTCAGTGATGTTAAGTAGTAAAATTGTCATATTAAGGTGAGGTAAGACTTTATTCTCTCCAGGTTGACTGGACAGCATTAGTTTAAGGTGTACAGAATAATGAACAATTTCTGTTTAAGTTTTTAATTAAAAGCTTTTGTTTTTAAGGTGGATCTATTGTGCTTTTCCAGATCCCTTTAATATGTTGTTGCTTTTTGTGCATGATTTGTGCAAAGTTATAAATCCCAAAGTACATGCCAGAGGAAAAAACTCCCATGGAAACCACTTTCCTCAGCTGCCACACTGGAATTCCAGCCCTTTCTCTCTTACAAGGTTATCTCTTAACACATTTCTTTATGTCCACCTACTGGTGAGCTTGGCACGCCCTCATGCAATGCACAGAGAGCTAAAAAAGTTAAAACTTATCACTCTGATACGTTTTGCTCCAGTCTAGCTTGCAAAGTTGTTCTACCTGACATTCAGTATCGGACTCAAACTGACACCATTGTAAGAATAGACACAGAACTGACAGTTGACCAGAACAGATTTAAACTGAGCAATAAAATATACTTTTAAAACTGGATAGGTAGAATTACCTACATGTATTTCTCACTGAAACAGAAACGTGACTGTTAGATTAGTCAACTATAAAAAAAAATAAGTGGGAGATAACCGAATACAGATATTACTGTTAGTTGCAGCACTACTTCCATTAGGCAGCTGCAAAAACAGTAATCCCTGCAGCAACTTGGGGTTCCAGCTCATCAAGCAGAGCTAACTGCAATACAGTGTGAATCAAATCTTCTGAGTCTCGAGAGGGACATCACACCAAATAAAAACCAACATGTGAAACAGCTCTGTATACAAGACTTAATGAATGACTCACCTTGTCATTGACAAGTAGCTCAATGGGGTTATTTCCCCATTCAATCAGTACAATCTCATTGGCCTGTCCGGGGACACCATAGGAGAATGGAGTTCCAATGCCAGGACTTGCACTAGATTTGAGCCACATGCACACAGTAAAGGCGTACATCTCTGGTAGACTCTTCTTGATGCGGCCATACAGGTAATTTGTGCGCAGAGGAAGAGATATCTTAAAGTCCTCTGGAGATTTGAATGCACTGTTACCTGTGAGAACAAAAGAGCAGGATGAGTAACAAATTCATTATCCGCTCATAACAACTGGACTCAGACATTTCCGAGGCCAAATGCACCTGGGCTAATATCTAGATGAAACAATAGGATTGGCTTTCCTGTAAACTGAGATGCAGATGTCACTGGGTCAAATTTGATCACTTGTCATTAGTAAATTGGTCCTGTTTGTGCTACGACCCTGTCCTCAATGCTGAAAATGGAAATGAGACTGGCTTGTGATGCCAGATGGGTCACGGATAAACTCTTCATTCAGCAAGGCCAGAGGCTACGTGTTCCCCAGCTGAAGCAGGAAGGAAAGATAAACAGCTGCCTGCAAATAAGTTATTTTATATGCATCTAGTACCTCCAAAAACAAAACAAAAATTGCTTACATCCACTATGAACCAAACTTTGGTTTGGGCCTGTTTTAAAACATGACTTTAAATTAACTTTGAGATAACCAAGACAGTGATAGTTGATATTTTTAAGAAATCCAAAAAGCTTGAGCACACCCACCCAATAGACAACATATTACCATTGCTAGAGGACTGATAAACCAAATTAACCAGTGTGATTGAAGCAGAACTTTTTGTGTTTTTTTTTCAATAATCACACACAGGTATGGCACATCAGTATTGCTGTTTGTTGGGTTGGTGTGCTCTGGCCATAACAGGCAGAACAAGCCCCACCCCTGCAATGCAACAATGCAACAGTCAGCGGAGAAACTCTCCAAATGCACTTCTGAATGTGAGCTAACAGCCCAGCATGGCATACTTCGCTCCAGCTCTGTGATCCTCTCCAGCAGCGAGTTGAGGGTGTTCTCAGTGCGCTGGCGGTGGGCCGCTGTCTCATTGTAAAGCTGGCTCTTCTCCTCCTCCAGCTCAGCCACTCTCCTCAGGAGCTGGCTCTCTAGGTCACCAAGACGCCGCTTCAGCAAGTCGCGCAACTCGTTGGGGAACGCAGCACCTGACACGTTGGCACGCAACTGCTGCTGCTGCAGGAGAGAAACTTGAATCAGCCTCTACAGCTCTGCTGACTGTAGCACATACATGTATAGATAAATACAGATTAAGCCACTGCATCAAAATGTGTCACAATATTTTCCCTCTCCTCTTGCCAGACGCAGAAGTGATGAGTCACATACTATGAAGGGTTAAACTCGTGTATGCTGGTGTGTATCTACGGTTTGTTTTATTGTCCTTCTGGGGACCATGTGTTCTGTTAACACAAAGCTAAAGTTATGGGTATTCAGAAGAATAAAATTTAGCTTCACCTTTGAAGGAAAAAGGACCAAAACATTTCTTTATAGATATTGAGATTGATGGTGTGACCTGGTTTCAGTGCAGACAAAGCAAAGCTCAGTAGGAAAATTAAATAGGACAATGGGAAACCCCTTTAAAGAAAGCTATGAAGTTGCAAGTGCCTGTGAAGTAGGGGGACCTACAAATTTCGTCATTTGCATTATAACGCATGTCCAAAGAACTGATTTTAAAAATAACCCTCAATCTTTGTGTATATGGGTTGCACTACATGCTGCACATCTGCAACATGAACTCATCAGAACGTTAAAAGCGAGTAAACTGTCTGCAGCAGCTCCCTTTGAGTGCAAACATGCTCACCTCCAAGTTCTCCAGCCGGTCCTTCAGACTTTGCATGGTCTTCCCCAGCTGCTCTATGGTCTCAGTGGGGTCGCGCGGCAGGTCCCCCATCGTATTTTTCCCGTACTCCTTCCTGCGCGCGCCTCCTCGCGCCTTGCTGTCGCGCGCGTCCTGCGCGGCGGCCTCGCAGCGGGAGAGTTTGGCGTTGAGCTCTTTGATGGTGCCCTGCTGGCTCACGATGGTCTCCTTCTGCTGCAGGACGGTCTCGCGCAGCTGGATGATCGTGCTCCTGAACTCGTCCTCCTGCGGGCTCGCGCTCTGCACGCGGTTCGTGGTCTCCACCGGGCAGCTGAGGTCCGCGCCCGCGGGCACCGGCGTGCACACGAAGCGGCTGCCCTTCGCCTGGCCGTTGGCGCGCACCACTCTGCCGCTGCCCAGCGCGTAAACGTAGAGCAGCCCAACAGCGAAAGTGAACATAGCGGCGACAACTCAGAAGGTCTTCAGCTCAAAAGCCGGCGCGTTTATCAGCGACGTGTCTGTCGGAGCCGCTCGCAAACAGCCCTCAAGAAAGTGAAGAAAATGAGGAAAACCGTGTCAATTTCCTGCTCCAGCGTTTTCGCTCGAAGTAAAAAGCCACCACATGTTCCCGTAAACTTCGAAAACGACGCGTGAATAAGTTATTTAAATAGGGGAAAAACAGCGTCGGTTGGAGAAGCTTCTTTCAGCAAAGAGCGCAGCAGCAAGTGCTAACCTTAGTGTTTGCAGCCGCTTTAACCGTCGGGTTTTTGTTAACGCCGTTCAAAATTAAAACTGACCAGATTTTAAAAAGACACTAAGTCGTCACGCTAAGATGGACAATCCCAAGTTCTGAGGTAATAAAGAAACGAAGATTGAAGTGAAGTCACCGCGTTGTAGTTCCTCTCAGAGCTTTTTCCCGCGCAGTGAAGGTGAAGCAGCAGCTCGCGACGTTTGAGCGGATTAATGGAGGCTGCGCGCGGATTGACTCAGGTTCGGCTACGTCATGTACTCCCAGCTGGAGCGAGTCATAAAGCAGGATTTTTAGTTTTTGGCCTCGGGCTGGACATACAGTCACTTCACCCTCTGCCAGATGTACACTTGCATGAGGTCATTATTCAAATACACTTTTTTGGGGGGCTAATTCTTTCATATCCTGAACGCCAAAACGAACAGACGGAAGAGACACAACTCACGCATGCGTAATAAGACTCCCAATAAAATAATCATCAAACTATTTTGTAACACGCTAATAAACTATTTATTGTTGTTTCAAAGCGCCACAGATCCAGGAGTCAGGAAGAATGTTAGATATAGTCTTAATATGCATAGGTTTTATTGTTCTTATTTTTAAATAAAACACATGCATTCCCATAAATAAAGTTAAAACTGTAGATGTTCTTAAAACTTTAGACTCTTTAGAATTTTCTTCTAAAAGGGGTCACAATGTCTACAACATGTCGTCGCTGTCCAAAGAAAAACGAGTATCTCCAAAATAGCAATTTACAAGAGAGGCAAATTTACTTGTCAATGGAACCAGAACTAAACCAAACTATTTTGGAGCATTTCTATTGAACCAATTAATCTTGAAATTTTTACACAATGTACAGGACAGCTGCCATGTTCAAATGATGTAGCATTAAAAAAAATGGTCAAAAATGGAGATACAGGGTTTTTTGGGACAGTGATGATATGAAGACATTTTACTAACTATACAAAATCACCAGGGAATCTACACGTGTCTTCTGAGATTTTTTAAATGCAATGTTGATGATGGTAAAATGGTCTGAAAGTCTGAAAACAAAAATGTTCCTATTTTTCCTTACAATTACCTGCATGGACACCTCTGCTAATGGATTAAAACAAATTAATTAACATACATTTTAAGCCATAAATGTATCACAAAATATACCATATACATGTGTTAGACACCAGGGAGCGTATATCTACCCATTTTATATAATAACTTTCTGTGAGGGAGCTTTTAGAGGAATGAACTTCCTCTGATGTCTGGTTACTGTCAACACCACTGAAAAATTCTGTCTTGGCAAGTTCTGTCTTTTTTTCACATTTATGATTATTTTACCATCAACATTATTACATATAACATTTAGAATACATGTGTAGGTTAATTGGTGTACTTATGGGTACTTATGTGTTGTAGACCTGGTTCCCATCAGCACCACTCTAGACCTGGTTCCCATCACCACCACTGTAAAGAAATTTAAGTTTGTAAGCTTCTCTACAATAAAACAATTACACATGCAACCATTTTGAATTCCCTTTTATGGCCTGTGTGTGTATAAATAACGTTCTTACTGTGGATCCCAGCCGTACAGTGAAAAGATATTGGTCTCTTGCTACTTGGCCTGGCACTAGGTACCTCAGGTCAACAGCTTGGTGACAGCTTCTCTGTTAAGCTGACACACACTGTAGGGCATAGGTGGCTCTGCCACTATACAACCCAAAGGTTTAAAGGTCAACAGAGGTAAAGGACAAGCCTCTCTCTGTCTCTCTCATGCTTTTTTTACTACAGAAGTTCACACAGTCAGTTTGGCACACCAGATATAATTTATTTTCCAAATAGATTCACAATGTATCCCTAAAGGTGTAATTAGTTATTTTTAAACCGTAAAAAATACAGATGTTAAGTGACGCATTGTTTAATATTTTTTTACATATTTGTTGTACACTCAAGAAACCACTAGAAAGTGTGTTGCTACACCCTCATACTCTTAAAAAATGTATGAATATGCAAATTAGAAATTCCCTTACATCCTCTAGCACCCCAACAGCACTCCTTTCCCAGCTTTCTTGGTAGCTGGATTGCAGTGACCTTTGGCCAGCGACGCAGCCAGAATTTCATTTTTAGGATACTTGTTTACAGTTTAAGGGGGCTGGCAAGGAAATTTTATGTTCCAAAAAAACATTGCTACAACCACCATCTTATCTTAACACCAGCCCACCACACAGCACTCAGTAACTGACCTTAAATTTAACAAGTAATTAACCAGAGGCCTACCTTTTACAGCACTAGGGTAGCTGTCTGGTGTGAATGGTTTCCTTTTTTTCCTTCTACTGCTTTGGTACAAAGTGCCAGAGGCAATATTGAAAAAATACAAGTGTGTTTTTATTCTTAGACTGAGTTGAAGTTCAAAACAGAGACAGCTAAAAAACTGAGTATTAACCACATGCTAGCAAGGTCAGCTATCTCCTTTGCACTAGCAAAAAGCTAGCAAGCAAGTTAACTGTTAGCGAACTAGCTTGCATTTGTCAGAGGTAAACACAAATGGGATTTCAGTGGCAAGGCTTGATTTGCATTGTCTAAGCACTTATATATGTCACTATATGTCACAATATGTCACCTAACTGATCCAAACACCATTAGGTTAGCACTAAAGATGGGGGCTCAAGTTACATGTTGACTTACTTGCAACTTGACTCAGACTCACCATTAAATGACTTGACTCAGATTTGAGACTTATGACTTGTAAATTTCTTCCCAAGAAAAAATGCTAACAGAACTTAGACCGGTACCAGACAAATGAATAAAACCCTACATAACCAACCTTACAGGTGTTGTCAGTTTTGGTAAAGTTTTGTAATCAGGGCTTTATGAGGAGTTTACATTGGTGCAATACAATGTCTGCAGCTAATAACAAGACTGACCTTAAATTGTCTATGAAGGACCCAGACCTAGACTCGAACTTATGACTTGGCATATAGTTAGACACTCATTAGCTTAAAGCTTTCTTTCTTACCACATCTTTGTCCTTTTATTAGCATATTTAGAATGATCTATCTATACTGAAACAGGAGCTGTTATATGGACATAAAGAAAAAAGCTATATATTAACTAATGTAACCTGAATAGCAGCCTTTTCAACCATTCAACAATTTTAAAATCAGACTTTTGAATGTGGATGGCCTTTATATTACATCAGCTGCAGTAATGTCAGTCGAGTTCGGTCACTGCGTTTCAAAAACGTGCTTATTGTCACATCCTGTGAGCATCATTCATGACTGACAGCAGTGCTCTGAGTCAGTGCTCTGACACACACGCCCACCCAACCACCCACCTCACACGAGTACACAAGCTTTTTAATTCAGAACACACGTACAAAGACCAGTGGTACACACTCCATATACCAGCACTTAAATTGGGTTAAATGGAGCTCTGCTTAAGCCAGGTAACAGTCCACAGCGTGTAGATATAGGATGGATATCCTCTCCTGGGAAATTTCTGCTGACATTTCCTGGCGAACAGCTGGTTAACCATGCAAATGCGTTAGCTAATCTTCAGTGACTTGAAACGTTTACAAATCAAGTTTAAACTCATTTGTATTCACGGACCCTCCATTCGAAGAGGCACATTTGGACTGAAAATCTGGACAGTTTGTGTTGTCTGTGCGCTGTATGTTTTTGCCCAGGGTTATACTCGTGCCTGCAGCTCCTCAGGGTGTCTGTGCTGCTATTATATGGGCGCCCTTCATTTCTGGGGAGATTTGAATTAAAGACCCATGGAGCTTAACAACGATATGATGCAATGCTTTTAGGCTTGGTGTGTAAGACTTGTGAAAGAACGGCAGGCTCTTTGTAAGGGTGGGTTCGCGTGAGCGGCTATGTGAATTATTACAGGGCGGCACAGATTTCAGATATATGGTAGCAGGTCAGTGAAAGCAGTTAAAACGTATGAGTTGAGCTCATAACGGCTCAGCTGTTGGTAGGTGTCCAAGGACGTTTTGGCCTGAGACCGTATCTGTGGCTCTCATCCTTCTGTGCCTTCTCCACACTAACTTTTATAGAGTGGCCTGGACACTTTAAGGCCAAATAAATCATTGCATGCTCTGGAAAAGTAAAAAAAAAAAAAAAAAACAAAAAAAAAAAAACAGAAGAAACCTGCAATGTACTAAATCACAGGGAGCTATATCATCACACAGCTCCCCTCGTACTCCTAATTATTTGGACGTATTTCATGTCACCCTGGCATATTATGCAAAATGAAACGTCCGACCATCAATTTCCTGCACTCAGCACAGATGAAAAACATTTTCAGAATGCATCACCTGCTTACTGTGTTTCATCATTTTCCACATGTGGAGCCATCACATTTCCACTGCACCACTTGTAAAAAAAAAAAAAGAGAGAGATTTGAGAAGGGAGGGGCTGTGTACTTGTGTGAAATCAAACTGATGTTTCAAAAGCATGCAGAGGGCTTTGATGTGGAGGCTCCCATCGAAAAAAAGAAAAAGAAGCATCAATATCTCTATGTCTCGGGATCGAATGCATAAAAAACACACTCACAATCTTTCATGCTACTGTAACGGAAGTCGACTGAAACTCTGCATATTGCATATTGCTTTCAAGCCTGAGGGTAAAGTTGAACAACATAGGTTCTTCACCTGGAGCGAAGGAAAGGAAGAGCATGCTCTGATATCATTTTGATGCAACTTAGAAAACAAGGCAAAATGCTCCTTACATTATCTTAATGAAGGCCTTTGAGTCGACATTTACGGTAAGTGTGAGGTTCTTTAGCCCTCTCAGGTTGACGTGACAGTGTTGTTTGTGACATCAAAAGATGTCGTACATAGAATAATGAACAGCTCAGGAATGTTGCATGCTAATTTCGCCCAAAAAGACAGTGCAGCTCAAGGCTGGATTATGAAGCTTCTGTAGGGGATATGATTTCACAAGATCACTGGAACGATTCAACACCTCTAGTATTCAGTGTTTCTGAGATTGATTCCTTTATGTACAACATTCTTTGATGTCGTATACAACACCATCAGCCTGAGAGGGTTGAACTGTTCTTAAAAGGTTTCTCACCAAAAACAATTTATATTAAAACAATGGACATATATTACTAATAAATTAAGAAAGTGAAGGAATGCAGCAAAATGTGTCTTGCATTATCTTGATAAAGGCCTTTGGGTCACACTCTAGGAGTAAACATAGAGTGCAACCCACTATTCTGTAAAATGTAGTACCTTGTTTTGAGATTTACCTGAGATGAAATGAGGAATATATATGGTACTGCTCAATATCAATAACATCTCAGCTGCTGACATCAGATCACCTCAAATGGGTGATGTGGGAGGTGTAATGATTCTCAAAATTCATAGTTAAGTACACCATTTTAGAATAATGCACAAGCCACAAGCAAATATGCTCGTATGAGAAAATTGCCTTTATACTTGCAGTACAAACAGTTTTTTAGTACTTTTGATACTTTATTTGCTCTAGTCATACATGTATGTATTGAAATAAGAAGCTTGTACTGAACAATATGATATGGCTATATGATGTATTGCTATACATCCTTTGGGTATGAATGGCTGCCACTGGAACTAGTTCATTTGTCTTTATTGATAATGTGACTCTTAGTAGCAACAGCAGGATGAATAGTGAAGTGTACAGAACCAAATGACTCAAAACTCAGCGGTGCAGCAGGACAACAAACTAGAAAATACTACTACGGTCTTGTGGAGTTGTTGTGGGACAAAGGTTGAATGTTTTTCTTATGGAAACATTAGGGTTAGGGTAAATACAAGGGGGGGGGAAGTCATTTTCTATGAATAACTGTTGTGGGGTAGCAGCATGGTTATCTCATAGTTTCTACATAAATAATTACTTTTACAAATTCTGCCTTCACACCACTGAGACTTACAGTGACATCAGACCCTCCGTGTCAGTTTGAGTCAGAGCCTGATTCTGAAAGTGAGGTAGAAAAAGTTGGTTGATAGATAGATAGTTGATAGATAGTGGTATGCTTTCCCTTTTTAGCTGGTCTGTACATTAAGTGCATTTGAATTTTGCCAGTTTGTGGGCAAGGAATTAGAAACTAGCCACTAGTGTTTGCACTCATCCATGCAGTACACCCACATTTACACACACTAGTGAACATACACACTAGGGGGCAGCGAGCACACATGCCCAGAGCAGTGGGCAGTCCTATCCACGGCACCTGAGGAGCAGCTGGGGGTTAGGTGCCTTGCTCAAGGGCACTTCAGTTGTGGCCTGTTGGTCCAGGGGATCAAACCATCCACCTTCTGGTCACAAGACTGGATTCCTAACCTTCAGTTACGAGATGATGTCACCTTGTATCAGAGACTGAATGCAAAAACCCAGCACAAGCTTGCGCTGCTTCCACAAATGGCTTTAAAACAGATTCAGCATCAGGTGTTAATGTCTATAGGTCAGAAACATCAGGTAGTCACTGAAAGGTAGAACGGAAAGGATTTAAAGTCAATATGACATCAGAATAGACATTTTTTTAGAATTGGTTAGTTCATGTTCATATAAAGCATGATTAATCATATAATATCAATGAATACCTCTTAATTCCTGCCCACCTCTAAAAAGTTTTTAAGTTGTGGTTATGTCGCTGTGAACCTGTGGGTGGGGGAAAAATAATATAAACCAACAATACCATGTTTCTCCTCCCCCCTCCCAAAAGCCCCGCCTATCACAGAGACAAAACACTAGGCACTCTCTAATTGTCTAGTTACTTATAAGCAGCAGTGCAAGTGGTATTATATTATTGCTTTCATAACATATTCATGATTCAATTCCACTTGAGTCTATATTTTGAAGATCTGCTCATATTGCTTTTCTCCGGTGACATATTCATACATATTTTATTGTTTTGACAAAGTAATCAGCACCAGGGAAGATTCACAATCTGCCTCCATTTGGGCATGGACTTATTGTGCGTTGTTTACCAACACCCTCATAGCCAGCATTTGGAACTACAGGCAGTTTATGGTTATGTAAACTTTTGTGAAATTGTGAGCAGTATTTAGACTGGCTTGTCATACGCCTTGCTTCTGGTTTGAGAAACAGGGCGTCTGGCTAGCACTTGCTATAATGGCACAGCATTACAATGTTAGTGCTGGTATTCAGTAACATGAGTACTAGCTTCCCACACAACACACGGCTTACCATCAGGTGCTGGCTGCAGTGCGGTCAGGAGCGGTGGAGGCGGTAGAAAGTCATCAGAATTGTGCAGTCAAATTGTGTGCAGTGATATCATTATTCAGTGGCTCATACTGTGTCTCAGTTGGATGCTAAACACGAATACTGTAAGGTGTTCTTAATGGTGCACAAGTTTGGCAGATGAATATGTGTCATGTTAAAACACTGCAACGTTTAGCACAAATAGGAAGTGATAATGTGGCTATGCCGAGCTGTGACCTTGAACCAAAAAAAGATTTCTAGCTGTGTTGTAGAGTAAAGTTTATTTAGACCTGCAGTTGTATGTTAAATTTAGTTCACACTGGGTCAAATTGAAACCTACACAATACTGCCAAAAGTATTCATTCACCCATGCAAGTCATTAAATTCAGGCATTCCAATCACTTCTATTTCCACAGGTGTATAAAACCAAGCACCTAGGTATGCAGACTGCTACTACAAACATTTGTGAAAGAATAGGTCTCTCTCAGGAGCTCAGTGAATTCCAGCGTGGTACCGTGAAAGGATGCCACCTGTGAAGTCGTGAAATTTCCTTGCTACTAAGTATTCCACAGTTGACTGTCAGTGGTATTATAACAAAGTGCAAGCGATTGGGAATGACAGCAACTCCACCTACATCAGTGTCTCACAAATGTGCTTCTGGAAGAATCAAGAATTCCCATAAACACACTCCTAAACCTTGTGGAAAGCTTTCCCAGAAGAGCTGAAGCTGTTATAGCATGCCAAAGGCAGCCCATATTTTTTTAAACCTTATGGATTAAGTTCATATGCATGTGAAGGAAGACAAGTGAACACATTTGGAAATATAATGTACTTTTTAGCATCTGTATGTTTGGACAACATTTCAATCAGTACTAAAATCACAACCTCCAAACATTATTTCTAGCCACCTCACAGTCGTTCTATTCTTGATTTTCTTGCATGCGCTACATGCCTGAGATCCAACAACTGAGTTCCAGTAATACTCAAAGACTGGGAATGACAGTGAAGGCCATTCCTAACCCTCAATCTTGAAATAGATCACGGTTGCCTTGGATCATGGTCTCACGTTAATACCCAGCCTCCTTTCTTCTTCAATTTCTTCAATGACTGCAGGACATTCGCTTCCAGGGTTTATTGACATTTAGTAGAATCCTTTATTCCTTTTATCTCCATAACATTTCCTGTGCCACTGGCTGCAACACAACCCTAAAGCATAAAGCGTAGATCCACTACAATGCTTAACAGCTGGCTAGATTTATTTTTTCATCAAATGCTGATACTTTTACTACCTTTGGTAGTTGTAGCCAATGAGTTTTTTTGTTGTTTGAAAGTGCCTCTGGCTTACAGGATCATTGCTCGGTCAGTTTTATAGCTCAGTGTTTTAGCTCACTAAAATACATATACATCATTAGTTCAAATCATGAATATATTTTTTTCTTATTCATTCTTTATTACTGTGCCATTGTGTGTCCAAATGTAAAATATAACATATAACAAAGTAAGAATTTCATTGTACAGTGTAACTGTCTGTTCTGCTGTGCATATGACAATAAAACTCTTGAATCTTGAATCTAGGTAGATGTGAACTAGAGTTACTAGAGATTGTCTAATGATAAATACTAGTAAATGGCAACCCTCCACTATTTAGTGCTGGGAGAAAATGTAAGCTTATGCTCGGCCTATTATATCAGACCTTGTAAGCTGATCAAGTCAAGCTTTGGTGGTTATTTGTCTAAAAAACTAACATTGGTTGGCAACCGCTGAAGATGAGAGGATTTTGGTGAAAAGCTTACTGAAGTAAACATTCAGCTTCATTCAAAATACATAATGTTGAGTGAAACAGTAAATGCAAGTACACACAGTTCAGATCTGTGATAAAATATGGTTAATACAGCTGGCTATTGAGTTTTTACTGGTAAGCTAAATTCAGGTATAAGTTACAAGAGGTAAAGATAAGGGATAGGCTATAAGTCAACGTGAATTAGAGCACATTGTGATGTATTTCCAAATGTAAATGTGACTACTTGGGCTGGAAATAATTGCAAGTGGGACATGATTTTAGTCAGATGGTCGGCAGATTCCATCTGTTTTGCAAAAAAGCCAAAGCAATAAAAACAGATTTAAAAATATATATTTTGATGTGTATTTTTTTAACCAGATTCATTCATTGTTAAAAATGTCATTCAAATCTGTATTTGTTTGTTTTTTTTCTTTTTAGGATGGCCTTAGGGGCAAAATGCCAGGTAGCAGCCTGAACAGCTTTTGCTTTTCTTACACATTCACAGCAAAAGCAAGAAAAAAAAGACTTCAGGATTAAAGATGTCAGGTCAAAAAAATCAATATAAGGTGGTAATTACCTAACCTTCAAACAAGAGATGGACTGTATGTGTTTGTGCATGTCATATCATCAGCAGACCCGCCTGTCAGTCTTGAGAAAATCTTGAGTACAGCGCCAGTACTGCCAGTTACCTGAACTACTTCATAGGTTTCAGCATAAATAAGCTAAAATAACTGATAAGTGATTATTTTACGGGCAGCATTGTGTAGTGGTTAGCACTGCCTTACAGCAAGACGATCCGGGTTCGATCCCCTGCCCGGGAAGTTCTGTGTGGAGTGTGTATGTTCTCCCCACTTGAGTGGGTTTCCCACAGTCCAGACACATGCATGTTAGGTTGATTGGTAACTCTAAATTGCCCATAGGTATGAGTAAGTGTTGGCCAAGCGATGGACTGGCGACCTGTCCATGGTGTACCCCACCTTCGCCCAATGACGCTGGGATTGCCCCCCCCCCTGTGTTTATTGAGTGATGATCCAGTGAACTGTGCTTAATAATAGTCCATTTGGATTTCAGGTTGACTAACATTTGCTAGCTCTTTTAGTGTAAGCATAAATTTTGAGATTCTTCACAGATCGTGTGAGTGTGAATGAGTAAAATAGATTTTTGACCGCTCTTTATATTCTTTGTTTTCATATTTAGCTTTCCCATACAGTATCTGAAGCAATCATCAGTAGTAGCCACAGAATATATACACACAAGTGTTTAGAGTAATATAACGTCAGTAAAAAGGTCAGACCGTTACACAACTTCATATTTCTCAAATCCTCAACTTGCAGATAGACATGCAGAGTTTCTGAGAGAGGCGACGGCTCAGATGAAGGCAAGTCAAGTGAAAATTCTTCAGTTAGAAAATGTAATGGACTGATGTTTCTTTAAGATTCGAGTTCTTGTAGGGGAAGAAGATAAAGAAGCTGAGGGACTGCTTGACTTCAGTGCTGTTGCTTGATCTGTGTCTGTGGAAGGATATTGCTGAAGTTATATTAGATCTTCTCAATGTGACCAAATCAACTCATGTATATTGTTCAGTAAGTTTTTGCCTTTGGCTGAACTAAAAGTTCATGATGAACATGCGCTTTGGGCCCATTAATCACTAATGATGCTCCTCTTGTCAAGACGTCTAGACCTTCACTATTTATGTGTCAGCCATATCTCCCTGTAGATCCTTTCTCAGTGATGTGGGCTTTTTCTTTGTATACCTGATCAATGTATGTAGTTCTTTTTAGATATTCTTCATGACTGTTTATCTTATAGTTTATCCTTCATGCTGCATCATACAAGGCTGTACAGAAAGTGTTTATAGTGTAGTGGATAGCACCTCTGCCCTCCAAGCAGACAGTGGCTTGTTCCTCAGCGTGGTCATAAACATGATGCTATACTAATAAAGAGTATTCGGACATGATTCCTACTACTACATTTGTAGTGTCTGCAAACGGTTGTAAACGTTGATAACTGAGTCTTGTCCTGCTTTGTAAGTGTCAATTACCTCAGTGAACTGCTTGATGAGCCTATAGCTTCTGAGCGTATGTACAACACCTTCACAGGTTTTAAAGGGTCACACTATTGATTGCACACTGGAATTGACTACACCTGACTTGGATTAAAGCCTAATGAGTCAAATAAGCTCTGAGACCTCATGAAAATAACTTTAATGGAGGGGTAATATGCTCGTGCTGCGTTTGATATTTCCCACCAATATGTTCAATTCAGCAAATAAATAATAATTGTGCATTACAGTTTATAAAAATGTCTTATTTGTACACGCACTGAGCACCTCTTAGGTTCCTACCTTGTATATAGAGCTATTGCCCATTCTGTCATCTCCACGTACCATATAGGTGCAGTTTGTAGTTTAATTGCAGACTGCAGTCCATCTGTTTGTCTGTATAGTATGTTATACCGTCTTCATTCGATTCTTTAATGGTCAGGACACCCAATAGAGCAGGTATTATTTGAGTGGAGGATCATTTGGATTCAGACTTTAGTCTTTGTAGACCTACAAAATGCATCTCTATGGTGAGGTAAGTGAAGCTGATAGAATGGACAATGGGTGTAGATAGACAGAGGCATAGTGTTAACTGCATACTAAGCTTGTTTTTTTGTTCTCTCACTTGATCTTTTGCCCATATAAGTTTGCTTAACTTAGTTCAGCACATTTAGCGCCCACCATGTTTTCAACATTTCCCTGCTGTGAGAAGCTCCTCCTTTTTTGCTTCACATTGCATACTGGGACAACAATGTCCGTAAACACATACTTAAAAATTGATACAAATTGATTGAGTACAACTGTAATAGTTTTTGTTTCTTGCACTATCACTGCCAACAAGGTTCACGATCCCATAGACATATTTTCAGTTCATATTTTTTCACAATACTATAGTGTTTACTGCAACTATGTACAAGTTGAGTACTTCATTCAGGGCTGTATTTACTATGTTTTTTTCTATGATTTCTATGATTCCCTTCTGTGTTGTTACTTTCATCTTAGGCTTATTTATGCTCTATTGATTTTTTTTATCACTAAATTAAAACTGTAAAGCTGCTTTGTGACAATACAAATAAATTTGATTTGATATTCAGCCACAGCTTGTCTTACACATGGTGGGAACGCTAAGGGTCAGCTCTATGTTGAGCCTGGCGCCTCCCAAAAACGAGGGAGGACCAGAGGCAGGTCTGTACCAATTCAGCGAGCGCAGTTCTTCCTGTGTTAAAGAACTGAAAAAACAAAAACAGTTCCAAACTTGACGGCTCCCAATGCCCCCATTAGAGCAAAGCCCCAGCAAAACATGGAAGTCATTCACTAAACATGCTACACTACCTGCTGCCAACAACAGTCCTTGCCTCGAGAACTACAAAGTCTGTAAAACTGACTGGAACTGCCCTCTTTCCCTGGAATGCTGGTGAGATAACGGATGTGGAGCATGTGACTGTTGTGCCGGACCTTTCTTACCTGCTCACTAGTCCTCTTATCAACTTCTCAGAGTGTCAAGTCCTGGGCCACTCCAGCCTCGGCGGTGGCAGCAGCAGCAGCAGCAGCAGAGCTGCCCTACTCTATTGTGTTCTGTGTCATACCTGCTGGCGGTGTTGTTGTTTGAGCGTGCTGTCATCTTAATGGCATACCCCACACAACCAGGGTTCACGCTGGCTGGGGCCCTGTTTACCACACTGCTCTCTCATGGCTCTTCTGGGCGACATGACTCACACTTGTAAATATGTAGCATAGCTTATTCACTAACTCGAGCAGTCAAAAACTCTCCTGTTATGGAGGAACTGTTTTTATCTGATGCCTGACATGCAATACATATGCAAATGTAAGGTGCTCATTTGTTACAATTGTCCTCATACTTGACACATACTGACACTAGAGTCTTAATCTGTTAACTGGCCTATAGAATACCAGCAAAAGTGAAATCTTATTTCTACAATTGTTATTATCTTCTAATCTGTTACTGACAAATACTGGAAAAAAATATTAGTGGAGAAAATCTCATCTGATATCATTAAAAATCTGAAAGTGAGTCTCCAAATAGAATGGAAGATGCAATAAAGGCAAAGAGTGAACACAACAAATGCTGAAATACTGAATACTTTTTTGCTTTTTCCTGAAACTAAACAAAAATAATTTGTCCTTGATGGATACTTTCTTTTGTTCAGTACTGTATAGAGTGTTCTATGTATTACAGAACAGTTAGCAGTTTGTATACAGTATAGATAGATAGATAGATAGATAGATAGATAGATAGATAGATAGATAGATAGATAGATGTCACTATGTAGGTTTACAGCAATGCATCCATATCAGCACATCTTTCCTAGCACACACTAGTCTAGGCAACATGAGTGGCCAATGTGGTGGTCCTATCTGAGTCTCTTAATAAAATCCCAATTCAACTCCCAGCTGTGCCATGTGATGTTCACGTCTGGTTGGACAATCTGTCAGGCTCTCACTGTGACGTGCTAAAATACCAGCCAAAGGTGCTTTGTAACGATCGCTTCTAATCTAGATTATGGAGGTAGTATTACACTCACCTGCCCCCTTTTAAAGGGATATTTTGGTGTGCTGCGTTCCTGTTGACCCACTTACTTGGATATTTGTCGAGCTTGTGTGCTGGTTTCTGTGCTCTCCTGTGAGCGCCTCATGTAGACCTCAGCACGTGCAGCTTTGTCATTCATGGAAAAAAAAACGTTGCTGAAAAATATAAAAAACTAAAGACAGTCAAAGAGACGGGAATGAAATGTGAATAAAAAGTACTGTTGAGGATTGAATATTTCATGTAGGGCTTCTAATGGGCAAATACAAAGATTCCATTAGCATTCTGTGATACAAATGGGCAGCAAAGGCATGCAAATGCTATTGGTAGCCAGCGCTAGTGAGACTGCACAACAACCAGAATCACAGGATGAAATGTAAGTAAGGGAAACACATGTGCGCCTGTCAAAAACACAGTTCAACCCTCTCTTTAGAGTAATGAGTCTGTTTGTTTTTACATCCTGTGGTACCTTATTCAAGGTTGTGTTTTGTTAGCACATTGCCTGAAGTTGTTTGTTGGTCAGCAATAGACCATTGTGCGTTTGGTTTAATGAGGTAACTCCAAGAGGAAGCTTAGGGCTTCATGCTGTTTTGATGAGTCATTATTAAGCTCAGCTCTCTCTCTCTTAGGGATCAGGCATAGCTTTTGGTTTGCCTGAGCTGGTGTTTTACCGTATCGGGCAGTTTGGATTTCTGGCCATAATGAGAAAATAACAAGCAACATGTTCTACACTGACTGCCTTGATTCCCCCCACCAGTATGTCACATATCTTTCATATATGAGTATCAACATTCTATAAAGTCAGAAAGCAAGGCAACAGACCCTCTGATGAAGTATATTTTTCTGGTCATGCCAGACTTTCACATTGCTCAGTGAAGATCACTAAGAGATTCAGACAACATGACAGGAACCAAGGGTCTCCTAAAGCTTCTCTCCAAAATGCAATGCTGTAAATGGAATTGGAGCCTGAATGTCAGCAAAGAGACTCACCTACATTCTGCTTTTACTATAGTGTTTCTGAGCATCTGCCCACACCTTTTCAGTGTACTCTCAATAAAAACGCATGCCCACACAATGCAGAATTATGTTTTATTAAAAAGCAGCATGTGAGAAATGTATAAAGAAATGCTTTCAAAGTACATGGAAGATTTTGACAGTAGAGGTCTATATGCCTTAGATAATTAGATAATAACACCAAATTGACCCCCTTCCCTCTTTCAAGAAAATAAATGAAAGGTAAAACAATGTAATGTATTTATTATGCTGTATGTCTTTCTGACATTATTTGGTATGCTTCTACGGGTTAACCAACTGACCATCAACAAGGTAGGTGTGCTTTGAATCGTTACTATTTTAAGAGTCTAGGATGAATTAGACTCTCTGTTTAAAGGTCTCCATTCAAAACCAACAGTGTAATTAAAGGGGATTCAAAAGAGAAATGCTAATCTAAATATATCTACTGTCTCAAACTGCTGGACAAATAGCTGCTTGGACATTGGAACATCTATTAACTAACATTTATCAACCTTGGTGAATCTCAAGCTTTCAGTTTCATCAGAAAAGGAAGAGGTGCTGCTCTGTCTCCCTCAGTGAATGTGGCTGCTGCTGGAACTTAGTGTGAGTTTTATGAATCACCTGCAGGACTAAGGATAACGCTGTTGGGTTATGATCATAGAAACATTCTACCTGTTTTTTTAAAAGCTTACTTGCTGCATTGAATCAAATCCTGTGCTTGTTTATCAGCTTGCACTTCTTACAGACAACTTCAAATGCAGCTAATCACTAGTTTGCTTCAGCTTACATAACTGCAATACATTTACTGTTTGGCCTTTGAGGCTCACCGGTTTTCTGAAAGAAGCCAGTTGGAATTTACCTGCCTCCTTTTTGCCTTCCCTCTGTCTCTCTTTGTGAAATCTTGATTTGGATATTATTGTAAGCAGGCCAGAACTGGTAAACAGACATCAACCGCAGTCTTTAGCCAACAATGTAGAAGTTACATAATGATGGATGTGAATGCAGGGAGATTAAACCTTATTTACATTTCAGGTTAACATAATGGAAACAAAACACAAGCAGAACTTAATAACAGATGATCATAGTTCATGTTGCTCATTATGTAAAAGTATAAGTATACACCTTCAATCAAATGTTTTAGAAAACTACCTGTCAACCATTTTAAAACATTTGACTGGTAGTGTACTACAACTTTTGACTGGTAGTGTTTTAAGACGTTTGACTGGTAGTATTTTACAACGTTTGACTGGTAGTATTTTAAAACGTTTGACTAGTAGTATTTTAAAATGTTTGACTAGTAGTATTTTAAAATGTTTGACTAGTAGTATTTTAAAACGTTTGACTAGTAGTATTTTAAAACGTTTGACTGGTAGTATTTTACAGCGTTTGGCTGGTAGTATTTTACAACAATTGGCTGGTAGTATTTTACAACGTTTGGCTTGTGGTATTTTACAACGTTTGGCTGGTAGTATTTTACAACGTTTGGCTGGTAGTGTACTACAACTATTGACTATTGGCATTTTAAAACGTTGGACTAGTAGTATTTTAAAAGGTTTGACTAGTAGTATTTTAAAACGTTTGACTGGTAGTATTTTAAAACGTTTGACTGGTAGTATTTTAAAATGTTTGGCTGGTAGTATTTAAAACGTTTGGCTGGTAGTATTTTAAAACGTTTGGCTGGTAGTATTTAAAACGTTTGGCTGGTAGTATTTTAAAACGTTTGGCTTGTAGTATTTTACAACGTTTGGCTTGTAGTATTTTACAACGTTTGGCTGGTAGTATTTTAAAACGTTTGACTGGTAGTATTTTACAACGTTTGGCTGATAGTATTTTAAAACGTTTGACTGGAAGTATTTTAAAACGTTTGACTGGTAGTATTTTACAGCGTTTGGCTGGTAGTATTTTACAACGTTTGGCTTGTGGTATTTTAAAACGTTTGGCTGGTAGTATTTTACAACGTTTGACTGGTAGTATTTTACAACGTTTGGCTGGTAGTATTTTACAACATTTGACTGGTAGTATTTTACAACGTTTGGCTGGTAGTATTTTACAACGTTTGACTGGTAGTATTTTACAACCTTTGGCTGGTAGTGTACTACAACTTTTGACTAGTGGCATTTTAAAACGTTGGACTAGTAGTATTTTAAAACGTTTGACTAGTAGTATTTTAAAATGTTTGGCTGGTAGTATTTTAAAACGTTTGGCTGGTAGTATTTTAAAACGTTTGACTGGTAGTATTTTAAAACGTTTGACTGGTAGTATTTTAAAACGTTTGGCTGGTAGTATTTTACAACGTTTGGCTTGTAGTATTTTACAATGTTTGACTGGTAGTATTTTAAAACGTTTGACTGGTAGTATTTTAAAACGTTTGGCTTGTAGTATTTTACAACGTTTGGCTTTTAGTATTTTACAACGTTTGGCTGGTAGTATTTTACAACATTTGGCTTGTGGTATTTTACAACGTTTGGCTGGTAGTATTTTACAACATTTGGCTGGTAGTATTTTAAAACGTTTGACTGGTAGTATTTTACAACGTTTGGCTGATAGTATTTTAAAACGTTTGACTGGTAGTATTTTAAAACGTTTGACTGGTAGTATTTTACAACGTTTGGCTTGTAGTATTTTACAACGTTTGACTGGTAGTATTTTACAACATTTGGCTAGTGGTATTTTACAACGTTTGGCTGGTAGTATTTTACAACGTTTGGCTGGTAGTATTTTAAAACGTTTGACTGGTAGTATTTTACAACGTTTGGCTGATAGTATTTTAAAACGTTTGACTGGTAGTATTTTAAAACGTTTGACTGGTAGTATTTTACAGCGTTTGGCTGGTAGTATTTTACAACGTTTGGCTTGTGGTATTTTAAAACGTTTGGCTGGTAGTATTTTACAACATTTGGCTGGTAGTATTTTACCACATTTGACTGGTAGTATTTTACAACGTTTGGCTGGTAGTATTTTACAACGTTTGACTGGTAGTATTTTACAACCTTTGGCTGGTAGTATTTTACAACGTTTGACTGGTAGTATTTTACAACGTTTGGCTGGTAGTGTACTACAACTTTTGACTAGTGGCATTTTAAAACGTTGGACTAGTAGTATTTTAAAACGTTTGACTAGTAGTATTTTAAAATGTTTGACTGGTAGTATTTAAAACGTTTGGCTGGTAGTATTTTAAAACGTTTTAAAATACTACCAACGTTTGGCTGGTAGTGTTCTTAAACCTTTGACCAGCCGTGATATGTGTGATATATATATATATATATATATCTTTTTTATATCTATCTTTTTATATATATCTCTTATTTGCTCACTAGCAGCTCAACGGAATCACAACACACAGGCTACACAGAGCCAACAGTGCCAAAGTAAACCCAATAACAGAGTTACAGACAAAAGTATTGTGGCATCCTGCACGAGTTATATTAGTCTCATGGGAGGCATGTAGTCGTGTATAAAGGAATATTTATATTAATGTTGTTGTTTGTTAGTTTCAAGGTTTATGTGTTCTTTGTGTTATGTTGGGTCAGTCTGTTTTCGGGGTGAGACACTGTGGCTGGTGGTGACCTCCCCCCCAGTAATTTAGTGTTATGTACATACCTTTTCTGCTGGTGTTAATAAAGAGCACTACCTGTGGTAGAATTCACCCAGTAATTCGCCATTTTATTTATGTTAATTAAAAATATCTGGCAGAATGGCCACTAGGGGTCTGCAGAAAGAGGCTACAGTTTGAAGACGTCCATCTAGGCTTCCATACTAATTAACAGTCTCTCCTGACATTAGGATGTCCAACCCAATCATTTAGAAGCCTTTTACCTGGAGTCTAGAAAAAAAGCTTTCTTTGATAAAAAGGAAAGAAAAACGAGTAGGTGTAAAGGAGCACGCTGCACTATTGAGGTCTAAGAAGGGAGAATAGCAAACAGGCTTTGTGATGATGAAAATCACCTCTGTGTCTCCTCCACGCAATTGATCAGTACTCCTCATCTTTCGAGCAGTGGGGGAACCCGATTCATTAGTGGCACTGATGCAGAAAGAATGAGATTATTTCCCGTGGACGATCCGGACTGACCCTCTGGTGTACGCGCACGTGCTTCTGAAACTTGCCCATGCACCTCGAAGCCCATCACGTCACCAGAAGGAGCAGACTTGCTCTAAAATCCCGTCAGCTCGGAATAGTTCAAAGGAATTTCAAAACGCGGTGCGGCTCTCTGCTCTTGTTTCTCAAAGAGCCAACTCGGGGACTTTTGACAAAGCCAAGCCAAAAGAAACAGCTGTCACTGGGCCCGGGTGCTGCTGGGTAGCGTAGCGGAAGATCTGGGACAAACACCAAAAGGAGGCGGGGCTGTGGACAGGAGAGGGTCCTCCTTAGTCAGTCAGACAGTTCTAAAGGCTAGTGCGAAACAAATAGTATTCTGAAAGCAGGGTTGCTGATGAGAGAACGAGAAGTGCTAATGTTCATGATGAAAGCTAACGTCGTAGCCTTCTTGTCTGCTTCCCTTTAGGCCTTTTGGAGGGAAAATTCTAGAAGACCAACTTCAATGCACTGAAACAGAGAACAAGGATAATGACTAGTGAATGGAAGTGCTAATGGTGTTGGCGATAGTGCTGATGTGGTAGCGTCTTAGCTGTAGGCCAACTTATCAACAATATTACTGCTTCTGTAGCTTCTTAGCTTTGAGTCATATCCCAAAGAACATTCTAGAAGAAATGCAGATCCATGTACTGCATGGAAGGAGGAGCTTTCTGAGTTGGTGATACGTGATTGGAAGTAGTTATGTTGATGAAAAGCTGGGTTAGCTATGTAGTCCATTTCCCTTTAGCTTTGTGTCAAACCTCCTTAGCTTCAGAAAGAAAATTCTGGAAGATGCATCCTTCCTTGCACTAAAATAGTACTAAAAAGCCTGTGCACGGCAAGAAATGGTACCTACCCGGCATTCAAACCCTCACATAAGGAGCACAATGGATTAACAGCCCGTTACCTTAACCTCACGGCCAACTTTTCTGTTGTTGAGTACGGCTTAAAGTGCAAGAATGTTGTTGGGTTGTTCAGCTTCACTTGCTTTTCTGTATTGCTTGCTTCTTTATGCTTCTGTTTTGCCCTCAGGGGGCCTTTAAATGATCCTCTCGATTAACATTAGGCTCACATATTCACATATGCACAGCCCAAGAGATTCGCATACCATTGCTTTAATAGGACCGTGTTTTCTCGCTGCACAGCCCAGTCTTTTTTTATTGAAGTTCTCAAAAAAATGAATTTTATTAGACATCGCAAGACTAATTGTCTCTAAAAGAGACAATTAATTATTAAGCACAAGTCGTTCGTCTAATACTCGCTTTGTAAACACAGCGGCTCTTGTTAGGGCATCGAAAAAGCACAGCAGGTGATGTAATTGTATGTTGGTTCTGTTGACAGATGATGCAAGATCAAGAGAGACAGGAGGCGCTCAATTATTAATAGGTTTTCTGGTCCCCGGTCTTACCACAGGTAAAACAGAGCAATGTCAAAGATACTGCCGAACCTGGTGAAAAGCACTGAATGTTCTTGAAAATGATCAACTTGGAAAAAAATCACTGTGAAATTATTTTGGACTCTCTTAGAAAACACAGGAATGGAGAAGTAAGGTAAATAAAGCCAAGCACAGCTTTGGCTCACAAATTTCTAAAAAGAAAAAAAGAGAAAGAAAAAAAAAACCCATGCTGTGTCAGATGTCCAATACGAAGTTTGTTCACTTGGAGCATGATCAGTTTCCCCAGCAGTTTGAGTCATGCACACTAAGCGGTGAAAAACTCCTTGTCATCTCCGCCTCAGCAGGTGGTCAGATTAGACTCTATACGGACCCTGGCATCCGCCACAGTGGCTGCTATTCTGTTTGCGGAACTCTACCAAAAGGGCAACAGAGGTCCAGCTCCTCTCGACCGCATGGGCAGAGGGAGTGGACGGAAGGTGAGAAACGCAGAGCCTGAGCATTCGTCGTTCTGGTCCCGTTTAGCACGGCCCTGCAGATTGCAAGGGACAGATTGGCCGCCCCCAGTGTTGCTGCAGCAGAAGATGACTGTAAAGCTCTCTTGCTCGCAGCCTGCCATGGTGCGCTCGCAGCTACATGTAAACAGCACCTGGGAAGGCAAATGCGAACACGGTTCTTACGCAATCCAGCCTTTTGCCTTTGACCAAAACAGCAGGGCTGGGACGGATCCTGAGGCAGATAATCGTGATGGCCAAAGCGAGATAAATCTTGCTTCCTCATGCAGCCACACATGGCACGGGCACCTGCGACTCGTAACATCTGGCTCGGGCAAATCCAGGGGTTCGGAGCAGGATCATCTCTTATTGCAGATTCATCCTGTGGTTTAGGTTTGTGTATATTCATTCGCTCGCCGCTAATCTCCACCGCATCCCCAGCATCTCGATCAGCTCCACAGCAATGATGCCGAACTTTCTGTTTACAAGTTTAGCGGAAGCCATTAGGGCTGGAGTCGGTCCCCGAGGCGGGCCGCGTCTGACTAAGCCTGTTACCAAATGAGATCCCTCCAACACAGAGCAGAGGTTAATAGTTCTTAGAGGTTAATAGTTCTTAGAGGTTAATAGTTAACAGCTTCAGAGCAACTCTCCAATGCTGTCTCCAATATTGTTTTGCAGAGCTGTATAGTTTGTTTTTTTTTCAGGTACACTTGCCTCCTCCTCCTCCACCAGTTTTTGATTTTCATCAGGCTGGCCATAGACGCACATTGCCTGCGGCACACTGCCTTGCTGGGCTCAGGCTCAGGATTCTAGCAGGATATGCCTTTCTCATCCAGCCAGGCCACAGCTCCAAAAGTCCATAGTGCTCAGGGCGTCTGGCAACGCGGCCAATGAGAGCGCTGCAGCTCCTACTATGACTCCAGGCTACTGAAACCTCACACCGGCACCGTCTGAGTCACCGAGTCGGTGATATAAACAAATCCTCTTGGCTCCAGCCCGGCCATTCTGAGTTGCTCTTTGAGGATTTGCTAACCTAACAATGTTGCGGAAATTGCCTGGCAATATCAGAAAACGAAAAAAAAACTAAAGATTAAACGTATGGACGCCTATCATTCATATTTATTAAGGGAATTTGTCAGTCAGCTAACTGCCCAAGGAGATCAATCTTCAAATACTAAAGGAGATAAATCTCAAATAAAAAATATCAACCTTTGTCCTCTGTTTTATTGAACAGATAGAATCAGGTAAAATGAGCCAAATGTTCATGAAAATAATCTTGAAAAAATGATCAGGACACTCATAAACTCTTATTCTCCTCACAGATATAATAGCAGGAGTTCTCTTGTAGGCTTGCATAAGTTAGCAGAGCAATCAATTACCTCAATATTTTCAAGTTCATAACATCAGTCAAGGGTTTGGAGAAGTTACAGATTACATTACATACTTTTTCACTCTTGCAAAGAAAATGTATTGTTATTTTGCTGCATTTCCATGGGTGAACAGTCTGGGAGCAGTGCCAGCCAGACATATACAGTCAGTCCTGGGACTGTCCTGGCAACAAAACCTTCTGGTTGCTGGTTCTTCTCTTCTACCACTGGGTTTGTTAGTCAGTTAAAAATTAGTTACACATTTACATAAAACTTACACTGGTGAGTTCAGTAAAGCCCAATGCAATTAAGCAGGTGTAATTAAACCTGTACAGTGACTACTTAAATATAAATACATATTGCCCAAAAATGAATACAAAGGATACACATCCCAGCAGCCATCTCTGTCTGTGGATAAGGCCGGTGACTATGCACTATACGTTTTTTTCCCTCTTTAATAACATTGATAGAATATATTTGAATAAAAATGAGTATGACAGAAGCAATCTGGATTTTCGTCTTCCTAGGTAAGCAAGCCTGCATTTTCATCCTGTTTAAAAGCTATTGTTTTATTGCAGCTGTTAAGGGTCCCAGGTGTGAGACCTGCGAGACAGATAATGTTTCTGGAAAACAGGGTTAAAATGATTTCACGAATGCCTTTTTGATCTCTTCATATTTCTCTTCATAAAGAAATCTCTTTGTTTGTCTTGTTCTTTGCACATTACGAATCTCTATTCAATACAGAATATAGAACTATTTAGATTTATAGTCACAAACAAATCCAGAAATGTGCATAAGAAAGTCAAATACTACAACATATTTAGCTTTACTGATGTAATATCTCTCACGTGTGTTATAATAGAAGCAGGATGCGTTCCCATCTGAGCATGCTACAGTCCCGTTTCGGCACTTTTGCCTCGCAGGCTTATACCAGCATCACAAGTTCACGATCTGAGTTAGAATTAGTTATTGCAGGCTGTTCCTGACATGCCAATGAGCAGCACATCATGCAAAAAGAGCTTCTCTTGCTTACATCGATTGAAAACCTACGTAAGTAACACTATGACTCAGGAGAGATGTATCTGACATTGCAGTGCTGAATACTGAACGGGCCATTCAAGCGGTCATCTAAATACCCCTGCATTTGATGCTGTGTCCTGTGGGCACTTCACTAAGATAGGACACCGTTTTTATTTGGATAAATTTAGGTTTTTTTATTTTACTAACCTAAATATAAAGTCACTCATCCCCCCACACCCACATTCACAGACAAGTAGGACCTCAAATGCGAGGCTGAGAAAGCAGAAAGCTGTAGGTGTGCTGTCTCTACCTCTTGTTCTTGGAAGAGGTATTAACTGGTAGGTGCTCTCACCTCCTCCTTTTATCCCTCATTGCTCACAAGCAGCTCAACATAGAGAGTCAACAGAGTCCCACACAATCTGGAGCAATGGGGAAAACACACTTTATTAGATTTTTATTAATTAATAATATCAGAGTTTCTATTATCACAATGGAATAGCCACTAGGGGGCTGCAGAAAGTAACGCTAATTGAAGGGGGCCTATTATGCTTTTCCAGGGTTTCTCTGTTCCTTTAATGCGTTATGTTGATTTTTGTGCATATAAATGATTTACAATTTTACAAAGCTCAACGTACATGGCAGAGAGAGAAACTTGCTCCCACTGAAACCACTTACCTAGAATGTGAAGTTGGATTTCCAGCCTTTTTTGCTATACAAGGTGATGTCATCTAGTATCACAATCCTTTTTGCCTACCTATTGGCAGACTTTGCACACCCTCAAACAACCACACAACACAAATGAAGATTTAAAAAAAGATTAACCACTCTGAAGCCAGTTTAGCTTGTGAAGGTAGACTGGGTTCACCAACTTCTTCCTGACTTTCAGGGTCGGATTCCGGCTCAAACTGTTACAGCAGGACCAACGCCATTGTAAGTGTAGCAACAGCGCTGTGGGGGTAGAACTTGTAGCAGGATGTTGCTCTGGTTAACGACCAGTCAAAATATAGTGGGCAGGCAAACCAATCAGAGCACACTAGACTTATCAGGAGGCAGGACTTTAAAGACACAGAAGCAGTTAAGACAGAGGGTGGATATACAGATGTACAGTATGAGAAATTTAATATGTTTTGAATAACGTGTCTACTTAAGTAGATTCTCAAAATCCAATTATAAACACGAACAATAATCATGATAGATTCCCTTTAACTGAAACAAAACAGCTAAAACGTCTGGAGGTCTGACCCTCTGGCTGATTCTTCTCTACTAATATGATGTCAGACAAAATTGTTCAAATTCATGTCTTTTAACTGACAGTTAATCCATCAACTGCACACTGCAGAGAAGACTCGAATATCAAAATATGCATTTTTTTTAAAAAAGACACTCTAAATGCTTTGTTCAGAGTAAGTGTTGAATATATTTCAAGTCTTCTTCACTCAAGCCAATTAACTAATATCAACTTTGTATTAATAATTCAGCTGACATGGCCTAGAAATCTCATAAGGCGGTGAATTGAGTATTATGCACGCTTTTATAGGAACCTGTCATTCAACCAACCGGCCTTCATCTACTATGGAAAAAACAAACTTCGGGCTCTTTGTCATTGGCGTGTGCACATTTTCCACTCCCAGAAAAGATTTCTTGTCCTTTTTTCAAGGCAGACATGTTCTGCCTGACTCCTCCCTCTCCCGGCTATTCCTCCGAGGCCTCTGGGTCACTTTCATATTAGATTCATATGGAAATCAGGTTTGATTTGGGAAGGGAAAATTCTCAAAGCACAGATGAGCCCCAGCCTGGAAATGGGGGTGAGATTCATAATGCATGGAGTTTGGGATGGCCTTTTCTGCGTGCCAGCCTCTCTGGAGCCTGTCCCTTTCCGCGGCATGCATGACAATGGAGGGAAGGTAGGGGGAGCAGCATCGGTGCGAACGCGTGCGCAAGCGGAGAGGGCAGATCTGTGGATGCAGTAAGGCTTCAAAGACCCAGAGGCCCAGTTGCAGTCATATCTCATTCCTTTTGTCCCCATGCTCTCTTGCTCTCTCTGTCTCTCTCTCTCTCACTTTCTCTCTCGCTGTCTCTCTCACCCGCTCGCTCAGCCACCGCGGATGCTCTCTCCGATCACTCTCAGAGGCAGACAACAAAAGAGCACATCACAAGGTCCAAGCTCCACTCTCTACCCCCTGCCTCATACGCTCTCTATCTCTTGCCTCACACATATCCACACGTGCAATGCTCTCGCGCCTCTCTTTTCTCTTCCCGACACTGCAGCCGTACCTCGGGGTCTCTGTTTTTCCGCTCAGCCTTTTCATGTCTATTTTTCGCCTCACCTCTAAGCGCTGCAGAAATGACGGTCTGTCTGTTTTGATGAGAAGAATGGATGACGTCTTTGTCCGCGGTGAAAGAGCAATGACGCAAGCGCATCGCACCACTTTCATCCCGCCGACTGTACGCGGACCATTTCGATGGACGAGCACCAGCAAATGAGATCGGCTGAGGCGCTATCCCGACAAACGCTAAGCCCGGCACATTACTTCAATTTACTGTACATTTTCCATTCTTGATGTGCGGCAACCATTCATTATTAGGACCTGACACACCAGAGCGGCGCCGTAATGCATGGCCCCTTTGAGCTCACTTCCCCCCCCACCAAATAAAAGAGAGCTTTAAATAGGCCGTCTCCAGCTCGCTCCCTTTAGCTCGATGCGATGAGAACGAGTACTCTGCCGCAGCTTGTTAGGAGAGGAACAAAGAGCTGTTGTGTGACAGCTGTTGGAGGGGCTGAGCGACACCTAGAGTGACATGATGAGCATCCATAGCTTTTCTGTCTCCGAGCTCATGGTGGGGATATTCGGAGGCTTCCTGCTGCGGGTCTGACCTGTGATATGAAAACGCGAACAAGTCCCTCCGTCGCTCCAGTGCCCCCATCATCAAACGCTCCCTTCATTATGCATTACCTCCCCGTTTGTTCCCGAGACTTCCTAAGAGAGCGTGCTAGCATTTGAAAGTACGCCTCTCATCACCACAGACATCTCTGTTTGATTAGCTCAAGCTCTCCCGCGTGGGGAGAAGAGGAAAAAAAATTTAATATGGCTGCCCCGCTTCATTTATTTTTTTATGATACACAGATACAGATACACAACTAGCCTATTTTAAGTACACAAACAAAGCAAATCTAAAGTTCGTGTTAGCGTCTTTAATTAGCTGCCTGGCCGGCTAATACAAACACAGGAGGATCATTCAGTACAACACAGAAGCAGTTGTATTTCTCCTTTAAGGCCCATTTATAACAGTTGTGTAGCATCATGGACCAAAATATACTCAGAACACTGTAGCGGTCCGCTAACACCTGGTTTGGGCCGTGAATGCAGTGTAGGCGCGACCATGTGGAACGCTGTACACGGGGTACACCAGACGTGCAGTAAAAGAGACTTGAACATATAAATAGCTGGGACTGCTGGCTTAAAGCTGCTTGCTGAAACATCGACGGTCTGCAGCCGGTGGCATTTCTGATCTTAGTGCATTACTGTTTTCAGGAACGCCCCCTCGTTTTCCTTGGCTAAAACAAGAACGTCCTTGCTTTTCATTCGCTTCAATAAAGAACCACACCTCTTCCTCACTGGCTACAACATGATCCGTACCTTGTTTTCACTGGTTTTGTTTTCCTGTGGTTTCTCACTTTTCTGTCCGAACATAAAAGTCCTCTACAGTCAAGTTTGGAAATATTTAAACAGTATCGCATTAAAGAATTTGTTACTAAGCCGTATTTATTCATTTGGCCATATTTGAATGTCTCCTATCTGTCTGGACACCGTCAGTGAATTCACTTTCAGGCATTCAACAAATCATCACTCACTCATCACTCAAATCATCACTCACTCATACAAACTGTAGTGTTGATTTATGTTTTAGTTATGTTTTATTACCAAAGTTAGTCATAAGCGGCATGACTGACATTTTCCAGTCTATCCAGAGTAAGTTTATATTTGATTTAGTGATTTCACGTTACCTTTGAAGAATTGTTGAATTCTAAAACAAAGTAACTGTGATGTACGTGTTATATAGTTTCTGGAACAGTAGGTGGCACTAGTTCTCCCAAGCGCACAACACACCCACACGTACTCTACAGTAAAGCAACTAGTAAAGAGACTTGTGTGTTGCCAGGCCTAAACATTAGGTGCGTCCGAAATCGCCTACTAGTCAGTAAGTACTAGATTATAGCCTGTACGTACTGCTCGAGCGGCAGACTAGTAGTAGGTCATTTCAGTAGGTGAGTTTTAGTAGCCACACAAGCTCAGACGTATTACGTATGCCATATTGCCAGCGTCCTGTGACGCAAGACGTCAGACCACCACCGTAAAAGTCGCGCTATTTATTTTAAAGCTCCGTTTACTGAAAGATTTAAATGCTTTTTGTGACACTGTTCTGCATTTTTGTCTGAATATGTACTCACACAGTGTAGCTCAAAGAAGATGAAACAGGAGAAATTTAATCATTTTTTAGTGCTAGCTTCTGAAGCGGGAGTTCACTAGCCGTAGCTGCGTACACACAGCTGATGTTCCGCTTTTCACCGTTTTTTTTCTCAGCTTTGAATTTATCTGCGGCTCCAGGTGAATCATGGGATAGCGCAGTGTGCTGTGTTCGCCCACATAAAAAAGGCTGCCGATTCAGCAGGTCATCCGGGTACCGTTCACCTACTACTCGATGTCTACTGAGTATTCAGACATACTAGCTACGCTCACCTACTGATTTCGCCTACTGAGTAGTAGACAAGTGTTAAAATCTCTATCCTAGATGTTCAGCAGCACCGTGGTACCAAAGCTGCTGTGTTCAACAAAAGAGCTTTCATCTGAAGTGCTAGATGCCACAGTGTGCCTTAGTCCAAAAGATATTCCATACTGAAACTTTGGGTATGTTTATCAAAGGGATTGTAAAACTGTGACCTCACAAAAACAATGGCTATTTCTGTAGATTTACTTGTATAGACTGTATAGACTGAGTAGTTAACAGTATGTTTTGAATCTTTTACCATAGATTCATACTACTCACTTAGATTTGGGCCCTTTCAGGTATTACAGGTGCAAATTACTCCAAACGCACCAACGGTTGACGCAATCAGAAAGAGTGTGCTTTTGCTCTGTGGGCATGTTTAATGAGCCTGCTGACACTATTTCATGGCCATTGTGACGAAAAATGATACTTTCTCAGTTAAGTTTACTTCAGTATTAATTAGTATCAACGTTCCCTTGCTTTCTTCTTGATCACTGCCTTCCACCAGATCTGTTCCCTCAGACTTGTCAGTCTCCTTCAGCTTTTTCTCCTTCTTCTTGCCTGTGTTTACATGCCTTCGCTAAAACTCAGATTCAAAAGAACTCAAGGAAATAATGAAAGATCAATCAGTGTCTTGTTTTAACTGGTAAAAAAAATCCTGCTGGCTTTCAACAGAGCTGCTGCCTCTTAATGTCTATCTACAGGTTAAGCAATTGAGGGGAAATTAAATGGCCTCAAGGGTCTTTTCACTGTTATTAACCTACTATAAACAACAACGTATGGCTAATATCTGTGGTATTGTTTCAGAATACTGAAGAACATGTATAAAATAAAAATATACATTCTTACTATGACGTTCACTATGGAACTAGTTGTCTTTTCAGTTGCCTTACCCCTTTTCTTTACCTAATCTAAACCCAAAGTCAGCTAGCAAACAAGCAGCCTAATGTAGGCTACACTTTTAAATGAGGTCTAGGGTTTATTTGAATTAATTTTTAGCCAAAATGCTGGCTACTGCCTCCCCCACCCTGCTGTCTCTGATCAAAGTGAATTTGCATGTGTGATGGCAGAGTTGAATAGTGTAGAATGACTACAGTGCAAATGATTTGAACCAGTAGTGTACATTTAATTGGGAAATGGGGTCAGGGGGAGGAGGGGGGGTACTGAGAAATTCTGCTTTTTGAAATATCTTTTGGAAGTGTGATTCAACAGGCAACCCACAATTTGAAAAATAAAAGTCTTAATTTTTTTAGCCTCTAGACAAAATACTGTCTTCAGCTTCGGCGGCTGCCAATGTATATTACTTTGCAGCGTGAGTAAAACCAGAAGCCCCTCCCACAGGTCTGATATAATGGGATTACAGTTTACAAGGTCTGATAAGATCTGATAAGATCGGATACGTTAGTAAATCTCTGGTATAACACCACACAGCAGAGGCAGGTAGTGCTGCATTAGAGCGGCAGCAGTGCCTCCCCCACCCTGCGATCACAGTTCACGGTGGATCAGGAGATGTGATGGCCTAGTTGAATAAGGAAGAATGACTACACTGTATATTTGAAGCAGTAATGAACATTTAATTGGGAAATGGGGGGCGGGGGGCGGGGGGAGGGGGGTGTTACTGAGAAATTCTGCTTTGTGAAATACCTCTTGGAGGCTCGATTCAACAGGCAGCGCGCTTGAAACAGCTTATGTGAACTGACATGCGTAGCAAGAACAGCCCGTCTCCAACTCAGGCCACGATCCGAGCCTCATGCAAGTTTTGCTCCTCAGTGCACCTGTACCGCTTTGTACACTGGAAGAAAGGTTGTTGTTCTTTCCTCCGGGGGACGGGCTCGTCTGAGCATGTGAACAGTCGGGGCCTTTCGCCGGAGAGGTGCGTTCCATATCATTTAGAGCAGCCCAAACGTGGGGTAAAGCCCATTAAAACAAACATTTGAGAGGCAGCGCCAGGGCTGCCTGCCCTGCCTCGCTTGCGCTCACTCGCTGCTTTGTTGCATTATTAATCTCCATGGAGACTCAGAGAGTTGAAAGTTTCTACATCTCCAGTTGTGCTCATTCTAGCAATTTAGCTGTGAAAATTTCTTTAAGATGTTTCCCCTTTTTCTCTTTCTCTCTCTCTCGCTCTCTCTCGTCAGGCCCTTCTCGCTTTCCCGAAGATGCTCATGACCCTACCTGGAGCTCTTATGATGTGCTATATGATGAATTATGTACGGAGGACAAAGTGGGATCTCTTTTATAGTGGCTTAATGGCTGCCATCGCAGTTTTGTGTTCGGCTTCGCTAGTTTTAAGTGTGATGGCCATCTAGTCCTTCCTCTACAGCTCCCTCTGCTCATGCATTAATGAACTGACGAGTTAATGAGGTATGATGAACATAAAACATTTGTTCTTTTGCCGTAGCTTCTAATGGGCTGCGCAGGACACGCACTAAATAAATGAATGAAATTCCAGATGTGCTCGAGCTGCTCTATTAAAGTTTAAAGGCACATAGCAAGAGTTCTGCGGATTTTGTTTTGGTGCTTGAACATGGACAGGCATTCAATTAATATGGGGTTCAAAGTGACTCAAGAACAAAGACATATAAGGAACCAGTGCTATCCATTTCTGTGTGAGAATCAAGGGTGTAGAATTAGCATGGACGGAAGTGACGTGTTCCAACCAATGTCCAGCGATTACTGAATTGTCCCAATCAATTCCAAAAAAAGCCTGATCTGTCAACATTTCATTAACCTAGAGGTGCAGAAGGGGTTAAATCATGTTAAATCCTACCTCCCAGTAACATATATGGTTAGTGTGATTGGCTGTGCCTTTCACTGCTGTCATGTGAGACTCTGTAGCTACATTTGGTTGCTAGCAGCTACTGGTTGCTACCAAAACTGGGAGGAAAGCTTTACGGTCATATATGAGACTCACTGTACAACAAGGGTGACATATTGATGTTAAAAGCGAGTGAGGATGGCAGAAAAAAAGAATTAGTTTTTCAAAGAAACGTGTTATGACGTGACACATCATAATAACGTTAATGGCAGTGCTAGGTTTTGGCGCACATCAGGTTAGCATGGTCTGTAGCTATGAATAACATGGTTTGGAAATGAACTGCACAACAAACTACCAACTGTCAGTTCTCTTACAGTCTCCCAGAGTAGCATGTCTAACTTCGGTTGAAACTATCTGTCAGAGAAAACTGCAGCCTTGTGCAAGGATATTTGCATACATCTACTGTCAAGTTAACTTTTCTAACGTTGGGGGAGGGGGGATTCATAGGTCCCCACCAATGTCAAGAACAAATCTATGCCCTTGGTGAGGATCACTGCTGCTGTACAACCAAACACTCTTTTTCCATTTTATCAGCTACTTACCATATGGGCCACTTTGTAAGTCTGCATTTACAGAAAGCAGTCCATCCACTTCTCTGCATACTTTGTTATGATCCATCACCTAAATAATACCTGCTTTGTGGTGGTCCTAAGGGGTTAAAAGTCAGATAACATACTACAAAGTGCATGTATGTGGTAAGTGGAGCTGATAAAATGAACAATGAATGTAGTTTCAAGGAGGTGTGGTTAATGAAGTGTTCAGTGAGTGTAAGTTGTAATGATTATGATGTAGTATGTCATAATTATGGTATACTAAGTCAAACTAATGAGACAGAATCTCATTAGTCACATGGCAGTGGCCTGCTTTAATGACATCACACAAGATGTAAATACCTAGAACTTAACTGGAGTACAAGATTCAACTGTATTAGCCTGTAATCAGTTGTACTTAGTAATTCAGCAATATCAGACCTCTGTGTTTTCAGTAGCAAGAAGACTGATATCCCAATGGCGATTCAGGAATAATGTTCCATGCAGTTCTAGCCTTTAGTCACTAGTGCCAGAGGAAGAAGAAGAAGAAGAAGAAGAGAAAGAAGAAGAAAACCCAGCCATACCATGTAACCATACTTTATTTCCAATGGTTCTGGGCCATTTGATTCATTCCTCATGAAATTTAAACAAAGTGTAAAGGATAACAGGTACTTTCAAATGATATTCAATTTTTTTAATTTAAATTTTGACTGAGCTTCTGGAACAGTTCCCTTCATTAATAGGCAGAATTAAAGTTTCTGTCTCATTCGGGGTATGCATGTTTCATTAGCAGATTTAGTTTGTCCCATTTCCAGAGGGTATAACCTCAATGTGACCGGTAGTGTTGAGTTTGAGGGGCGCACTCTTGGCACAGAATTTGCCTACACTCAAATAAAAAAATCTTTGAAAAGTGCTTGAGTTGTGCTTTGAGTGCATGAGTCAGTTTTACCCCAGGAGAAAAGTAGCATGCATTCAGGTCTCTTCCAAAAATTGTTTGAAAGGGGCCAGACGTCTTCTCATATTGATAATTCTCTCAGTTCCTCTGGAATCTGAATCGAGAATACGGTGAGGCTGAGTAATGTGGGCCACTCCTGAAAACAGTCTCATAGGGATCAGACAGTGGAACCGTACACACGCCTCTAATTATTTGTGAATTCCAGGCACGGGTCCCATCAGACCTTCGGTGGTTGAAGTCTTGAGGTAGCAGAAGTGAACTCCAGCTCCAAAGCTACCTGCTCCAGAGGTCTGCAGTTACACTCTTAGACATACGGGGAACCGCACAAATCAAAAATGGATGAGCTCTCTTGAGTCAGGCTGCGAGGCACAGCTATCAAAGCGGCTTCTGGAGGCAGCAAAACAGCTTCCTCTTTGTAGAACAAAGAGCATCAATTTAGTCAGGAGGTAAAGACATGCTAATGCAAACCACTACAAAGATGTTGCGCTAGATACTAAAACCAGAAGGTTCTTGTTTGCTTACGTAAGCATTGTTTCTATACATTCAATGCGAAATCCACAACGTCATTGCTTCGTTTGGATCCAGATGCACTTAAATAAACATTGTTGGTGTTAATTCAACATTGGAGGCTTCCCTGAGTTCATGTAGCCCCAAAGAATACACAGAATTATAATTTTCACTACAGAATCATTCCTGTTATTCTCAGCAGTGAGCTGTGACTATTATAGCTAGGACTGCAGTTTGAGCCATTAAACCAACAAAACCCAGTCAAAAAGCAGAAGAAACACCTTAATGATAAGGCTACCATCTGTTAGCATTGGGATAACTGGTCATTTTCTGTTCGAAGGTTTCCAAAATTAGTGAAAATTCAACAGGATATTGTCACTGTCCAAACAAAAAAAATGTATTTCTGTTTTTGTCTGTTTTTTCCCTATGTGATTTGACCACAACAGGTGCCGTTTAACTTCAGTAGGAAGTTTTCCATAGGAAAAACGGAAATACTCCAAAATAACTTGGAAAAAGTTCTGGTTCCATTGACTTACATTTAAAGTTAAGAAGGTTTTTGGTCTATCCTGTAAAGTTGCCATTTTCGAGATACTTGTTTGTCTTTAAAGACATAGTGTTGTTACATCAACACTATGAAGAAATAACAGTCAAAGGTGTCAATGTATTGTGTTACAGAGACACTCTACTAAAGTTAGCATGCTAACCATATAGCCCAAGAAATGAGCTATATTTGAAAACATGTAACAGACATTGACATATATTTTACCTTGTATGTAGCAGTTTTACTGTGAGTCTTTCAGTCTAGATGTTGCGCTGCTGCAGTTTTCTGTTATTACAGTTGACCAAAACCTGGTTAGGCAATAACTCATTTACACAGTTAATGACCTATCTAGAATTCCTAAGAGCGATGTGATTGGTTAATTCTGCTGTCAATTATTTTGGTAGTTAATCTAACATGTAATGTCTTCACTACAGCTCCTGAGGTCCTAACCTTTGTGAGAGCTTACTTAGTTGTATCTAACTGGATACTGCAGAGAAAAAATCTGATTGGACAATTTAAGATTTTAACCATTTTGTTTCCAACAAAGATGTAACAATAAACTAAGAGTAGTCCCATAATAACAGACCAATCATTTAAATTACACACAATTTTTTTTTAATTCAGAGGGTTCGTCAATGGTTTTTCCAACATAGCAGTTCTCAAGAACTGACCTGCAAGATCTGGCTGCTATTAGAGATGGAAGGATCGATCAGCCATGTATCAGTATTGGTCAGTTTTTAGCCCAAATATGCAATCAGCTGATATTTCTATAGCTTAACATATCCTGATCAGTAAAGATTGCTGCAGCCCTGGGCGAGGTCCTTTGGACACAGTATCCTGCAGTCCCCATGCTTGATAGAAATACAGACCTTTTGCATCTTCACCAATTTAAAACATGTCGTCAGTTTTTATTATATCTGACATATCAGATATTTACAAGTTTAACTTGTAAAACTTATGGGGGTAGCAAAGCAAAGACTTTTAACACCTCTAACATGATATGACACTTGAGAATACTTCACTCAACCCAATAGAGTGAATAGCAGAAGACAGCAGAACTAGCAAAGATAATGATGCTATGTTCACCTGATTGCAGTAAACAGAAACCAGCAAACTGGATATTCCATGAAAAGTTCAACTTTCGAAAATGTTGTCACTGGAAACCCATCACAGCAGTGAACAATACAAATGTTTAATTCATTGGTGAGTCCCAAAAGTCCCATAGTTGAATCCCAGATATACACAGCATACAACAAAAATACAAGAGTATACATACAGAGTGTGCCAAGTGTCCTCAAACAGCATTAATACAGTAAGTGGTGGTTTTACATATGTCTGTTTATTTATTTAACCATTTCCAGACTTTTTCAGTATTATTCACAGTTATCACCTAAAACCTGCTTTGACTGCTTAGTACTTCGTTGAACTAAATTAAGATTGCTGGTGAAGAATTGAATAAATTCACAATTTCTGGGACGTCTAGAAATCTGGAACTAAACTTTGTTCTTCAAACTGGAGCTCAAGATATGATCTAGATATTCATGCCACTTGTGCTGTATTTTTGTTTGTTTACATCAATACAGTGTACTTACTAATAAAATATACTTACTTCTAAGATAAGAAGTTTTAAACAATGAGCTTTTAACTCTTTGTTTATACCTTTAATGAACATATAGGTATATGAGTGCGTGTGGTTATAAAAAGAAACTTGACGGTCTTGGAGAGAGTCTGAATGCCTGAGAATCAAGACGACATTCCTAATGACAGTACTGATGTAGTGAGTTGAATTAAATGCCAGAACAAAGAGGGTTTTTCTTGTTTGCCCATGTCTATCATGTTTCTTCCCATTGATGCTGCTGTTTAGCACACTGGAGTTCAATTGAAATCATAAAACGGCCTCTTCTGCTGGGTGCAATCTCTTTTTAGTTTAGAGACATCCTCATAATTGCTCATTGTACGCTACATAATCGGCCCGATAACGATTCTCTCGTTTCTCATTAACCGAGGAAATGTACTGAGCTTCCAGAATGTTCTGCTGTTATCTCTTGAGCTCCCCAGGGACACGCCTACTCGTCTTCAACGGCAACAGCCCTTCTCACTCTCGTCGTGTGTTATTGAAACTGAAAGATATTGAAGCTCTATATCTCACCCAAGTAACGGGGGGTTCAGTTTTAAGCCACAGGATATTATAAAAGTTTTTTTTTTATGGATGAAAAAAAGCTTTAGCTGTAGCTCACAGTCTTAACTTTTCACATATATATTCCAGGAATTGGTTAGTTGTCCTAAGCTTAGATGTAGAGTACCAAAAGTTTGGGCACACCCGTTGACATTCTACATTTTAAAACAATTACCTCAAAGTTAAGATAACACATACAGTGTTACACAGAGATAAAAATGGGTTTTAAACAATCAAACCCTCTTTTTAATGTTTGTTTAGGAATCACCCACTTTTTGTTTTAGGACAGGTTTACACACCCTTGATCATTCTTTCAAGCAGCTTCTTGAGGGGTCACCAGAGGTGTTTTTCCAGCGGAACTGAGGACCTTGTTGTTGTTTACCTGGACTACAATATAAACTGGCTGAGTTATTCTTAGAAGTGTGTGGTATAACTTTGGACCCGCCGGGTTCTCCTGGCCATTTAAGATAGTTATTTATAAGTTATTAATCTTTCAACATCAGGAAGACAGCAGAAATAATACTACTTGCTGCTGCTGGCTTCCTGAAGTGGATGAGGCGATGCTGATGACCATGTTAGGTGGACCATGGTAGTTACGCACCTTCCGGTTGCTGCTTGCAGATGAAAGGTATGTGCTGTGTGTTTATTATGTCATTTTGTGCTTGGAGAGTGGGTTTAGTTCCTGTGTTTTATGTGTAAGGGGGTCACCATCAGGGTTAAGCATGTGGGTAATTGTGACCTCTCCCTCTTGTTCAATGCTCTGTATGTGCCTTTTCTGCTGGTGTTAAATAAATTACAACCTGACGATAGAGTATACAACACAGCAGTATCAACCACTAAAATTATATGACATATTATGACATAACTTTATTTTCCTGCAACTCGTTTTCAGTATTTAGAAAAATATATATTTTTCCACACCTCCAAAGTTTAATCTCAGAGGTTGGTTGCACTTTCTGCTTCCCAAGGTCTATTCAGTGTGGTCTGGTCTTTGGGGAAGCCAACCATTCTTCTAAGAACACCAGCATCTTTTTCTTTTTCCTCTGTTAGTGGTCCCATTTTTCCTTTATCTTTCAACAATAGCGGAATACCATAACCATTGCATTTAAATGTTCTTTGAGTGTTCACAGAAGCCCGAAGGTTTATCTAAATCTAAATCAATAATGACAATGAAATAAAGAAAGCATTCTCCAAGAAAGTTAATAGTATTAGACCACATATTGGCAGTTTTGCCAGTAGCTCCCAAAAGCCCGCTGCATGATCCCTCATGTTTTGTAATATACAGTGTACTAAACTAACTAAGACTAAACTAAACTTGTGTATACATTTGTTTTCTGCAGTTGTAAGTGTGTAAAGGACAAATCTTAACTGTGGAAGGGAGAGCCTCAATACAATCATCTTTTAAGGGAAGCCCCTATCTACCATAGACCAGACCTTAGACATAGCAAAGCTGTACCAAGGGATTCTTATTTTCTTCTGAACCACAATTTAAATGCTAAGCATAGCACGATGTTGGAGAATATGAAGCTTGCAAACCATGCAGTTTTGATTCAAGTCAGTTTAGAACAGAAAGAAATGAAAACCATATTAAGAAGCGTTTATTTTTACTGAACTCTTTAAAACACAGTTGTCAAGTTTACAATGTAACATCGGGAAATGCTTGGAGGCAAAATGCTTTGAGTGCTTTGGTTAGTAATTTGAGGAAAAATCTTTCTGAGTGCTATAATCATTAATGGATAGAGTCTTCCAGGAAATGCCATCATTTTTCCAATCTATCTCTACCAGTAACTATCATTTCGCAAGGACATTGAAAACTCCATGGGAAATGATACAACAGATACTGTATATGTATCAGGATTTTTCTTACATGAACATGATGGAATATTTTCTCTTAATTGTCTCATAGCATTCATAAAGAAGGTGAACCACAATGGCAAACTGGAGGGGCATAAATAGTTTTCATATTTTGCTAGCAAAGATATCTGTTGGTCTTTTTTTGCTGTGCAATCTGCTACGTGCATGCCATTTAGCTCTTCAGACCTTAGGACTTCTTCTTGACAGACCTGCCATCAGGTGAACCTCTGCAGTCTGTACATTCCAATTATCCACACTGGATTCTATGTTCATCCACGAATGTCGTCAGTTGGTCCTTGTAATCACCTTTTCTGTTGGCCTTAGTGTAATTGGTAGCATAGTCCTGTGAGATGGAGATAATACTGCAGCATTTAAATGTTATATCCCACCAAGCATTGTGCTGTATATGGCAAATGAAACCCGTGCCACTCTATATATTTGGTGTTCAACTCTTAAGTTCAGTACTATATGAAAGATTAAATGTCTGGATTTCATAGATGAGTATAAGCTTTTAATTGCTAGACATTTAAGGTTTTTACTTTTGTTTTTCTCTCATTAGTAAATAATAGTAGTAATAACACAGTAATAACATTGTAACTATTTTTTATATTTTTTTATACCAAGAAATGACAAAATCCACTGCAAAAATGTAATGAATGTCAAAAGGCATATGTCAAAAGACAAATCATAAAATATTTACTCTACAAAAAATGTGGACTTTTTCTGCATATATACTCAAATATATCCCCAAATTTAGTCAGAGCTAATTTCACCCACTAGTTAGGTCCCCATCGCTCATGCGTCGCTTCAAAGCTGGGAGGGTGAAGACTAGTGCTTCCACTGAGGTACCTAATGCAGTGCCATTGGACAGCCCAACACACTTGGTGAACAGTAACTTTTAATTATAGATACCAATGTTGGTTAACATAATGTAGGGTGATGGAAGAGAGGGAGCACCATTGCACCCTTCCAGAGAGAACATAGCCAATTACACCGTCTTGCCATGGATAGCTGAGGCATCTCTTGGGACTAAATCTAATAGCCTTTCAATGACAGGGCTAATGCTTATACAGTGGCACCACTCAGAAATATGACTCCCGTCATTGTGAGATGAGAGTGGCCCACTACATTTGGTGGTCCCTGTTTATTGCTGGAGGGTGGCAGACGACCTGTGCATAATAGAGGCTACAGTTAGTGCCTGTACAACATACAATTACAAACCTCTACAGTGGCAACTCAGTGTATTAAGTGCATGCAACAAGCTGGTGCAGTTCTTTACTAAATGACTGTACGATATACACATCGGGGCCAAACTAGTCTCAGAGCCCAACAACATGAGCCCAACATATAACAGGCCCACATATGTAATTCATGGAACTACACCAGTAAGCGCAGGGCATGTGGGTTCATTACAATACCCCAGGGATGACACATCACTTCTGAGAAACACTACCTCATTTCATGTTACTCTAATTCAGAGCCATTGACTGGGCTTAAACGGCTCACCTGCTCCTCTCAGCTGGGTCGCACCGCAAGTGCCCGTTTCATCTGGCGGTACCTGCGTCATTAAAGCAGTTTGGGCAGGACTGATGAGCCTGCGAGGAGCCGCTCCATGGGGACACATAAAAGTCAACATGGATTAATCGTTCATGCTAAAGGTGTGGGGGAAACCGACGGTGCCAGTACAATGTGCTTTAATGAGCCAGCCCATGCTCTGTTTGTTTAGGCAGCCAGGATGGGGTCGCGCCACGCCTCCCTGCCCTGAAATATTGATCGCTCCCTCTCCATTACTATCTTCCACCCCTCGCCCAGAGCAGTCAGCACTGAGAGCCCCTTCTGGGGGAGTTGATAAATCAAAATGTTCTATTCTCTGCTCGGGCAAGGAGATGGGTCTGTGCCAGAGAAGAGACTGAGGCGACCCAAGCAGAGAGTAAGCAAGGCTGGAGAGGCGCATGGCATGGCAACACATTAAGAAAAGGCTCTCTTATTCTCTCCCTCATTCCTGGAACTCTCTCCGCCTGGCCAGCCCAGACGCTCGACAGTTTAAAAATTCATAAGTTTGTAGCTACGGACATTGTGTACATTAAAATTCAGTCGAGTGTTTAAATGATGATATTCGGCGCCGAAAGAAAGTTGGAGGGATGTCATGCATACGTCAAGGCCAAGCTCTGAAGTGGATGTACATGCAATATGCATGGTGCTGTGTGCACGTTCGGCTCAGAATTCAACAAATTAAATCCAGTGCTGATGGTTGAGACAGGATGATTTGAATTCTATCTGACAGTAAAGATGAATATGAGTGTCTAGTAGCTTATTACCTCAGCCCGGTGGTACCTCCAGCTAACTCTACCTCTGCAGTTCAGTGATTCTCAACATTGTCAATGTATTCTGGATTTAGGTACCTTCTCTTAACACTGTACTCAAGCTTGCTTCAAATTTCTCCTGAAACATGCAACTTAAACCTTGTGTATTTTCTTCTGAAATACTCAACAGAAAAACACAACACGAAATAAACCTTCATTTAATTTCTCCACAAACAGTATAGAAATTCTCTCCACATCTCTCCTCAAACACTCTAGTAATACCTCCACAATTCTCCTCAAACACTCTAGTAAAATCTCCACAATTCTCCTCAAACACTCTAGTAATACCTCCACAATTCTCCTCAAACACTCTAGTAATATCTCCACAATTCTCCTCATACACTCTAGTAAAATCTCCACAATTCTCCTCAAACACTCTAGTAATACTTCCACAATTCTCCTCAAACACTCTAGTAATATCTCCACAATTCTTCTCATACACTCTAGTAAAATCTCCACAATTCCCCGACACTCTAGTGAAATCTCCACAATTCTCCCCAAACCCTCTAGTAAAATCTCTACAATTCTCCTCAAACCCTCTAGTAAAATCTCTACAATTCTCCTCAAACCCTCTAGTAAAATCTCTACAATTCTCCTCAAACCCTCTAGTAAAATCTCTACAATTCTCCTCAAACACTCTACTGAATTCTCCACAATTCTCCTCAAATACTCTAGTAAAATCTCCACAATTGTCCCCAAACACTAGTGAATTCTCCACAATTCTCCTTGTACACTCTAGTGAAATCTCCACAATTCTCCTTGTACACTCTAGTGAATTCTCCACAATTCTCCTCAAACACTAGTAAAATCTCCACAATTCTCTCCTCAAACACTCTAGTAATATCTCCACAATTCTCCTCAAACATTCTAGTAATATCTCCACAGTTCTCCTCAAACACAAGTACATATTCCTAAAACATACTACAGCAATCTTCTAAATGTTACTCCTGATATATTCTACAGAATCCTGCTCTACATTTCTCCTAAAACACACTATAGCAATCTGCTCCTTGTTTTTCCAGAAATGTTCTGCACATTTCTCCTGAAATACTCTATGAAGACCTTTTCAATATTTCAATACTTTACCAAAACTTTACCAAAACCTTTGATACTTTTCTTTTGACTCTCACCAAACATACTTTTTTCTTAAACACTTCTCTTCATTTGCCATGTCTCCACATTTCTTCTCAAACATTTGTATGAAATCTTCTCAGCATCTCTACAGAAACAGAAACTTTCTCAAATGTTTCTTCTAAAACACTTTACGGAAACCTAGTCTGTATTTTTTATGCATGAGGGATCACATTCCCACATTGAGGAACCACAAGGTCGAACTCCAAACATGACTATAAGAGCTATTAACCTTCAGTTCAGGCCTTAAATTATTAAAACTTTGATAAAAAACACTAATACTAATTTCTGATAGCACCCTTATATGACATGGGTAGCATGTTGGAGCTAAACTCTCTGTGATTCCCATTATACACTAAACATTGACATTTAAAGCTTTAACAATTCATGTAGTAGCCACTCTCTGCTTGTCATGTAGCTTAAAGCTCATAAATAGCTTACCAGCTGGAACTGGTGTAGGAGTTTCAATAGGAAAAACATCTGAAAATGTTATCCAAAATATACTTTTTCCTCAACAACGATCCTGTAACCCTCAAAATAATCTCGTAACCAACTTGCAACCTCGGGTTGTGACCCTAGAGTTAAGAAGCATTGCTGTAGTCCACCTACGCTGACCATTTGTTTTTCCAGCACCTGGGTTGTATCATTAACAAATGATGAAGACCTTCCCGAGCTCAATCATGTGTATTAGAAAATTCAAAACGAAAAAAAAAAACCTTGCAACTGAACTGGGAAAATAGCTTTAGCCTTTATGTCAGTTACAATCTGAAGGCTAACTGCCTGCTCCTTCAAAAAGTGCTACTTTGTGATGTAATATGTATCTGCTATAGTCTTTCTACCAAATGTGTTTCAGTGAAAATCGTTTTGTTCAAGCGCGGTTGTGGTAAATACAATATGTGTAAACAAAAGAGTGGAACGGTGTAGCAGAAGGCAGTGAGATATTCATGAGAGTTAGGCGAGTGTCAGTGAGTCAGTAAGTGTGACAGCCAGTTTTTTTTTTAGTATCAGGAGTTTAGCTTGTTGATAATGAGCAGCGCTTAAGGGGAAAACAGTTAGATAATGAATAATTTTCAACCTCCTACCCAGGAGAGACAGTTGATGGTAAGGTAGCCAATAACAGCAATTATTACGATGTGGACTTGTGTTGTGATGTTTAATCCTTCGACGAATACAGTTATTACTGTTGTTTTGCCCCTCTTTTAAATGTAATTACATAGTTATTTACATAATAAATAAACATTTACATTTCATTTATACAATGTTTTCCCCCGATGGTTTAGTGCTATGAGATATTTAACCCTTAAACATCTACAGTTAATGGGTGTGTCTCAGAACCTAGTGAGTGTCTAAGTAGGTACTGTCTAGCTAGGCAGCTGTGTAAGTAGCAGTGTTCTGTCTGACATCTCTCCTCATAAACAGATTACTGAGACACTCAAGTTAGAGAGAGGCTGCGTCACGGCTTGTTCCCGCCCACTGCAGCACGCGACCGATGGTTTAGCTAGTTGCTAAGCTACCGGACAGCATCCAAAACAATAGCCCGAGGATTAAAAATCTGCTAGCATAAATGCTAATGGCTCGAGAAAACTGCAAAATGGTCAATGACTCGTTAAAAGTTGTAAATAAAACACTGTTTTGTGTGATTTTGGGACAGCCTACATGTCGAGAGCGCATACTATAACGTAAAATGCTGCGTATGTAGACCCTCACTAGGTTTTGAGACACACACAATGTTTCTGTTTATATTTATGTAATTACATGATTAATTACACAGTTACTTACGCATAAACATTCCCACTTGATTGACCACCCGTATTAGTAGGTCTGAGTCTGTACTTACGCTACGAAATGCTATAATTACTCTATTGAAGTGTAAATCTGTACTTACACTGTAATAACTATCTAATACACTATATTACACTATAATAGCACTGTATATGAATGTGTTATAAAGCATCCTTTGCTTGACGCTATACAGAAATCCTACAGATCCCCAAAGAACCATGTTTGTGAATGTAAAGAACATTTTTAAAGGTTTAAAGAACCTTTACACAAGGCGAAAGGCAAAATAAAGGAGTACTGGGAGGGTCCGGGGACCCTAATCAATCTACCGTTTAAAAGTAATTATGTAATTATATGATTAACACTTGATTGACAACCCGTGTCAGTAGGTCTGAGTCTGTACTTACACTATGAAATGCTATAAATCAATTTACTATATCACACTATAATAACACCACATATGAATTTGTTATAAAGCATCCTTTTGATGATGCTGCAGTTCTCTAAAGAATCTTGATTTTTTTCTGTGAATTTAAAGAACCCCTTAAAAGTCTGAACAATATATGGGGGTACTTGGAGGGTTCGGCCAACCCAATCAACCTCTTGGACATCCTGAATGTATCAAAATCAAACATTCTGGGGTGGGGGGCTAAAATAAACTCACTATGATGTCATGTAGGGAAAAATACACAATCAGATACAAACGCAGAGAAAGTTCATTGTTTAGCTGCTTTTTGCCCACAATCAGCAAAGCACTGGTCTGCCTCAGGGCGGCGCTATAGCAAATTGGTTCACCCAGTTGGTTCTTTCTAGCTTAGCTTAGCCTAGGATACCTCTGAAAAACTGTAGCCCAAGCATATGTGTAAATCTGAAAATCTCCCCCAACAGGTTTAGTAAAAGAGTGAATTACTACTTATTTTTCAACTTCTGAAACAAACAGATGTGTCCGAACTCGACTAGTGTATGGAAGAGCGCATTAACTAGAAAAGAACATTTGTTAATCCACTTATTAAGACCACATGGGGCCTCCAGAAAAACAGGAAGTATTTTAGGGGGCACCATACATAATGTGCAGGTTCCTTAAACCCAAAACTATCAGTTCAATTCTTCATTAGGGAACCGAATGTGACCCCTCTTGAAATGTACGCATTTATTTTTTTGGATTGACGGCAAGAAATGGCTCCAAAACAAGTACACCCAAGAGTGATTCCAATCTTAATAAAATATGTCTTCATCTGCTTCCAAAAACAAATGTTTGTTTTTGATTGATTGAGTTGTGCTTTCATCAGAATTTCTCCTCTTGTTTCATTAAAGTAAGCAGGAGAAATAATTAATATCGAATTACACCATGCTTTTGTTTTTGCCGGTAATGACTAAGACTTAATTTTGTAGGTAGTTTGGGAGGCAATCGATGTTCTAATCAATGCTGCAGTCAGGTTTATAGTTCCCTGCAGTGTCTTCCTCTGAATCTTTCTCTCATGTTTATGTCTCTGAAATAGCAACATCTACATGAGCATTATTACTACCTACCATTCAGCTCTTCCATATCTGCCCACAGGTGCCCACCTGAAACACCTGAGCTGCTACTCCGCGGCTGCACTGCTTGCGAGTCATGTCGGCTGGACTGAAAGGACGAAAGGCAGCGACCTTGTCACTCTCCCGTGAATGCTATGCTAGGTGACCTCGGGCCCTGGCAGTTTGGGAGCTGGGGCCGCTGCGATGGAGCTCTGGCCTTACGCGGGTCTAAGCTTGGGGTATTCTTCTCCCAGTGAATAATAGAAACTTTTTTTTTTTTTCCCACAGACGGAGGAGAGGAGTTACTGAAAAATTCATCGTACCCTCGTTCAACAGGCGTTTCTATGGCAACCCAACATTTTCAAGCAGAGAATGAAGGCCGTATTGCCTTGGTAGACTAGCTCTCATACACTTTGATCTCCCTCTCTCTCTCTCTCTCCCTCTCTCTCTCTCGCTCGCTGTCTCTCTACATACATACTTGATGCTGTTTTTGCTCCAGTGTTTGGTTGCCTTATGTCTACATCTTGAAGAAAACTCAGGCATAGATCAGTTACGCGCACCAGCCTGGATCAACACTCATTTGCTTCAGATTCAGGCGGATGAAACAGAGATAAAAACCGCTTTTTAACTCCTAGTGACGGCTCATTTCTACATTCCTCCTTTTTTCCCCCCACACGTACCGGACTTTGTACACACAACATGCACAAATACAGCGCATTTGTGTGTTTGTTTTTGAATCAGAATCTAATCTAATCCCCTTAAGCCACCGACAGACAGAGCCTGAGGCAGGAGTGAGGAGTGGATACAGTTTTTTTTTCTTTGCTTTAAAGAGCCTCCCCAAAATCGCCTAAACATATCTATAAGCTTTAGCTGCGTTTATCCGTTTTTCTTGTCCCGTTTTACCTCCCACGCTTTCTCCACTGTTTCGCACCTGTACCCGTCCATCTCTCTCTCTCTCTCCCTCTCTCTCTCTGAACTAGTAGTGGTGGCAGGATTAAGGGATTATGGCGGAGGGACGGATGCGGGTGCTTTGTGACATAAGCAGTCAGGTGACCACACTGCACAAGCTTGATCATCAGCTTTCTACTACATTCTTAAAAATAACTGTGGCATGAAGGTTTCTGTTGGAGCAATGGCAGTTCTGGTTCCATAAGATATAAAAAACAAGAGCCATTTTAGTTTGATACCGAACCTTTTCAAAGTTTTCAGAACTTTCAGATGGTTTCTTGGCATTTAAAGCAGCTGCAGAATGAATGTATTCAGTATTTTAAATGGTTCTTGCCTGCATAGAAGTTTGAAGGGTGAAAAATGGCCGGGTACAGTTTTACATACCCATATATCCATCCATCCATTATCTTTCGCTTTATCCCACTAGTTGGGGTCATGGGTGAGCTGCACCATGGACAGTTTGCCAGTCCATCACATGGCCAACATTGACACACTCACACCTACAGGCAGTTTAGAGTGACGGATCAACCTAACATGCATGTCTTTGGACCTGTGGGAGGAAACCAGAGTACCTGGAGGAAACCCACTCAAGCACAGGGAGAACATACACACTCCACACAGAACAACCCGGGCCGGGAATCCAACCCGGAACGTCTTGCAGTGAGATGACAGTGCTAACCACTGCACCACCTTGCTGCCGCTCGTTTACTCCCTATGATTTAACTATGAAGTGAAATGAGTTGTGGCGAAGATAAATAATTTGATGAGCTCCGCTCCGATTGGCTGGTTTACAGTGAGTCATCACGATGATCACACAGAAGCAACAAGTTGAAACAGACACAGGAAGGAAAAATAACAACAATAATATTTGTGCAAATATGGTCATCAAGTTATTTAGACAGCATTCATTAATTTAATCTTGCTAGTAGCCCATGTTACCTGAACCTGTTATAAACACCAAGTACGTTAAAGTTGTTATTATTTGAAACATGCAATTTAAGATGACCAGCTTCAACCATCGAACAGTGATAATATCACACAGCGTGGCTGCTACTTACAGGTTGTGGTTGAGGTTGTGATGCTAATAATGGTGGAACTTTTTTGCAGAGTAAATTAACAACTTTGCATTAAAGGTGTCCAAGATCTTGTTAAGATGTGGGTGCTAAAGTTGGCTTCCTGTTTGCCAGCTTGTTTTGTGAATTTTCAGTTCCACCTTAAATGATGTTGCATTTACATCCCAGTGCTGGTACAAGCTGCAGCATTTAAGCTGGAATGGAACATTTGATTAAAGAGCTGGCAAATACAAAGTCAACTTCAGTCTTGTTTAAGGATGAATGTCAACCATACCCCTTGAATTCAGTTCCTATGAAAAGTATGAAATGTGTCGACGTTCCCCTCACAGTGTTTCTGCACAGTGCGTCTGCTGTTTTCTTTGCTGTCGCTCTGTTGAGCTGGTGCATGTACACTTTGGGGGGCAAATATTAATTAGTCAAGGAATCGTCCTGTTTTACTGAACACTTTTACAGAAGCATGGTTTGTATTTGGAGGAGACAACATTGTTCAAGGTTCATGGTATGTCAGTCTATTCACCACACTCTCCTTGTTGAATTATGCCAATAGAAATGCAGTTCTCATCCTATGGAAGCTTTAAAGGATTTCTTTCCCAGCACTGTAATATTTAACTTACTGAGGACCCTATATGGTGTACAGTGCTGTGAAAAAAGTATTTCTCCTATTTTTGTACATGTTAGATCATCAAACTACTTTTAATCTTAGACACATAATGCTGTTTTAAATGAACATCTACATGGCCTCCAAGACCTTTGGGATAATATTCTGTGAACTGATGATTAAAAGGTGGAACTTGGGTCCTGTTAAAGCTAAAACTACATTTCTCCATAAGAACATCATACCAACAGTCAAACATGCTGATGGTAGTGTGTTGGTCTGGGGCTACTTCACTTCTGCAGGACCTGGATGACTTAATAAGACCATGAATTCTGCTCTCTATCTGAAAATCCTGGAGAAGAATGTCAGAATTGGTTTGTTACCTTAAGCTCAGGCGCAGTTGGGTTATGCAGAAGGACAATGATCTGAAGCACACCATCAAGTCCACTTCTGAACAACTCAAAATAAACTAAATGAAGGCTTCAAAGTCAAATTGTGTCATTACTGGGACTACATGTTTGTCACTACTTCGCTGGCTTCCTGTTTTAACAAATACAGCCCCACCACACATTCAATGAGTTGCATTCAACCAAACAGTGATGGAAAGAATATAAAGTTTCCCTGACTTTCCAAGACCAATCCATGCAAGAAATTGAACCCAGCAGTGATTCTCCAGTCTTCACCAGTCAATTGGCCAATAAAAAAGAATGGCAATCCAAGAATGTCCCAAATAAACATCTGGTGACAGACCCCTGTGAGAGGTCTGTACTTACCAGATTCAAGACTTTCCATGGCCCATGTCTTTGCAGCCTTCACAGGTTGGACAGCAGCCTAAGCTCACTGTGTATATGTGAAAAGAAGTAACCAATGGGACACATAGCTTGTCCCCTCCAATGACTGAAAGGAGGACTGTCTGCTCGAAGTTGTGATATGATGCAAGTTTAGTGTATGATGACTAATCACTGATGACATCAAAAAAAATGTCTTTGAAAATAAGGCTTTTAAAAGCTTGACGAGACCAAATGCTTCATGGAAATGGAGATACGGCCCCTCAAAACCCTCACAAATTTGTATGTAACTTTGCTGAGATGGTAGAGATCTCGACAGCCAGAGAAATTTACACTATAACTTGGCATAACTTGGTGATCACCACTGCAACTGACCTCAAACTTCACAGGTTTATAAGTTGTTATGCCCCATCTTCAAAGACATATGCCTTTTTATTTTCTTTGGGAAACTGGAGATAATACTGTTGAATATCTGGCCCTAAACTACAAAAACTGTTAAATAATAAATAAATAAATACATACATAAATAAATGGTTGTGATCTGACTGTACATCTATAAGAATTGTTCATTTAAAAATAGAATAGTGAATGATGGGTGTGGACTGACGTGGCTGTCAGCATGTATAAATGTGATTGATGTAGACATTAATATAAATGTGCATACTGTGATACACTGTGGCAAATATTTGAGATATTTTTTACAAATTCAAATGAAAGTCCATCTCAGAGCCACTCAGGAGGGAGTAGGGCATTATTAGCCAACAGAATATTCATCAGAGTTTAACTAAACTTATTCCAGCCAGAGGCAAGATATTGTGTCAGATGGACTGTCAGTGGGATGCGTTGTCAATGGAAAAGTGTAACGGAGTTCTCCAGTCTGCTGCTGTCAAGTTCTCCAATCCTGCCAGTTTATGGCCTGTTCTGTTTGGTCAAGGAATTTTCTCTGCAGGTTCTGCAACAGTTTTTATGCATAGATTAGGCCTGTCTGTGAAGAGACGGCGCTCTGCATTAAAGGAGGAAATGAAAAATGACCATGGTGCTGAGCTGAGGATTGCAGTTGCAATTCAGTGCAAGTCTTCATACTCGCTATTAAAATAAATAAAGACAGAGGACTTGATTAATAGGCTGCTTGGCGACTGGGATTCAGGAGGCTTCTGCATGGAAGCTAAAGATGTGATAAAACATAGAGTTGGCTTGCCCCCTAGTGGATATTAGTTTGTAAAACAGCCCAAGTGGTAGGAATTGGCCCTGATTAGTTTAAGGCATATGTGTCAGATGACCAGTCCTGGTTGGCCAAACCACTGCAGACTTTTGGATTTCTCCTCATTTAATACACCTGATTCAATTCATCAGCTAAATTAGCAGAGCCGGCCTGAGTTGAATTCAGATGGTAACCGCTCATCTCTGCAGAGATATAGCCTAGTAGGATCCTAGTTTGATATCTTTGCTTTAAGGCAAACAATATTTCAAGAAATGCAAGAAAGGATCTGGATCTGAACCAGTAAGGGTTCTTTGGAGCGGTGCCATCCATTATTTTGGTTCCATAAACAACTATTCAGTGAAAGGTTCTTTAAGTTTTTAACTTGTCTGATTTTAACTGCACTATACACTCACTGTACTGTACAGCAATCACTGTACTGAGGCTGTTAGAATACTGTTCGCTACTTGCACCAAAACATTAATGTTTACATTTGTTACTTGTAACTTGCACTTTATGGCTGCTGCTCTCCATAGTTGCACATAAAAGCACATGTACATTTTATTTATTTATTTTTTTTAAATTTTCATTTACTTCAACTTACAATATAGTATTATACTTTATATATTTTGTATATTTTATTTCTTTTTGTTTATTTCTTCTTGAATTTCTTGAATCTCTTGAATTTCTTAATCTTGAAGTTATAATTAGTAGCATTACTGACCCAAAAAAAAGGTCCAGGTCAATGTTTAGGTCTTTGCTGCTAAATCAACATCGCACTGATGAAGATATGATGATAATGGTAGATACTTAGATGTTCTCAGTGCCGGAGTGGATAATCGGCAGGGTCCTGGTTGGAGAAAATTTCATGTATTTTGATGCAGTAGAATGGTAAAAAAAAAAAAAAAAGAGGTAACACCAAGAAGACAAACCTGAGCAAGTGGGCAGTGAGAAATATTTAAGTTAGAAACATTCTTTGTTTTTTTTAATCAATAGCTAGACCCCTCATAACATCTCATAACATAAAAATATGTCTTAGACATATAAATGATAAATAAGAGTTATAAATATGTGTGTGTGAGACAGAAAAAGTAGTTAGATACTCAGAAATATCATTCTTTAAACACTGTCTTGCATGAGATCAGTTACCCTTTTCTTGAAACATTATCTACGTTCCCATTGCAAACTTATACATAACAGTTGTTTTATAACATAAAATGTTTATAAAATGTTTTTTCTATGTTAGTGTTACATGAGACTATAGAGATATGTAAAATATACAACAGTGATCTAACAAGCAGTGCATATAGAAATAACAATAGTGATACTGTATATAGCATAGCAACTAAAAAACCATTAAACAGTGCAAACACTGGGGCTAAAACAGAGGTTGCATTAATCATTAAAGAGTGCAAAGTTATATTAAACATTTAAGTGCAACATACAGTGCAAATAGCTTGTTGAAGGCCACTAAATAAATTAAGACAGATCCGCACATCTTTATACTGACAATTTCGGGGGATAAGTAAGACAAATGGAAAAGGCTTGAAGGTACAGTATTCCAAAAACTATTTGCACTTTACTCAATTTCTTCTATTTGTCACATTTAAAAGTTTCAGATCATACAGCTTATTTTAACATAGATGACACAAACACAGGTCAACATACAGAGCAGTTTTTTGAATGATCATTAAAGATTTATTTAAAACGCAGATCCTCCATGCGAAAAAGTAGTTGCTCTAACCTAAGAACTGGTTGTACTGCCCTTGGCAGCGACAGCTGCATTCAAACATTTGTGATAATCTGCAATGAGCCTTTTATTTTGCTGGGGAGGAATTTTGGCCTACTTTTCTTTTGACTCTTCATCAACTCTCCGTTTAAAGTCTTACCGCAGCTTCTCAATGGAATTGGTCAAATGGTCAAAAATGGAACGCAAGTCAGGACTTGGCAGCTCCAAAACCTTAATTAAGTTTCTTTTGAGTTGTCTGGAGGTGGACTTGTTTGTGTGCTTCAAAGCATCGTCCTGCTGCACAACCCAACTGGTGTTAAGCTTTAGGTCAAAAACTACTAGGCAAACATTTTCCTTCAGGATTCCTGATAGAGAGCAGAATTTATGTTTATGATTCCATCAATTATGATGAGCCGTCCAAGCAAAGCAGCCCCAGGCCATCACACTACCACCACCATGTTTAACTGTTGGTATGGTGGTCTGATAGAGGAATGCGGAATTAGCTTTATTGTTAGTTTTAATGGGACTTATAGCTTCACCTTTGACTTGTCAGTCCACAGAATATCACCCCAAATGTTTCGGAGTCATCTAAATGCGAGACAAGTGTTTTTGGTAAGTACTGATTCACATCTTGCAAATCTCCTGTTGATGCCATTTTTGCCCAGTGTCTTTTGTATTGTAGGATTATGTACACTGGCTTTCACTGAGAGGAGTGAGGAATGTAGTTTTTTAAACATTTGTCTGGGTCCTAATCTATGCATAACTCATCTCCTAGATAAGTTTTCGATGCGCCCTTGTTAAAAATTACATTCGTGGCAGGGTTCAACACTGTTTTAAGCTTTTTCTATTTGAGGATAATGGTTCACACTGTGCTTCACTGAAGTACTAGAGTCTTAGTAATGGCTTTGTAACGCTTTTCAGGCTGGTAGATTTCAATGACTTGTTTTGCATCTGTATTTAAATCTCTTTAGGATGTGACCTCATATGCTGATATTTGAGACCGTCTAGTCTGCTTCACATTTCCAGACAGGTAATATATTAATTCAGAATCAACAGGTCTGGCAGTAATCATGTTAGGGTGTAGCTGGTGTAACTGAACCCAATAGATTATTGAATTTGGTAAATGATTTTGGTAGCTAAACTAAGCTAAGGGACCAGGTAGGGCTGAACAGCTGTTTTCCTTTCATAAGTAAAATCTCATTTTGAAAACAGCATTTTGTGTTATTTCTGTCTATTATTAAAAGTAGTTTGATGATCTGAAACATTTAAATGTGACAAATGTAGAAAGATATAGAATAGAAGAAGTTGGGAGGAGGGCAAAAACCTTTCACAGCACAATATAATATTGTGTGTATAAATAACCCTTGGGAACAATGCAAAAAGGTCTCCATGGGGTTGTGATAGTACTGTGCACATGCTTCTTGCAATGTTTCTTAAAAATGTTGGGTTGTGGTGACCCAATGATGTCCTAGGCCTATGCCTTCACCCCAAAGAAGGTGAAAACTGTGAGACGTGTAAACAGACAGAAAATCTGGCAGTAGAAGAAGAATGTAGATAGGAAAACAATAGTGTTGTTATGCAATGTATAATCAAAAATTAACCATTCTACACAAAAACAACAATAAAACACTTATAATAGAGCTCCATAATTTCTCAAATTACATGCAGATTCAGTATGTGTCCTGCAGCACTTTATGCTAATTCAAGACTGCAGAACAAGTGTACAGTTTATAATGTTTGGAAAAAAGGTGCCTGTTTCTGCAGAGATCTAATCTATTTTAATTTAATCCATCAACGATAAACTTAGCTTTTAAAGTTTGATGATAATTACTGAGTAGAAAAGCTGGCGATTATAAAGATATGCTTTTGTCTGTGACTGCAAATGCTAATTAGATGCATATGTCTGCTGCCCTGTCTTTCTGTCTCAGTCACACCAATTCTATACCACACACACACACCTAGCACTCAGAAGGTCATAAACATTATGTCCAACACTATCCGGATACAGCTAAGATGCACCTGTTGCTCACACTAGTGTTCGGTTGTGCACGCAGAAAAACACTGCCAATAGACTGGGATGCTACAGAGCAGCCACACATGAGCCTGGGGTATTGGCCAATGTCAAGTACTGACTGGAGGAGTATAAAGCCCCCCAGCACCAGTCTGAAGAGCAGTGGATCTTTGTTTCTGGAGTGATGGAGCTTTTTCCAGTAGCTTTGGGATGACTTGGGGTGATCCAGCACTGACCATCCAACATCAGTACCTGAACTCAGTAATGCTTCTGTGTCTGAATACAATCAAAGTCTCATAGCAATATTCCAACATCTACTGTAAATCCTGTCAAAAGAGTAGCGGCTTGCAAGGAGGGGCAAACTCTCTATTCATACCCTTGATTTTGAGAGAAACCCTGGATGAGTCTAAAGTTTGTAGACATACATGTCTGATATGCACTTGCTGAACACCTTTAATGGTACACCTACCTTATATCTACATTTATAGCCATTTTCTTGCTCCACGTACCATAAAGGTGCACTTTGTAGTTCTACAATTACAATGTAGTCTATTTGTGTTCCTGCTTTATTTTTGTATCTCATTCTTGATTGGCTAAGACATTTACCCCCATTACCCCCCACAGAGCAGATGTTATTTAGGTTTTTTAGTTGCTAGCACTGCAGTAACACTTCTTTAATGTAAGTTAATGTAACATGAGTCATTTTGTACCATTTCTATTTGTCTATTCACTTAATGTGAACTACAAATATCAAACATAAAACCAAAGATTCAATAGCATAGTAACTATATAACAATGAATAGGTTCAAATATAATTGACACTGAATGTTAACCTATGGACTTCATAACAGCAATGAGTTGCACTATAGTTGCAATATTCAACCTGTGCAGCATACCAAGTTCTAACTGGTTTCCTAGCTAGCAATTCTTCATATTTGCCTACTTACAACAAAGTCTAGTAGACTGTTGATGTCTTATTTTTTCCTTATTAATCAAAAGGTAACACCTTCCACCAGCAAACATGGATAATATTGTACACAAGGAGTTCTTACACTTATTACAGGCTATGCAAGACCACCAAAGGCTGTATGCTTCTAAGCTTCGTACATGTCTAGCTTACATTACAATCCCACTGACCTTTTTTTAGTCATACACAACTGCAGTTTCATATCAACCAATAAGATTTCCGGATTCAGATATAACCTTAACTTGAATATATGCAAAATACAGACACTAATGCAGAATATCCACAAAAATGCTTTTCCTTAATTTGGCTCTCACACGCACAGACATTAATAATGTAAGATAAAAGTGACTAAATTGCTTTATATGTGTCACAGTTATGAAGCAACATTCATATAAAGTAATAAGTAATGTGACACCGTATTTCACAATATAGTTCTATGAAAAACGCCCTCTTTTTCAAACTCACACACACAGAACACTGTATTTATTATTTGTGACATTGTAGCAGGCAATGGCAAGAGAGGTGGATACAGATGCAGGTTTTGATTATCAGCCATACTTAAACAACATCAACTCTAACACACGCCACACAGAAACAATGCTGAACAAAGACAGGCACAAACAGAGGGTATAAGTAGACAACGGGAAAAGGGGAACACCTGGGACTGGGCGGAGATACTAACTCAGGGCAGGTGGGAGTAGAAGACAAGAGGAGCACATGACCAAAACAGAAGCACATGATGTCAACATAAGCTCATGGGAATAAACAAGGCCACAGGACGTAAACAAGGACATAGACCAGCAGAAGAAACACAGGGCATAACCGGGACATTATTTATATGCTGCCTAAAGATAATACTGTGGCTCGCTAGTGATAAAATGAACAGTTTTTGTCTTAAATCTTATCTTGTTTACCAACTAATGCTAGCTGAGTAAGTTAAGGTCAGCATTTCTCACTGTCCAGCTTTTTCATTCTTGTCTTCTCGGTGACATGCTGAATGTGATATGCTAATCACTTAAGGCTTAAGAATTTCCATTCCACCTTAAATTGTGCAATGGGTTCACGCTGGCACCCGCAAAGGTATTCAAATGAACTACTACATCATTTAAAGTGCATGTAAAAATAAAAAGAATGAACTTCAGCTTTATGTGATTTCTATTTTTATCTACTCTACAAGACTTGGTAACAAACAGTAGACTGGGGCTGTACCACTTAAACTGGGGGCTGGTTTAAGTACTATAGATGCACAACTAGATGTAACATATGAAATCCCTGGGTTAAAAATGTTTGTATAACATTAAACCTGAGTGTGAATGAATGAATGAATGAACAGATGAGTGAACAATGTCTGTGTATGGATAAATGTATAAACAGATACCAGAAAGGTGGTAGTTATGCTGGATTAGCTTTGGCTCACTACAGGTGTGTCTAAAATTGCCTACCAAGTCAGTAGGTCCTGGATTGGAGTCAGTAGGTACTGTTCCAGGGGTAGACTAGTAGGCAGGTTCAGTACGTGAGTTTTGAGTATCCACGCAATTTCTGAAGTACTACGTCCACCATCTTACCAACGTCCTGTAACACAAGATTTCAGACCACCACCGTAAAAGTCCCGCTATTCATTAAAGGTTCCGTTTACTGGCATCATTTTGTGACACTGACCTGTGTTTTTGTCTAAATCTATACTTAGACTGTGTCGGGCTGTAACTCAGTGAAGAGGTAGCGCCAACTTCTGTAGCAACAGTTCACCAGCAGCAGCTGGCGTACCGCTGTCCACCGTTTATTTTCCTCTGCTTTGAATTCATCCTCCAGTTGAATCATGGGATAGCACAGTGTGCTGTGTTTGCCTGCTGATTTCGTCGACTGAGTAGCGGACGAATAGCACACCCTAATGCTAACCATTACCACTAGAAGACTCTTAAACGACTCTAAGAAGACGTTTAATAGACTGAAGTCTGACACCCTCTCACATCTAAAGACTAGTCACAGACTTTTTACTCACAGACTAAGCACAGGCTATAATTTTGCAAAGAGTGGGGATCAACTAGATTTCTTTTATTTCCCATCATGCTCCTGGTGGAAATTTACAAGAAGTGAAAATGTTAAACAATGGCGCAGAAACAGAAGCATCTTTTGGCCACAGCTGCCTTTGTGCATGCAGTGATTCGTACAGAAACAACAGCCCAATATATAAATGTGAAAACACATCAAAGAGGCATTCTTGCCCACTCCACAGTTCACTCCACAGCTCACTCCACAGCTCACTCCACAGCTCCACCAGTTTCTCCTCCTTTTGTACGGTCCAGGAGAACCGCAGTTTCTGAACCCTCGCCGGCCTCCCATCTATGTCTAACTTCTTTACTCACCAGACATTCCTGTACTTGCCTTGCAGCTTCCCGTTTGGTGGAGAAAAGAGCTCTTCTATTGGTTGTCGACAATGTTTACATCACTATTTGCATGACCCAAGGCTTAAGCTGTATGATAGTATTAAACATGGTTGATTTTATCAGTGCGCTAGGACAAAAAAAAGACTGACTTACACCTGCAGTCTCAACCATCTTACACTAACTGATCGAGATGACGTGATCGAGACTCAACGCTAGCAAGACTCATGATTTTATTCTGACATTGGAAATTTGTCTGCGACAGTAAAATTGCTTGAAAAGTCGTTTGGTGTAAACGACTCGTTTTAGGTGGGGCAGGAGACATAAGCCCCGTGATTGATTAGGGAACGTTTATGGATGCGTTATCCAAGATTAGAATCTCCCAGTTTACATTGAGAGGAGAGATAAATAGTGTAATATGGTGTTTATTTATTGTTTTGAATATTTTTAAAGGAGAAAATAGTAAATTAAGCCTCTCCATTTTTGGTGAATTTTTCTATATAACAAGACAGCTGCTCTCTATATCCTGTGAAAGTTTCATAATGAATGGATCAATAGAAATGCTCCATATCATTCCGAATAAAAGCCCCTTTACATTAACTTTTATTGAAAGTTAAGGATGTGTTTGTCCTTTTCTGTAAAGTTACTATTTTGGAGATACTGGTCTTTTCTAGACATAGACGACATGTTTACTGTTTCCTGCAGGACCAAGTTCAACTTAATTAGAAAGAAAGCACAGATTTAGGTTTCCTGGGTCATTAAAGTTTGTCAGAGTTGTTCATAAAAGTGTGTGTTTCCACATTAGATCACAATAACTAACCCAGAACGCTACGGGCCCACTGGGAATTCTCTCCTCTCTCCTAATTACACACTACGTCATTGGCTTAGGGGCATCACTCTTAGACCTCATACAGAATAAGACACTCTTAACTAGTCTTAACTCCTCACAACAGTCTTCTTAAGTGGAAGAAAACCTCATTTTAGTTTAATGCAATGTTATTTACTAAAGCTCATTTTAAACTCTTAAATTTCTAACCACCTCCACACGACCTGCCAATGTTTTATTTAATTTTTGTTTTATTTATTTATTTATTTATTTATTATTACTTGTATTATTATTTCTTTTACTATTTTATGTTTTACTACTATATTTATATCTATTTTTATTGACTTATTTTTTACTTTTGTCTTATTCCTTTCTTAATTTTGTCTCTGTTCTTATTGTTTCTTTTACATTTTAAGTACTCATTAAAATTCATTTGAATTTGTTTAACAAATGGAATGCTCGGCAACATTGGAAATGAGGGTCTCCCTCAATGTACTCCCGAGTGAAAATAAAGGTTGATTGATTGATTTACTGCACAAACAGCTGATGTGTTTTTGTGAATACTAGTCAAGTATAGCCGATTAAGATGTGTTGTTAAAGTATTACCAAACACACTGACCCTAAAATAGGTTAAACCTACAAAATCAGGCAAACATTCACAAAAACCACCCACATCCACACACACACACACACACACACACACACACACACACACAATCTTTCTCCTCCTGCAGCTGACCGACAGCATCCCCTTCTCATCAGCGCCTAATGAGGGAGGACGTTTTTCACTTCACGCTGTAATTGGCCCTGTGGAGAATTTTAATGGAATCACTCAGGGAAATGGGCTCTTAACTATAACATGCTGAGTGCCCAGTTCCTCTCCTCTTTCCCCACCCCCTCTTCTCTCTCTCACTCTCTCTTTCTCTCTCTCTCTCAGCAAGGTTCAAGGTGCGCTGTCTTTTTGCAAGTACGTGCCGCTTAGAGGCTTTGCAATTAATGGCTGTCATGTTTGCTTCTGTGTGGACTGTGCTGTAAGTAACAGTGACAATTTGTATTACAGAACTCATTCCATGCATGGCTAGCCTGTCTGATGACTCCATGCTAATAGACCCAAGGGCTGTGAGGGGAAGAGGATCTGACGGAGAGCAGGGCAAGCACTCCTGTACCTGCGGAAACTGGGCAAGTCAAAGGCTACGTTCTACCTTAAATTCAAACATAATCCAAAAGCAACAGAAACTCAGGAAAACACAACAGTGAACCCAAAATCTCAACACTGGAAAACATAACAGCAAACTCAATATCTCAACACAATAGCAAACCCAATATCTCAACACTGGAAACACAACAGCAAACCTAATGTCTCAACACTGGAAAACACAACAGCAAACCCAATATCTCAACACTGGAAACACAACAGCAAACCCAATATCTCAACACTGGAAAACACAACAGCAAGCCCAATATCTCAACACTGGAAACACAACAGCAAACCCAATATCTCAACACTGGATACACAACAGCAAACCCAATATCTCAACACTGGAAACACAACAGCAAACTCAAAATATCAACACTGGAAAACACAACAGCAAACTCAATATCTCAACACTGGAAGCACAACAGTAAACTCAATATCTCAACACAACAGCAAACCCAATATCTCAACACTGGAAACACAACAGCAAACCTAATATCTCAACACTTGAAAACAGAACAGCAGACTCAATATCTCGGCACTGGAAAACACAACAGCAAACTCAAAATCTCAACACTGGAAAATACAACAGCAAACTTAATATCTCAACACTGGAAAATACAACAGCAAACCCAATATCTCAACACTGGAAAACAACAGTAAATCCAATATCTCAACACTGAAAACCACAACAGCAAACCCAAAATCTCAACACTGGAAAGTCAACAACAAACCCAATATCTCAACACTCAGAAACACAACAGCAAACCCAATATCTCAACACTGGAAACACAACAGCAAACTCAATATCTCAACACTGGAAAACACAACAGTAAACTCAATATCTCAACACTGGAAAACACAACAGTAAACCCAATATCTCAACACTGGAAACACAACAGCAAACTCAATATCTCAACACTGGAAACACAACAGTAAACTCAATATCTCAACACTGACAAACACAAAAGCAAATCCTAAATCCCGACACCTGAAAATAACTGCCAATCCAAAAACTCAACATTTTTGATGTGTGCAAAAACGTAAACCCTCTACAGAGAACACACTGCTGTATACTTTTCCTTGTTCATTTGCTAAATTTAATATAATGGAATGTAAATAAAACATAAACCGTGGCCATTCTAAAGTTTGGACTGGTTCATTATATTTCATACAATTTAATTAAATTAAATTAAACAGAAAACCTTGCAGAAATATGTATTAATTCAGTGTAGAGGGTGTGTTCGCTTTGAAAATCAACAAATTACTTGAATACCACTGTATAATGTATCAATAAAATTATTGCTAAAATAAGTAAAGAAAAAATATGATTTAATATGACATAAGATGATATTTGAATAAAGTACATTCAGTTTATATTTTTTTCAGCATGTGGAATGCTTTTGCTTTTGCTTTCACTTTGTGGTGCTGTGTCTTATTTGGTGACAAATACGGTGAAAGAAACTGGAGACTGCCACTAGAGGGACTTGGAACTCTTTTTGTTTTGACAGCAGACAAAGAGAGAAAAGGGATAGAGAGAGATCGAGAGAGAGAGAAAGAGAGGGGCAGAAGTGAGACTTTATTCCCAGGTAAGAACTCTCCTCCTCCTCTGTCTCTTCCTCCAGTTCTGTCTCCCTCTCTCTGTAATGAGATCATCCTATGCCTAATCGCTTCCCATTACATTGACTGACAGAGAGCCTGTCAGGGTCTGCTGCGGCAAAACGGGGCATTGACTGTATAAGTGTGTGTGTGGGTGAGTGTGTGTGTTTTCAAACATTTTCAGGACCAAAAAAAAGTCTTCTCTTCATTGGAAAACCTAGGACAAACCCGGAATACCAGGGCCTGTAAAATGGTGGGTACTTTATAAAGTGCTTTTTAACAAAGGTACATTTTTTTTAACTAAAAAAAAAACTAAATTTCTTTTTAAACTTTTCTGAGGTTAGATTTTGGGTTCAGTTACATGCATAGTACATGCATACAAGTAGGTTCAGTGTAATTGTAGATAATTGAAGGTTCAGTGCAATTGCAGGTAATTGAACTAGACTCGTTCTTTCGGTTTAGTTTGAGTCAGTTCTTATTCTTGAAAATCTGGTATCTATGAAACAGAGAGCGTCAGCAGAGAGTAAGACATACGGGAGGTACAGAACTGAATAGGTGGAGGTGGTGGCATCAGGTTTCATGCTATCGGTGAGCCCTTCCCACAAGAACACCCACACAACAAGCCCACTTCACTCACAATATAACATGTAAAACATGCATAAACAGACAACAACATAAACAGACCCTTTGCTGGACAGAGCACATCTCCCATGAGCCATTGCATGTTTTCATCTGCATAGTCAGCCTGCAGTTACTTGCTACAATATAATATCCCATGACCTGACAAAGCATAAAAACAGTGTGTGTGCAAAATATACAAAAAATGTTGATGTGTGGACATCTAACTGACCCCCATGAGGCTGTTAAAAAATAATTCTTTCTGAAAGTAAAAGAAGAAAGCTATTCCATATTCTGCAGCTTTGACTTCAACATGCAACTTTCAATTTACAGAGCAATGTGGCTGGATCCATGTGTGTGTTCATCAGTGGGGAAGCCTTGGGGCTTTCTTGGCCTTCACAGCTGGCCTAATGATTTCTGAGAACTAAAAAAATACATGTCGGTAATGATTAGTGTTTTTTATTCAGTAGGATCATCCTAGTGTTCAATTCAGCATGTGTTACAGTGCTACTCTTGAGGTTAAAGTTAGAGTGGAATGTTCCTGTGGAAACTGAAATTGTTTTCCTCTTTAGTATCTAGATAGATATTGGTTACAACTCCAATCGCTGAAGTGAAGGCCTAACTTGTTAAATTAGCCATCAATACAATTAAGGACTGACAGAGACATCAAACAATTACCTGCTGATTTTAATAGCGTCTACTGATTTTGTGATAAAATGTTATGCTATAGCTTCTGGAATGTCTGATTAGAAGCTTTTGAATATTGGTGTTTAATCTAGGCCTGCCAATAAAATGTTGCAGACGCTAGCAGAGGTTAGCATTATGTTTTTTTCTTCATGTTTTGATATTTATGGCCTAAATTAAACTTGTAGCTCCACTCGTGTGTGCAGTGTATAAAAACTCTCCTCTTATACAGGACTGGCTGTAAAGTCACCCATCATAACGACAAAATATATTAGGTTTTTTTTGCCATTTTCTTGTTTAGAAATGTGCTCTTACACACATTAAACGCATTTTTATATATCTTCTCTTTTGTATTTTGTTGGAAAAACAAGTCATAATTCACTCTTTCTGCCAAACTTGGGAAAATCGGGCAATTTTTTACAAATATGTTACAGCATACATCAAGAATGCTTCAAACTGCTTCTTTCCATTGACCTACATTAAAAGTAAAGAATGATTTGTGTCCTCCACTGTAAAGTTATAGAGATACTTGTTTCGCAAAAATGTTAAGCTTGTTATCTGATCTAGTCCTTTTTAATAATAGCTCACTCAAGCATGGTTCTGAAACAGAGCACAGATATTTCAGGGCCCAGGTACAGCATACAGCAAGTTTTTCAGCGGTATCATGGGCATAGTTACATTTGCTGGGCTATATATAAGTAGGTTCAGTGTAATTGTAGATGTTAGTTTAAATAGGTTCTGTTGGTTCAGTTTAGCTCAAATCTTATTTTTGAAACGCTAATTAGAGTTGGACCGATCAGCGTTTTTGAGGCCACAGCAGGGCTACGTGTAGTCATTAGCTCAAACAAGTTATGAAACAGTCTAAACTGGGTTATTAGCATTTTTAACAAGCTCATGTGAAACAGCATAATATTTTTAACAAAATTAACAGTAAGTAAACAAAGTAAATCAAACAAATATCCCCAAAACTGCAATCATTCAATATAAAACGAAAAAAGCTAATTAAATAAATGCAGTCAAATCTGCAGTCATTAAACGCAGACTCTGTTATTTTAAACATAAAAAATGCAGTCATTAAATGTAGATCTTGAATTATTGCTGCTGTACTGTTCATACCGTACATATGTTATTATTCCCCAACGAGACACATTGATTTTACACATTTTACAAAATGTCCTTGATGAGTCTGCGTCACATACAGTAAAACTCTGCCAGACCCGCTACATGTTTTCTATCAGCGCATGCTTTTCTGGCGAGGCCGTTGCTTTAGTCAGTCTGTGGAAAATTAAAGGGTATGTATTTCCACCTAGCGTTTCAGACCTGCCCGGAGGGGGTTTCACTGAGGGCTCTTCTTCTGGGATGAAACGCTAGCTGTAAATACAGAAATTAGGCCCATTTGTTTAATGCCATTGATCAGCTCTCTGGATCGGCTAAATTAGAGAAATATCGGCAGATCACAGATCACATGTTTTGATTAAAAATCGTCCGATACCGATACATAGCTAATCGATTCTTTCATCTCTAATGCTAATATCTATTAAACATATTTTCAGGCATATATTTTCATATACAAGGCATGTGGGGCTGCATCCCTTGTTAGTAAGAATACCAAAGACAAAAGCTCACTGATTACAGATGAAGTAGCTAAACTATGGGCGTTGCCTGAATTTGTATTGGAGTGTCTCAATGGGTAGCATGGCATCATAATAAGTTTACTTTGAGGGCCCCCAGAGTTTTGAGTTAAAGACATTGAGGGGGTCCAAGCAGTTCATTAGGGGGTCCCTGTATTTGTCACCTTGGGTGTGCATGTGCGTGTATGTGTATTTACCTCGCTTTACTCTCTTTAACAGCACCAAAGGTCCCCACAGTATTAGGAAAACACAGAAATTGTGATGTTTTGTTTTTCTTTTCTTTACATATTCACTTAAAAAAATAAGCAGTACAACTAACAGTAGCTACAATATGATGAAATCCCACTAATGACCCCTGGAATAATAATTATTTGAAATAACATTGCATACATCTGTTTTCTGAGTACAGTAGTACAGTCGATAAACAGAACAGAGACAGTAAGGCAAAACTGTGTGTGTGTGTGTGTGTGTACTTGTGTGTAAGGTATTATATGCTATGCACATGGTACGTAGGTACAGGGAAAGTGAGTAGCTACACAAATACTGGCAGATTCATTGATTTTAGAACGGTAGGTTTCTCTCATTGGATCTAATATACACCCAGGACTTTGACAATGCTAGTCAAAACAGCCCTCCGGGGAGCCATCACTTCACCACATTCTCTTCATCATAATGAGTTATAATTATAATTATATCTCCCCTCAGGTTTCATATGGTAACACGATGAAGGGCTTATTAAATCTTCAGCTGCGTTTTGTGCTGTTCTTCCACCCACTCTGACTGAGCGAGGTCTGTGGAAATCTGCCGCCTGGGTATGGACGCCGTGGGCACTCCACAGGCCTCGGCTTCAGAGAGGGAGGCCGTGTCGACATCCCTGCAGCCTGCTACAGTTTATTTAAATATACTATGCTCAGCCTTTGGACAAAAGGAACTGCTCTGGGCTCTGTGTGTAAAAGTGAAAGAGAGAGAGGGTGGGTGGGGTCAAGGCCACCCTGCAAAATAACTATTAAGAGGATTAAAAAATGTGTTGAAACTGGAAAAATCGCACCTTCATTGTTCATAGCTGAGCAGTTTGGCTCAAGGTTGGGGGGATTTAATGATGTGTGTAATGGTGCTCTGACCGTGTTGAAGGGCGGGGCTGGCGGAGAGACAGAGACACATGTCAATTCATTCTATCCAGTTTAAAGCGTCTTATAGCAGGAGTTTATAAAAGTACCTTTATTTGTAAAGCAGGATCTCCAAACAAGCTACACTAATCAAACTGTGTAAGCGGTTTAAACCCATTATCAAATACTTTGTTATCTCAGCCGGAAGAAACTATAAATACTTTCCCAAAACAGCTTGAGTAAAGTACAAAAGTCACAGGTCTACACGCTCCTTAAGTTCTAAATAAGCACAAATAGCATGTAAAGTTAAAGTGATGTGTTCTGTCTATCTCTCTTTCCTTTCATACCGGGGACAGCATCTGTCTCCAAAATGCCAAACCAGCAGAAAAATAAACCATCCAAATTCTGTCTCACCTTTCTTTGCTATAGCTACCGCTTGTTTGTTTGTTTCCTTCTTTCTTTCTGTCTTTCTTTCTTTTTTGTCTTTACAAAGTCAAGTTCTAATATCCATCTTTGCTTCACTGATCTGCCTTTTGGTGGTTTTAAATATTCGTGAGTGAATTCTTTTCTAATCCCATCACGTACAGCATGCTGTGAGGTTCAGATCTAATAAATAAATCTCTTTACAAAGCACAACATACCTGGGCCCTATAATAACTCTGTTCTGTTTCAGAACCATGTTTGAATGAGCTATTATTAAAAAGACTAGATCAGATAACAAGCTTCAAGTTCTAAATAACTTCTAGAACTGCAGAGAAACATCCAGCAGCTGCCAGCAGGATCTGTAGTTTGGGGGGTTTTCCACTCTACAAAGTAGCGCAACCTTTGGCCTGCCAAAACTGAATTAATTCTGAATCTGTTTCAGTTCAGTACCACAGATTCCAGGTTTAAAGTTTTTAGTACCTCTACAAACAGGGCTAATGGGACTCGAGAGCACGTTTCTTTGTCTTTGTCACATCCTGTCTGTGTTCTTGTTTACCTCGTCCTGTCTTTGCCATGTGCGCCTGTCTTTGTTTACGTTTCCAAGCCCCGCCCACGTGCCCTTGTGTCTCCGCCCCTCACCTGTTCTGTGTTTGCGGTTCCTCGCGTTTCAGCCGTTTCTTCTTGTCTTTGTATTTTAAACCCCTGTGTTGCTCCTGTCTTGGTTCGTTATTGTTTGTTCGTGTGTCTATGTCCTGTCACGACTATGTTCGTTGTCGTGTCCCTTGTGTCGAGTTGGATAATTAATAATACCTGTGTTTATATCCGTCTTTCTGTCTTTTCCTGCACGCATGTTACAGTCTTGCAGTTGAAGCTGATCATTTATTGAGTTCTGTGCTCTTCTAGGTGAAGATAAAGCCCCCAAGCATCAAAACATGACCAATAATTGCACTGCTAAGTGAGGAAGAGTGGTGTGCTGGTGTCTTAAGGTCTGTCTTTTTTATTTTTAAAGAGTTTAATTTTACACATTCTTCTTTTTAAACAGTTAAAAGGAAGAGCAATCTTAAAGCGTTCAGAGCCAACAAAACACATTAGAATTAAACACAAAAAAAGAATCATTAGACTGTCACTTAATTAAGGGTAACAAGTTATGACGGACCTCTTAATCTAACTCAGCTGATTATTAAGGTCTTAATGATTGGATCTGCATGTCCTGAGCCTGTGCAATGATAGTGTATCTTATTCATTGAAGTTTCAGGATCAGGTAAGTCGAGCCTTATAATGTTTTTGCTATTTTGGCCACTCACAGGGAAGTACTGGATGATATTCCTCAATAAATAAAATACCAAATATAATATTCTTGTTGCTTAACAAGCAGGCGAATCTTTTTAATACAATAAAACAGCAGGGTATGCTCTAACTAAGCCTACTGTTTCAAAACCAGATAATATGTTCTTTTCACAGCAGGGGTTAAGCCAGTGTTAAACCTCAGCGTTCACAGATCATTTAGGGAGCCAGAGCATGTGGATGCAAAATAATAGGCTAGAATTCTTAAACAGTTCTAACTGCTGAGAGAGGTCCGTCCATAGAGACAGTGTATTCTCTGTTTTTCTGCTCATGCCATGCATTTCTCAGCTCTCTGTCTCTCTCTGCCCATTTCCATTCTCTCTCTCCCTCTCTCTCTCTCTCTTTCTCTCTCTTCCATCCTCTCTCTCTCTCTTTCCCTCTCTTTTCTTGTTGAATGACTCTTCCTTGTCATTTCTATTCTGTGAACTACTACAATGGAGAGTAAAAATTATTTTCATAAGCACAGATAGCAAGTAAAGCTAAAGTAAAGTGATGTGTTCTGTCTATCTCTCTTTCCTTTCATACCAGGGACAGTATCTGTCTCTAAAATGCCAAACCAGCAAAGAAAATAAACCATCCAAATTCTGTCTCACCTCTCTTTGCTGTAGCTACCGCTGCCCTCGTTTGGGGATTGCTTGTTTGTTTGTTTCTTTGCTTGTTTGTTTGTTTCCTTCTTTCCTTCTGTCGTTTTTCCTTTTTTGTATTTACAAAGCCACATTCTGATATCTATCTTTACTTTACTGATCTGCTTTTAGGTGGTTTTTAATATTCGTAAGTTATTTTTTTTCTAATCCCATCACGTACAGCATGCTGTGAGGTTCAGATCTAATAAATAAATCTCTTTACTAAGCACAACATACCTGGGCTTTGAAATATCTGTGCTCTGTTTCAGAACCATGTTTGAGTGAACTATTTAAAAGGGACTAGATCAGATAACAAGCTTAAATTGTTTGTGAAACAAGTATCTCTATAATTTTACAGTGGAGGACACAAATCATTCTTTACATTCTTGTTGTCCAATCATCTTGACACAATGTATATAACAACCTCAATCACAAAAAAAAAAATCCCAAAAAATGCAGATACTTGGTTTTCTTTGGACAGCAGAAAAAGGTTTGACAGGTTTAAACATATACATCTCATTTGCCCTCTTGTGGCACCACTATACTTTGTTGTTTTCCAAATTCAGTTCAGTTGAATTGGCTACATTGTGTTTGTTTGTCGGATTGTGAGCAGGTTTGGGCTGTAAGGAGCTGAAAAGATAGAGTTTCCTTCTCCAAGACTTCATTGTCTGTTTTGAAGATAGCTGTGGGTGTTCCAGAGGGCAGTTCGGGATAGTTTTACTTAGAGATGTGTAAGGCCTGGCTGCTGGTGGGCAGTAAGGAAGTGAGGATGAGTATCTGAGGACTCAGAGTGGGTTAGGGCCTCTCTGAGCAGGTTCCACTTTCAGATGTTGTACTGATTGACACCTTTGGCTGGATTTTGATCTGGTTCAGCTGGGCCCGGAGAGAACTAAAGTTCTTGTTGGTGGTCGTGTAGTTCTAGTAGCTTTCAGTATTCAGAGATATTCCCTGATCTGACCTGCAGTGTTGTGCAGATGTTATCTTGTAGAGGTTCTTATATTCAGTAAGTTTTTGAAAATTGGAAGATGCTCCTCAAACTTTTTTCCAGTGCAGATCTTTGTAAATGCACTGTTTTGCCATATCATAGTTCCATCTTATTTCTTTTTCATCTTTCTCTAAACCTCCAAGCACAAGTGCTTTTAACATTTTAAGCTCAATGCAAAATTCTGGTTATTTCTACTCTCTCTTAATAAGGCTGTAGTATTCAAGTACTTACTCTCGCTTGGAGTCTGTCTTCATTCAGACTCACTTTTATTTTGGACTCTCTTATTTGGACTCATTCTTCATTCAGACTAAATGTATATTCTAAATACTAAAGTTATATATTTTTGGGGTATACGCCTACAATATACTTTTCTGTATGTTTGAAATACAAAAATAATTAAAAATACATTTAAAAATGATACATAATGAGTATATGATTATATATTATAAACAATAATATATAATGTAACATAAGTGTACTTAAACAAAATAATATTTAAATTAAGCCATTAACTTAAGATTATTATTTAGAAGTATGTCTTAAATAATTGGCTTTGGATTTGGTACATTTTATTTGCAGCTTAGTTGCAATACAATGCAAACCAGCTATAAAATAGTATCAGTGCACGCAAGAGTATACCTTTAAAATGTATTGCATGTGTAATAAAATGTGTTTTGTGTTTTAATTTGTGTGTATTTTTAGTTGTATTACAAGTTGTACTGTTTAAAACAAAAATCCACTTGCTGTCATAAAAGATGTTTTAACATTATTTATAGTATATATAGTATAAAATTATATATAATATATATATATATATATATATATATATATATATAGTATATATATATATATATATATATATATATATATATATATATATATATAGTATAAATAGTATATTGTCGCTGTCCAATAAAAAACAAGTATCTCCAAAATTACAACTCTACAGGAAAGACCAAAACATACTTAACTTTCAATGTAAGTTAAAGGAACCAGAATGTCCCTACGCTATTGTGGAGCATTTCTATTGGTCCATTCATCATGAAATCTTTACACAATGTAAATGGCCATTGCCATGTTCAAATGTTGTAGAAAACTCAAAATCGACAAAAATGGAGATACATGTTTTTCATTGGACAGCAACGATATATTAGTGCTTATTTATTACTAAAAATAGTAATAATAATAAAGTGTGTAATTAATTGTGTTTTATAAAGTACTCTTAAGGGTGTGCTTTATTTGTTGAATGTATTTAAGGGTCTTTAGTAACAATGAAAAATGCTTTCAAATAAAGTGCATTAAGTGCGTTAAACAACTTAATAAGACTAATAACAATCTACAACTACACCAATCAGCCATAACACTAACACTACCTCCTTGTTTATACACACATTGGGCCTGTTATCAGCTCTCCTTACCATATAGGAAGCACTTTGGAATTAAAGTCGAATTTATCAAGTCAGCAATTCAACAATTACATACTGAAGTCCGGTGGTGTAGTGGTTAGCACTATCGCCTCACAGCTCGACGATCTGGGTTGGATTCCCGGTCCGGGCCAGTTCTGTGTAGAGTGTGCATGTTCTCCCCGTGCTTGAGTGGGTTTCCTCCAGGTACTCCGGTTTTCTCCCACAGTCCAAACACATGTTAGGTTGATTGGTCACTCTAAATTGCCCCTAGGTGTAAGTTAGTGTTGGCCATGTGATGGACTGGCAAACTGTTCATGGTGTACCCTGCCTTCGCCCAATGACGCTGGGATTGGCTCCAGCCCCCCTGTTACCCCAAATAGCAGGGTTAAGTGGCAGATAATGGATGGATGGACATACTGAAGTCCATTTGATTTGCTGCCTACATTGTTTATGCCCAAAACCTCAGCAGCACTGCTGTGTCTGATCCACTCATACCGGCACAGCACACACTAACACAACACCACCATGTCAGTGTCACTGTGGTACTGAGAATAACCCCCCACCCAAATAAAACCTGTTTTGTGGTGGTCTTGGTCACTGAAAAACAGGGTGAAAAGTATGCAGAGAATCAGATGGACTACAGTCTGTAATTGCTGAACTACAAGACGCTCCTATGTGGTAAGTGGAACCGATAAAATAGGCAATGTGTGCAGATATAAGGTGTTTGTTTTAATGTTATGTACGGTGTATAATATACAATAGGTTGATGTGCAGGTTGTTTGGGGTTTTCTCTTGCCACTGGCTGGCTCAGTGGGGACTTGTGGCAACCTCTGTTGTAAACGGTGTTATATAAATAAATAAATCTTGAATTTGTCTGTTAAACAGTATAAATAAATGTTTTTATCTCTCACTTTTCTCTCTGCTGAGTCATGCTGTAGTGCTCGAATACCTTGACTCCAAACAAGTTCCATGCTATTTCCTGATGCTGTGACAACTTTAATACCGGCCTCAGTGATGAGCTTTCGGGAGAGAAGTGGCTTCAACAAAAGAATTGAACGGTATGACAGCGCTGTCTAAACTCCACAAACGCTTTCACTGTGACTCAGTGCAGCACCGTGAGGGAAAAGCACACTTCACTAGTGTCATCTACCTTGGTGTCGGCTCTTATTTGTCTGAGAAAAATTAGAGTACAGCTCCGAATATACCGTGTGGAACTGACTGACAGCCCTTGCTCACATACTTCACTTTCAAACAGCTCGCATAGCGTTAACTGTGTTATAGAGTTCTGAAGTTGCCAGAGCAGAAAGAGCCACTCTGCTGCTCTCCAAAACCCAAATATGTATCAGTGCATTTATTTATTTGCTTGAAAATGGCTTTTCTGCTCCAGCCCCGAAGCAGAGGGGCTCCGTGCCGGGCAAGAGGGTCACTGCAAAAGGTCGTCCCATCTGCATAATTTCATATTAATGTTAATATGGGGTGTGATTGGGCTGTGCCTGCTGGCCAGTCAAGCGATGAAATTTCTTATTTCATGCTCTCCTAAATGAATTCTTCTCCAAGGGCTGGACTGGATAAGGGTGGCGCACTGTAAAGAGTGGATGTGTGATTTTTGTAATAAAGTGAGTGTGTGGCAGAGAGAGAGAGAGAGAGAGAGAGAGAGAGAGAGAGAGAGAGAGAGAGAGAGAGAGAGAGAGAGAGAGAGAGAGAGAGAGAGAGAGAGAGAGAGAGAGAGAGATAATTATGGAAATGCATACCTGTATGGTCAACAACAGCCATTATCTTTGCATTGAACACATGCAGTCATTCCTCATGTGATCCAAACTGTGCAGTGACCCTGAACTTTAACTTTTATTTAAAGTCCTTTTGGAAAATACAGCAACTGCCAAGTCAATCATTAGCATTTCAGAGGCGCAATAACAGTGTCTATGCTTTCACACAACAGCAGAGCACCTGGTGAGGATTACAACAGTTACATGTTCTCCTTTACTAAAACTAACAGCTAGTCCTGGGCTGTTGTGGTGCAGCTAATGCAATTCCTAACTGGGATGTTAACCTGAATCTATCCATCATCTACTGTTCCTCTCCCAACCAGTTCCATTCAAACTCACACTTTGGGTAGACGCTATTCATTTACTGAGTGCTAAGTTTCGGAATCGGAGAGATTCAGACAGTTACAGGCAGAACTGAACTAGATCCTTCACACCGTTAGCCATATGAGCACCCAAGAACATCTTGTTTTAATAATATGAACACAAATTGACCTTTGACTGTTGTCCAGACTGGCCCACCAAAATTAGCTGGACAGCAGCAATCATTGTATCCCCAGTGTACATTCACTAGTCACACCTACCTACCTAACAAAAATAGGCAATATGTTTTGTGAGGTTGCCATATGGTTTGGTTGTATTTCTTGTGATACAAATAATCCCAAACACATTAAATGATATTGAGACTATCAGCAGTTGAGAATTGTATTCCTTTTGTCCGTAACAGCTTCTCGACAGCTATACATTCTTTCAGGCCCATAGTGTCTTCTCAATACCGGTTGGTTTCTTCAAATCTGAAGCAATAGTGGTTGATAGTGCTTGATATTCTCACAAAACATGAAAGTTACAAGGATGCTGGTGTTAGCTGGGATGGTCTACCAGGTCTTGCACAGTTGTTTAATATTATCTATATCTTTCTTTCTATATATAGGAGAGGCCAAAAAGATTCTTTACTTTCAATGTAAGTCAGTGGAACCAGAATTTTTTAAAAACTATTTCTATGGGTTAATTTATTGGTATATATATATATATATATATTATATATATATATATATATATATATATATATATATATATATATATATATATATATATATATATATATATAATGTCTTACTACAAACACTTATAAAAAATAAATAACTTAATTGCTAAAGAGTGGTCTCTGACTTTTGAATAGGACTCTAGGTAATTGGCTGGTCTGCTATCCAATTGGTTGTTTTGAAACCTTTAATCTAAAACCTTTAATTTTAATGCTAACAGTCCATGTAGCTACTTGCTATTAAACTAGTGGTTTGTACGGCATACTAATAACTAACATTGAGCATTATTAGTTTTTGCCTAGATTTTGGCAGGAGATTGGTTTGAATAATTGGACAGGTGCATTAAGGAGACAGAGTGTGAGCCTGCATCTTCTTCGATCTTTTTTTTTCTCTCACTGCTTGTGCACCAGCAGCACAGCCCACAGAGCGCCCCCTGGCCATTCTACACATAAAAAGACTCTTTGAAGATGAAGAAATGAAGACATTGTATGAGAGAACTTCCTGTATTTGAGGGGCATTCTGACTAAAAAACTTTTTAATAGTTTGCAATATGTTACCATGTTATGCTACATTCTATAGTACACCTCATCGGTTTGACAGATTTCATGATTTTATTTCATTTTAATGTTTTTATTCATCAGTATTCTCTTACTGCAATGCCCATTTGAAATCCCAGTGATGCCAGCCAATCCTGACTGATAGCTTAGCCACTGATCTATTGACCTCTGTATTCAGGAGCTAGCCCAAAAAAATAATGAAACAGCCCATCAGTAGCAGCTGGAGGTCATTCCACCTTAAATCTAAGACACGGCATCAGAATCAAAATCAAAATCAGAAATGGACATTACAGAAGTAACAAACACACCCAACCTAGACATCCTCCTACACACACACACACACACACAGTGACATACACGCACAGACACACCTGTAAACTTTACTTTAAATGTACAACTCTGCACATGTTAAGTGTTGAGTGCAGCAGTGAAGAACAGTGCAGACTGAATTAAATAGATATAAATATGGTGAACAGATAAGTCACTGGTTGAGATGGTGGTACAGAGTGTTCTGAGACTCTATCAGATAAATAAAAGTGCAGTACAGAGAAAGAAGCTTGAGAGAACATCTGAATATGGATGGATGTATGTAGTAGACTGCATTCAGAATGTAGTATTTTAATGTTCAGCTGTTCATGAGTGTGATGGCGTGTGGGAAGAAGCTTCTCTGAAGTCTGGAGGTCTTGATCCTCAACTGACTGAAACGCCGACCTGAGGGAAGATACTGGAACAGGTGATGTCCAGGGTGTGATGGATCATGGATGATGTTCTCTGCACGCTTCCTGGTTCTGGCTGTGTGCAGGTCCGGTAGGGAGGGTAACTTCACGCCGATGGTTCTCTCTGCAGACCTGATGATGCGCTGCAGTCTGTGAGTGTCGTGTTTGGTGGCTGAGCTGCCCCACACTGTGATAGATGCGGTGAGGACAGATTCTATGGTGGCAATGTAGAACTGCACTATCAGCTTCTTGGGTAGGTTGAACTTCCAGAAAGAGTGGTTTCCTCGTCCTTAACCTTACCACTGTAGGAATATTCACTGAGGTAGTGATTATTCAACTTTTCACTACTGCCAAAGCTTTGGAGTTTTGGGTTGCTATACAGACTGAGAGGTGTAATAATCACTGACCTTTCTGAGGCTGTTCTGTCCCTACAATCCTGCTTACTGCTTGATGTTCAGCCACGTGGATGACATGTGCCACACGTGGTTTCCAGCTTAAAGTCAGTCATTACGTTTTTTTTCTTTATTAAATAAAGAAAGATATTTCAAATTTGATGGTAAGTTCTGCATATGTTCTTTTTTTAGGTTCGGCTGAAGGTTGAGGGCTCCCGCAGTGGCAGTTGTGAAGCCAAAATAATAGTGTGGAATATGGTGAACACAATATTCGCAATGAGAAAACCACGTTAAGATGTTAATGTTTTGTTCCCTGTGGATCCTCTCTCTTTCTCTGCCTCTCATCCATAATTCCATTACGCGTGCACCTTTGCTGCTGATCAAGGTTTATTACGTTCATATGAGGAACGTGATTTGATTTCAAACAGTCATTAAAGGACAGTTTATTTTCGTCCAGCCTTGTCAGTGTCCCTGGCCTCAGTGTAAATGTGCGTCCAGGTGAAGTTCACTGAGTGCTTGTTTCTCTCCCTCTCTGTCTCTCTTACACACTGCCTCTCTCAGCTGGTCAAAAGAGGGAAAATCAATATCAGTCAGAGAGCCATGCAGCATAGCCGCTGCTGTAGTTCATATCACAGTAATGCATCATCATTACCTGCTAGGCAAAAAAACTAAGCTATACGGTAGTGAATCACATTTTCCACATAAGTGAAGTATAGCGTTTTTTTTTCTCATCTATAACTTGGACACTTCAACACACACACACACACACACACAAACACATGGTGAGGAATTTTAAATGTTGCATTTACATTCAGGGACATAGTTGTCAAACCACAGGGTAATTTAAGTCTCCTTTAAGAGTTTAATTTACATTTTTATATTTATTAATGTACATTTAAAACCATGTGCAGTGTTTATTGTTAATAAAGTCTTAGTAAAATCTATCTATCTATCTATTTATCTATCTATCTGATATGTAGATCTTTATATCTTTTTTTTATATATTTTGATATATATCATTTTTCGGAAGCTTGCTTTAGTTTTTCAACAAAGCAGTACCACTGTTTTGTCAGACCTCCAAAGTTCAGTCTTAAATGTTGGTTGTATTTTCTGCTTCTCGCAATCCAAGCAATCCTGAACTTATTTAATGATGTTAAGGTCTGGACTAAAGTGTGGTCAGTGCATTGATCCTAGAACACCAGCAGCTTCTATACACATGCTTAGAGACCAATAGTGCTGTGTGGTCTTCTCACAGTGAAAGGATGGACAGAAACACCTGTGGATTTATTTTAAAAACTGGAGGAAGAGTAAAGCTTGACTTTACTCAAAGCTTAACATACTGTTGATGTGACAGTTCTGGTGATCTGCCAGGTCTTGCATGGCTGTTAGGGGTCTCATTTCAACAAGTGGGTTCTCATATCTCTCTCCTCAGAAATATCTCCGGAAAATAAATTAGCTATACTTGATGCCTGTTTTCAAAAAAATAAAAATAAAATGAATGAATGATGGTCTCTACCTCTATCACAAGTGTAGCCTCCATATTTACACACAGATTACAGCTTCCTTTATTATTCCTATTTGCTTGTAGGTAGAACTTAATAATAGTAATACGGTGGTTGAGTGACACAGACACCCTCCAGTCAGACTGTAAAAATGGTGGGGTGTGGGGGGTTCCTTTAGCTCTGCAGGGGTCCATTGTGCTACAGGGCCACAGCAGCACTCTAACTGAGGCAGCAGGCATTTGGAAGCGCTGTTCTGTCGGTAATGAGGAGACACACAGGGCCAGAGACTGCGAGAGGGCCCCTGGCTAACGAGCCTAGCTTAGGAAGTGGGGTTTAGTGTTCAGTTCTTCTGCAGCAGGAGCTCAGCTTTAAAACAAGCCTGCAGACAGCCAAGCAGCAAACAGCTCAGTGATTGCCTCTCCATTGCTTTATTTCATGGCCATACACTATCCATTCGTCTCCCTGATCTTCAGCAGCTCTCGCCGCGGAACTGCCCACTGCACATCTCAGGCATCTGACAGCGGCAATATAAAAAACGTCATTATTATGATAAGCTACTTCACAATGAGCACGTATCTTAAGTAGTTAAGGGCTCTCAATATACTTCCTTAATTGAGTTTTTGCTGTTAGCTATGGAGTCCTATACTGACTGACAAAATGGGTTATTTCAGTTAAGAGGCTCTTTCAAAGTTTCTCTGCCAGCGGCCCAGCCAGAGCCCTCTGCCATGGTGCAAAGTCAAGCTCCTCCGGCACTGAGTAAAGTATCTTGGCCATCAATCCATGATATAAAGTCAACTTTCCTGCCATGCTGTGAAGTGTTTTGGCCAGCGGTCCAGTCAAACTTCTCAGTCGTGGCCCAAAGTGTGCTGGCCAGCTACACAGTCAAATTCCTCGATATAAAGTCTCTCTGCCAGCGGCCATAGTCAAACTCCACCAGTACAATGCAAAGTTTCTTGGTCAGCAGTTCGGTCAAACCACCACTGCCATAATCTAAAGCCCTCCATCCAAAAGTGTTGGTCAAAAATTCAAAACAAATCACAAAGCTACCATAAATAAAACAAACACGCAACGTAAATCAGCAGCCAATACGTACATACGCTTCTTACACTGGATGTGACCATGCACACGCAATATGGCACCTTTTTTAGCTAAATGATTTAAAGCTTAAAGGTTTTGTAGCTCAGGATATCCACAGTACTATATTTTAACAAATACCAATAATGTTTACATAACATCTTTAGAATGTGTACAGTTATTGGTTACTATGTCTTCACTATGCTTTAGTCAATCTCTGTGTGGCTTGAAACACCTACACAGGTTAAACTGTCTTTATTTCTTCTAATTCTAATTCAGTTATGGTTGGGATTTTAACCAAAGTCCAGGTTCTTCACATATCACAAGTCACCTGTCTTTAGTTTTTTTTTTTAACTTAGAATTGAGTTGGTCACTGTATTAACATTGGCCACCTGCATGATTCATTAGACAGAGATTTAGAACACTGACCAGCTGCATGATTCATTAGACAGGCCTAGTGATGTAGCTGTCTAAAGCTTCACCCAGTGTTAGGGAGTGTAAATGTCAGTGAGTCCGAGAGAGAATAATTGGTGCTGCTTAACCTCATGTGGTAGAGTGTAGTCTGTGACATGCCGAATAAAAAAAAGAACATAGTTTTTGCTGTGCAGTCTTACAGGGCACTGAACATTCCTACTTACGTAACAGCATCTTTCCACTACATGGTACTGCTCAACTCGATGTGGCTCACTTTGGCACCAGTTGACTGTTGGTATGGTACTCCCTCAGCGTAGCTGGTCATCATAGTGACACTGTCTGAGACTGCCGTGACATAAGGGAGACAGATTTTTTTATTTAGAAGAAGCTGATGGCGGAAAGACAGAAGAAAAAAAAAGGAAATTTTGAAAAAAACTACATCAGAGTCCTGTCAATACGATGATCCTCGCTGCTCAAAGGCAACACAAGTGCTGTGGTGCACTAAATCCAGTTAAACAGGCTAATAATGCTCACTGTGTAATGAAACATGTAGTTAGTCAGAGTTTGAATGTTCTCCCCGTGCTTGAGTGGGTTTCCTTCGGGTACTCTGGTTTCCTCCCACACGTCCAAAGACATGCAGTCAAGTTGATTGGTCACCCTAAATTGCCTGTAGGTGTAAGTGCTTGAGTGAATGTTGGCCATGCAATGGACTGGCGAACTGTCCATGGTGTACCCTGCCTTTGCCCAATGACGCTGGGATTGGCTCCAGCCCCCCTGTGACCCTGACTAGCGGGATAAAGCGACAGATAATAAATAGATGGATGGATATCCATGATATGCTCAGAAAAGTCTATGGTAACTTAATCGTCATAATAATGATAAAATATTGCCCCTGTTTACAGCTGGGGTGTAAAAAAACATCTTTGAACGCCTTGATATTATATTTCTTACATATTGCTCAGCCTTGCATGCACAATGCTGATCAACAGTAGTCTGAGAAAGAGAACGCTCTGTTACTGTCATTACACCACAGCTCAGAACCTAATGACTCATAACTTGGGTGCTGAGTGCTTAGGAGGAGGACAGCGCAGGAACACCCACTCTCAGCCGCACATGTCCGGCAGCCGTGTGTGTGTGTGGGCGCTCTGCATATGGCCACACTTACACTGTTCCAGCGCCACAGGTGGAACTCAATTAGAGCCCTTTAGAGCGCACCAACCACCGAGAAAATGGCTCATTTCGGCAGAATAGAAGTACAGCGGTGACAATTACTGTCCCTCGCTCCTCAGCCTCATCAACACTGCTTCTCTATCTCCTCTCAGAGGCACTTCATTTTTGACACAGGTCATAGGCTAAATGAGGACAAATCGCTATACTGCACATGCCAAGGAGAACATAAGTCTTAAAGCCTGAGCTACAATACATTATTGTACATGGATTACTAATGAATACTTTCTACCACTGGTCGTAGGGGAGAGAGGGACAATTTGAACAAGAGGATAATATAATATAATATAATATAATATAATATAATATAATTAATGTAGCTGCACAGATTCAAACAGATGCTTGTGGACACTGTCTCATGACAGTGAAAAAAGTTTCCAACCACACCAAATTATCCAAATACACATATATTTATAGTTGAAATTGTGTTATACACATATTCAATTAATTAATGAAGTAGATTAATTATACAAAAAAATAAACAACTGACGCAATCTATTGAGCCAATCAATTCTCCATCTATTTTCTTCCGCTTTATCCCACATGTGTCGGGTTCACGGGGGTGCTGGAGCTAATCCTAGCATCATGGACAGTTCACCAGTCCATCGCATGGCCAACATTCACACACACACACCTACGGGCAATTTAGACTGACCGATCAACCTAACACGCATATCTTTGGATGCGTGGGAGGAAACCAGAGTACCCGTAGAAGACCCACTCAAGCACTGGTAGAACATGCAAACTCCACACAGAATGGTTTGGGAATCCAACCTAGATCGTTTTGCTGTGAGGCGACAGTGCTAACCCCTCACTACCGTGCTGCCCCAATCACCTAATTCAAAATAATTAATCAATTTAAACAATTAAGATCATTACTAAATTGAATTGAACTAAAACAATCATCTGTGGCACATAAAATATAACTACACAGATTCAAGCAGAGTGTGCTTTTCAACACTGTCTCATACAATACTATGAAAGAAGTCAGAGACTAGAATAAAAGCTGACGTCAGGTCTTTGTGGTTAGGAGGAGCGTGTATTGTTTAGTGAACTATTTGTCTGTGGGTGCTGTGACTGTGCGCTGGCAATAGATTTAAAACAAACAGCTACGAGAAACACTAAATTCAAACAAGACACCGGTGAACAGACAGCTGCCATGTTCGCCGTCGTCAATTTCTGGCATTCTTCCCCTTTCATCAACAATGACTTGATAAAGCACCTTGTGCATTCCTAAGTAAACATATTTTAAGCAACCGCAAACAACACAATCACTAGGCCTTACGAGAGCTAGCTGGACCCTATGGAGAAATCACTTTCTGCCATCCATCTGCAGTTCACACCACAGCAATGCATGACATGACATCATTTGCAAGCAACCTATGCTGAAAAAATGTGAAGTGTAGTTTATGGCTGTAGCATAGTTATTCATAATGATTATATTATCTGTAAATTAATAAATAAAGGGTGGTCTCAACTTTTTCAGAGCACTGTATAACATCCATAACCACATCATCTGAGACTTTTACAGCAAGTGAGCAGTTTTTGTACCTTGAGAGTGTGCATAAGTTCACACTTATTTTATTCCCCCATTGAAGGACCATTTTTAATTGCATCCAACTCAATGAGAGCTAACAGAGATAACACACAACCTTTATTTGGCGGGGTAGGTTTTAACATAGTGTGAGAACTAAGCCCCTCAAAATAAACAAAGAGGGTAGTATGTAGTGTCCCAATGTACATTCCAAAACTTTTATTCTTGGTTTTTTTTTTACAGATTCATCAGAAACATGGTGTACAACATAGACTTCAGTTCTATTGTGCTGTATGTGATGCTGTTCTACATACATCTCACATGTGGTAAATAACAATTTTTAAGCATCTAAGTTTAAAAATCTTATCTGGTTAAAAAAATGAAGACTGGTATTGAATAGTGTTTATTTCATTGATGTTAGCGAATGTTAAAAATCGTCCCTCAGTTTGTTACAGATATTGCAGTCTTTTGGGTTGTAACACGTGCCACTTTTCTGTAATAATAGGTGTTGGAAAGAAAACTGTCATTTGTAGCAGGGATGTGTAAGTTGTTTTTTAAATGTGATGCATCTTGCTTGCATAGTACAAAATTATTTATTTAAATAAAAATTGGAATTGCTGAAACCCCATGCCCTGCTCTCCTCTAGGCTGCAAGATCAGAACAGCACTGAACACTTGATTATGGCAGCTTATCATACACGGTTTCATGTAGATTATATATATAAATAAAAGTGGACTCAGAGCCAGTATTTTTTATATAATTTGAAACAAAAGCTTTTGTAGTGAATGGAACTATATCAAGTATTCAAGACATTTATTAAAATTGTTTTTGAAAACGGTCCTAGGAACAAATCTGTCAGGTTCACGGCATGCTCTTTAACTACAGAATTGTGTGCTCCTGTGTGTGCGTAGATTTTGTTCTTACCTAAGAAAAATAAGAAGGCATTGCTGAGTGTTAGAATCTTCCTTAAAACTATGAAAGTATTGAATTATTTTCTGTAATTTCTTTTTTCTCTTTTTGTATTCTGAATAACTTGCGCTTTAGTCTACCTCTTGTCCTTTATCTGTTCTGCTGCTATTCTTCTGCTGTAACGATGCAGATTTCCTCATGTGGGATAATAAAAGGCTATCTTATCTTAAGAAGACATTTTTTATGAACTCTTGGTGAATGAGGCCCTTTTTTATCTTTTTATTGTTTTACTGATTTTTTGCTTTCAATCTTACTCTTATCTTTATTTATATGATCAAACTCAGAAAGTAACAAACTGAATGTCATTATATTTATAACAGTGACATCAGCAGCGTTCTCTTTTAGGCAAAGCGTTCTTTGCAAGTCAAGTCAAGTCAAGTTTACTTATATAGTGCTTTTTACAATGATGTTGTCTCAATACAGCTTTACAGAGTTTTGAAAACAGACAGTTACAACATATATCCTTCAGATTGATAGGACATGTTCTGTATGTTCTGATATAGTACCGAAAAGGTGTTACAATGTAATACCTTACAATGTCTGTAGTTATAACATCTGCCTGTAACAATAAATTAAACCTTTTCATGTGCTGTATAGAACCATCCTCAAATCTTATGATGCAAAAGAACCATGTAATCATTTGATCATTCTATATAGAACCAACTACAATGATATAGAACCTATATAGAGCCATTCTCTTTGGTAAAAAACACTTGGTCTTTTCTTTAGGAAACACAAACAATGCATGTCAGAAAAGAAACACTGCAGAACAGGCTGTGTTTAAGTTGAATATATGGGAATAGAATGCTACCCTTCAGTCTGCTCCAGTCTTTCATGGTAAACGTTAACATGTTCAGTTTTATAGGTACGTCGCTGTTCATTTACAGAGACTGTTCAGCCTCTTCTGGGCAGCCGAATCCAGCATAGGCTCCTGTCTCTCTGCATGCTTGTGGCCACTAGAGGGCGCTCTCTCTACACTGGTTACTCAGGCTCTGCCTCTGTTACAGTAGCAGTCAAGCTTTTACACCAGGCAGACTAATTGCCCTTCACAATACAATGACTTCTTATACTCTTTGTGTACCATATAATGCTACATGAACAATTCAGACATACGTTAGCTGTTTGGCTCAAGCTTTCTTGCAGTCACTATATATGTCAGGTTGCTGTTTATGGCCTACATGTGCTAAACGACAACTAAACCTCATTATGATTGAATGATGTGCCTAAAATGTCACAAGCTGTTCTGTTTAACAGAACGGCTCCTGCTATGACCCGAGCAGCGCCTTACGGAGGCAGAGGAAGTCGTGTCACCGTGGAGAGTGTTCTGGACCACCTCCTACTGTATGGAAGACTGGCTGAATATAGATGGAAAGCTCATTCCAGTGTGAACAGCACACGTCCCACCACATGAGCACCTCACTTCACACAGCGCTGAGAGGACAACTATACATATTCATCAGCAACTACGGTGAAGTACTGAAGGGTCTGCTGCAGCCAACAGCACTCACATTACAAAACACCTTATCTTGGCAAGCGGATGCATCTTAAACAGAGGCCGAAAATGTTGTTAGAAAATACATTATTCAATCTGCTTTCTTCTGCTAAAGGAGCTTAGTTAGTTCTTGCCTTGGACATACACAGCACTGTGCAAAAGTTTCAGGCGGTTGAGGATGCTATTATATCTGAAAAGCTATTTTTTATAGACAGGAAGCTTTTATTTGCTCAGCAAAGTACTTGAAAAAATAATTTCATATTTAAATAGTGTTAATATAGTAAGTAATGGTTTGACATATGTCTCTGTGTTTATTTAACCCTTTCCAAGCTTTTCCCTGTTGGAAAAACCCAGTATTATTTGAAGTTATCATCTAATACCTGCTTTGTACTCAGTACTTCATTAAGCTAAAGATTGCTGGTAAAGGAACTGAATAAATTATTAAGATATTTTCCACGTCTTTCAAAAAAAGATATTCTTCCTTCTTTGTATTGTATTTATGCTTATTTACATCTGTTCTAATGATGTCTGGTGTTCTTACTGGTGAAAATACACTTATTGCTAAGATACAGGGTTTTATACAATGTGCTTAGGTGTCTAAAAGTTTTGCACAGTAGTGTAGATTTAGAAAAAAAATCAGTATATATTAAAAATAATAATGGATCAGTTCTGTTTTTTATTATCAATAATATTTTCTACTATCACTATAATTTTTACTGTCAGTCCAACTGTTTTTATTTACTGTGAGTAATTGTGTTGACACTTCAGCTGTGATATCTCGAGTTTTATAGCATATTATTTACGTTTTTATGTAATTATAGCTTATAAAATAGTCTTATTCAATTGGCAGATGTTTTAACATAGTAGAAATTTTGTTTCTTAAAGGGACCATAGCGTGGAAAAAACATTTGTTTTGAAACATCACAATATACAATTTACTACCCAGTGAATACATGCAATCCAAGCTGGAAAAAGCAGCCTGTTTTAAATGAATTGTTTTTGTGATGTCACAATAACCAACAAATTTACATATATCTAGTCAAGTGAGGTCAAATGCATTTATACAGCATGTTTCACAACAGCCATTTTCACAAAGCAGGTTAACAGAAAATCTGGGTCCAGGCACCAGTGAGTAAGCCGAGGGGGACAGTGACAACGAAACACTTCCAAAGAAAAAGAAACCCTGAGAGGAACCAAGACTCCTCATCCGCCTCTGGACAACAGATAGCAAAACAATAAAACAATAAGAGCAATATGAATAGAGGATATCATTTCACAATTAATATACAGGACCGGCACTGGCGGAGGAACTGTGTGGGATCTTAGAAACAGTTGCATTTGTTCCATATGATACTGCGGCAACGAAAAAAATATAAATCTAATTTTAAAGTGTGATACTGAAAGTAACTTGTTTTGCCAGCAAATCAGTCAGCACTTCTCGTTCATGTGTTGGGTAGTGCTGGGCCTTGTTTTAATCTTTGTTAATGTTTGTCTAAAAAAATCATTCTATGTTTAAATATCTTCCATCACGTATTATACCTGGCAATAGCTAACTATTATTCTATGGGATGGGATGGGCTTTGATTCATAGTAGCAAGTGTGTGTCCCCCAATACCAAACTCACTCCTATGCACTTAAATACTGAATATAATGGGGGAAAAATGGTTAGAAGTATTTAGACAATCCAAAGACTCTATTTACTCCTGGTCACTATGTGCGTCTTGAGTATGGCCAAGCTACATTAAAATGCAAGTGTAAACGCACCCAAGACAGATTTAAAACTGATACGAATCTGATCACTCAAACCACTTTAAAACCACTTAAAGTGCAACTGGACTCCCCCTCATGCAGTACGTTACTGGGCATGTGATCTGTGTCTGCAAGGAAGATGATCGTGGAGGATGCACATGGTTAGGGGGACTAAATACCTTAATAGCAACATGGACAGACACTACTGGTCAAAGAAAAACTGCAGACAACTTAAAGGAACCGTGTAATATTCAAACAATTTTCTAAACAGTTCTTAGAGAACCGTACATTCTTTGTTATTGTCACACATGGAGTCGAGGTGACAGGATGCAGGTGCAAGCTAGATGGCCGTTTATTAAGAAACAAAACTCAAACCTCTATCAACATAACAAAAGAAACTAGAAACCCTGAATTATTGGTACACCTACAAAAGAATACATTGACAAGGTTTACAAGAATCCAACAAACAGGTAACAGACAACAAGGGATTCCCTGATATAAGGTAAGACAAACACTAAACACAGACCAAGCAGACAACCAGGGATATATACAGGAACTAATAACGAACACCTGGGGCTAACAAGCAGGAGACAATAAGGAGCAGGTGAGGGGCGGAGATAGCAAGGCGGAGACAAGTAGCACATGGCAAACATAAACAGGAGCATGTGGCTAAGAATGTAAAAACACAGAGGACAGACGAGGGAATGTAAACAAAGACAGACAGGCAGAAAGACAAGGCAGGATGTGGCAGTTATGTAGTTATGCATTTTTAATGTCTGGCAAAATAACATCAACATAAAAACCCTTATATTTCTTAAAGCAAGTAAGAATGTCTAGAAATAGGTCGTATAGTGAGGAAGATTAGTTATATTAACTAAATATAAGATGAAACCACTAACTGAAGTGAAATCAATGGCTACACAAGCAAATAATTTAGCTTGTTTAAAAAAAAAAACACTGTCACGTCCCCTGTCGGCTCCCGAGACTAAACCAATGCTACGGACTCTATTACCCAGTACCACCAGGCACATGACATTATTGATTGTTGTCACCTGTGCCCATGTCTATTCATAGCCTCTGCGTGTCTTTGTTCGTTGCCAAGTTTTGACTTTTGCAGCATTACGAAGCGTTCTGTTGTTCTAGTTACTATTATCATGTATTACCCTTTCCCGTCCCGTGACTCTGTTTTCGTCTAGCCCTATGTATTGGACTCTGTGTATGACCTTGTTCTGTTTTTCAACTGTGTCTTTGCCTTGCCCTTTTTGCTGGACCTCATGGTTATTGTACTCTCGCCTGTTATATCGTTTCGTCTCTTTGTTATGTCCTTTGGTTTCTGTTTTGCTACCCTGCCAGTATAGTAATTTCGCTTTATAAGATCATCTCATATGTAAGCAAAAATGTCTAATAATAAGTTAGCCAAACAGCTGCACACAAGTCTAACAACACAAGTGTGGGCTTGAGTAGTGTACAGTAGAAACATGATCTCTGGAGTGCAGAAACAAGTTTCACTACCTGAAAGTCTCGTGGATGGATCAGGATTTGTGGAATGCAGGAAAAAGTCTCTTAACCAATATGCACAGTGCTAATAGTAAAGTTTGGTGGAGGAGGGATAATAGTCTGGGGCTGTATTTCAGGGTTTAAGCTCGAAACCTCATATCCAATGAAGGGTAACGTTAACGCAACTACAAACAAAAACAATTATAAATGAACCAATACATTTTTTAATGCACATATTTGTAATTTTAACGTGTTTGAAAAAAAAAGGTTGCATAATCTTATTATGTTCTTGCAAAACCGATAATGAAACATATCATCTACATTGGCTGCATTTAAGATGCGTACTTGTGTCAGCGTACTCACAGTTTTAACACAGAGCAGCGCACAGGGATGAGCTTCTGTTTAAGTCTACCAATGAAGTGCCCCTCATCATTTGCAATTTTTAAAAAATTTTGGAGCTTTTTTCACGCCTGTTCAGACCAAAGAGACGGTGGCGATTCGATGGGGCCTTGAAATGTAAAAAAGTACCTCATAAAAGTCAAGAAGTTATTTTGGTGTATGAATCACAATCTGACATCAAGCTAACTTTAATGTGTGCCATGACCGCTCCATTTCGCTGCACTCTAACAGGAGAATCATTAATTTCCTGTCCCCAGTCCTCTCCCATTACCACAGAGCAAAGCGCTCACTTTGTGCGTTCCCTCCTGCTGACATTTGACTAACTGACGCGAGCGGCTACCTGCAAATGCCATGTTCCACCAGGGGTGCGTCTCAGAGTGCCTGGACAAGTTGAGCAAAATTATTTTCCACTCCCTTCATCTTCTCCCTCGCCATCTCCTCTACATTTCCGCCATCTTCTACGCCCACCTGACATGTTCACTCGGGTAAAACCACCTCCCTGCTGTGCAGCTCATGTTAGCTTTGGTAGAATTATTAAACATGTTTACTTGATTAAACATAATTAATCAATGAGTCAGTCAGGGTTAATTCTCCTACTAGTCTTGGTTACAGTACAAAACAGAGCCTAGTGGATCATTCATACACTTTTTTTTGGAATTTTATATTTAAGGTTTCTAATTTCATCTTTTCTAAATCAGGGACATTGCTGTGTAATCTAATCACAGGCACTAGAATGGGTTGTATGTAAGAGCTAAGTGACTTCAAAATGTGGCACAGTCATAGGATACCACCATTGCCATAAGTCCATCCTGATAGATCTGCCCTGGTCAACTGTAAGTACTATTGTTGTGAAATTGTCCAAAGTTATAGACCATGTTAACTCACAGAGCCACAGAGCAGGGCTGCCGAGTGCTGAGGCATGTAGCTGCTTTCCTCTGTATCATCACTCATTGCAGGGTTCCACACAGCCTCTGGAAGCAACATCAACAAAAGAACTGTGCCTTAGAAACTTCATGAAATGGGCTTCCCATGGGTGAGCAGCTGCACAAAAGTCTAACAAGACAATAGCAAGTGTAGACTGGAGTAGTGTATAGTGGAAACATCTTCTCTGGAGTGCTGAATCTAGCTTAACTGCCTAAAGGTCTAGTAGACGAATCAGGATTTAAGGGAAGCAAGAAGAACTCTCCCTACCAATATGCACAGTGCTAACAGTAAAGTTTGGTGGAGGAGGGATAATAGTCTGGGGCTGTAATTCAGGGTTTAGGGTCAGACCCTCATATACAATGCAGGGTAATGTTAATGCAACAACAGACAAAGGCAATTATAAGTGAACCAAAATATTTTAATGCACAGTTTCTGTTTGTGAGTTTAACATGTTGGAAAATAAATAAACAAGTGAATTCTTGGACACACCCAGAGCATGTGAATATAGTGCAGTGGCAGACATTTCTGCTCCCTGCTTAAAGCGTTTCTAAAGTCACATTGGAAGCCCTGCTTTGTGAGTTAACATGGTTTTTCACTACATGGTTGAGCTGTTGTTGCCCCTGGACTATTTCACAACAAAAGCCCTTCCAGTTGACCGGGCAGATCTATCAGGATGGCAAATTCCACTAACTGACTTGTGGCAAAGGTGGTATCATATTACTGTGCCACACCAATGAACTCTTTATTTTAGTGCCTGTGATAGTCTATGGAGATTGCACGGATACGTGCCTGATTTATTTTACCTAACGCTTTATTGAGAAAAGCTTAAATAAGAAATGTTAAATATAAAATGGCAAAAATGCATATAAATGATTTACTCCAGGTTGTGACTAAACGCTCCTGGTCCGCTCCGGGTCTGCTCCTTAATACATCATTTTTGGCCATTATCAAATGAAAAATGAGATAAACCTTCTGTGCTACACAGGTTTTTTCAGAAGGTTGAGGCTTGAAGTGATGGCCCAATCACAGCCTACCAAACTGCAGATGGTAAACAAACATACAACCTTGTTTATGAGCACAATAACTGACCAAAACTGTACTGATCCTGTGGATAAAAAAAAAAAGAATATGTTAATTAGCAGCAGTTGTTTGCTTGTTTGTTTGCCGCTGTCCTCTTGCTGTATCCAGGGGTTTGTGTTTTGTGCTGGCCATCCACAGGTGCAGCAAACACAACAAGTGGAGCTTTTGTGACAGCAATGTTGGAGCTCAGGTCTGATGCACACTGGACTGGATGAAATGAATAATGAGGGGACACCTGCAGAGAGAGACAGAAAGAGACAGACAGACAGAGATAAAGAGAGAGATAGAGAGAGTCCTTTTTGGATAAGTCCCCCTTGGCTATAGATTCCTGTTTTTTAATCCAGCCTGCGCTCTTTTTCTGTTTAAAGATATCCTACACATTTCTTGTATTTCATTTTTCTATTATGTTCCTTTTAAATTCAAATTTTCCAACATTTATCCGTTATTAAAGGGCCGCTTTTTTGTTTGTTTTTGGGCATTTAATACTGATATATGCAAATAATCTCCGTTCCGGTGGGCAGCTTTGTGAGCTTTCTGAAAAAAACCTAGCATTCACACTGCGTCCCTGTGATGATGCCCTCAAGAATATCTTAAGTTAGGGAAGACAATTCTACCATATTCCATTGACTCGGTATATCCTTTATTCATTCCGAGCTTAATACCTTTATAAAAAATTTACAGAAATTACAAATATGCACTCTTCAGACAATGAAAGTGAAAAAGTGAATGTTAACACAGTCTGTACTTTTGGCGTACCTTTCTGTCTGACAGTATATTGTGACTTTTTCAAAAAGTGGTCTTCGGCTAAATGCTTCCATCAATAACTTTAATGTGTATGGGCTGGGCTAAACCATTGTAAACTGGGTAGGTGAATATATGAAAATGTTGTTTTTTGTGACATCATCGAGCTAGTTTTACCGCTCACAGCAGAAATCACCTATCAAATATAATATTTCTTTTAAAAATGTAGTTGTACATGTACGTGTTTAAAATTATAACCACAAACATTACATATTTTAATAGGCTCCATTCACCACAGTTTGTGTGTATATAGTTGTCAGGCATCATGTCATTATGATTATTATGAGGATCCAGTGTAGATGCTTTGTATATACTCAGTCTGCCTTTAGATAAAATGCACACAAGCCTAACAAAACAATAGCAAGTGTAGGCTGGGGTAGTGTACAGTGGAAATGTCTTCTCTGGAGTGCTGAATCCAGCTTCACTGCCTGAAAGTCTAGTAGACAAATCAGGATTTAGAGGATGCAAGAAGAACTCTCCCTACCGATATGCACAGTGCTAACAGTAAAGTTTGGTGGAGGAAGGATAATAGTCTGGGGCTGTATTTCAGGGTTTAGTGTCAGACCCTCATATCCAGTGCCGGGTAATGTTAATGCAACAACAGACAAAGATAATTATAAGTGAACCAAAATATTTTAATGCACAGTTTCTGTTTGAGAGTTTAACATGTTGGGAAAAAAATATATTATGTGAATTCTTGAACACGTGGAGCATATGAATAAAGTGCAGTGGCAGACATTTCTGATTCTAAAGTCACCGTGGCAGTCCTGCTCTGTGAGTTAACATGGTTTTTCACTTCATGGTTGAGCTGTTGTTGCTCCTGGACTACTTCACAACAATAGCACTTACAGTTGACCGGGGCAGATCTATCAGGATGGCAATTTCTACTTACTGACTTGTGGCAAAATTGCTATCATTTAGATAGTCTGCCTTTAGATAAAATTCCACTACATTTGTATTACATGCCATTGAACTTGAAGTTGTGTGTAAAAGGTTCTGTTAAATCTTTCTCTAATCCTAATTCTTGCTCTAACTACAACACAGAACATGCATGAGGGATTGTGATTTAAATGTTCAGAAAAGCCAGTTTGCCCTGTTCAAATAAAAGTAAATATCTTGGGAGCCACACCATTTGAGTCTGTGTTGAGCTGCTAGCGAGCAATGTGGGCTGAAAGGGGAAGGGGTAAAAGCTCCTGCTATGAAAACAATGAACACTTCTCCACGAAGACAGGCATGTTGAGATATAAACAGACAGCACAGCAGCAGTTATCTTCATATTAAACAACTATATACAGCCACAACGCAGAAATACCAGAAGAAGGCTCAACTGGGCTCCCTCAAAACAGGCAGAAGTAGCTTTTATGGCTACTTTGAACAAGTAAAGAGCAACGCTAAAGTAAAGAATTAGCTAATGAAATGTTTAAAAAAGATGCCAATTGGTATAATCTAAACAGAATCACCATATAAACAAGCTCTCCTCAGTTTTTGGGTTTGTCAAATATACACTGCCATAAAGCTGCATACGAGCTCTGTTTCTTTTCAGTTTAGTGCTTTAGGGTAGTTTTACTTGGATTTGACAGATTTTTCTTTCATTTCTTTCTTTATTTTCTTATTCAAAGTTTATTTACATGACTTCTACAACACCATTTTGACATTTCCTGCTTTTCATGCCACCCCCTGTACAGCACCATGCGAAGTTAAAAGTGTCTTTCGCATTTGAAACACACTCCTCAGAGAGACAGACCAGTGGGACACAGCGCAGCCTTTAGATGTTTCTGTTGATTGAGGCGACAGAATGGCATCAGTGAGTCATGTGCCGGAGAGCAGAATCTTTAGCTCAAAGCACCTTTTGCTAATACAGTCTAACGTGTTTGGGGTTTGCTTGACTAATTCTTAATTGCCAGCTGAGGGAGTGGAGCAGAGTTGGGCATGAATTGCAGCATAAAAGACAAGAGGGACTCTTTTTTCAGGCTTTAAGAACTAAGTTTGCTCTGACAGGCTGAGGAGTGTCTGCATTGTGGGAACAAGAAGGCTCAGTGGTGGTAGTTTTTGTCTGATGTTGTACATTATAGACTGGTTTAAGCATATTTCAGTCTAATCTCTAACTCTAGCGTTGATCTTAACAGATCTGTTGGAATCTGACACGACAGGGTTCGGTTGTAATGTTCCAGATGTGTGAAACATTGTTGCTACGAGGTCATTGGTATAGTGTAGTGGGTTACACTGCTTCCCTCCATGCTATAGACTGGGGTTTGATTAACACACATGGGCAACCACTCTACACTATTCCACAAGACTCTTAACACTACCTTAGCCTACCTGTGTAAAGGTAAACTCTAAGCTGGGTAAGAGGGTCTGCCAAATGAGGTAAATGTTTTATATAATATACAATTTCGCTGCTCAACTATGCCCAGTCTGGTGGCACCATAGCATCACCTGCAAATCCACGCCACCTGGAGCTGTTGGAAGAACCTTGCTCGAGGGCACAACTAGGAACACCTAGGCAGTCCTGGGATTTGAACCCACAACCTTCTCTATGCTAGCTCACTGCCACTAAGGATGCATCGTGTCAGGCTCAGGTTGAGTTTGGATTCAATTTTGTTGGGTTGTTTCAGACTTGGATAGAAAACTCTCATGCTGTATATGGTTCTGTTTCTAAATTTCATGCCCAATTAAAACACTACAATAACATATTGTAGCATCACCTGCCTGCTTGTCTTTAATTTAATTTTATTTTTTATATGTAGGAGGATAAGCTTCTGTCCTATGCTGAAGCAAATGAGCTGTTGTTTGAACCTATGTTAGTATTGCCAAGTGTTTGTGTGTGTGTGTGATGGCTTCGCTAGCCAACAGGCTGAGGCTAACTCTGGGACTAATATGCTACATTGATTCTTTTGTCAGTGTATCTCCTCCCTCGCTTGCCCACAAGCTCTCAATGAGCTGGATCTCCTGCCTTCCCTCTCTCTCTCCAACCTCTACCTCATTTCATTAGCACTAATCGGTTATCTATTTCCACACAGTCCTGCACCCCAGCCCTCCACACCATGGCCTTTCTCACAGCCCATGTCGGCTCCCCTTGTTTTGCTAAAGCGCAGCGAAATCAATGCTGGCTGCGCAGCGGGAATTTGGGAACTTCACGCCCCCTCGCCTCGCCAGCCCGCTGACGGGACGAAGTAGTCCAGTCTGCCTCATTTAAATGTCAGCTGGAGGCAGCTGTTTTTATTTTTTTGGCTGGGGATTTTTGCCCAATTATCTCCCCAACGTTAGTCATTACCAGTTCCCACCCACTGTCTGAGTCTCCCCTATCACATTACACCAACCAATCTGGAAGTCTGAGGGAAAGCACAAGCTTCCGCTGAGACGTGAAGTTGCAAAATTAATCTTTTCGAACTAAATGTTGCACAAATGTTGTAGGGTAGCTATATGCACTAGGACTGACAGCCCAGATCTGTTTACCTGAGCCTAAAGACACTAGAGATTTAAACAGTCCTACAATTTTGGTCATTAGCTGACCCAATCCTCAGCACCGAGCCCCACTTTGCCCAAACCCAACTCATATCAGACGAAATTCTGTGCAAACCTGACCAGTATCTGACCCCCACCAACTATAAAACAATAAAACTTTTTAAAATAGTGACAAAAGCCACTTCAAACCCAACCAACACAACGTGAAGAGAAAAACTACCCACATTTGGCGAGTACTGCTATAAACAGGGTACAGTTCTGCACCTGCAGGTCCAAAGTCCAGCACAGTTTCCCTACTTAAGCACACCTTCTTGACTAGTTAACTACCAAGTGAGCTTAATCAACTGTGTCTGAGCAAGGAAACCAAATATTAATGGACACTGGCCCTCTAGTAGTGAAGCTGGACAACACCTGAAGTAAACCATTCTGCCCACCCAGGGAGCAGAGCCATTTGTGCATCATCAAGATACAAACTTGATCCTGGAGCACTTGAGGAGACAATCCCCCTCTGATGATGAACACACCCCCAGTCACGCTCCTAGCGGGTTTTCTAAAGAACCATTTCATGTCTATGAGAACAACAACAAAAAAATAATCAACACGGTCCTTCATTGCTCTGAACAGCTCTGATGAGTCATGATTAGGGGCAAGAAGGTGAACAAAAGGCAGATGCGTTTTTTGCTTTTGCATCTGTGATTAGCTAGTTGGCCTCTGCCACCACATGTCAGCACTAGATAATGATACCAGTAATGTGTGCAGGTGCAGTGAGAACCATTTCTGTATAAGAGATGTGTAAGTGTATAGAACGTTTAATAAGTTTAAATACCCTTAAAGGTCTACATTTTCTTTTCATAGAGCCATACACTTCAAGCTGAGAAGAAGAAAAAATCATTTAACAAGTTAAAGTAGATATATACTCACATTACAATTCTTACATGCTTTGTATGTTGTAGATATGATGCCACAAAAAAAGTAGAGACATCAGGAGCTTTTTCACCACCCACATTGTATGTAATAGAAAGTACTAACTAGTCAGTAGCCATGCTGATTAAAATTAAAAATCCAACCTGCCAGCCTAAAAATCCCATAATTTGGATCCCTTAGATTTGGATACCATTAGGTGTAGATATAAACGTCTTGCAGGTTGCGTGTGTTGCAGGCAGTTGATTTCTGGTTCTCAGAGCCCTGATACGTGTAGGTGTGTGATTTATGCTGTGATTGAAGAGCTATGTACATGATTCTTTTTTTATTGATTGTGTTTTGAGAAACTGCCATGTGATTTAGCTTCCTGGTTGTCTTTGAGTGTTTGGTGCAGTGTTCTATCTTGTAGGAGATTAATAACCTACAGGTAAGTTTGTTAACATTGATTTGTTTATAGGAAATGACTGTGTATGTTTGGGCACCCACTCTTGTTCTTTTTGTCTTGTTTTAAAAGGAAAAATCATTTAGCAGCTGTTTTAGCTCTTCCTCTTTTTCTTTTGCTATTTTGTTTTTTCTTTTTTTACTTGCATCATTTTGTTTCTTGTGTTAAAGGGGACTATATATTGCATTTGGTCCAAACCAGCTGTTAACCATCACTTCTTTTTTTACTTATTTTTTATCCCAGGGCCTCTTTTTGGTAGTGGTGGTTGATGTGCAAGGAGTGAGAGTTGTGTTTGGGTTGTTTGCAGTGTGTTTTATTACAAATTAATAATTAATTTTAGTGGGTGTTTATTATTATTATTATTATTATTATTATTATTATTATTATTATTGTTATTATTATTATTATTATGCACATGAAAGCACATGTAACTTATTTTTTATGTTTAATTATAAAGAAGAAAAAAATACTTTAATTTTATTTACTTTAACTTATAATATATTATACCTATAATATATTATACTAATATATTTTTTTATTATTTCTTTTTTGTTATCTTTATCTATTGGTGAATGGAGGAGCAGCAAAGTAAGAATTTCATTGTACAGTGTAACTGTCTGTTTCTGCTGTGAATATAGCTATAAAACTCTTAATTATAAAAATCTTAAATTATAATTATTTTGAAACACATAGACCAATCGGGACAAAGACAACAAACAACAACCATAACCAGGGATGCTCAAAACAGAGGGGAAAAGAAAACGAACAAACAAAAAAACAATAATAATATTTGGAGTAACATATACTGCTGGGAAAATATGTGATAGTACTTATAAATGTGAAAGATAACCTCATTCAAGGATTGTGATATTTGTATTGATATGCAGCCATATTTAAATGCATGTGTACATCTGTTATTAAGTATTTATATATATATATATCTTCAGATACACCAAGTACTCACAACATTAGAGCCATCCACACCCACCATCCACCCCGCCAGCCCCACCCTCTGCACAAGCGCACCCCACAGCAGAGCAACCACAGGCTGCACTCCATCCGTCTCTACAAAAGCCCAAAAGTATCCATTCACCCTGCTCCGCCCCAACGGCCAGAATCATCCAGCACGCCATGAAGCAGGCACCACCTGATGGATGGGGGCACCCCCAGCATGCAACCTCGTGCCCTGTTGTTACCTTAGGATCAAAAACTCTCACTCACTGCTGCAGTCAACCCCTGTCTTCTCCTTCTGCTGGCCAGGGTTTCCAGGATTTTATTCTATGACTGATGGCATTTAGCTAAACTTGTTTTTTTTTTATTCTAGAATATTAAAGGTTATTTTAATTATTGCATTCTTAGTTATTAAAGTTCCGAGTAATATTCGTTATGTATTATACCCAGAATCTATGTCTCTGTTCCTTTTATATATTAATTAAACCTGTGTGGCCTTTCCTTAGCACCCATTTCCTTTCGTGGGGCAGTTATTAAAAGAGCTAATTCTGTGGATGTGATCTACACAGTGGCATAGTTGGGATTACCTTTATTAGGCAATCTAACTTTGCATTAATAACCCTTTTCATGGGAGCTTGCTTACATGAGACCAAACTGGTTTCACAAGATTGTATATTTATTTTTTTTTATATTTAAAATTGCCCTCAAATATAAATGGGACCCCAAGTTTAGTCAAATGTATGTATGTATCTTATTTAATCAATGCATTTTTTATGCAGTAGTCCAACATTGAGACCAAATCTCTGCACTTGTATACAAAAAAACATATAAAACATGTTTATGGTACACTCACTCATACTCTTCTAGTCTTACCCATCATGCTGATAAAGCCATGGAAAATTTCCAGATGTAAAATTTTTCATATATTATTTATTTGTTGCAGGAGGAGTTTAACAAACTTTAAACTTTAATTTTGAGTTACTCCAAAACATCAGCATTAGCATTGTTCAAACCCCTTAGCATGTTTCTGACCCCAGCACCTTATCTACATGTGATAAATGAGAGGTAAAAGAATTTATTTTATTTCAGGCTTTTTGGTCATTATCATTTCAGGATAGTAATATTTCAGTCGGGGTCAAGAAACAGAACAGCAAACAGGACACAGAACAAGCTTATGCTTAAGAGAAAATCCCCCCACATGACCAGACAAGGTTAAATCCAGACCCAAACAGGAGGACTAAGAAGGAAAGAAGGCATACAGCTTAGCATTGAGAAATAGAACTTTTGCAGAGGAGTTAACAAACTCAATGTGACTCTGGCTGTTCTTGAAATCTGATTAAAACTTTCTTTTATTTAATTATTAAAAATAAAGGTTGTTTAGCTTAGTTTAGGCATTTCAGAGTCGTTTAAACACTTCAGTAGGAAAATAATACAGCAGTAGTAGACGCCAGCTTGCTAGCTCATAATAAGAAATGCTTCTCTTTCTTGATTTACACACAGGAGCAATAATGGCTAACATAGCTTTTATATGCTGGTGATTTCTAACATTTATGCCTTGGGTGTTAATGAGCTGTTGTGATTGTGCTGTGTTCTGATTTGATAACTGTAGTTACTGTTTTTATCTCATTCTCTGTTTATTCCTGCATAGTTACATTAAGAGTAGAGTAGAGTGTTGTGTTGTAAAATGTTATGATATATAATAAATTAATTTCTGCAGTTACCTGATTATTAAAGATGTCATGTGAACAGCATATTTAGATTTCTTAGATTGGATTAAGGTGTGGAAGTCCAATGAAAATCCATTACAGAGAATTGGATTTTGGATAAACACTGAAACTAAGTACATGTTTGACTAAATTAATGATTTAAATTTTCATTGTCTTCTTAATGATATATGATCGTATTTTCCATAAAAGTGACTCAATGTATAAATAGAACAACATGAAGTTTTATTTTGTGAATTTATTGGCCAGTTGCAAAGCTGAAATCTGCCTGACTCACAAGGACCCAGGGTTTCCTATTGTCTGATTACCCAACTGTGTAAATGCATGGATCGACTTACTGACAAAATCAAATTTTCTCCAGGTGTCAGAATATTAAGTATATGTAGATGCACTTATAGTATAATAATACTTTCCAAAGCCAATGTGACTACAGACTACAGGAAAACACCTTATTCCCCTTGTTAAATCAGTCTTAGCCTTCATGTGTGCTGCTGCATTACTTTAATGAGAACCCATAAGCCATTTTACATCAGAATACTCTGAATGACTTTCCCCGTATTTATTCACTCCCAGTCCTTAATTCTACATCCTCTGTACATTTATCTCTGAAAAAAGCTGACACCATCATTGCTAATGCAAGACTTTAAAAATGTGTAGGTCCTACAGCTACTATCATGTCTTTCATTTTTTCAGGATTTCCAGTATTGATGTACCTAAATAAATGAGAAGAAGGTATTTAGTGTTTCGCTATTATCGCAGTCTTTGCCATGTTATTAAATAATGTAAGAAGGTCTGAGGTGTTAAATATGCAGATATTAAAGAGATAGCTAACTTGCTGCTGTCTGATGAGTTAAGGATAGAGGTTAGTTATGTCAGTTGATCAGAATTGTTTAAGGTTGAGGAATAATGACTCTGCAGATATATTTAAAACTCAGGTAGGATTTGGATGAGTTAAATATACTTAACATTGCATGCAGGTAATCATATACATTCTCTCTTTCCATAGAGTCACTTTGGAAAATGAATATTGTGGATTTCCTTTTAAAGAATACAAGAAATAAAATGTGTTTCTACCCACTCGAGTAAAATCTAGGTTATAATTATGGTTCACATGCAATAAACCTTCATTCTGGGTCATTGCATAGATTTTTGATTCCCTATGGCCTTATGCACTGGCCACCAAATGACCACCAGCCTTTATTTGTATGTGACCATTTTCCAAACTCAGTTCATCCCTTACAATTAAACTGCCTGTTCTTTGTTACTGTGCTCTAAAGACTGGAATAGGTAAATAGGCTTTGCTTTGAATAACTGCATTGTGCTTTGTTAAAAAAGCAGTACAGGCTGAAACACTCTTTATGACTTCTCTGTGAATGGACAGGAAAAACTGCTGTAGATTGGATTGGTTGATGTGTGCAGTGGTTGACATCAATTAAAACATTGAATTAAAAATGAGCTGTCGTTGTAGCTTGATTTCCAAATATAAACTTAATAGCAAACAGTATATTTGCAACAGAATAGAAAACTTTTACATTGCTATGGTTAAATAAGAAGAACATGACATACTGTGAACCTCAAACACAAATTCTGCATTTAAAAAAGAGGTCAGTATTACCCTGCATTCACAATGACTGCGACGCAACGCAGCAAAGCGAGAGGAGGACATTAATTTTCAATGAAAGTTGGCGATTTCCACACAAACGTGGGCGGCGCAAAGTGGGCGGATCCGGCGACGCAACAAAGTTGAGCAAAGTTTAATTTTATGCACATTACGAGTGAAGCAGATGTTGCGATCACCAATAGGAATTAAGCATTGATCAGGGTGGCTCCCGCTTTATCTACACCACCGTGAAACACTTTGCTCATTTAATGGTTCCTAGATAATTGTTTCTACTAGAGATGGAAGAGGAACTCGTTGTTGCAAACAATAAACACAGTTTTGTGTCATCTTGACTGCACAGACAGTGATGCTCTATGTAGGGACATTTTCAGACAAGCTATTTTACTACAGAAAACATCTGATTAGTGGTCAAAATCTAGTTTTTATCTATATACTCTGTAGATACTAACTAGTAAAGTACACTGTAGTGCCATAGCATTTCTTGGCGTCAGTGAAAGCGTGTCAACCAATAGTAAGCTAGAGTTCAAAAACACTCACAGGCGATGAGCGATCAGCGATTTGGGCGATCAGTGGCGAAGAGTCGCTGTCGGTGTGAACGCAGGGTAACAGGACAATTCCAGAACCCTAACCTGTCACACGGCAGTCTTGACGTGAGCAGAGCAAGTGCTACTGAAGACGATGTGGGAACTTTCTTAGACTCATTTACAAGAACCAAACTGTCAACAGGCATGTTTGATGTTCATCTTTGAACGAGGCTGAAGATGTTTTCTTATTCGCCAGCTTGTTCAGGTGGCAATATGCAACTGCAGCTCCATTAAAGGTGGAACCAAACGTTCACAAAACAAGCTGCTGAAAAGGAAACCAACTTCAGTGCACACATATTTAGGAAGTCGTGGAGAACTTTAATTCAAAGTTATTAGTGTAGCCAGGTGGAAAATAAAATAATTATTTTTTCAGAGCTTTCAGTTAGGCAAGACATAGGGAACCGGTTATCAGCATCTTTTCTATAAGCGTAGCTACATGGTGGTTAAATAGACACCAGCTCTTTAAGAAACTCGGCTTAGCACGTGGTTTGAGCGTCTCTAGGAAGAGTTTGTCCTCAGAGCACATGGTTTTGCACAGAGCGCCTGGTGGAGGTTGAAATGGCTCTAAGAGAGAAATCCAGTGGCAATTATTCCATCCTTAACTCCAGAAGTATGATGTAGGTGCAAAATGATCATATATAACGTTCCTATAAAGTAGAGATGACCATATTTTTATATTTGCAAATGTTTTATTTTTGTATATGGTTCAGGGTATATAAAAAACATATTTAACTCTCCAAGTTCAGCAGAGATATTAAATGAGTTTGAGGACGCTTGTGATAACATTTTGTAAGCTTAAAAACTGTGTAAATCTCTTGCGTTGAATATAGAGCTGTGTAAGCAGTTGAGAGCAGGAAGAAGGAAGTCTCTAACGTAGCTGAGATGTGAGTTTCTGTTTGTGTTCTCTGTTTCATTTAAAGTGGCTCTACTTTTGTATTAGTTTGATTTTGTAGTTCGAGTTCGATAGCTGTATTGAGGTTGCACTGTGTTCCCTTAAGACAATGTGCGCCCTCATGAGGTTGTAATCCACATGAAGCTCCACTTGAAACTGAATACAGTTCTGGAAATAAAATCAGCATGCAAAACAAGAATGTTACTTTTCCGAACAAATTAACAGGCTAATAAAAGAGCCCCAAAGTAATTGATTGTGTCCTGTGTGGTACCTGTACCGGGGCTACATTGGTTTGCCTGGCACATTTTTACTGTGAGCAGTTTCTTAAATCTTGGACAACATCAACGAGCTTCACTCAGCGTTTGACACTGAGCCTAAAGAAAAGAGCAGTTCCATCCTTATTAGCATCACAACCTCAGGAGCTACCTGTAAGTAGTAGCCATGCTGTGTGAGTTTTTCACTGTCAGTCTACGCAGATCATCTTAACCTGAAAGTAACAACTTTGGTGCTTTTGTTGAGATCAAAGTAACTATAATAGGTAACGTTATGTACTAGCATAGAAACTAGCATAGGTACCAGACGATGACCTGATTTCATTTTCCTGCTTGTGTCTGTTTTGCCATGTTCCTTCGGTGTGATTGTGACTCACCAGCAAATCAGAACAGATCTCATCAAATTATTCATGAGCTCATCAAAAAGAAGAAAACATTCCAACATCAATTCATAGAGTGTAAATGGACGTGTATTACTGCCTCTGGGCATTCCATGTAAACATCAGAGAACAATTTAAAACGCTGAATGCAGGCAGTCTGTGGTACCTTGAACAAGTTTTACATAGTGAATCAAACTGTCTTATTAAAAAAAGAAGTTTTGCGTGATAAAGAATTCTTTGAATTTCTTTCAAACTCATCATTCTATTCTGCTCCAATGTTGCACAGGCACGTTGCACAATAGTGATAATTGGGTACGACATATTTTGTTTTAGATGGGTTCGCTCGAAATGAATCACATTTGAATGAAATGCATTTAAGCGAAGAGAAAATAGAAGAATGAACGCTACAACCCTGCAGGTCAACTGAAAGAGGAGCTGTAATAAAATATGCTCTTATGTGCTCATACCCCTGCACGGTGGCCCAGCTGCTGGTACGCGTCTCCGATGTGAGAAGTGGCTCCCACTGCATGATTGATGCCCTGTCATCACTCATTCCCCAGCATCGCTCCCAGCTTAGGAGCTTTCATAGCTCCCAGTAACATGCTCTCAACAGAGCCATGAAATATTCAACACAAAGTATAATATAGTTTCTTGTGTTTTCATGCCTAGGATGTAATATTGAAGATGTTTTCTTGAGGTTGTTTCATGGATATCATATGTTCTCCTAAGCGCCACTGTGTAAAGGACCTCTTTTCCCTCCATAAAGTCGGGTGCAGGGTGTGGGTAATGGATACATTGTTAGCCGGGGTAATTTTAGACGACATAGCCAAATCAATAGTAGTTGAAGTACAAGGAAAGAAATCGATGGCTTAATTTGTCTTTAAGTAGAAGGAGGCTCGCTGGGTGACCTGGCCCCGTTCCCTGTGCAGCAGTGGCTCTGGACTGAGCTAAGCCCAGGCAAACCTAGCACTGTCATAACACACACATTGATCGGGCCTGGATCGTGACAGGAGCCAAATGATGGATGACAAGGCCGAGCAATGATTAACACCAGCACTCGCTGGGCAGATGACTTTATTTAAAAGTTGTTAATTGCTTCCAATTTGCTTGTTGAAGTAATCTGGAGGCACAGTCAACGCGGAGCTTGGTTTCATGATTATTTCAAGATTATTGCATGGTTTTAAACTGCGCCACATTTTGGCAAATGGCCAAATATGATATCCTGCCAGTCGTAGTTCCTCCACTTAAGACTGAATAAAGGTAATGTACTGAATTGATTTGATTCAAGTGTGCACTTCACAGGACTTACATAGCCTGTATGTATTAAAGAGTCCAGACACCCCTTCTATTCAGCTGCTTTCATTACCCACTCAGAGGTTCAGTTACCCTTACACATCATGTATAATCTCCATAGGTGTCTCCATCGTCAATAGAATAACAATGAACCTTAGGTCACCAGGCCCACTGCTAAGTGGCAGCAAGAGCGATGTAAAGCCCACCCGCACTGTGCAGAGTTGCATTCATTTTTGGCCGAGATCATGTATGAAAGCCAGCCCACTCCAGCCCAGTCCAAAGGACACAGCAGTGCTGTTGGAGTTTTAATCACCTCACTGCTGGACTGGAGAATAGTCCACCAACCAAACTGTGCGCAGTGTCCTGTGACCGCTAGAACATTACTAACACAAACTGTGCTGCTGATGAGCTACTGTTTCTGACTTTACATCTAACAAGGTGGGACCAACAAGGTAAGAATGTTTAACAGAGTGGACAGTGAGTGGACACAGTGCACTCCAGCAGCACTGCTGTGTCTAATCCACTTGTACCAGTACAACACACACTTGACACCCACATCTGTGTCACTGCACTGCTGAGAATGATCCACCAGCCAATAATACCTGCTCGGTTGTGGTCCTGGGGGAACTCGACCACTGAAGAACATGGTGATTAACCCTGTAATTGTGGAATAACTAAGTGCACCTAGAAGGTAAATGGCCCCTATAACATGGACAAGGAGTATAGTGGCCAGTCAGTGTAGACTTGCATTAGAATAAAGTTGTTACAGTGCATTACTTTTACTTGGTAAGTCAAGACTGTAATCTCTGAGCTGGTATTATTTTTCATTTTGAGAGGGCTTTGAAGGAAAAGAAGAAAGAATGAGAAATACTTGGCACAGCTGTCCACAGAATCTACAATTTCTGCACTCAACAGACTCTCTTAACATATAAAATATAACACCATGGTCTTACATAGAAAGGCCATTACCGCCTTAGAACTCACTGAAATCAATACAGCAGTAGTTGAATGAAATGAGAAAAAGAGCAGAAAGCCTTCTTTTCCTTCTTTGTGTCTACGCTCACGGCCTGAAGCAAAAAGCAGCGAAACCATTCTGCTGGCCACGCATCAACAGGAGTCCAACCTTTCCCTCCAATTGTAAAGGCATGTCTGGAAAGTAGTATAAATTAGCTGCATGTGAAACCAAAGCCTTAACAAAGTGCTGTCATTCACGCTGCAAGAGCGTTAACACCAGGTGTTTAATGATTGAAGGGAGTGTTCTCTGCCATGGGACTTCCATCATGAAGCACTGAGGATGATGGGATTGTGAGTTGGGTGTCCCATGGGTAGGCCTTCCCTTTCCCTCCCCACCCTAAAATCGATCCCTTTGCACCACTCACACACGCTTTGGGTTTCCCAGTGCCTCAGTTTGGGTAATTATTATCGAGTTGTCTTAACTCAAGGCTCTTCACACACGATTTTTCCACTCCCTTCTACACTTCTTCACTCCTGCTTAACAGTCGGCTGACAAAGGAACCGCCTGCTTGGCTCTCAGATGGTGAAGAGATTTAAGACCCTGAAAGCATGTCAGCTCTTGATGTGGAAATTCAATAGGCATCTCCGCACCTCCTGATTTTGCCAAGTCGTGACTGTACTGAGGACAACAACTTTGATGAAGCCCTGGGGTCAACGAAACCCATCAGCCAATTACATTCGCCCATGGTCCATGACATCATAAATGCCTGTCATCTTTTCAAAAAAAAGTTGACAGAAGAAGCGGAGCTAACGGACATGCTATAGTTTTTGTTTGTAAGGTAAGCTCACCTTTAATCAGAATGCTTCTTTACTTCTATAATCTTATGTAGGTTTTCTTTCATTTTTGTATAACTATTGCCATAAAAAACTAGCCAGTGGTTAGCTAGCCAGCTAGGTTAGTGGTTAGCTTGTTGAACAACGAAAGTTGTAAAATGTAGCCTACTTAGCACAGAAGTTAGCATGATCCACAATGCATAGAAATGTAATATTATTTAATAATGGTGTGTTCACTGCGAGTGCTGGGTTTGGGTATTTGGTACATGGGTGTGTCATATTCATTCTCCAATAGAAACACAAGGTGTTCAGTGTTTAATATTGTTTGTAATGTAGAAACTGGGTTTAGTGTAAAAGTGTGTGTTCAGAGTTGATAGATTAGTGTAAAGTACTTATGGTTTAGTGCACCAGGACAATGGATAGACTACATGAGTCCGTATTTGCCATTATTGTGCTAGAAGTAGCAGCTTTTGTATCTTAGTGACTGTAGATAGATAGATTGATAGATTGATTAACCTTAACATTAACCCTAACATCTTAGCCCTAAGCTCTCAAACCTAACCTTAATGTCTTATGGAAGATCACATCTGCCCCAGGGAAGACAATTAGCATGTATGGTGTATGTGCAAGGCTGGATTTATACACAAATCAGTTGATAGTGTCTGCCACATTGATGAGTGGGTCCAGAAAGTTCCACTAAAACACTGATAAAATGGACAGTGAGAGTAGCTATAAGAAGGTGAAACTAATTAAGTGGTGGGTGTGTGTGTTTTGGTAGCTACATGAAGATGTATCATTTTTTTTATTTGCAGAGCTGCTCCAACTTAGTGCCTAACTAATATTTGAAAAGCCTTTTTAAATGTTTTAGCAAAACAAGTAACTTTTATTATCTCCGGGTAGCTGTTGATGTTCAATTATTAAGCAATACTTAAAATGGGTATAAAAGTGATCTTACAGAGAAGAAAAGAAGAAGATGGTGAAAGCTGTATCTGAGAACACCCTTAGCGCTAATGATATCCAAGTAAATTCAATGTGATCATCACACAGTAAAGAAACTTCACTGCAGAATAGTGAAGGTGCTCAGACACGTGTGGAACACAAGATTCGGAAATGTAAAGCTCTGGAACTTAGAAGAATCCAGCAAGAAGAATCCAGCAAGAAGAATCCAGCAAGAACATATTTAAAGCTTTGGATTTGGAGAAATTACTCATGTCCACAATGAAAATAACAGAGAACTGAGGATAAAGTGGGTTGAAAATACATGGAGACTAAATGTATAAGGGTAATATTTACAGATGAGTGCTGTGTAACATTAGCTGGATCAGTTGGATGGGCAAGTTTCTGTGTCATGATTGGTCATTCTGCTCTAAAGAGACTCAGGCGGTGGTGGTGTCGTGTTCTGAGCTGGTATCATCGATGATGAACTAATTGTCCCTCTTCATGTGCAGGATGGAGTGATACTGAACTCAGAGCGGTACTGCAGCCTCTGGTGAACAATGAAGACACAACCAATATGAATAGAATAGTTTTCTTCATCTTCACAATATTGCTGAATTAAGAAATGTTTCTACAAGAAGGAGAAGAGCTAGTTCAGCTCAAGGCGATGTCCTGTTTTTTTCTGTCATTTATTTTGATGCTCAGGTGATTTGGTTATGTGAAAAACCTGGCAACCCTTCAAAATGTGGCAGAACAGCAGTGACCAAGGTGAACACTGCGTCATGTCCCATGGAAAATGGGGTTTTCTCTGTTTTTTTTTAAGGACAGAGGAGCATTTAATTTCGACATGCATGACACAGGTCATTCAGATGTGTAGCAGACCTCAGTGAAGTCCAGAAGATGAGCGGTTTCTTCAGAAGTGCGGGACTTTCGGCAACTTTAGGCGACACACTGGATTGTTTGGCTTGCTCTGGATTGTTAAGGTGAGTGGGATCACCATGATCACCAGATCCAAACGGTTCTCTGAGGCCTTCAGAAAGAAGGCTGTAGATGTAGATGAGTCTAAGAAGTCAGGGAAGGCATCACCACTGGGAATGTGGTGTTGCTATGTAGTAAAGTCATTAGTTAAGAATTATCTCTCGTTCTCAGTCTCTAAAGTGATTAAAAGGGATGTGCACGAGTACTGATGTACTGAGTTAAGCGTTCTAGGAGTCTGTTTTCAAACAGTGAAATCATTATTCAGGTATTTTGGCTGCACCACAGAACGTTCTGAAGCTCTGCCTCAACAGGGCTATACAGTGTGACAGATTTAAAGCATTATGTCATAATATCTTCATTGGAATAATGTTGATTTTGCATTTGAGACCATCCAGCTGGACTTTCTTTCAAAGCCTTTACAAGTGAAGGTAAAACATAAAGATATGTGGTCCAAAAATGATTGCACAATCCAAAGTGACGTCCCTTGATTTATCCATTTTTGACATGAATTGAAAATGCCTGTTGCCCTTTATTGTGTGTGATAAATGAAATAGCCAGAAAAAAATTGTTGGAAAGAACCCTGGTTCTATTTGTAAGTTTTCTATCCAAGGTCAGATGCTCATGATTGAGGCTTAAATAGCACAAAGAGAGTCAAAAGTAGTCCAAGTCTAAAACAAAGCCAGGTTTAAAACCAGAAACAGAGATTGGAACAGAGATTATATTTTCCAACATGAGAAGCAAAGCAAGCAGTTTATATAGTACTGACAACTGATGAGCTCAATCAGTAATCGGGGTGAGGGAAATCATATGAGCACCTGAACAGTCCTGGGAAATGGAGTGCCCAGAGGCTTGACTCTGTGCTGAGCCTAAAGGAAGGCGTGACACAGCTGACTCACATTAAAAGTAAGTTTTGTTTTTTCTTCTCCTATAAAGTTTTTGTATGAGCAATACTATGTAAACGGTTGGTTTAAAATGAGAGAGAGAGAGAGAGAGAGAGAGAGAGAGAGAGAGAGAGGGAGGGGGTTCCGTCTAGATGTCGCCAGCTGGCTTGCAGCTACAAGTAGCCATAAAGCAACATTAAAGGACAGTGAACTTATAACAGAGTTTCCTTTAAGCAGCTTGCATAAAATAGAGATGAAAATGTTCCTTATGGGAAATGTAGTTGTTTCAGCTTTAATAGCTAGCTAGCAATATCACTAACTTTAGCTTTTAATAGACTCCAACGTCAAACTGGCCAGCTCTTTGGCCAAATTTAACCAAAAGCAATTGTTCAGTCTTACAAAGTAATTCCCCGAGAACTGGTTGGGACTGTGCAATGTTAGGTGGGATGCCAGCTGGTAATGTTGGCAAAGGCAGCTGCTTCCAGACATCCTGATGGATGGCAGTGGTACTGCGGACACTGGTGGAGGAGGTCTTGTTTAGTTCCTCAAATTGAAAACTACACTAAGGTGGAACTGTAGGCACTTGCACGAGAGCCCAGTCAAAGGACCCGCCCACAAATAGGTGTTTTCCGCATTCTCTACTAATGTGGCTTAGCAAGGGGGGAGAAGCAGTGCACACTGACTGGAAAACTTGACCAGTGTGAGTCAAACAATGGCTCAAAATTAAAACAGACATGGCTTTACTTAGCCTTTTTAAAGAGTCCATTGTTCTTCAGTCACTCTTCAGTCTTACTCTCTGTCCAGCATGAACGTGGTCTGGAGACCAATTTCCTCTCTTCATGCCAGAGTGTCATATGGGTTTTAATTAGAGAACCAGTTGTGTTGAATTGCTGGCTTGCCACGAAAGTTGACTGGACCAAAGCAGATTGGTGATATATGACAACTCTAACTAGTATACTGATAGCCAACAATGGTGATCAGGGTACTTCTCACCTATTTCTTAAGATATTTTAGCAATCATTAGTGATAGCAATGTAGAAGATGATTATATATATACACAAGGTAATTGTAATTTATCTTTGAGCTGAATGGAAGTATGTGCAAAACAGTCATAGACATAAATAGAACACTACTCACACCTTACTGTCTTATATGTAACTCTGTAAAAGTGACTGAGCAACAAAACTTGGAAACTAGTTGTGTCTCAAAGCAAGGATGCAGCCAAGTAAGCATATGCATCAATAATACAATTATTATTTGATTTCGGCAGTTACTTGATTATTCAAGGGGCCAGTTGACTAAGGCCATTATCAGAAATATGATCAAGAGAGTATGATTTTGGCTCAGTAATCATAATTCACTGCATGTATACACTTGCATACATTATACACTATTTTGAATGCAACTGACAAATGCATCCTTCATTCGGGGGAAATTGAAGGACAAAGCTAGGGTATCCTTCGATACATTCAGCCTCCCACAATTCTTCATACACAGCTAAAAACATGGCCCAAATACCTGCCCGTACCAAGATGCTGCGGTATTTGTAATGAAATGCAATGAAGGGCAAATTTTTATTTAACGCCTTTAAGCATAAGATTTAAACATGTTGTTCATGTCAGTAAGCTGTGATGTGTCAGTACGGCCTGCTCAGGCCATCTCAGATGTGCGTGAGCAAACACTGAAGAGGAGCCTACATATACCAGTGCTGTGAAGGTCTGTCCGGCTTTGACTGCATCCTAAGCTTTGTGTCACGACTTCTGGTCAACTACAAAATTCCCCCGTGACTGCAAAGCAATGCAAGATTTCTGTAATAAAACTATAAACTGCGGTCGCCATGAGGGTGTCTCTGATTGGTCCATGCATCTCTTTAGAGCGATAAAAAGCTCTTGATTTGTGCGGGCTCAGAAGTAAAACTCTTGAGGAGTCCCCCGGGTACCGTGCCTGTGTTGGCACCATGGTGGCAGCCATTACGGGGTATCTTCAGAACCTGCCAAGCGTGTCCTCAGGAGGACAGACGGGCTTGCTCGCTGCTGATGCCGGGCCTGTGCTCTGTGGAGGGTGACTTCATTTGCCCGTAATCTGCGCACCGTCCCCCAGAGGCGCCGTGAAGCACAGCAAAAACAACTCAGTCACCGCCTCCCCCTTATTTGTGCGCAAGCCGTCTTGCTCTCCTTCACAACAGAGTCATGACGAGAGTCCAGGTTCTTTTGAAGCGATTAGATCCAAAAAGTACAGTAGCTGTAACTCCTGTTGCGTTTGTTGGTTTTCAGACAATCTGTTCGCTCCTTGGCTCGCTGACAGACGCTATTAAACGGCAGGAAGGAACAACTTAATTTGTGGGGCATCTCTGCCAAGTATTCTAATTTCTATATAGATGGGATGCTCTACTTCTGCGATGCGGGCAGTCCTTGGGTAATGTGTGTGCGTGGAATAGCAGATGGGTTTCAAGGCCCTCGTAAGCAGGTGCTTCCAGTTCGAGGGTCCTTTGATGAGACGCTGTAGAGCGCTAGTTAGACAGCTACAGCTACGCCAGTGCCTGACGGATGGAGCCTGCTGGGCCACATGAAAGATGAATCCCTTGAACGAATCTGCTCTGCCTCTACTTGCATTTCCATTTCCATCTCTAGCCGCCTCAGATAACAGGCAGCGTCCTGCATCGCTGCTGTTGATCTCAGCTTAGTGCACTAAGGTAATGTAGCCTGAAAAGCCTTTGAACTGCGTTGCCTAGGTTTAGCTCTCATTAGCTGAGACATAAAAGGAAGAGGCAATGGTTCATTTGGTGTAGCTTATCATGGCCTCAGTGACAATATCTTGATTTGGAAGGCGGGGCGATGTAGAAGGATGCGGAGCATTGCTGATGTTCCTACATGCAGTTTTTCGTGCTGTCAACTGGCGCAGCTAATTATGTAACTTCTTTGCCTTGAAGATTTGTTTAATACATACATATACAGTCATATACAGCGCTCTGTTTTGCACGGGTGACTTTTACTGTTGGACAGCGTGCGCTTACGGTGTTGCCAAGTGCAGGTTTGATGTGACGTGATTTGATGGCGCAGATTGCAAAATAGAGAAAGAGAGATAGAATAAGCAGAGACAAACAGAAGAGACAGGCCAGAAAAAAACATACACAGTGTCCAACGTCTACTGTAAAACCGAACTAGCCGAGGGAGCCGTTACTGAGAGTAAATCTGAAGAAAGACATGGCTGAAGTTAGCTTCTTATATAAATTCCACCTTTCCACCTTAAATGATGCAGCAGTTAGAGGCGCCGGAATGTAACTTCTATACCATTTAAGGTGGAACGAGGTATTCAAATAAGAAGCTAACTTCAGAAAGCAAGCAACTGAGCTTTCCCCGCAAACTGATAGCGAGTCTAAGTTTTACGGTAACCTCTGGCCGAGCACCACATCAGTGTTTCAATGTTTCAACACGTCCAGTCCACAGAGCGGAGCGACACACAGTAACGAAAACATTTAGCCTAAATCAGTGTGATGGAGAGTTGAGATGAAGGCTAGTAAAGCGTGTATGTTAGTTATGGTTATATGTAATGACTAGTTAAGAAAGTAAGTCAGCGTGGTGGTGAGTTGAGATGAAGGCTAGTAAAGCGGGTATGTTAGTTATGGTTATATGTAATGGCTAGTTAAGAAAGTAAGTCAGTGTGATGGAGAGTTGAGATGAAGGCTAGTAAAGCGTGTATGTTAGTTATGGTTATATGTAATGGCTAGTTAAGAAAGTAAGTCAGTGAGATGGTGAGTTGAGATGAAGGCTAGTAAAGCGTGTATGTTAGTTATGGTTATATGTAATGACTAGTTAAGAAAGTAAGTCAGCGTGGTGGTGAGTTGAGATGAAGGCTAGTAAAGCGGGTATGTTAGTTATGGTTATATGTAATGGCTAGTTAAGAAAGTAAGTCAGTGTGATGGTGAGTTGAGATGAAGGCTAGTAAAGCGTGTATGTTAGTTATGGTTATATGTAATGGCTGGTTAAGAAAGTAAGTCGGTGTGATGGAGAGTTGAGATGAAGGCTAGTAAAGCGTGTATGTTAGTTATGGTCATATGTAATGGCTTGTTAAGAAAGTAAGTCAGCGTGGTGGTGAGTTGAGATGAAGGCTAGTAAAGCGTGTATGTTAGTTATGGTTATATGTAATGGCTAGTTAAGAAAGTAAGTCAGCGTGGTGGTGAGTTGAGATGAAGGCTAGTAAAGCGTGTATGTTAGTTATGGTTATATGTAATGGCTAGTTAAGAAAGTGAGTCAGTGTGATGGAGAGTTGAGATGAAGGCTAGTAAAGCGTGTATGTTAGTTATGGTTATATGTAATGGCTAGTTAAGAAAGTAAGTCAGTGTGATGGAGAGTTGAGATGAAGTTAGTAAAGCGTGTATGTTAGTTATGGTTAGATGTAATGACTAGTTAAGAAAGTGAGTCGGTGTGATGGAGAGTTGAGATGAAGTTAGTAAAGCGGGTATGTTAGTTATGGTTATATGTAATGGCTGGTTAAGAAAGTAAGTCAGTGTGATGGTGAGTTGAGATAGTGAAGCGTGTATGTTAGTTATGGTTATATGTAATGACTAGTTAAGAAAGTAAGTAATTGTGATGGTGAGTTGAGATGAAGGCTAGTAAAGCGTGTATGTTAGTTATGGTTATATGTAATGGCTGGTTAAGAAAGTAAGTCAGTGTGATAGTGAGTTGAGATGAAGTTAGTAAAGCGTGTATGTTAGTTATGGTTATATGTAATGACTAGATAAGAAAGTAAGTCAGTGTGATGGAGAGTTGAGATGAAGGCTAGTAAAGCGTGTATGTTAGTTATGGTTATATGTAATGGCTAGTTAAGAAAGTAAGTAAGTGTGATGGTGAGTTGAGATGAAGGCTAGTAAAGCGTGTATGTTAGTTATGGTTATATGTAATGGCTGGTTAAGAAAGTAAGTCGGTGTGATGGAGAGTTGAGATGAAGACTAGTAAAGTGTGTATGTTAGTTATGGTTATATGTAATGGCTGGTTAAGAAAGTAAGTCGGTGTGATGGAGAGTTGAGATGAAGACTAGTAAAGCGTGTATGTTAGTTATGGTTATATGTAATGGCTGGTTAAGAAAGTAAGTCGGTGTGATGGAGAGTTGAGATGAAGGCTAGTAAAGCGTGTATGTTAGTTATGGTTATATGTAATGGCTGGTTAAGAAAGTAAGTCGGTGTGATGGTGAGTTGAGATGAAGGCTAGTAAAGCGTGTATGTTAGTTATGGTTTTATGCAATGGCTAGTTAAGAAAGTTAGTCAGTGTGATGGTGAGTTGAGATGAAGGCTAGTAAAGCGTGTATGTTAGTTATGGTTATATGCAATGGCTAGTTAAGAAAGTAAGTCAGTGTGATGGAGGGTTGAGATGAAGGCTAGTAAGGCGTGTATGTTAGTTATGGTTATATGTAATGGCTGGTTAAGAAAGTAAGTCAGCGTGGTGGTGAGTTGAGATGAAGGCTAGTAAAGCGTGTATGTTAGTTATGGTTATATGTAATGACTAGTTAAGAAAGTAAGTCAGTGTGATGGAGGGTTGAGATGAAGGCTAGTAAGGCGTGTATGTTAGTTATGGTTATATGTAATGACTAGTTAAGAAAGTAAGTCTGTGTGATAGCGAGTTATGTCAGTAAGATCTAAGCCTATATAAAAAATATATATTTTATCTGATTATTCGATTAATCGATGGGATAATCGATAGAGTACTCGATAAATAATCGATAGCTGCAGCCCTAGTAGAAACCCAGCAATCACTATACATTGCACTTGAGTAATCACTGCTATTTTCAGATATTAGGTCAAAAACAGATGAACGATGAAAAATGTCTCGGCAAATCCGCACCTCCCTGCACGTCTGCCTCAGGTGCTGTCATCCCTTCGCCTTGATCTGTCGACAAGGTTTTGTTGCAGTTTCACGTTTGCACTGTGAATCACTGCAGGGCCTGAAAGATAAATCTGGATGGAAACGCTAAAAGGATGGCAATATTAAAATGCTGTCATGTCCTTGTGCTTAATGGACTCATAAATACACAAGCACGTCACGGGCCTCTATTCCCCTGTGAGTGCCTCAGGGCTGCTTTGTGAGCCACTAGTATTGTGTAAGTACTGACACAGCTCCTGGACAAAAGCAAGGTGCCTGGCGTATGCCAAGCAATAGCAACGCATCATGAGACCTGGCGATTCTATTTCCAGGCCCAGGAGTCCAGTAATCGGTAATGAAAGGCAGGGAGCAAGCTCATACTAAGTATTTAAGCAGTAGGGAGACAGTGATGAGGGGCTAGCGATCTGATGCCTACACGAGGCAGTATGCAAACTGTCAACGGCCTAGCACGGTTTACTTTAGCTGTGTAATTAAAGTGTGTTCACTGGCTGACCCTGGGAGCCATTTAGTGGTGGCTGTGAGCCGTGGCAGCCGTTACAAGGGCCAACAGTAATTTCGACTCGACACTTGCGACATTGAAGCTAATGCCATAGGACAGACGCGCTATATTTGTATTTATCACAGCAGCTGCTGCCTTAACACATATATCGAAGGCAAGAAGTATTAGATATTTTAAAAGATCAGGTTAACGAAAAATCTCATTTTCACAATTTACCTCTCAGCCCAAAAGTAACTGAACAGACAAGGCATGTCTGGTTTTCAGAGTTTGCTCCTTTTGCCAGCATGGTTTCTGTATATGTACGGTCCATGTAGCGAATAGTATGTTTTGAAACTAATCGATGATGATCGACTAAGCTCGATTTCGACTTCTAGTTGATCATGTGATTGACACTAACAACATGGATACCTCAAATAAGACTTGGCTTCATTCTAACATTTCCCTGCTGATCTACAGTGCCTCAAAGATCAAACATTGAACATAATGTTCTCTGTTTTCCTGAAATGTACGACAGAAAGCCAAGTGCATTGAAGACAGGGAATCACACACTATAACCTGGTTATGTTTGATGTTTGTTACTCTTATTTTTGCTGTGTTATTGTAGTCCAAATTTCTCTGGCTCTCTGTGAACACAAGTGAGCATCTCAGCAGGGCTGCCTAGGGTGAGCCTGAGTAGGATACTGAGTAGGCTACGAGATTCTAGGGCCCTTATCCCTGGCAATGGGATTCAGAGCTCATCATCAGCAATTAGTCATTGTTGACTCAACTCCTTTAAATAAAATAAAAGAGCAATTCTTAATGATATGGGACATCCAACAATCTACCACTGATGTAGAGGCTAACAAATACAAACATGAGTGTTTCCATGCTCTCACCACCAAATAATACAGGCTTTCACCCACTTACCATATCCAACCTCCCTTTTGTCCCATTTTACAAGATTCAAAAAAAATTTGATTTAGAAAATTCCCAAAAAATTGAAAAGAGAAAATATTTGATGCTGTCTTGAGGAACTACGGACACAGAGCACCACTTTGTTCCCTGTCTTAACCTCCATAGCCTTAACTGTCACTAAGCAGCCCACAATGGTGCTTCAGACCTGTGGGAAACGGGGGTATGATTTTTAGCTTCTGCTAGCTTTAGCCAGCATGAGGAACAAACTACATTTAAACAGCCAGTCCTCGGGTAAACCTTGTAGTTTTTCAAAATTCCTCAGACCTTCAAGATAGGCAGGTGCCCTAGTCTTTAAACCTGAAAACCGACAGACTATTGTGGCATCAATGCATTAGCCAAGCAGCTAATGCAAAACTAAAGAAAAAAAACTAAAACTTCAGACACCAAACATCTCGACTGATTGACTACAATCAGGGAAAAGAGGAAGCATGACTTCCATGTGAAGACAGAGAAATGCTGAAGCGAACAAGAGGAGAAAGGATTCTGCGACAATATTACACCTCTCCAATTCTCAAAGAATGTTCTCAGGTTGCCTTTGTTGGCTGAAAGTGGCCAGGTGTGTCACTTCTCTTCAACAGCCCTTAATCAGACAGATGGAGGATGGGTAAAAAAAGGGAGGCACATACGGCTTAGAACCCGTCCCTTACCCACTTCCAACTTTGATCTCTCCTCTCTCTCTTTTCACGTTCCTCGCTCTCTCCCTCCAGCTGCTGATTCAGTGCTAGAGTGAGCCGTCGCTGGTGACAACAGCTGCCAGCCTGCCCTCCATCAAGAATGTCACATGGCTCCCTGACAACTGTGACCGATCGTGTGACACCACGGCGACAGAAATCAGGCGGAAGCCCACACCTACTGTGAGGCGCAGAGGGGTGGATGACATGCTGAGCGCCTTTCAATGTCGCCCGAAATTGCTACAGGTAAAGATGCGCGCATGGTGCACCTAACACATTGGCTGCACTCTCTACTCCGGGATTTGCATCACACAAACTCACCTGAACAATGACACTGGGCTTCACGTCAGGGTGACAGAACTCAGGCAGCTTTGGCAGAGCCATGATTCATACGCTCAGTCCAGACACACTCAGACAGAAAGACCTTTGCATCAGATGCCATTATGAGTAAAGCATATGTACTAAAGACTATACATGCACCAATATGTGTTCATTGTAATGAAGCCATACATAAAGTTAGCAAAGGTCTGATAACCACTGATTAACAATGACTGGGAATTCTCATTAAAGTGATAGAAGGTTGTAACACTGTGTTTCAAAGTCTGTGAGAGGTGGAAAGTCTTCTCTTTGCAGGCCACAGTAAACTCTGACATTCACTGAGGTACAAACATATACTGTATACCACATATACATATCATATCATATTTCATACTAATTATTAGCCATACTTATGTTATATTTGGCAACTATAACAGAACAGTAAGAACACATGGTTCTTTATTTTTAATCATATTATGCTATTTTAATGAGGATATATAAAAGAAAGTAATTCTGATACTCAAGCAGTTTGCCAATAAAATACTTAGTATAAATGTACTTGATTAATTTAATTTAAGTACTTTTACTTCTACTCAAGTAAGTAATCACTACAGTGAACAGTAAGCAGTATTTTTACATAATCAGGGGATTTTATTCCAAATAAATTGTAAGCAATTCTTCTATTTGCTCAATAGTCATGAAATGTTTACATGATGTAAAAGGCAGTAGGTGTGTAAAATGTTCATGTTAAAAACGGAGACATATATTTATATATATATATATTTTTTTTTTGAACAGCAACAATGCAGATCAGCAGATTAGTGTAGCCGTTAGTCAGAGGGTGGACAGAGAGAGAAGCAATGATTTCACTTTACCTACTTCCACAAACCAAGTGTCTTTAGAGTGAGACTAAAATAGCTATTTTAATGTCTTACTTGGGGAGAAGTGGGGAGGGTACATTTCATCATCATCACAACACACATTAACATCCTCACCCCAATCTATTTATATGCTGATGTATCTTGATGATTCCCCTCTAATTAGTGGCTACCTTGATCTTAGGATTCCTAGTTATTGCTGGCATTTATTGCTAGCAGTAACAGAAGAACAGGGGAATTTAGTGCCATTCATTCGGCACTTATAGGAATGCATTGAACACTAAAGTAGCTGCACTTGAGCCAAAGGCCTCCGTGCCAACCTTGGCTGGAGGGGTATGAAGTCTTACCAAGGCCCCCATCCCACTGAAATGTTTAGATGAGATATCATATGAGCCAGACTAAATAAACTATTGTTGAATTTAAATGAATTTCGTTTTGCAGCTTTGTAACACAGACTGCTTTAAAGTTGAAGTCATTGAAAGTGAAATAAAACATTTTTGTTAAGCTACTATTAGACGTTCAATGAGCTCAACATTTTTATGACTTACTTTTTAAGTCCACAAGTCTTTGTTCTTTTGTTACATATAAAATAAAAACAACAACAACAACAACAACTAAATAACTGGAATAATAATAGCAAATTATTTTTATCACTAAATGGTCACTTCCTGAGAGTGCAATTTATAAGATTTGTCACTTTTAATAATGAACAATTACATTTTGACAGTATGTCAATAATGTCTGTTTGTAATGGTGTCCTGTCTATAACACCACTTTATATCCTAACAGGTGACACTGAGTCACTGTAACGGCAAGTCTGCATTCAGTCCAATATAAGAGAATGAGGAAGTATCATTGCCCTTATGGCATACACCAGAGGTCAGTAATAGGGGGACCGTAGTCCGGGTCTGGACCCAGATGTTGTCCACTGCGGACCCAACTATTGAGAAGGATTTAATTCTGACTGTTTATAATAAGTGGGGGAACAGTACTTTTCTTGTCTTTACGGTATACAGGCTTTGCAGCACTGTAAACTCACAGACCAAACGTGTGCACTGTAAGATCACCAAAGGCACATCTCAGCCAATCAAATCTGAGAATCAAGATTTCAAGATAGCGGTGTGCACTAAGGGCGAGGTACGAAGCTAGAAGCAGCAGTCAGAGAATAAAACGAGTCAGAGAGAATAATGTGCTCTAAAAAAGAGAAGTCCACAGCAAAAACTTACTGTTTAACCAGGAATGGACCGAAACTTGCTCACCTAGTTTTGAAGAATACCGTTCTGTAAAATCAACAGGTCAATCTGTGAAGCTGAGTTAACAAAAAAGGCACACGTTTTATTTACTATTTCTATAAATAAACACTTTAAGATACACTTTTTTCAAAAGCATTCTGTTTTTTTTATGTATCCCTTGTTTTTATTGGAGTAAAAAAACATTTATCAGAAGTTTATAAATAATTTATTCAGTTCAGCATTTAAACAGTAAATATACTGAAATATACTGAATGGTATGTGTGATGTGTTGGTGTTTTAGTTGCTGATGGTATACGATGCTGATACTAGGCTACTTCAGTTTACTGGGTACACCACTGAATCATAACACAAGTTAGAAATGATGATGGTCTGGACCTTGGCCTGAGGAAATCTCCTCTAGGTGGACCTTACTAAACTCTAATTAAATACCCCTGGCATACACTAAATTATTGTCTATCATGTTAAAGGTGTTGCTCCCAGTTGAATCATTTAAGGAGGCGTAGTCAATTAAAAGAACAGCAATCACCCCCACCACACTGGTGTTGCTTTTCACTGCTAGACATGCTCTTGGTCAGTAAAGGGATAAAGTTTAATACTGAGGTTTTTTTGGACTGATGAGGAATGAAGTGAGAGGTGGAGAATCTGTGCATTTTCTTATTTCTTATGTTATGAGTAGACACCACAGCCTGTAGGTGAAATGTTGCCTCCTATTTGTTTACATTTGACAGATATTTCCAGCTTACAGTTTGCTCCTTTAAAGTGATCTTTTAATGCCTTTCATTTTTGATGCCTCTATTGTTAAAAGTGCAGACATCTGAATACTTGTGGACATATAACAGCCGTATCTAACTAAAGCTTTTTCAGATTTGGAACCACATGACATTGTAGTCAGAGCACAAGTGTGAAGTATTACAATTTAAGGTCCTCCAGCCTTGTATCTGTGTGTGCATGAACCCTTCCCCCTCTTACCCTGACTGCTTAATCCACAGTCCAAACATCCTCAGTGACCGAAAAACCTGCAGTGGCTCAGCGAGAGAAAAAAAAAAAAAAAAAGACAGAGCAACAAACAGAAAAATAACCCTGGCTGTCTGCCTCTCCTGATATCCGTGCGTGCAGCCTTCGCCCGAGGGCATAGTAGCACTCAGCCTCCTGTGGCCATGGGCTTTTGCTAACTACTTCGTCTTCCTCAGTTTTGCCTTGCTTCTCCGCCGCCTTTCTGCCCAGACCAAACACTGAGAACTTTTCATTGATCCTCTGTTCCAAACCTCCTCTTGATTGCAGCTTGATTAGTCTCAGAGCAGTTTGGACTTAGCAGTAGGAGGGCCCACTTTGGAGCTGAGTGCTAACCTTCAAAACGCGGTCAAGGTTAGAGCTTCCTCCAGACCTGGCCGACCTTCAGCTCTCAGCGGCGGACCAAGCGGATGGTCGTGTTTGATGTGATTGGCTCCGGGTGACCGCTGGCCTTCTGCTCGGAGATCATAAGTGCTTTGATTAATGCCTCACCTGGGATATCAGAGTGGACGGGGTTCTGGCAATCTCCCCCCACTGAATGCTCAAACAGTCCTCAGGTAAATGATTAAGTGCCGAGTTCAAAGGCCTGACCCACGCCACGTCCCCACGGAAACCTTTACTGTCATGAATATTCCATGCATATTCATCCACTTCATCAGCCCGCGCTTTCTTCTCCTTTGATGGCAATCAAAGTCAGCGGGCCGGCCTGCTGTTCCGTCCAATATTAAGGAAACGCACCATATGCCACAAAAGGTCACGCCTCGGCTCGACTGTCGGAAAACTTGTGCAAATGGAGATGTTATGAGTTCTCGTCTGATATGAAATGGCAGTTGACGGTGTATTTTATGGAATGTGAATTTGGAACATCAAAGCGTAAGAGCTGCCCCAACCTGTGGTTTGGAGTATCGTCTTTGTTTGATCACCGCAGAAGAGTACCGGGTTCCATTATTTTGGATGACCTTCAAACAGTACCATGAGCAAAACATCTCTGCATACTCCTAGACTTTAAATAGAATATCGTTCAGAGTTGTCTTGCTAAAACACAGTTTTTGGTCTTCATTAGGTGCCTGAATAGAAATAGCTAATGAAAAATAAATAAGTAAATAGATTGAGAGATAAAAAAAGATACATAAATAGATTGTTAAAACTGAAATTCTGGTCAAAACATTTAGTAAACAGTATAGATTTCTCCATTTAAATTCAGTAAAAGTAAAAAGTACCAACATACAAAGATACTCAAGTTCTCCAAAAAAACAACATTTACATCTTTGGTTATTCGTCATGTATTCTGTTTGCTCATGCATCTGTTTTCCTTTTTAAACAAAACACAGGCGACAACACTAACCATAAGCTGGAGATACAGAGGAGACACATCAGGAATAAAAGGCTCTTGAGGAGCTGGTGTAGAATGGTATAGCTGATCTTTAATTGATATGAATGATGCCCCCTGAAGAGACCACAGTTACCTGTATAATGATCTATATCATTACAAACATTTAAACTTCTGATAATTATGCAGATAATTACTTTGTCACTTCTACAACAGTGGTGTTAACAGACAGCTTAATGAGCTTAATGCTGACAATACCAGTTACATAAAATTGATCAGCTATGGTCAGACAAGGACATCCTTAATGCTAAGAAATGCAACAGGGACAGGTCAAGAGGCAATATGGCAGTTGACAGATTAATTAGTCCTCACAACTGAACGCTTGACATGTTGAAGTGACCTTAATGTCCTTGATGTTCTAACCTGTCCCGGTGATGCAATGTCCCAATTGGTGATGCAATAATATAAATCTTTATGTCATTCGAAGTACAAGCCAAGTTTAGCACTTATGTATATCTGTATATACTCTATGTAAATTAGAACAAAATTTAGCATGGCTCTTGAACATAGACCACTACACAGGTGGGTGCCTGTAAAATACCACCTCTAATTTTTAATTTACTTATGTAATATAATTATCACAATTGTTGCAAGTTAAATGAGCTCTTCTATTGGTTAGGCCTTCAGGAACTGTACTGAAGGCACAATGTAACATGTTAAACAATGAACAGACTAATCATGTTTGAATTTTCAAAAAGTGGCAGCAATTTTGGGAGAAATTCACAATTGGCCTTCAGAAAGCTCTACATATGTCACCAACTGTGAGAATGAGTGGTAGCCTAGCCAGTACAGTGCAGTCAGATGTTAGAAGTGGAAAACAGAGGCAGTAGTTCTAAGCCAGGGCTATTTACTAGTGACTTAACATATCTATTGATGTATTTTATATGCTATATATTCTTGGAGCAGCCAAAACATTTTTATGTGAAGCACCGTACGCTTAGTGCTAATATACCATGTACTAATGTCCTATATAATCTGTTAAAACAACCTCATTTGTTCAACGACAAAAAAATAACTTCATGTGGTAATAAGTAATTGAACTAGTTTTACTCAACTCAATTACTCAAATACATATTATTAAAAGAATAATTCATTCAACTTATTTTGGCTGAAAATTAAATTAATAGCAGAAAAGTCATTTTTTAAGTTAAACCAACAAACCACTTTTTACAGTAAAGAGGTATTGTATGCATGTGTTGAACTTAGGGCCTAACTCTAAAAGTCATGGTTTACCACTGCTATAACTAGAGTTTTAGTTGAGACCGAGACCTGTACCATTTGTGAAATGGTCCCCTAATCACTTTACCCTACATTTGAAAATCTGGGTCACCATAGAGAACACCATTATAGAGAATAGGATTTCTCTAGTAATAAATGATTTTGGAAACTGACATAATATGAGTTTGCTCAAGTAAGCAGTGCATTATGGGTATTTCCTATCCTCCTGGATACATTATACACAAATTGTTTGACTCTTCAGACTGCACTAAAAGGGGCAGAACCCCTAAATAGTGCACCATCATATGTAGTGAATAGTGCAGAGATTTGGACACGGCACTGGCCTCATCATGTCCAAATCAAGACTTTGTAGTAGTCAAGCCTAATTTAAGACCAAGACCAGATTTTTTCAGGATATAAAAACAAGAAAGAGCTTCAGTTGTAGTTCATTGTGAATTCATTTTCATTTAATATGAACAATCTTTAAATACAAAATAGAAATATAACATGCAACCATAGATAGGTATATTACATCAATACATTATTATAATATTTTTAATAAGAGTTTTGGTTTGCACAGTAACAGTAGTGATGGTGAGGTTATTCTCATTCAGAAGTCACCATCTAAAGATACATCCCTGCATTTTTATTTGTTCATTTAAAACATTCTGATCTGCTCAGTTAAGGCATCATGGAAAGCATCAATTAAAGCAGTGAACTTAACTTTATATGTTTAAAATATTGTATTCGTTGAATAAACCTTCCTAATAAACATTTTAGTGTTCACTTCCCTTAAATAAATGTACATTTAACAGTAGACATTATGATGGCATTGGTGTTTCTGCTGAATGTGAGTGAAGTGCTGGAAATGGGAAGCAGTTATGTCCTCATTCTCAGCGGGTTCATCAGAAAATTCTGTTCATTTCTTAATTCTGGCACGCTGTATCTACTGCTGTGTCCTGAATGAATCAGGCACATGGGAGGCCCGTGGTCTGGTACTTCGAGACCCATGCAATAAAGAAAGGACTGTTTTAATTAATTACCTCAGACGGAGGCATTTCACTCAGCTGGTCCTCTGAGACAAGACCGAGTCCAAATGATGTCAGGACTGAGACCTTTGATTTAGTGAGACCGGGCTGGAGCACAACGCTAACTACAGCAGTACAACAAAGACACAAGAAACCGACCCGCTGCTATGTTAACCTAGATGTAAAGTGTGGGCTTAAAGATCAAAGCTGGTTGGACATTGACCCCTACCTCGCTGCATCCCACAACAGCAAAGTCAGAAAGGTCAGTCTGATTCTTATTCCCTGGAGTGCCATTGGTTGCTAGGCAACAGTCTGTCTGGTCTGGAGGTGTAAAAAGCAGTTTGCACATTAACGGCACTCGAGCCTCAAGGTCGCTACCCCTGTGTCTGACCGGGGCTGAACGTGAGCCTCTTTCAGCACCACCTGTGTCCCCACACTGAATAAACACACACACACGCGCACACAAGCTATGTAAGGAAATAATCTCTGCATGTCCTCTAGACTCAAATCATAAAAGACCATTGGACATGTTTTATTAGTGTTTGGATTCTGAAGATTTATTAACTAGATGTTGTTTGCCTACAGTTCACAACATCTATTTCAAAGACTAATTATGTAAGGATGGGTACTAAACATCCATATCACCATGCATACTGTGCATACGAGATCATATCATATCACAGCAAATATCATGTGTTTAAGTTTCCAGTACCTTATATCTCAGAAGAGGCTCCAACTGTGTGCAGGACTCCATCCAATAAAGGAGACTCCATATGGGCTTTTATAGTCGCGCACTTAATTAACAAGGTGTATCCATTGAGAACAACTTCTGATTAATGAGAAGCTGGTGGATGAGCGAGGGTCCGAGGCCCCACAGCAGGTAACATGTTGTAGCACCCCTGGAGCTAGTGTGGTACCTGCAGCCTTCTGGTCACCAAATTTCCTTCCCCGCTGTAACTGGGCCTGAAGCCAGGGACACCCCGATCATTAACCTGTAGCTCTAACATCAGCCATCTGCTGCCCCAAGTGTTGAGATGACCTACACAGTGATGGACCTTTTCAGATGGATAGCTACAGCTCAGCAGGGATTTTGTAGGAGTTTATGGACATTCTGAAAACACAAGCAAGGAGGTGCCTTCCAAAACTGTCCTCCAGCCTCTGGCTGCCGCCGGCATTACGTCGCTTATAACTTTGCTCAAGTCCAGAGTTAAACATTTTGTTATACAAAAATTACATGTTTGAGCCGCCACTAGTATGAAAAGTGCTCTATAAATAGAGATTATTATTATTATTATTATTATTATTATAATAGTGCAATACATTTTCAGTTCCATTTGCAGTCAGCTTGCGATCAGTATCAACGTTTTTGAGTCAAAAGCACTCTAATATTAGAATACATGTAATATAGAAATAAATAATATAATGCAATATAATGAAAATAAGAATAAATAGGACATTTTATGTCTATCAATGTGTTACATTAACTATTTTAACATCTCTGTTTAAAGAATCCTGTCATGCCCGGGAGTTTGAGCTGAGCAGTGGAATGAGTAGCGGACACACTCGCAAGCTTTTAAATAAATTATACTTTTAATAAACCAAAAGAAGAGCAAACAGACGTGATCCATAGACAGAGCTGAGCTGACACGACACGACCACCACAATGACCAACAAAGACAGACTGCAAACGCAGGGTATATGTAACACTGGATAACAAGAGGGAACAAGTGACGAGAATAAACAGTAATGGGGAACAGGTGTACGAGGCGGGGCAAGGGCGGAGACACAGGAGCACATGACAAACGTAAACACAGGCACATGGGACTGACAGAACGTAAACATGAACATAGACAGACGAGGACGAGCAGGGCATAACAAATCCCTGTATTTATAGTTACCATCCAGTACCTAGTTTGGCTATTCAGTCCTAAATCAAATCAGATGTTCTGCTAATGTGATTTAAAGAATACAGTGCAGTGACAAAATGCACTGAATGAAGTCAGCAAAATCCAAAACAACTATAATGTTTTTTTAATAAAACAATATTACATTTAATTTTTATTTAATGATGGTGTTCAGCTGTGAAATCAAACTTAATAGAAAAGAGATAAATAGTTTTACTACTACTTTTTTTAACAGTATTTTATTTCTCCTTTGGTATTAACTAAAAGGTTAGAATCTGCACCTACATCAGATTTTGTCCAATTGTTCCAATAAACTATGCGTCAGAAATAATAGATATCAACTTACACCAGGCTTTTGTTATGACAGGCAACAATTACAGCCTCTGAGTGTCAAACAGGACTCTGAAGAGTGATGGACAATGTTTCAAGGGTGCTTCAACCTATCAAGATGTCTTCACTTGTGATGGCTAATAAAACTGTCTATTACCCCCTGATCCAGTTGACTGCGTTCCCTAGCACACTTCATCTCACAAACTGTATTAGCATAAGCTAATTAACAAGCTAGCTCAATTTACTCATAATAGTAATATAATAGTGAGCCAGCACCCTCTGTGATCTAAGTAGGCGTGTCAATTCTTAATAAGAGATACATTTACTCAGGTGTTAAGAAGCGAGACCATTTAGAACTTTATATGTCCATTTGTACTTAAAGCGGAATTTAACTGGCAACCAGTGTAGGGTAGATTTATATGAGCTGATATGGTCAAATTTTCTATAGATCATAAGGACTACATTGGACTAACTGAAGCTTGTTAAGGCTTTTGCTGGAACATTCAGAAAGCGGCGCATTACAGTAATACACTGTCATCTATCTTTTTATGTTAAAATTAATCATCTGGTTTTCTGACATATACAGTTGTGTGTCGTCAGCATAGCAGTGGAAGTCTATACCATGTTTACTGATAATGTATCCTGCAGTAGCATATATAAGACAAATAATGTAGGTCCTAAGACAGAGCCCTGTGGAACACCATACTTGACACTGTTTACATTTACTGATAGTGATCACTCAGGTAAGATCTGAACCAGGAAAGAGTTATTCATGTGGCTCCTACAGGTTTTTCTAGCCTGTATTGAAGGATAGAGTGGTTTCTAAGATCAAGCAGCATCAGTAAGGATGTTTCTTTTGTCAGAGAATAAAAGGAAACAGTACAAGGACAAGGCCCAAATCCAGATGAAATTTTTTTGTATGTATGTCATTTCTATGCAGGTAAGAATGTAATTGTTGTGCCACAGCTTTCTCTAAAGTCTTTAATAAAAAGCGAAAATGTGAAATAGGTTTATAATCTAGTAGCTTACAGGAAATACGATTAGAATTCTTAATTAGAGGTTTAATCCTAGGTTTAAGATGTTTTGGAATATAGCCAAGGGAGGATCTAAGAGAGGATTAATAGAAGAGGCTTGATTGTTTCCTATAAATGTCTAAGTAAAGTTAGAATTGGATCGAGGCTGCAAGTAGATGGTTCTGAGGAAGAATACATTTGGACCAGCTCTTTTTGTTAAAGGTAAAGGATTTCAGCCTCTCGACATTGGTAGTACTTTGCTGAAGATCTGGATTAGGTTTACAGAGCAGTGTACTTGTAGCTGTTAACTGTGTGTTTTTAATTCTTTGTCTCATACAGTAGATTTAATTTTATCAGTAAAGAAATTTGTCATGGTATCTGCAGTTCAGTAGGTCATTGGTTCTCAGTTAATTTAGAGATTGAGCTAAATTCAGTGTGCTACAGGAAGTGCTCTTCTATAGTCTATAAGGCTATTTCTCCAGACAGACTGAAGTACCTCTAGTACCTCTCAGAGCCATTTTCATATGAGATTAGGCAGTGATCTGAGATTGCTGTGCTTTGAGGAAGAACGGTTTTCATGTTTTTCTTGAAGGTTAAATGTAGTCAAGAGTGTGGTTGAAGTAAAAAGTGGGTAAGTGCCTTTCTTGGAGGACCCTATGGTTTCTCAAGGTGGATATTAAAATTCTGAGATTTTAATTACTCAACTACTCCTCTTCTAAACCGCTTATCCTTCTTAGTCATCTAGGGTGCAGGAGCCTAACCCAGCACTTGTTGGGCAGAATGCAGGAAATGCCCTAGACAGGCTGCCAGTCCATCACAGGACAGACACACAGACATACACATTCACACACACACTCACATCAAGGGGCAATTTATCATAGATTGTAATTCCTGAAAATAAATATTTGTTTGTATTTGTTTCTCTGTCACAAAATTTAATTGAGGATCATTTGTAGCCAGCTTTCTGGTTACTACTTAGAACATTTGTACAGATGGTTGCTATTCCTCCACCCTGGCCATTCAAATAAGGACTGTGTAGCCTGTCGTGATGGCTTCGTTCAGAATTAAATATTTCTCAGGTCTAAATTATGATACTGTGAGGCACAGAGCATCAGAATCATGACCAGTAAGAAGCTCATTTACAGCAATGGCCTCAAATGTAAGAGATCTTTTATTAAGATTGGTTGAATTAGTCTGATATCGATTAGATTAGTAAAAAAAGCTTCTGCATCTTTATAAACGTTTGTTAGATTCACGGAACAGAGAAGCTATGTTCACATGCCATAACACAGAATCACCTATAACCTATAGAGCCCTTTCCACAGGCATCTGAGTGGGCCATACCAGTCGGACACGTGAATTGGAGAGGAGTGGTGCTCCTGTGGGAAAGCTTTAGTTTAATCGTGCAACAATACTGCCGACATGCCACCCATTCATCCCGCTGTGAAGCTCTATTGCTGGAGTCGAGGGCGCACTAACTCTCCCTCAGGCATTCAGAGCCTCTAACTGTGATCCTGAGCCCTGCTGACTCGCCCTGCTCTTCTCTTGATTCCAGAATGTTCTCCTCTATTCACACTGTTGTACTGTACAATGGTTCTCCATGCACACGGTTCTAGAACATTCTCCTCCATTCACCCTACAATGCTCTCCTAGATTAATACTGTTTTGAAATGTTCTGTATCATTAACACTGTTCCAGAATGTTCTCTTCCAATAATTGTGTTGTAAAATTAACACCTTTATTTTTCTTTTATATACTGTTATACGTTATCATTCACCCTGTTCTAGAATGTTCTTCATCCAGCTATACTGTATATTCTCCGTTCATGTTGTTCTAGAATGTTCTCCACTGATACTGTTCTAGAATGTTCTCCTCTGTTCAAACTGTTGGACAATGTTCTCCTCCATTCAAACTATAGAACTTTCTCCTCTTTGTTCACCCTCTCCTAGATTAATACTCTTTTGAAATGTTCTCTATCATTAACATTGTTTCAGAATGTTCTTCTCCATTCATTGTGTTCTAAAATGTTTGCCTACATTTATCTTTTATACAATGTTCCTCCAGCCACACTGTTCTAGAATGTTCTCCATGCATCTATATTGTTTAGAAATATTCTCCTCCTTTTACACTGCTATACAATGTATTTCTCCATTCATGTTGTTCTAGAATGTTCTCCTTTTTTCAAACTGTTTTACAATGTTCTCCTCAATTCAAACTGTTCTAGAATATTCTTCTCCTTATTCACCCTGTTCTACGATGTTTTCCTAGATTAAAAAAAAACCTTTTGGAATGTTCTCCATTTACACTGTTCTACAATGTTCTCCTGCCCCCACACTGTTCTAGAATACTCTCCTGCACCCACACTGTTCTACAATGTTATCCTGTATTCACACTGTTCTAGAATGTTCTCCTCTATTCACACTGTCCTGGAATGTTCTCCTACACTCACACTGTTCTGGAATGTTCTCCTTTATTCAAACTGTTGTACAATATTCTCCTCCATTCTAGAACATTCTTCTCTTTATTCATCCTGTTCTATGATGCTTTCCTACATTAAAACTCTTTCGGAATGTTCTCCATTTACACTGTTCTACAATGTTCTCCTGCACTGTTCTAGAATGTTATTCTGTATTCACACTGTTCTGGAATGTTCACCTCCATCTATAATGTGGGAGAATATTCTCTTCCTTTCACTCTGTTCTAGAATGTTCTTTATTCACACTGTCCCGGAATGTTCTCCTCCACTCACACTGTTCTGGAATGTTCTCCTCCATTCAGACTATTCTAGAAAATTCTTCTTTTTATTCATCCTGTCTTACGATGCTTTCCTAGATTAAAACTCTTTTGGAATGTTCTCCTCTATTCACACTGTCCCGGAATGTTCTTCTTCATTCACACTGTTTTGGAATGTTCTCCTCCTTTCTCTCTTTTCTGAAATGTTATTAATAACAAGCTAGTGTTTGTTGGGTCTGTGCTCTGGCCTTTTAAGGGTGCGGGAACGTCATTTTGTATAATTCCACACGGAGAGTTTAAAAGCCTTGGCTTTCAATTAAAGCCCCCCTGTCGATAAGATCCTGCATGGATTGGTCGGCGCACAGAGGGCAGCCAAATCCCCGCCACCTGCTCTGACAGCCACCCTGACTCAGCCCACTGCCTCCTTTGGAGCTGTGCCGGCCGAGGCCCACTGACCTTTCCAGCACACTTCCTTCGTGCCTCTTAATCAAATCGCAGCCTCATTGTTTGTCAGGAAACGGAGAGGAAGCTGGGCGAGGGTTTCTTTGAACGTCGCGCAGCTCTGACGCCACAGAGCCGCTGTTACCGTGGCAGCAGCCTCAGCAGGAGCGGGAGAGCATTGATTAAGAGTGTTTAATGAGGAGCGATGCGAGTCAGAGCGGCGTGTTGGAGTCGTCAAGAGGGTGATGCTTTTATTAGGAGGATGCCTGATCCTTCAGCTCATAACAAACCCTCCACTAATTGAGAGGAGAGGAGGAAGCAGAGAAGAAAGCCTGCGATGAATCATAGGGCACATGCGAAGGCACATGGTTGCAACACCATAGTAAAAAATGAAGAAGCAACAATAATTGATCAGACATCTCTGCATATATTTATCTACCTCCATATGTGAACCCTGCTGCAGTATGTGGGCTCAGCTGGCTGGGAGATAGGACATATGGCCACCATCAATGCTGCCATCTACTTCTGGAATGAACTTGGATAGACCCCAAACAACACAAGTCTGTCAGGTGTCTCAGTGGAAAGCCTTGAGTGATGCAGACAGGAGGAGGAAAGTGGACAGGGAGTGCCAGTCTTTAATAAAGCCGGTCGGGGTAGTGAAGTGTTCAGGAACAAGATACATTACTTTATATTTAATATAATCATCAAGGTCTAGATGCAACACTGACTGAGAACACCAGCAGTGATCCTACCAATAGCTTTCTGTCAGTCAGAAATGGTCTAGTGCTGTAGAGTCACTCTAAAGCCTCTATATGCAAGATAAAGAATACTGAACTACCCAAAAGGCAGAGAATACTTTCATTTATTTCATTTACAGTCCAAATTAAGGCCTTAAGTACATGTTTTACATTTTTTTAGTGAGTTTATTGATCCATCGTTTACTTTTGTCCATCCGACCGCCACTTTACATCATTTCCAGGGAGAATAAGTAGATGTTTCCACAAGTGAGGGTGCTTTTTAATGCGTTTAGATGCTATATGGCAAATGTTTGGTGTGCAATAGCCTACAGCACAAGAGATGCCATATTACTCTGTCTAAGGCTAAAGTTAGTTAACATAGCATTAACATTATCTGTGGTTGAGGCAGATAAGACTAAGACTTAAACTCCAAAAGAGGCTTTAAATCTAGCTGACTTGACTGTCTACAATATGCTGTAGCGTTCCACTAATGGCTCACATGCCACACTGGTGTCAGAAGTGGAAAAGGGCTTCCTGTGGCCTGAAAAGAAATTGTGCTTCCACAAACTCTACAAAGACAAAACAGTGGAGATGACCTAACCCAGCTGAGGACTCCAGAAGAAGTAACAGTGCGGCAAGGGCTGACAGTGAAGAAGGCAGAAGAGGCAACTCAACAAGGCTCGTAACACAGCCCAGCTGGAAATATGGTGAAAGAGGCTGCAACGAGTACACTCTGTCAGGAAATATGCCTGGACAGGGTTGGTCAGCCATAAGGACCTGCCGGCGAAGCAGGGGTAGCAGCCTGGTGGTGTTGACCATGACCCTGTTAAACAAGCAGCACCTTTGTTGGCGCTGACGACGCTGTGTGCGGCATAGGAAGCAGAGAGCGGGTGAGAGAGCACTGCTGTAGCGCTGGCCCCTCTGCTCTGAGAGTATGCGGCCCTGAGGGAAGACTAGGGGCGTGCACTCCTTGGCCATGTGCGCCCCTAGTCCTCCCTCAGGCGAAGGGTGAGAATAGCTATATTATAGACAGAGAGTGAGGCAAAAAGAGAAGCAGGGTGCTCACAAACACGCTGTAAGTTTTTTTCATTAATTATGCTCTTTACTGTCCTTTCAACTCTGTTATGCACATAATTTCACATAATTTCATTAATAAAATTTCCATGCTCATAAAAAGCATTCATATCTGCCACCCATCACTGTCAAGCAGAAATAATTGACCTTGTTTGGAGGACTAGTGTTAATATACTCTACTATATTACTTGAGAAGAGGGTATATCATACTAACTAAAGCATTTTCAGGTTGGAATTATTGTGGTAAGTGGATTAGATCATTAACAGCTGTTTAACAGCTATTACAAGTTCTGATAATGATAACTTCTGATAACTTGGATCATGAGACATAGCAATTGTAACAAATTTCTAACACTGAAGATTTTGGGTAATGTAATGTTCAATGCATGTTTCTTTCTTTTTGATGCTAAAAACATGTACTTAATGGTCGTTTAAATGGAAATTGCTCACTTATCATCTAAACTGCTTGTCCTTCTGGGTCATGGAGCTTGTTGGAGCCTATCGCACCACTCATTAAGCAGCAGGAAATACCCTGGACAGGCTGGCAGTCCATCACAGACCAAGTGGAATTTAAAAAAATGTTTATTATTATTGTATGTGTGCTAGTAATGTTCTTTAGTTCTGTGTGTTACAAGACAATGTTTTGCAAAATGTCTATGTGACCCAGCATTAACAGCATTTTCATTTTTCTACATCATTTGAACACGACAAATGTCATTGGCATTGTGTACATGAAAAATGGACTAATAGAAATGCTTCAAGTTTTGTGCCTCCAATTTTGTCCTCCCCTGTAAAGTTCATATTTTAGAGATACTTGTTTTTCATTGGACAGCGATGATATGCAGGTAAAGGTGGTTTTTATGACTGGATTTTGATATTTATGGCCCAAATTAAAGACCTAGATCTAATAATCATGTTTTACCACTGCTGTAACTGTACACCTATATATAGTACTTAAAAGCTGTATAAGAGTGTGTGTATATCTATATCTATATATATATATATATATATATATATATATATATATATATATATATATATATATATATGTAACAATGTATATAAGTTATGACCGCTAAACTTTAATAATAATTGTAATAAATTTGAATGTTTGATTTTCCAGGTGAACAAAGCAATGTTAAGGTAACAATGTAAGATGTGTAAATATTTGTGAGCGTATCACCCTCAGAGTGATGACGATGTCCACACATTTGCAAAACTCTTTACAGATTTTTTTTTTTTTTTTACATCAAGAGAGATGTTGCAGGTACTTTTTCATACATAACTGCAAAATACCAGCAGGAAACATTTTCAAAAGAATGTAAAATGTCTTCTGACTAGACGTAGCGTTGAGTTGTCTTCTACAGTGAAAGGATGGACAGAAACATCTGTGGATTTTCTTTCAGATCTGAGGCAAGAGTGGAGCTCGATTTTCTCCTCTCTGGCAGAGATGAAAGCTTTAAGTACTGTTTATCTGATGGTGACAGTTCTCCTGGTCTACTAGGTATTTCACAGTTGTTCAGAGTCCTATTTTCTCTGCATCTTTTAATCATTTTTAAACTCAAAGTTTTCCACATATTTTCCTTTGACTTATTCAAGTACAGTACTGGGTAAAAGTTTTAGGTGCTTGGGGACATTATTATATTTAAAAAGCTATTCTTTCCAGACAGGAAGCTTTTGTTTGCTCAGCAAAACTCTTTATTTTTCAAATAGTATTATTACAGTATGTAGTGCTTTTATATATGTGTTTATTTAACTTTTTCTAAACTTTCCTGTCGAAACAACCCAGTATTATTTAGTTCTCATCTAATACCTTCTTTGACCACTCAGTACTTCATTAAGCTAAATCAAGACTGCTGCTAAAGGAACTGAATACATTCATAAAATGTCTGGGGCGTCCAGTAGAAATCTGGACCTAAACTTTGTTCTTCAAACTGACTAACAAGATACTACTTTTTTCAGAATAAGATATTTATGCTGCTTTGTACTGTATTTATTATTATTTACATCTTATCTAATGATATCTGGAATTCTGACTGGTGAAAATACACTTATTGATAGAGGGTTTTAAACAATCAGCCTATGCACAGTAGTGTTCATTGCTCTATATCGAATCTCCTCAGAAATATGTCCTAAATGGCTTAATTTTTAGTGAAAAGTAAATCAGTGAAGGGTGGTCTATTTTTCGCAGCACTGTATATACTGGGTAAAGACACGTTTTTGCCAAAAATGTTGATTAAAAAAATGTAAAAAAATTAATTCATTAAAAGGCTTATGGCAATGTGTCATAATACACCATTTATAATGAAAATGAGAGCTAGTTAGTAAAACGCGTCACTGCAGTGTTGAGAATGAGCCACCAGCTAAATAGCACCTGCTCTGTGGTGGTCCTGATGATTGACGAACAGGATGAAAAGGGGGCAAACAAAGTATACAGAGAATCAGATGGACGACAATATGTAACTGTAGAACTACAAGCTGCTCCTATATGGTAAGTTGCACTGTACAAACACTGAGCTTGTTCCTGCAGCTGCTCCAACAGGACTTCAACAGTTTTCTTTCTTTTCTCTGTATGCACTGATACATAAAGTAGTAACTTTATTCTTATTATATTTGTACTTGTTTTGCTGTCCAGTGTCAACCAGTGGAGGATGTGTTCCCTATTCCAGCCCGGTTCTTCTCAAGGATTCTTCCTCTTGCTCTGAGGGAATGTTTCCTTGCCACCATTGCCCCTGGCTTGCTCACTGGGGGCTTGGACCCGGATTTTCTGTGAAGCTGCTTTGTTGTAAAAGGCACTATATAAATAAATAAATAAATAAACCTTGACCTTAACTGACGAAAAGGACAAAGAGTGCACATTTCTCAAAAAGTGCTCAGTGAATGTGACTACACAGCAACAAAGGCAACTCATTTACATAGTTGCACCATGTAAAGCCAGGCTCAGCACTAAACATTAAATTGAGATACATTTTGGGCGTGTATTGCAGCCACATTGAGGCGCACTGTGCCTGTGCTCTTGTGTACATCTGGCCCTTTGAGTATCTTTGAGGTATTTTAAATCAATATTTTCAAAGAAAGTTAAAATGTAAAGGGTCTTCAAACTTTTGCAGGTGCAGTATATTCACAAGTTCACATAGCTCGGGTTGACTATAAAGTATATGACCCACATATAAGCCGTAGCACACGATCAAAGATGGCCCAGCAGGTCGTGTAGCGGTGGCTGTGCTGGCTACGTGCTAAAGACCAACAGGCTCAGGCTCCTGTATGGGCCGATAAAGATAAAGGTGATTAACTGAGCCAGCGGGGGAGCGCGAGGCAGGTGCCGGGGAGCAGCCTTAATTACTTTCTTTCATCAGATGCTGTTGAATGACTTACCTGAGAGAAAAGCTAATTGGCGCCATGTATCGGTAAACAAAGAGCAAATTACAGGCGAGCCGAGCGCCATCTGATCCTCCGTGATAAGAGTACAGCCTGAACGTGAGGCTCCTTTGGCTGCTTTTAAAACTCCCTCACCACCAGCTCGAGTGGCCAGATCGTATTATTCAGCTCTTTGAAAATATGACTGAAGTGGAATCAGTCGTGGATCTTAATCAAAGTTGTTTGTTGTCTTTTCATTCAAAGAGCCAAAAAACAAGTTGGAGGTGAATATAGGGGGCACAGCAGCGGTTCAGGAGGTTTAATCTTCTATCAGGCAGGCTTTCTTCAAAATCAATTTAGTGTGTCTTACATATGAAAAATCGTTGAAGCCAAAGGCCTTTTCTCTTTCGTCCCTCCACCAAACTTTTAGGAGTTCACAAGAGGCTGTTTGTGAATGTTGTGCTCTGAAGACATTGTGCTTATTGCTGATAAGGTGGATTCTGCCATTCCTGGACGTCAGGCAACATGAGCCATTGTATTGACACCTTGGTTTGGGGTGCATGGAAAAGATGACGTGTATGTGTATTGCTCATTATAAAAACAGATACTTAGAGTTTTAAAGCACAGCTGAGGTATGTTAAAACTATTAAACTAGTCATAAAATGGAACAACTGAACACCTTTTTTTACTAAGGTACCAGAGAATGCATTTATTTTGAATTTTAAATAGTTTTCTGACATTTCGTTGGGATGAAAAATGCCTAGATGCAATGTTTCATGGCCTATTTACACTATGATTTGGGTCTAGATGTTTTATCTTGTTTTGGTGAGATCTTGAACAAACTAAAGAACTCTGTGGTGATTGGTTGGTTTACAATGAGACGCCGCATGTCGAAATAGGCACAGTCAGGACAATAACATAAACCCCTGTGTAAATAAGTTTGATTGTCATATTGTTTAGTTAGCAATGCTATGTTAGTTACTTGAAGCTGTATAGTAGCTAACACTGCCTGTACTAGCTGCTGCTAGATCGACAACAACACAAAGTAAAATAATAGTAAAATAATAAAATGATCTACTTACATATTGTGGTTGTGAATCTAATAAAGGTGGAACATCCCCTCTGTACTTTCTTCTTAGTGGGAAATAATGTTGGCTTCACCATCTTGTTTTGCAAATTTTGTTCCATCATAAATAGCTGAATAGACAAACAGAGAAAATTTCCAGTCAGCACTTATTCATTCTTAGTTCACTTTAAAACCGCTGTGCTTTGGCCATACCACAGGCTATGTACAAGACAATACATGACCCAGAGTTATTTTGAGTTCTTCAGATGTACAGATATGCAGCACATACAATAAGCCAGTGGTCACTATACCTGTTCCTAGAGATCTACTTTCCATAAGACTTTAGCTCCACCCTAATTGGCACCACCTGGACCATTTAAATATTGCCTTCAGGAATCCTTTGCCCCATCCAGGAACACCTCATCCTTAACTGAATGAATGGCATACCTCACTGAGTTTGTAACCTGCAAGAAGATAGTTCTCTTGGACGAGGGCGGATGGCCACTGCTATAGGCTAACAGTTATATAGACTAATTGCTAGAAGTATAAGTTTATATTGTCGCTGTCCAATGAAAAACGTGTATCTCCTTTTTTGTCGATTTGCAGTTTTCTACATCATTTGATCACCCCAATGGTAGTTTACATTGTTTGAAAAGTTCATGATGAATGGACCAATAGAAATACTCCAAAATAGCTTGGAAAAATTCTGGTTCCATAGACTCACACTGAAAGTAATGTAGGTTTTTGGTCTCTCCTGTAAAGTAGCCCTTTTGGAGAAACTTGTTTTTTATTGGACTGCAATGATATGTTTTGCATATTATGTTTGTATAATTGAAACCCCTGCATTGGTTTTTACCAGAAGAGGTCAGGAAATTTGCATGTGACCTGACTGGCTGATTCATACTGGATGAAGGATTTGAGAAATGTGTCCAAATGACCCCAAATTTGCTTGATCGAAACATTAATGCACATACATGTAAGTTAAACAGTGCCAGTGGACGAGGACAGAAACTGTACATCTCATTTCAGTGTGGTGTGACGTCTGCTATCAACAGCAATTGCAATTGATGGTTGTCACAGTCAGAGCTGGAGCAGATGAGAGATAACCAGACAGACAGAAACGCAGAGTTACAGAAAACGCAGGATACAGACAATGACCAACAACCCAGGGTTGAACACAAAGGGAATATATACACAGACTAACAAGGTGGTGAAAAGCTAACAGGACTAATACAAACGAGGAACAGGTGAAACAGGCGGGGCTAGAGCGGAGAAGAAAACGAAAGGAGCAAATGACCAAACAAACAGACGCACATGGCTGATGGCGGAATGTAAACAAACAGATAAAGACAGACGGGACAAAGCATAGCGTGACAATGGTGCTTAACCATAGCATGGAAAGGGAATATGCACTGACTAGTTGTAAAATTCATGAGTCTTGTCATAACCTTGAGGGTTAAAGGTCAAATCAATCAGTTTAGCTGTTAGCCTTGTCTTCAGGTTGCAAAGAAAAAAAAAAGAGATGCCTTTTTCTATAACCTGGTGTTATTACGTTATGTAGAATATACTATACTATATACGATGAGCATACTATTACTGTGGAAATGCTTTGTTCAGCAAAAGCTAGAAGGCAAAATATTATTCCTCAGGTAAAGCAAAAAAAAGTTCACTAGTAAAGTTAAACAGAGTGGCCTAAAAGTCTATTGGACAGTTTATTAAACGGTTAAAACAGTTTAAAGGAAATTAACAAAAGGACGCAGAGAGAACATAAATTATAGATGATTAAGAACAATTTACTGGTGAAAACATAACGGAGATTAGTTGACAGTTGGTGTAATGCACATATTCATTATGGGTCTGTTCACACCTGTAATTAACACATTAACACATTTGAATTTCACTTGACTGTGTGAAAAGCCAGGTGTTAACACCTCCCAGGATGCAGTGTGATTACAATCAGATCACTCAAAGCACATTTGGAGGTGGTCAGAGACAGATCCTTACCACATTAACTGTAGCGTATATGTGTACTGAATGAGAGGAAATGCAAAAAAGTAAATGAACAATGCAATGTAATACGATACTGTCCACAATTAATGGCACCCCTTGTTAAGATGTGTTCTTAGGCTAAAAATAATATAGGATACAAATGCAAAAAAGAGAAAAATCCAGCCTTTAATTCAAGTGCATTTGTTCAGTGGGAAAAATCTTCTGTGCTACAATTATTGGCACCACTAACCTTAATACTTTGTACAACCCCCTTTTGCCAACAGGACAGCACTTCATCTCCTATAACATTTCACAAGATGGGAGAATAAAGAGAGAGGGATCTTCAACCATTCCTCTTTGGTCAATCTCTCTTAATGGTCCAGAGTCCTTGGTCCTCTCCTATGCACTCTCTTCTTCAGCTCACCCCACAGGTTTTCACCTGGGTTGAGGTATGGGGACTGAGATGGCCATGGGAGGAGCTTGATTTTGTGTCTGGTGAACCATTTTGTGTAGATTTGGTCACATGTTTAGGGTCATTATCTTGTCGAAAGACCCGGTGATGATCCATCTTCAGTTTTTGGGCAGAGGCCACCAGAGTTTGATTTAAAATGTCCTGGTATTTCAAAAACTTCATGATGACATTCATTCTAACAAGATTCCCAGGGCCTTTGAAAGAGAAACAGGCCCACAGCATTTTTTTGGTTTTTACACCGGACCCACATTGAGTGTTTGTTGCCGAAAAGCTCTATCTTGGTCTCATCTGATCAAAGCACACGGCCCCAGTTGAAGTCCCAGTACTGCTTAGCGAACTCTAGACGTTTACATTAAGTGAGAAACGGCTTTTTCTGTGCATGCCTCCCAACCAGCTTGTTGGCATGCATATAGCGCCGGATGGTTGTTATGGAGACTTTGTGACCCCAAGATGCTACTCTTTTATGCAATTCTCTAACACTGAGCTTTGGAGAACGTTTCACTTCTCTTACCATCCTCCTCACTGTGCGTGGTGGCAAGATACATTTGTTATTCAATTTTTTCTTAAAGGTTAAATTTTTCTACAGTTTTCAGTGTGATATTATGCTGCTGCAATAAAAATGTCATTTATTTTAAGGCTTTTAACACATCTTAACAAGGGGTGCCTCTGTATGAAGGATAAATAAGACTCCAATCCTTTCATGCACTCCAGGCAGATGAAAGTGTCCAGGTCAAGTGTCTTACCATAACAGGAAAATGAAAACAATAGTAAAAAGTAAACGGCGAAATACATACAATGGGATCGCTGGTCAAACTGGGGAAGCAGTTTAGTGAAAAGTGTACAGTCCAGACACAAAGCACATGTTAATGCATGGTGTCAACAGACTCCACGTGATGTGGGTCACTTTTCAAACAGAGGCTCCTTTCTTTGGTATTTAGTTCAAACTGTAAATACTGTTTGACCAGAGGAGGATGGGTCTCCCCTTGTGAGTCTGGTTCCTCCCAAGGTTTCTTCCTCCAGTTGAGGGAGTTTTTCCTTGCCACTGTTGCCTCTGGCTTGCTCACTGGGGGATATATGTTATAACTGTTTTCAAAACTCTGTAAAGCTGCTTTGAGACAACATTGTTGTAAAAAGCGCTATATAAATAAAATTGACTTGACTTGACTTGACTTTTCTGATAAATAGAATTCACAATCTTTAATCTGAGCCATGACTGTAATAGACTGATTAGCTAGTAACAGTCAATAAACTATGATAAATGTGATAAATTCATTAAAACATACTAATTCAACCAGATGAGCTTTTAAATCTAAAAACATAACACGTCTGCATCAAAATAAACATGAACCATGATTGTGTCAATGAACTTTGAACTTTTTCACACCTGCCTCCCTAAAGAAGTCTACATTTATTTATGTTATCTGTAGTTTGCTTTGGACGAATATGTACATCAAACCTTCAAAAACTGATTGTTTAAATTTACACGGTTGTATATGGACATTGTGTTAAATCTAACACCACCGGGTGGAGTCTGTATTTACCTCTCACTATTACCTGTTTATATATTTCACAGTGATGTTATAGTATAGCTACTAAGAAGGTAAATAAAATAGATGTATTATGTGTCTATAGATGTATAACTGCAGTAACACATGGCCACTTGTGGCTTTAGAATACTTCAGAATGTGACGAAGCCCACAGTGTCAGTTAGGCCAGAGGACATTGTGGTTCAGAAACTTTTATACATTGTCACCAAATATAAGACTTTTTTTCTATCAGGGTCCTTGTTTACATGTTTTGGTTTAATGTGGTGTAGTGTAATTGCATTCATCATGTCCCTGTACAGAATTTCTGAGAAGTTAGTAAGCTGATGTTCCTCTATCTTTCTTAGCTGTGTCTGTAACAGAAACTCTGCTCAGTTATAGTTGCTAGTGAATATGCATAGGATGTTTGAACACTTTTATTTACATAAAATTTCACAGTGGTTGAGAGGGAGCTTTTGGCACCAGGCTGCATTGATGTTAATTGCTTTCTAACTTCTCAAGTTCAGCTCTTGTGGCATTTTCATGATATTTTGTATTGCATTTGCTGTAAAGTACTTGTTCACACTGGTCGATGGAGAGGAACAAGAAGGGCAAGAGCACACTTAGGGGTGGAACCAGCTAATAATGTACAGTACAAAGATACAGTATATTTGCAAAGTATCTCATTTGGTACCAAAATAAATGGCTAAAATATCTTAATGTACAGGCTGTGTACAAACTCTGTAGTTTGTTATACTGCCACTAAGTACTTTATAGATATTTGTGGCAACTGTATAAAAACCATAATGCTTCCTCAAGCAGTTATGTATTGAACAACTGATTCGGTCCCAGCTGTTCTGAGCTACAATTTACCACTTACCTTTATGCTAGTAACTATCTGGACGGTCATTTTCTTTTTTGCCTGGAGAACACAACATTCATTATTTCTATAAACAAACAGAAAGGTTGAATTGTCAGACCACAGTACATGCTACCACTGTGCACCAGCCAGTTTCAGATGAGCTGGAGTCCAGAGAAGTCAGCTGCGTTTCTGGACACTGTTGACATATGACTTCTACTGTGTTTAATACAGTCTTAACTTGCACTTGGATAAGCCAACGGGTGATGTTAATCAATAGCAGCTGTTGAAGTATTCCTGAGCGCATGTAGTGATATTTGTCACAGAAGCATGCCAGTTTTTAATGCAGTGCCATCGAAGCAATCCTTCAGTGAACAGCATGGGCATAAAGCACAGAGATTTCACTGGAGTCTTTTGAGGACATTATGCAGCATAGAGGGGAAAAATCTTCCAGTCCCTGGCTGCAGAATATTGGGGCTCATGCACCAAGAGTTTTCTTCTTAAAACCTACTTACACAGTTTCAGGGTTGAAGGTTAGGGAACCAGATTCCCTGAACTGTCAGGACGCAACTAAAGTGCCCTTGAGCAATGTACCTTCTACACAACTTCCAACTGCTCCCTGGGCCCTGTGAATAGGTCTGCCCACCTCTCTGGGCAAGTGCACTCACTGTCCATTAGTGTGTGTATGTGAGTGAACGGGTTTAATGCAGAAGGCGAATTCCTCTGTGTGCAAACACTAATGGCAACAGGTTCCAAACATTAGGTTTCAACTTTTTAACCATAAACAAAATTAATCATATTTAACATTTCATATTTTAGTTTCATATTAAAGCAAATTGTTGCCTGTCTAGGATGTGTTAACTTATTTTCAATAAGCCATGGAATCTGACCAAGACCTGCATATGACCATATGTAATTACTATAAACTAATGTGTTTATCTTTGAATGTATTTATTTGATTTATTTTGCAAGAGAATTGGTGCAGGAAGTGGGCTGACAAGGTCATCTGTTCGCTTGCAGCCACACCCCTGCACACAGGCATTAGATGACAGTTAATAAGAACTGAGATCAATATGGCATCCTATCCAGCTGCAGGTATTACATCTTAGAGAACAGCAATACAGTTGGCTTCTCAGGATCTGGACTGAGCTGCAGTAAGTGGTCCATGTCTTTGATGAACTTAGTGTGAGTGTTTGTCATTGTGTATCATCTCACTGTTGACTTCTTTCATCGGAAGAACAGAGTGCAGGCTCTAAAAAGGCCACAACCATCCCAAAGAGCCCTGGAGGTCCAGTCGGTCCAACTCCAAATGTCAGTAGAGAGAAGTCCTCACTGCAGCCTTCCAGCATCCAGCTCTGTCTGGAGGATTTAAGAACCAACAGCAGTGAGTTTGTACTGTCATAGCGAGATCCACTGCAAGCTGGTGTTCGGTCACTTTGAGGAGTTCCTCTGACTTTTGATATAATCTCAACAGCCCTAACAAGGCCTAAGTGGTGACCTCATGCCTGGTTGTGCTATTCTGAGAGGGCATGTGGCCTGAATGACCCCTGCTTGCATCTGATCTGACCACTCGAGGGCAGGAACAGCTGTCGAAGTGAGTGTGCCCTCATTCTTCAATGTTTTGTTTACTCTCAGAGTTGGACATGAAATACGTTGTGGTGTTTACCACGACCTAAGAAGGAAGGAACACAACTATGTACAAGTTGATGCTGTATTGAAGCTGTATTCAGCCACAGCTTTGCTTTACCTCACACACGGATGGAACGCTAAGAGCCAGATCTATGTTGGGCTCCCCTTTAAAAGGAAGTCACTGCTTGGGCCCTCAACCCCAACTTCTCCTTGTGTGGGACACAAGGACACAACAATCCTAACCATGGTGACTCCCAATGCTCACTAAGAGCCCCCCTTAGAACAAATCTCCAGAAAAAAATGAACGTCCTCCAGCAAACATGCTGCAATACTGTCGCTGTTGCATCATCCTCCAAACATCAATATCATTAAATGTGTTTGCGATTGTGAGCAGCAAGAAAATGCACCCAATTTCTACGACTGAGCCTTGAAATTTCCCTGCAGATTACTCTGAAACTGAAAGCAGTGGAAACGAATAGATGCTATAATGAAGACAAAGGAGGTAAACAAAATAAACGTGGTCTCCGACTTTTGGACAGTACTGTATTTTTTCAAGATGCTACTTTTTTGTCTGGGGAGAGAGTGATAGAGAAACAGACTGAGAGAGAGAAAGAGAGAGAGAGTAATTAAAACAGATCCCACATCATTAATCCACTGATCATTGAGAAAAGAGCAAGTCTCTTTTCATTTCTTTTACAGGTGAACTCATTTTCAAGCATCACCAGCATCATCAGCTCTATCGCTCTGTCTCTGCACCTCCAACTCTCTCTCTCTCTCTCTCTCTCCACTTCAACACCTCTTTGCTCACCTCACTCTGCTCCTAATTTCTGTCAGCCATTACAGGAGCCTGTCTGGCTCTGCATCATTACCTCATCATGACTTCTCCACAGAGTGAGACAGATGAGTTGTTAGAGGGTGACGGCTAAGCTTTCTCAGTCAAGCTCCTGTTGATGGAAAAATTTGTTACTGACCTTGTTTATTACCGATCAGTCAAAATGGGGCTAATTAACCCTTTCAGACCCAAGGACCTGTCAGCAGATTCAAAACGTTATTCCTTATACTACATAGAGCAGTGGCAAAAGTCCGAGACCACCCTTCATTTACTGAAGTTCCGGACAAAATAGCTGGCAGACATGGCAGAAAATGAAACAGAATCCTCAACAACTTAGTGTAATATCAATGTTTTCTATATATAGCTTTATTACAGCTTTTTGTTAGACAAGCTGTCTAAAATTTCTTCAGTCTAAGAAGCTGGTTGCATTTCTTGCTCTTCATGATCCAATTAACCTTAAACAAATTGAGTATATGTCAGTGTATGCTGATGACACACAGTTATATACTTCCATTTTCTCTGCAATATAAACGTTTCTGTTGACAGTTTGACAGGTAGAAATGTTTAACTGAATCAATAAGACAACTGAAATAATGATTCTTGGTACTAAAATCAGCTTTGTGAGTCTCTTTTCCTTCGTATGCCAAGCCTGAGGTATAAATCTTGGTTTCTCCTGCATGTAAATGCTGTCACTTTATGTCATTTGAGAAATATCACTTTTGGCTTTTTCTATCTCAGACTGTCACAGAGAAACTTCTTCCTTCATTGTTTAAAGGCAGAGCTAATTACTATAATGTGCTTCTTAGTGGGCTTCCTCAGACAGCAATACATCCCCCAACTCCCCCAAATAGCTCAGCACCTGCAAACCTAACTGTCTGTTTATGTTCCAAAACATGATCTTGAATCTGCAGATTCTGCAAATACTTTATGTAAAATACACAAAACAGGGAGAGGCCTGGTTCTGTTATTCTGCTTCTAAACTATGGAGCTCAGTTCTACCATTTATTAGGCAGTCAGGCTCCGAACTTTTTTTAAGAAGCATTTGAGAACGTTAGTCTTCAATTTAGAACATTTGAACAATCTTGGCCTAGTTTGTATTGTTTTGTCTTTTTTTGTGTTTCCTTTTTCTTCTGATCTATGTCACTACTGACTTAAATATATATTGTTAGCTTTTATTCATGTGTTATTTTTTGTTAAATATATATATTTAGTAAATCATAATTACAAACTAAGAAATTATGAGGAATATTTTCATAAATATGACTTCCTATATCAAAATAATGAGATCTCATAATATGCTGAAAGTGTCTCATAAATTTTACTTACAATCTTATAATAAATGCATAACTTTTGTCATAATTATGATTTACTGTCATATAGTTTTGACTTACTTTCTCATGCTTATGACATACCAGCTCATAATTGCGCCTTACTTTTTTATAATTATGAGACAATGTTCTCCTTATTGTTCCATAAATATGAATAACTAAATCATACCAAGACAAAAAATTGGTAAAAAATAAAAATTTCACCTGTTAGTAAATGACTGTGAGCTACCAATTATACAAAAATGCTTTATGAATGATATTTATTTATTTATTTATTTTAAATAAATAGACACCTTAGTAGTGAACCTTCATTTATTCATGGTTTTGGATACGAGGCACCACAACTTTAATGGCCAGGGGTACCATAGGATCTGGCCCTGCTTTAATTCATATCTAGACTTGATGTTTTGGCTTCTGGTTATCTTACTAAAATAATAATGTTATTTGAGACCTCATTAAAGATTTGCATACATACAGTTCCTAATGCATGTTGCAGCCTTTCTCTTCCTGTTACAACATTACAAATGAAATGCTCTTAAATCAATCATTAACGTCTTCCTGTGTCCTTTGTTTGCAGTCACTGACCTGTCTGGATAAGGACACAGCATGTCAGTGAAGGGCAGCTGCTTCATGTGAAGATAAAGTGAAATAGCTCCAGGCTTCTCTCTTATCTAGGTGTATGTTTGTGTGTGTGTGCTTTGGTGTGTATGTAGCCCTTCAGGACCTGTAGGTGTTCACGTTCATCAGCCTCCATTAGTCCTGAGTGCAGATGACAGGCAACCTCAGCTTTCTGAAGGATAAAGACACTCTTTCACGTCAACAATGTCAACGAGGTCAACAAGCAGGGCCTGAACCTGGTGTCTAGGTTCAGGTCGTGCTTGACCTTGTTGTATATGCTACATAAAAGCTGTTTACATACACATAGAGGCCACTGTAAAACCCTCCCTATGAAGTTCCATATCTCCTGGCTTTTATTGACAAAGGTAACGCCTGTTCATTGGAAGGCTGAAACGAACGTGTCTCTGTGGGTGGACAGACTGAATAAACTCAGTCCATTTGCTCCATTCAGCTAGCCTTCAGTCATTAGATTTAAGATCAGCTAAAGTCAGTCAGCTGGAAGGTGTGCCTGATATTATATGGATAGCTCCAGTGCACACCAAGACACTTATTACCACCCTTCCTCATACACACTCCCATCGACAGTCCCAGTTTTTTCATCTGCTTACAGTTGTTCCCACTAGCTTTGTTGGGGACTATCAGCTTAAAAGGTAGAAATAGAATTTGGTAATAACCTAAAGCTGAAGTTTGACCTGTAATAGAGATTAAAATCTGAAAATGACTGTCTGTCACAGTTATCTGTTTAAATTCACCAGGGTCCAACTATCAGCATTGGGCTTAGACGTCATTTCTCAAATAGTTGACGGGCTCGGATCAGGTTAAGATGTCACGTTCAGGTTTCTGTTTGTCTGTTTCATATTTTAACAGCTTTTATGTTACATTCAAACAATGCCTCTTTAACCAATCATCATGTACATGCTTCTATAGTGGCAGGCAGCAGAAAACAAACAAAAATGCTCACAGAGCCAGAGATATAATTCAAGATGTGTGACATAATTATAACATTATTGCTTTGAGCCTACTCAGCTTCCCCATGTCCCTGTGCTACAGTCAGTTTTTAACTGAAGTTTGTTGGGCTACAGTCAGTTTTTAACTGAAGTTTGTTGGGCTACATTCAGTTTTAACTGAAGTCTGTTGGGCTATAGTCAGTTTTTAACTGAAGTTTGTTGGGCTATAGTCAGTTTTTAACTGAAGTCTGTTTGGTTACAATTGGATACAGAGATATTTTTTTTTTGACTGTTGCCCAGTTAAGACAGAATTTTGTTGGACTTTAGTCAAAATTCAACAGAATTTTTCTGGGCCATAGTTTAGAATGTTGTCACATTACAGAAATCAGGTTTAGTCATTTTTGTTGGGCTACAATCAGTTTTAGACAGATTGAGGTTGGGTTGAGACAGAATTGTATTGGGCAGCAGTTTGCTTTAGACTTATTGGGACTGAGGACTTCAGTCTGGCTCAGACATAAATTTGTCAGGTTGCAGTTGGCTTCAGGAGGGTTGTGAGAGAATTTTGTTTTGATATAGGTTCAGATTCATTCAGATTCAGATAGACTTTTATCAGGCTATTATTAGCTTCAGACAGACTACAGACAGATTTGGACAGAACTTTTATTGGGCTTTAGTTAGATTCAGTCAGAATTTTGTTGGGCTACAATCGGGTTAAGACAGGCTACAGTTGGGTTGGGACAGAATTTTATTGAGCTACAATGAAGTTGAGGGGAAATTGTTGGGTTTAAACAGAATTTTATCAGACTACAGTCAAGCTTGGACATCATTTTGTTGGGCTACAGTAATTTGAGACATGTTCAAACAGAATTTTTTCAGGTTAGAGTTGGCTTTAAACAGGTTGTGCTTCAGTCAGATGACATGTCATTCCAGTAGGTTGCATCATGTGGGAATTGGGCTGCATTTGAAATTTGAGAACCATATATCATAGCCAATTATGCAACATAATGTATAAAATTTTATCCCCATCTGCCTTACTACAGTGATTTTCTTCTCCCTCTCTTCTGCCCCTGTCTATTGTTCTCTCTGCTTTTCCTGTGAAAAGAGTAAAAATCACTGTTACTGACATACATTTTCCCAATACATACAAATGAGCCTATTCGAATTACTAGTAACCAAGTCATGATAATAAATTAGAATTTCAAGACACGCAGCCCATGATTGTCATGATTGCCCTAGTAATCATGTACATGAAGTCATTATCAGAGTCATTATCCGACATCATTGTCTGTCAATTTGCGCATCCAAACATCATTGTGTATCCTAGCAGAAACTGGGTGAAGACTCATTCGTTCACCTTTTACTTCTGAAACCCCTTTTCAATTTCCTTTTGTTGCAGTTATCTCCTTCATTAATTTTCTTCTTGAATTAGGCATTTATTTATAAGGCCATAATTATTTATTTACCCAGTGGAAGAGTGAGAGATGAAAAAATGCTCTACTCACTATCAGTCCCTTGGTGCTGGAATAGAAGGGCTAATTAAAGCAGACACTAATTTGGCTCTTTTAATCGAGCGTTAGTTCCAGACCATTTAGAGCACTAGAGTGCGGCGGAGAGACGCCAGCGCAGCCTATAGTAAGAGTGAAGCGCTTTTAGACATTGTCAGCAGTGACACCCTGTCAGAGAAGAAAAATTTATGAATGCACATACTGTGTATGACACTCCTAGAATGCTTCAAATGTTCTTACTCTTAGTGCCGCAATCACAACATGTCCTTTCATGGAATGCTCTTCTTTCAGACTTGTGGCTACTACACGGTTCTTCTTTCAGACTTGTGGCCACGACACGACTCTTCTTTCAGACTTGTGGCCACTACACGATTCTTCTTTCAGACTTGTGGCCACTACACGATTCTTCTTTCAGACTTGTGGCCACTACACGACTCTTCTTTCAGACTTGTGGCCACTACACGATTCTTCTTTCAGACTTGTGGCCATTGCAAAACAACTGTCAGACAAAAAGCCAAATTGGTAGAATGTATTGGGGAATTGGGGAATTTTACCCAAATGTAGTCTGTTATCCACAAATGATTAAGGCCACCTTTTGATTAATGTTTAAAAATGCAAGTTTCAGCACAAATGTGTATTTGGGATTAACCTGGATTGAATTGACATGCAGAAACTGTAACCGAGCTATAAGATTAAATATTGGAGGTGTAGAGAAATATTCCTGCTCATGTATTTGTCATATAGTACTTGAGCTGGTCTATTGAGATCACATAACAATCTGCCTGATGATGTTTGATGCAGGTGTGGGCTGATTATGCATGCAGGGTGTACATTGCTAATTGCTAGGGCACAGTGCTGCTTGAACGTTTGTGAATCCTGTATTGCTGTGTAAACTTCTACCCAAATGTGTCCTACAATATGTTCACAACTCATTTAACTCTTAACAGTAGATAAAGTGCACAAAGGTATATAGTTTTTTATTCATTCTTGTTAATGTTTGTATTTTTATTTTATTTATTTATTTATTTAGCCAGGCCTGACAGGCAGTAAGGAAAAGGAAAAAGAGAAGAGAGAAAAAGTCAAGTCAAGTCAAAAAACAAAACAAGAACAAAGAAAAGAAGGTTAAATAAATAAATAAATAAATAAATATATAATAAATCATATTAACTTTCTTAATAAAATCCAGAATTCAAATGTTGGCACAATGTTTTCCCAAATATAACATTTAAGCCATAAAGATTTATTTTTACACATAACATTATTGCAGTAGTCATATTTTATCCAGGTGGTTCTACTTAGTGACTTTCCCCAGACTATAATTCCATAAACTATTATTCTTACTCAGTGTTCACCTGATTGTGGATCTATGAGTGCTGACATTAGCCACTGTAGGAAGTCCTTACATGTTATCTTGTGATCTTTCAGAATATTCTATGCCTTAGTCTTGGAGTGATATTTGTTAAATGACCACTCCTGGAAATGGGGATTGAACAGTGGGGTTGAATGTACACTCAGAGGATTGGTAAAGTCTAAACTGAGCAGTGGCAAATAGTTATCTGACAAAGACTTGGCATGCACTAATATATGCGTGTGGTAAAGATGAACCAGTGATGGTGGAGATTTAAGTTTAGGGATTTTTAAACAGGGTAAGGTTAGCCACAATCACAGTGGCATCCAATTGAGTGAATCTCCTGACCCCAGTTATCCTACCAAACTGATAATTCTAGAGGGTCACATACTTTTGCCAAAGACATTTAATGTTGGTCAGTTTATTCAATAAATTGATTAATCTTTTGGTATGACTATATATATATATATATATATATATATATATATATATATATATATATATATATATATATATATATATATATATATATATATAAATGCACAAAATAATAAAGGGTGAATAATATATTTGAAGTACTACTGGAAAAGCCTACATCATTTGTCAGCTGCATTAGCCTCAGAAAATAAAGAAGCAATCTCTGAGCACCAAAACTGTGTCTTACTGAAAGCGAAGTAACAGAGTCTGCTTAGAGTGTGTTGAAGTAGAGTAACAGAGGCTGCATGTGCTGACTGTACTTTGATAGACTGAGCCCGTCAGCAGGTCCAGGTTTCTATTCCTCACTTCTAAAACTCAATAGTAACTTAATCAATTACTCACTGGATAACAACAGCAATACAATGCTTAAAGTGTTAAAGCTACGTTATTTGTTGTTGGTGTAAACTTCAACATGACAAACATTAATCAAACCAGAAAACATTTGATGCTAACAAGACTCAGAGCCCTGATTCAGGCCCTCATACTGACGTGCATCTGAGCTGTGGTCTGATGAATCAGTGCTCCTCAGTACAGGCCTCCTGCCTGGCTGTGTGTGTCAGTCGGCCTGCGCCTGTTGGTCCCTAATTGTCACTCGGGCCGGGCGGCTGAAGATGAACGCTGAATGGCACGGAAGCATCGCTCCTCAGAGCGTTTATGTGACTCATTCAGCCAGCTTGGTTAGGCGTGACGCTTTTTGTTTGTTTGTGTTTGACGGCCCTGTGCTCTGCTCGGGCCGAGTCGCACGCGCACGTCTAAGGCGACAGGGTGTGTTAGTAAATGTGATGGAGTGTGACAGCGTGTGTGCGCGGCGCTGGTGTGTTCCCGCTCGCTAACGCCTTTCGGCTCATTCTACAGTCTAATAAAATCCACTCTCATTAAATCATTTCAGGTTTGGTTTGTTTCCTTTTGTGCTTGTTTTTTTATTTGTTTGAAGTTTCTTCTCAGGCTGTGGAACATTTGATGGAAGTACCATCTTTTCAGCTGAGATGCTCTCGATGTGTTTCTTTTCGAATAGCACACCTGATTTCAATACAGATTCTTTCATAAAATGACCCTGATTCTGATGTGTGTTTATTAAAAGCCAGTTATCTGCTCATTAAACTCAACAGATCAGCCCGTAGGTGTAGTTTCCTTGGTTGGGGGGGGGGGGGGGGGGCAGGGTAAGGGAATCATAATAATTTGTTCACCTCAATATTTTGCTCCTAACAACATCTGTAGTTTGCTGTTAAACAAGTTTGCATCTGAAGGTGGCTTAAACAGTGGGTTGGGATTGCTTTTTGCTGTTGAAGTTGACCTAAAATGTGTGGATTCATTTATATCATTTTAACACCTTTAGCTGAAACAAGAGGATCTTTGGTTTAAATCTATATTTTACTTTCGTTACATCAGAATTACACATCTTTTTGCAACCCTGTGCACAGACTCATGAGAAAGGCAGTACATATCATCGCTGTCCAAATAAAAACACATATCTCTACATTTCTACATAATTGGAACATGACAGCTGCCGTTTACATTGTGTGCATTCATGATGAATAAACCAACAGAAATGTTCCAAAATAGCTTGGAAAAAAAAATGGTCTCATTAACTTACATTAAAAGTAAAGACAGTTTTTGTCCTCTCCTGTAAAGTTGCCATTTTGGAGATACTTGTTTTACATTGGACAATGACAATATACACTCATGCATGTTTACTATAACACTGTAAATGAAGTGAAGTAAATTAACCAGGCTATAATGAAATATACTGTCAGTGTTATCTACCACGGGTTAAAAGCACTAATGTCCTAGTCTAGTCTGTTAATGAAAGCTAGCTAAGCTAGTTTAGTAGGTCTAGCAAAGTTAAATTTAGAAAATACTAACATCTAAAGTTGTACTCTTTGTATATATGTATATGCATGTCTAACTGTGGTTGCCAGGTATCTGGCAGTATTGATTGCCTTAAAAAAGCAAACTTAACAATTAAAAACAAGAACTACGAGGATATGTATTACACAATGGACACATTACTTTAACCTTTTTTGCAGATTTTTATTTATTTACTGGCAAAATGGGGGCAGTCGTGTCCTAAAGGTTAGGAATTGCCGGTTGCCGGTTCGATCCCTGGGACCAACAGGACATGACTGAAGTGGCCTTGAGAAAAGCACCTAACCCCCAACTGCTCCCCGGGCACCGTGGCTAGGGCTGCCCACCGCTCCGGGCACATGTGCTGACTGCCCCCTAGTGTGTGTGTTCACAAGTGTGTATGTGGGTGTTTCACTGCACAGATGGGTTAAATGCAGAGGTCAAATTTTGCTGTGTGCAAACACAAGTGACAGAATAATTTCAAACTTGTTATTATCTGAAATATGATATATAATAGCAAAATCAAAAGTAAACCCTGCCCCCCACCCCAATTGTGAGGTTGAGGCACACAACGTGACACAGTGGGCTATGTTTATGCCAGTACAGGTTTCTCTCTGTGATTTATGGGATTTAACTTGAGCTATGTTATCATGGAAAACAGATTTATCGTAATAGTGAACATAAAAATAACTGGGAAAAACACAGCACAACTCAAGAGACTTTTACACACTCCGCACCAGATATTCATCAGTTCATAAATTATAACAGCTAAAATCTAACTGTAATAAGGTTGGTATACCTCTTTACTGGAAAAGCAACACAGCACAACTAATGTTAAGTATTATAACATTAGTTGTGCTGACTAAATATTTTAGAAATGTAAACAAAACTAGACTAAAATATTTTGAATAATTAAATGACTTCATTTAGACTTTGTTGTGCTGTTTTGCTACATCAGTAAAGATGTATACCAACAGATTTTAGCTGTTATAATTAATGAACTGATGAATATCTGGGTGGTGTGTGTGTAAAAGTCTCTTGAGGTTTGCAGCGTTTTTCCCAGTTATTTTTATGCCCCATATTACACTATGTCTGTTTCCCATGGTAACAGTTTCTATTCTGTCCTTTTTGATATTTATAATAAATATAATCAAATAAAATATTGGTTACCATGTCTCTGTTATCACATGCACTAGAACACTGTTGGCCCTGTGTGTGTGTGTGTGTGTGTGTGTGTGTGTGTGTGTGTGTGTGTGTGTGTCGAGCTGCTATAGAGCAATGAGGAGTAAAAAACAATGTGTCAAAACAATCTCTTCACAAAGACGACTGTACTGAGACCAAACGGGCAACACAACTGCAGCTTTCTTCATATCAAGAGTTTATGTTCAACTGCCGCAATAAAAATAAGCTTTAAATGCAATGAATGTTGACTCATCTATGAAGTGGTAAATCACATATCTCTGCCAAAATATATAACATCAGTGTTATTGATAAAAAATGGCACAGTTTAAGTGAGGGACCAGGTGGAAAGGAGCTAAAATGTGTGGATGAGAGTCACTTAAATGCATTCAATTTGCTGAAGTAGATAAAGTGTTGTTCTACCTCTATCATTGTGAATCTCTCTCACGGCCCTCTATCTAACTGCTACACTGATTTGTGTTATAGAGGTCAGAGATCTGCACTTGTGTATTGAAGAAAAGGAAGCCTGACATTAGAACTGCCTGGAGCATAAAAGGCAAATTGTAAGTATGATGGGTGGTATGACAAATGCTTCCCCAACTCTGTAAAGCTAAGCCACCGAACCAGCTTGTACGCTGTGTAATTTCACAGGGTTCTATCAACGCATGCTAGTAAGAATGATTACAATCTTGTGCCACTCATGCCAGTTTTTGATTTTACCCTTCCATTATATGTGCTTTTAAAAAGAAAACGTCTCTTCCAGATGCACAGGTTGCCAGCTGAAGTGAGATTTTCAGGTGGCTGGAGTGAGATTTACACTGCTTAAAGGAGTTATTTTAACTTTAGCACAAAGTCATTAGCATGTCGCTATGAAGCCATTTATGGAACCAGGAACGAGCTGCAGGCTGAATCCTCAAATCTCAAGTTGCAGAAATGTGCATTGCATGGCAGTAAAGGGTTTCTAGTCCAGGAGTCAAAGTGGCAAATGGGTCATTACAGAAATATTGGACGTATACAATCATGTTTTTAAAGTAACTGTTCAGAAAAAAATGGCCTACATTATCTCTACTACACAAATCACCAACAAAACCAGCATACGTTGTGTTTGGGATACTGGTTACCAGCATATGTTGGGTTCTAAATGCTTGTATTCCAGTCAGACCAGATTAGACCAGCATGCAATGGTTATTGATGTGATGTTCAACAGGGCATTGTTTATTAACCATTGATAATTTTGAATTTATTTGTTTGTAAGATTAGTACAAACCTGTGTTGCCCCTTCTAAATAATCAACGAAGGTCTTAATATTAGCAAAATCAGCATTGCTGTATTTTACTCAGCAATGCTCGCTCTTGTTCTGAGCGTGTAGGTTGTCGCTTTACTGACTTTAAATTTCTTTGTACAGTGAGACTTTAAGAAGTCTCTAAAAAAACAAAATGAAAAGATTGCTATGCTTCTAAACTTTACATGGCAGATTTCAAGTAATGCTGTTTTAAAGCTCACAGTATGTGTCTTTTTTCAAGGTATGTGTCCACTTGCACCTTCTACAACTATGGAAATAAAGGCACTGAGCTTATCTGGGGCACTAAAATATACATACATACATACATACATACATATGCTTTTATAATTTATGCAAACCATCTGTTGTCCACACAAACTAGAATATTTGCTTGCCGAATTTCATTAATTAGCAAGCTAGCTAGTTACCTTAGCAATTTACCCATAAGCTCAGTAAGACATTCGTTTTGTCTTCCAGCTTGAACCAAGTAAACAATTGAACATCTCCACTCCAAATAACAGTCTACTGTTGCCTGATTGGCTAAACGCAGTCCAGCATAAAGTTGCAACCTGCTGAGCATTCTTGCTGTCCAATAAGACAGATGTTGCCATGCCACAAACCATCATGCACTGCCCAGTCAGTGGAGCTCTTGATTGAAATTAATAGAATTTAGTGAGGTCAAGTCACAAGTGGACACATACCAGCAGGGTTGTAACTGTTGATGTTTGATTGGGACAGAAAATGGGACAGTGCTAGCATAAAGGCTAACAGCTTTGTTATGTACATTCTGGTTCTTTTGGTGGGCACACTATAGTGAATAGACCTTCTAAGTAATTAGTTAACACTTCATTAATTAACTTATTAACTAACTAACTAACTAACTAACTAACCCTAGGACATGAAAATAGCAAATAACTCCAAAGTGGCAACACAGCTCATGCTCAGATAACTAAACATTGCTCAGTGCTACTTCTTAAATGTGATTAGAACGAAGAACGTGTATTGTTTTTGTTAGAATTATATCTCATTATTCTTTATAGATTAATTCACAATGTTATTGTTCCTGTGGTGTATGTGATAGCATTGGGCTGTCTCCCTCATGCATTAGTAAGTCATCACTGTTCTATTTGAAGCGTTCAGAGACCTGGCTCTGGCGATTGCTTCCAGAACTGTCCATTCTTTAATAAATGACCCTAAGCCATAGGGCTTCTAGTCTGATTGACTACACACCACCTCTGGTCGCCCCTGAAGCAGCGGCAGTTTGATGGACACACGTCCTTGTGAAAACCCAGATGCGGAACGCACGTCCCTGTTATCTCCAGAACTTTCCGCCTGCCCTCGGCCACCTTTCTGCTCTCATCTGCATTTATCTGCCTTTCAAATGCTGCCCCTGTGAAGCAGGGTCATCCCCCCAGCAACTTCGTTGGGCCAGTCATCAGAAAAGTTACGCCGACAGCACACGGCCACTCTGGGTGGCTGCTGTCACAATATTTGTCGTTGACGCTATTCTGCAAGCTATGAAGAAAGGAATCAAAATACAGCCTCTCCACTCACAGCATATTGATCAGATTAGACTGACAGAGCTCCTCTTGTGATCTAGTCTTCGGTTACAAAGAGCAAGGCAACGGCTGTGGGAGCTTGGCTGAATTTGAATTTGAGGCTTAGGGGTGTGCAATAGAGCCAACATATAACATCATGATGAATCTGTCTTCATAACACTGTATATGGTACGTTATCATGATGTTTCCCATTTCTAAAGCTTGATTGAGGTCGGAACACACCATCACACCACATATACCATCACACAATACACACAGTCAGTTCACGTTATCATGACCACCAGCTAATGTCCAAATTAACCACCATGTGCAGCACGGACAGCAGCTAGATGGACTAGGAGACTCAATAAGGTTTGGTAGGATGTCACAGGTATCTGAAGCCATGCTGACTACAGTGCATCCCACAGATCCATAGAGCGGACATGTTTCCACAGATGTTCAACTGGGTTAAAGTCTGGGGAATTAGGCGTTTGGGGTTGTACTTGGAAGTCTTGGTCATGCTTATCCAACCAATGTTGGACATTTCTAGTGGTGTGACATGTCGCATTGTCTTGCTGGAAGATCCCATTCACCCAAGGGAAGACAATCAGCATGTATGGGTGTAAGGATGAATTCATACCCAGGTGGGTTAAAAATGTCTTCCACATGGATGAGTGGGCTCAGAGAATTCCACAAAAAACATTCCCCAGACCAAAATACTGACCTACGCATTGCCATCGTCTAAAGTAGGAATAATAATGTGATTATAAGTAGAGAACTTTATTTTGCCTTATGTATATCAAAACATAAAATTAAATAAAAGTACAAAAGGAAGGCCCTTCTCACTGACTCATATACAGAGCTCACAATTATTAAATATTAAGTGATTTACTAATTTAAATAAATAATGTCTAATAATGTAATATTTGTAATGTTCTACATAGACTGTGACAAAAGTGGCAGAAAAGCTCCAATTTTTGAGGTAACAGACTACAATTACATTTTAAACTGGTGTCATGGAATGGCATGCTAAAATTTCCAGGCTGTAAAGTGGATGTTGGCACTTTTCATACCCTTCCCAACAACCTGTCTACAGACATGGTGGACATTTATCTTAAATAAGGCTGAAACTGGCTTCTTATTCACCAGCTTCTTAAACTGATGTTCTATTCCACCTTAAATGCTACAGCTTGCAATGGTGTAACTGTTGCGCCACTCAAGCTGAAAGGGGCAATTTGCAAAACTTCAGCATCCACATCTTGTTCATTTGACTCTGGACATTTCACTCTGGACAGTTTCTCAAACCTTGGAAAATATAGAGTGTTCATGAAGAGAAGAGAAGCAGCCTCACTTTTAGTGTCATAACCCCAACCATTACCTGCCATGCTGTGTGATCCACTATTTTTAATTATATAGTGTGCTAACAACTTGAATTTACCTTGTATTGTTCATTTTATTTACAGCCTGTGTCTGTTTTGATGTGTTGCTGATCATTGTGGTGTCTTACTGTAAACCAGCAAATCAGAGTAGAACTTACATTAAATTCTTCATAAGCTCAGTAAAAAAATGGAAAACAGCTTATTTCATTCTAGGACCAGATCATAGGGTGTAAAAGGGCATGTAAAACCCATTTTTTCATCTCAGCCAAAGTCACATACCTTCTGTGTAGTCATCAAAGAATAGTTTCAAATGCTAAAAAAAATAGCTAAAAAATACCTTGAAATTATGCTTTAACGCCCAACCCCCATGTGCAACCTCCAAGTTAGAATGACCTCTAAGAGGTAAAATCCCTGAAGATATCCCTGCCGATATCCCAGGAGATCCTTGAAAATATCCCCTGCAATATCCCTAGGAGAGCCTTGAAAACATCCACAGGAGATGTTCGATCCCCAGCAATCCTACAACCTTCCGCGGCCGGGAGTCCAAAAGAGCCCTCCCTCTGCCCCATCACTCACCATAGGTCTAGGCGATGCTGATGCCGCTTAGCTGATGTTACAGAATTGGTTGTTAGCATTCTCCTCCAAGTGTATTGACCTTTCCCTTGACATTGGGTTAGCAGCAGTTTAAATATGTGGTTGGCTTCCATGACTTAAAGGGAACAAATGGTGTTTATGCGGCCAACTTGGTTGAATTGTGTGATGGCCACTTATAGACTGCGGGGAAAATGGGTAAAAACTAAAAACCAAATATGAACACAATGATTTAGAATTTTTGGTTCCAATAAGACCATTTCTGCCATTGTCTAATATAAATTCACAATGTCACAACAGTTTAACAAACCTTTCAACAGCTCTTTTTTACATATATATTTTTTTTTTACATAAAACATACAATTGCTTGGGAAAGTCCTGATGTTCCCCATGATATATTCAGAAAAGCTACTTATCGTTTCTCACAATAACGATACAACAGTATCAGCAGTATCATCCAAGCTGCTTACGATGTGCTGGAATCGTGTTTTAGCCTCTCCTTTTCTGCCCTTCTGGCTGCATGGCGAAGTATCGTGTTGTATGCTAGTGCTGGGGTCAGTAATGATGGGACTGAGTGACTCCATCAGCTCGCTGTAATGGACGAGCGGTAGAAGAGCCACTATCTTCGGGATTAAAGTCTTTATCCGCACTGGGTGACTGCAGGCGCCTGACCATCTCTCTCTCTCTCTCTCTCTCTCTCTCTGTCTCTGTCTCTCTCTCGTTTCATGTAGAGGTCAGAGAGGCACACACAGAGGCATCGGGCAATCCTTTCATCCTCTCTTTACCTCGCAAGCGACAGCAGCAACAGAAATGAGTATTACTACACAACTTGTAGTGCATGCAGTGACTGGCCATTAAGATCCTGCATTACTGTAATGTTCAGATCTGAGCTCTGCACTGGACACACTTCAGAGTGCATTTAGAGCTCGGGGAGAAATCAGCGTTACAGTACAGCCAACCGTATTCATGGTGATGGCCCTTCATTAGGATGGACATTTCTGCTTAGATCTGGGGTCCATTATAGAGAACACTCGTGAATATGTGAGTCACAAGCCCATCTCCCCAGATAATCACATAATGCTCTCATCTCTCGCCTCTTGATTATCAAGCCATTACACACAGTATGTCACATATTACTGACCTCCCTCCCCCTTCTTCAATCCAGTGACAGTTCAGGGTCCCGTCTGAAGGTGGCAGTAAAGCCCACAGCCTGCAGCGTTGTCCTGTAGCTCTGGCCTTAGATGGGGCTGTTTGGGCTGCAACAAACAATTATTTCTATCACAGATAGACTTTTTGAACATGATTTGCTTCCTCGACTACTCAAACCATTAGTTTCCCTTTCACTTTGTTCTTGTTGCAGCATCATTCAAAGCTCCATCTGTGCAGCATGAGATCTTTCATGGTGCAGTGTGAGAAGTCAGCCTGTCACTGACCCTTCCTTAATTGTAAGTGGTATAATCAGAATCTTGTGATTACATGCAAAGAAAAGTCACGAGCCTCCATAAAACAAAGACTATCAGTGAAAGCAGAAAAAACTATAATGTGCTAGTTTACTTATGGCTTAGGTAGATAACGAGTGATGGGTATAACATTGTGTTAGCAAAATAGAGGGTCCAATAAAAACAGACACTACAGACCCCAGTGCAACCATCTCACCTGGACTGCTGGTAGATACAGTACTGGGTAAAAGTTTTAGGCACTTGGGGGCATTATACTTAAAAAGCTAGATTTTCCAGACAGGAAGCTTTATACTTTATACAGGAAGCAAAATACTTTATTCTTGAAATATTCAAACAGTATTAATACAGTAAGTAGTGCTTTTACATATGCCAGTGTGCTTAGTTAACCATCTCCAAGCTCTTCCTTGTGGTGCCCAGTATTATTTGCAGTTGTCATCTAATACCTAATATATTTATTTACATCTATTCTAATGATACCTGGTTTTCTTACTGGTGAAACTGCACTTATTGCTAAGATAAAGAATTTTAAACTGTGAGTTTAGGTGCCTACAGTAGTGTATATCATTATGTAGTGTATTGCAATTATATGAACATTACTAAACTAAATTAATACTAAAGAACATCATTAATATGTCAGCCTGTTACAATAAACAACATTTTCAATGGCTAATTGACCTTGATGATGAATTAATTCATTCATTAAAATGTTTAATGGAAACTTACCACAAAGGTCCTTAGTCCTAAATCAAATATTTTAGAATTCCTATCTTTATTTCAATTGCAAATAAACTGAATGTTATTTGTTAGGCAAATCAGAGCACAATGTGTGATTTCACTGAGCTCTACAAGCAGCAGGAAGCAAAAAACGTCTTTGTCTTTCCATCTAATCTTGTCGTCGTCTAGGGGGAACTACGGAGGTATTATGGAGATCACTATTTTGTATTTTTTTCAGCTGTCCCACTAACATGTTGGGGAGGGTTCTCAACAGGATGTGCCTTGGGCAACCAGTGTTTTCTGCATCTGAGTCATATTATTACACCTCTTTGTAAGCTGATCTGCAAATTTACAGCCAACGCGCAGCTATTTGCATCAAGGTTTGCCAGCATACCTGTATGTAGCAACAGCATATACGCTACTGTGTACTGAAAAGTAGTACATTCTGCATTCAACTCTAAGAAATCTGCAGAAAGAATGGACAGGAGACAAACTGGATGTAATATAGAATAAACTATATCTGTAAATATATATTTTCATTATCGCTGTTTTGAGTTTCTTTCTAAGACCGGCACTTTAATAATAATTATCTGTATTTATATGACCAATTTGATATATTTGTCCAATTTTTTATTTGATCCAAAATCCTTGGAGGCGCCCCTCTACCCAATAGTTCTTCTTATGACAAATCAGGAGTTTTGAGAGCTTGAAAGATTTTTCAGGTGGACATTTAGGACCGAACTGTAAAAATATTTACTCTATTGAAAAAATGACTTTATTGTGGTAACAATCAATTTAGAAAAGTCAAAGAAATTTGTTGGTTGGAAGAAAGCAAAGTTAAACAACACTCTGGTACAAAAGCATTAATCCAGATGTCACAAACACTTTAAATCAACTAAGGTAGATTGGGATCTGCTGTCATGGAGGAATGGTGGAGGAGTTCGTGGAGAGCAGGAGAGGGCCATTTCACCTACTGCATCTACCTGCAGTATTCATGAGCATTCGTATGCTCGTAGCAAGACGTAGCAAGACGTAATTGGAAAAAATGGACAGAGTTTGTCCATTTCTCAACGCATGGGGAATATGGAAGTGGGCTCATGTTTCGCTGCTGGAAATAACTATGTGAAATGAAACGCTGAGTTTAAACTGTTTAAACGTGGCATTAGCTATTTCACACCACAGAGGCTCTGCTGCATAATGAGCAAGTTTAAAGTGGAGGCACTGGTGTTGAAAACTGCATTTGCTCTGATACGTTCTCTGTTTGCCCCAGTGCCCATGCTTGCATGGCACTACTCTCCAAATCTCTCAAACTAAAGTGATTTAAGTTATTCAAGTGGAGAGAGTGCTTTGCAGCCTCTCGTACAAGAGTGGCAGCTTCAGATACAACACACTCCATGCAGATTGAGCTTTTAGATGAAGATCTTTTCCAGAGTGAACTTTGAGACATGCGCTGCCAAAAGCCAGAAAAGCTTTCCTGGACTTACTTTTGATTTCCTAAAGAACCATTTTATAAATTATTTGTGAATATGAAGAACCTATTATTAGTGTAAAGAACCTCCATATAATGTAAAGACTGTACACCAATGAGATGTTCAGAAGTCAAGTCTTGATTTGGGGTGCATGTGCAAGTCTTCAGCCTTTAGCAGAGAATGTACCACGTACAACAGTAAACCTATCAGGCATCCTGCTGAAAACCTGTCAGGTTCAACATGGCCTTAAATAATGAGCTTTTCATAATAGAAAAAAAAACACTTCAGGCTGAAAGACAGAACTGCTCTACACGCAGAACTGTGTTACACGCAGCAAATGTCCTTCAGGCTGTAAAACAGAACGGTGCTACATGCAGAAAGAACCAAAATGACTGATTAGTCTGTGTATATAAAGTACATATGCTAGCCTGCTACTGCAATACCTAATGCAGCTAGTATACTTGCTATTCAAACTACATGCTAGTACCCCACTAGTAAAAGCAGCATATGGGTGCTAGTGTGGTGGTTAGCAGCAATGGGAGTTGGCAATCTGATTACCACCAAAACCAGCCTATGTTTTGTTTTGGATGCTGGTATGGTGGTTAGCAACAATGGACCTTTGTATGCTATCACCAGCAAAACCAGCATATGTTATTCCTGGATGCTGGTATGGTGCATAGCAGCAGAGGAAGTTGGATATCTAATTACCACCAAAACCAGCAGGTGTTGTGTTTTGGATGCTGGTATGATGGTTAGCAGCAATAGGTGTTGGTAGGCTGATCACCAGCAAAACCAGCATATGCTTTGTTTTGGGAGCTGGTATGATGGTTAGCAGAAATGGAAGTTGGTAGGCTAATCACCATCAAAGCCAGCATATGTTGTGTTTTGGATACTGATCAACCAGCATGACCATGCTGCGGGACAAGCTTAACCAGCACTAGACCAGCAGAAACCAGCACAGACCAGTTCAAACCAGCATGGATTGCAAGCTGGTCTGTACGGCTACAGCAGTGTAGCCAGTCTACAATTTTCTCTTTCTTTTAAATACCTCAGGTCTGTGAAACTCAAGGCATTCCTATATAGAGAGGCTCATTATTTGAAGCCTTATTGAGCTGGATGCCGCTGTGAACTGCAGGAGTACAGCATCGCAGTAAGTTGACTGGAGAGTCAGATAGCATGCACTTCATTCTATTTCTAAAACTAATGAATTTTTTTGTTCCCCATAGCTTGACATCTAGTCCAACAACCATTTAGGAACCATTTATTTTTGGAGTGTAGGCAGGCCTGGAGATGGAGCGTCTCAGAATAACACCTCCCAAACTCTACCACAGAAGTGCCAATCACACTGCATGAGCTTAGTGAGGGACTAATTAATATAATTGATTTTTTACATGTTTAAAAGCAAAACTAGCTGTCTCTGACATTTACTTCCCCTTTTTTTCTCTCTCAGGCACACATACACACACTCACAGGTTCTTCTCTCCACCCACGCATGCGCCCGTTATTAGAGCACTAATTGAGATTGAGTTTTTCAGCAGAAGGATGTTTTCTATCTTGAATTAAGCTGTATTCTTGCTTATTTTTGCCCTGAACAAATGGACACATTGCCTGGAGCGGAGGTGTCAGACACGGGTTTTATAGATAGTGCCTTTTGGTGCTGGAGCTGTCCTCCCTCACTCGAGCTAGGCTTTAAAGAACACTGCAAGAGAGAAACAGCCAAAACATAGCGGTCAGTGCTTTCACAGACATGGATCTTGCTGAATTTCGGTGTCAGTGGATAGCACTGGTTAAATATTCTTTTTAGTCTAGGCATTGGTTTTATGTGTGTCTGGGAAACTGGTACATAATGTTAATAACCCGTCTATATTTCCAAGCTACTTAAATTGTAACCTGGTCACCCCTACAACCTTTCAACCCTTCAAAACAATCACTGATCCATACTTTAGTACTAAATCCTCCAAAAGTACAAAAAATTGGACTTTTAAATGAGATTCTAGGTTCACAAGCTACACGTAACTCATGAATATTTTTTTAGTGACCCCAGAATAACTCTCACAAATCATTTATTTATTTTCACCCAGTTGTATAAACAGGTTTTATTCAACAAGACAATGTTCCAAAACTGTTAGCATAAAATATAAAAGACTGACCACACAATCCTGCACATATCTATTTAAAACCAAATGCTACTCTGAAGCTTGGTCCAGAACATAACTTATTTTGTGTTTGCATCAAGCAATAAACACATTTACAGAATGAATGTTTCTCATAAGATAGATTCTTTAAAATTATTGGTATTAACATTAACAATTAGTACTACACCAAATATTAAGGCTATAGTGCTATTATTATCACAAACCTCTGTTTCAGATATTTGGGACAGTATGTGAGATGCTAATAAAAACAGAAAGCAAAGATTTGTAATTGCACTTGCACCAACATGTTCCAAAAATAAGGGATATGTAATACTAGAAATACTGTGAAACATACAAAACAGGTTACTCACTCATGGTTGGATAGAAAAGGGGCATCCAGGAAAAGCCTAGTCCTATGTGCAAGGATGGGTTGGGACTAATTTGCCAGAAAATGCATCACTAAGAAATGAACTCTTAAGGAAGATTGTTTTCATATATGTCATTCTGATGATGTTCGAAATCAGTAGGTGCAAAAACACAATGGAGGAGGTGGCGGTGAGGAGTTAGTAATGCACTAGTTTGGACAATATTAGGGAAGAAAGGTACAAACAACATCACAACATATGCTGCACATGATCCTGATGATATGAAGAGTAATTTGAACTGAAAGATTAGCTGCTCTGCAGACAGCAGATATAAGAACTACCTCCTCCTCCAGATGGCCGTCTACTCAAGAAATCAAACGAAAATATAAAAACTATTGAGGTACAGTGTGTTTGTTGGCGGTTGATCATCCTCGGTACCAAGGGGCTCCACAATGTCTGTCATCTGTTTTTTCTTTTCTGATTTGTGGATTAACCAGTAACAAACATTCAACTCTGGCTGTTTACTTACCTTAATGTAATCAGATCAACTGTAAACAATACAATTCGCTTTTTCCAAACGCAAAAAATAAAGAAGAATAAAAGCCGACTTCACGCTGACTTCAATATATTGTGAATAGTTGGTCTGTGGGGGCCCTGGTGATAGCTTTAAACCAGCAGCAACAAAAAACACCACTAAATAAAAAAACAAGAAATACACAACTCGAACAGGAAGCTGCTGCAGTCTCTCGTCCTTACTGCAGACGTAGGCTTGGACATTGTTGCTGATGTTTTTTGAATATTTCTTGCATTTTTATTCCTTTTGGTACCTGATAAAAGCTCCTCGATTAAACTGATTTGGAGCAACTATGAAATATATGTAACTATATATAATCTGTAGGCATTTTGAGAGAGTGTGATGGAGCTCCCTACGTGGAAAATCTCGCCCAACCATCCAGCTGCAGTTTGCACCATAGTACAGCAGTGGGGTGATGTCATTTGCAATAACTATTGCAATTGCAAAGACTTTCACTCCCCACAGTGCACAACATCATCGAAAGAATTTGAAATTTCAGATAAATGTCCAGTTAAAAAGTCCAGATGTAAGACATGACCACTTCCTCTCTAGAATACTTTGATAACCATTGTGATGGCATGTCAGTTTTCCTTGCATCCTATCAGGCAATTTCTATCATCAAAAAACAAGTCTTAAATGGTTTGAATTGCTTAGCATGGTTTGCAACTATAGCCTGTTTGTCACCTACAGTTTGTTGCTTTCTTCAGCTTTCTTTCAGTCTTGCTTGAATATGTACATAGTGTAACTATAAAGCGCAGAGTGTGTAGCTGTATGTGCGTGTGTAGCGTGTGCAAAGCTGAACTGCTAATTAGTACGAATATGCTGCAGCAATACGCATATGAAAGTATCTATATATATACCATTAAAGAACTATTTCAGTTACTGGCATCTTCAGCATCTGTCTAGACCCAACATAGTTATGAAGCCTTAGAAACGCGCCAATATGTTTTCTAAAGAACAGTGATGCTGAGCACAGCCACTAGGGGGAGGGCATCCTAATAAGCAAAATAAATAAATCAAATAAAAAACAAATAAAATTAATTGCATTTACAGTCTGGCTTACAGCCTGGTTGTTGCTGCATCCACAAATTTAAAAAAGTTAGGCATCTGCCAACCACTCTAGGCTTAAACTCATGAAATGAACTAATGAACAGTAGAAACATGTAATGTGATCTGATGAGTCAATCTTTTAGATTGTTTATGGAAATAATGGACAATGTGTTCTCCATGCCAAAGAAAGACAAAGCAGGTAAAGTTAAAAAAACAGGTCTGGTATGTTGGCGTACTGGTGTGTAAAAAAGTTGCATAGAAAGATACACATTCATTTATGAGGTAAAACTTTAATTATTTGATAAAACAGGCCAAATACAGTTAGTGTCCTTCATGAGCTGTAAAAATCCAGCATTGAATTGTGCATGGTTTTTGAAGCAGTTTTCTTTGAAGTATTGGGCACCCAGAAGATGTTTGGAGCAGTTCAGAGAACAGTGTTTTCAACCTCTGACTCCTGTGTAGTTGTAACGAATCACTACCAGGAGATGTCAGATCCACGCGCAGGCTTTTTTTTATTGCAACGCAATTCAGAAGCTAAGAAAATGGGCCAAACAGAAACCAGGCAGCCGGGTTTACAAACCCACATTAACGGTGATCTTGGGTGTCGAGGCAGCTCTGGGGAAGGCCGCTGGAGCAGGCAACCTCAGCAAAAGATGGACGATGGTCTGCAGACGGAACCTTGTGGTAAGCCCCGGCAACACTAGTGATCGACTCTTCCTGTGGAGTTATGTGCAGCCCAGCCCTCAGTTCTCCAGGATCCAAGTCCTGTCTGTACAGTTTATCGAGATACCCTCAGAATTGTCTCTATGGATCCTGGAGGAGGATCCCGGAGAGAAACACAGTGTTTTAAGTAGTTTTAGGTGCTTGTGGCGAGCTAGATGAAAGTCATACCAGTTCAGCCGTGTGGTTCCGCAAGCTCCGCTGTTCACTGTACGCAGTCCAGGAATCCCTTTGTGCTGTGGCTGGGCGCTGAAGGCAGTGCGCGAAGCCTCTTTAACGACTGGCTACATGAGCTACAGGTGTATTACTACTGAGGGTGTGTGACTGTGATGGTGCTAAAGTGTGTGTGTGTTAGTATGCCCTGGGTCATGTGGCAATCTGGAGACTGAGACCTTTGCGGGTGCATACAAGTTTACACTTGAACACACTTTTCCCGGCCTCTAGTAGAAGTTACTGTAAATTGTGTATGGGTATGGCTTACTGGTAGGTGAAGCCAAGGCTGGATTGGTAATCTGGCATACTGGGCATTTGCCCGGTGGGCCGACAGTCCTCAGGTCCTTTTTTTTCTTCCCTTTTTTTAAAGAGACTGGCCCATTTAGAGGGGCGGCCCATTGGCCCATCTTCAATATAGACAGTGGACTGAACCAATCAGGATATAGGACGAAAGCAGCCCCACCCTTTCTCTGCGTGGTCGGCTGTGACTCCAGCTTGTTTTAGTGTTGAGCGTGTGTTAAAGGAGGGGCAACATGGAGAAACCGAAGCAGCAGAAAGGAGGTGCAGAGAAGTTACGTGTGAAGAGATTGAAGAGTGTCACTGTAGATGCTGCAAAATGTGCTAAGGTCACAGACATGTTCACTGCTGTAGCCTCCACATCCTCTGAGACAGCAGAGCTCCAGCAACAGCAAGTTGTAGGTAAACACAGCAGCGGGCAGAGAGAGGAGAAGCCAGAGACGCAGGCTGTGGACAGGGAACCCGAGGGACAGACGGATGAGCAGCAAGTTTTCATTTTAGGCTACATCATAGCGTTTTGGATATTTAGGCTAAAGGTGTGTTGAAAGGCTGCAGTAGTTTAAATTTGTAGCCTCTATGCTGCGGTTCAACATGTTTTAAAAACACTAAAGCAACTGAAATAACAGATCTTAAAACTAATAAATGATAAGTAAAAGCTTTGCAATGTAAGCTTTACTAAAGTAGGTGTATAAAAGTATTATTATGTAAAAGCTATGTCCACAGTAAGACAGTGTCAAATGCTGATGTGCTGCATGAGTTCACAAAGCAGCCCTGTCTGCTTTTAGCCTGATCCAAATGCAGGTTATAGCTTTTTAAAGGAGGGAGCACCTGAAGAAATAGAACTGAGCTGCTGTATCTGTATACATTTGAGTAGACAAAAATGCTGGAAGTGCAGTATGTGTAAATTTACTCATTTGCTTTCCAAATGGTTATTTGATAGGCTTCTAAAGTAATGATTGTAATGAAGTAATGAAAAAGTTATGTTATTTTAATTTGATTCAATTTTAATTTATATATGACAAGAAAAAAATACATTCCTTCACGGAACAAATACATAAATTATTATTATGCTTATATTAACACTTATTATGATGGGCTGGTCTAAGCCAAAAATGCCAGGGCCGATTTTCTGTCCCAGTCCAGTCCTGGGTTGAGCATGTTACAAGGTGATATCACATTGTAACTGAGAAATAAAAAAAGAGCAAATAATCTTTAAACTATATATATATATATATATATATATATATATATATATATATATATATATATATATATATATATATATATATATATGTTGTTTTTATAGCTGCCCACAAGAATGCCCACCGCCATTATAAAACTTCGCGCTGGGTGCCAGAAAAGCCTGAGAACACTTATCTGAGTGTACTAGGGCATATTAAGTGCCATCCCGCTGTATATCTGGCAGTATTTTGTATTCCATCCTCAAAACAGCCATAACTGTGCTTTTGTCCCCGCGTGCGAACGGCTTCGGATTCATCTGCTATTCATGGGCTGCATTGAAGCATCACCGTCCTGCTTCTCCACTGCCTGCCTCTTGCAGCAGCACAATAAAGGGAAGCCATGGAGCCGGGGCTGCTAAATTGGCCCTAAAAACAAAAGAGGGACCTTGTTTTCCAATGCGGCGCAGAATCTTTTATTACTCTGATATAAAAGCTAGTGAGGCACGGTGAAGAGACACTAGCTTCTGCAGTGAAGAACGTTCACCGAGACATCGGCCCGGTGTGCGGCTCACTCGGGCCCGCATTATTGCCATCAATTGTGACTTTAGGGAGGGTGTGTGAGAGAGCATAGATGTGTGTGATGGGGTCTGTCTGCCTTCGTTTTGCCTCATCTCCCTCTGTTGCTCCCCAGATGTCACTTCCTTTAATAGCAGGGTGGCTCTGCTGCCAGCAGAGAAGAGGAATATTGTGGAGGGGAGAGAAAGAAAGGCTGAGCGTTTCACCTATGCAATTGCCTGCAGAAGAAGGATGATATCCTCTGCTTTGAAGTATAATTAGCACTTTGGGATGCCTGCAAGACAGCACCTGAGGCTACTTCCTGCCCCCCTACCCCCTGCCTTCTTTTTTTTCCCAGCAATTATTCAGATTGAGAGAGCGAAAGAGAGAGAGAGTAAGTGAAAGAGAGCGAAGGGGGGTACACACTGGCCCAAGAAACAGCCCCCACACCATCCACGTAAAGGCTTGTTTTATTACACTGGAGAATGCTGGGAAAATTACAGGTGAGGCTTTGTTTACTCTGTATGGGTCTGACCTAAAAAGCTCCACTGTGTAAACATCCAATAATTAGCTAAGTGGAGGTTTCTCAATTACATTCGTACACAGGCTATCGCACACACACACAAATACAGGTTTTGTTGACATTGTCAGGACATGAAGTCATCTTCTATACCAGAGGTCACTAATAGGCGGATCGGGTCCGGACGCAGACGTTGTCCAATGCGGACCCAAAAAGATAAACTACTGAGAAGGATTTAATTTAGACAGGGTTTATTTTTTTAAGCATTAAAATTATTTTATACAGTGTACCGTTTCTTGTCTTTACGGTATACGGACTTTGCGGCAACCCTTACAGACCAATCACGTGCGTTGTAACATTACCAAAGGCGCAACTCAGCCAATCAGATCTGTGCAGATGTGGGCCTGCTGTGCACACAATGCAAGAAGCAGCAGTCAGAAAGTGAAGCGGGTCGGAGAGTAAAGTGAGTCGGAGAAAGAATAACGTGCTCTAAAAAGGAAAGTTGACGAGAAACCGACTGTTTTAACCAGAAATGGACAGACTTATGTTTATTTTCACCACAGGCGGCTCCAAACCAACAGGTCAAGCTGTGAATCTGAGATAACCAGAAGACGTGTGCTTTATTTACTGTTTCTATAAATAAAGACTTTTTTTCAAAAGCATTGTTTTTTAATGTAGCCTTTGTTTTTACTTGAATTGAGGAAAAAATATTTATTTGAAGTTTTATAAATTGTGAAATCAGTTTAGCATTTAAACTGTAAATATACTGAAATATACTGAACGGTATGTGTGATGTGTTGGTGTTTCAGTAGCTGATGGTATAAGATGCTGATACTACGATACTTCAGTAAACAGAATACGGCACTGAATTATAACAAAAGTTAGAAATGATGATGATCCGGACCCTGTCCTGCGAAAATTTCCTCTAACTGGACCTTACTTACTTCTAATTAAATACCACTGTTCTATACGTTCACATGCAGTTGTGTTTTGTTGATTTTCTGAATGAAAATATGTTCACACATTATTTCACAGTTTAATGCAAAATTATTGTTTATTTGCTGTATTTTACAAGTTCGGGGGACAAACATGCAAAATGTGTAAAACGTGCAAAAGTTCTGAAACAAATTTCATTTTATGTTATATATCATGGGCCAGATTTATAAAACTCGACAGTAACAGCCCACAACAGCAAAACATTTGACATGGTAAATAAAAGCTATTTATAAAGTCACTGCAATGAATAACTGATGATGTTGTTGTAAATGTACAATAGATTTACAGCATTTTAAATTGTTCTCTACATAGAAGTTCTGTGATTTTAGTCAAGGTAAAAAAAAACAGCCAGGTTTGCTCTTACATGCTCATATAAACTCCCCAAAATAAAACAAGCTGATTTGCTGGTTTACAACATAACACCATGATGGTTCAACAGAAGCAACATATCGAAACAGACCCTGTCTTTAAGTAACTTAATTAGTGATGCCAACTTAGTTGCGTGAAGCTTACTAGTAACTAACATTAGCTATGTTCTGTACTTTCTTTCGAGCTGAACTAAACACAGTCAATTAAAAGTAATTTAAAGTTGTTACTCACTATGAAACATTCAGTTTAAGAGGATCAGCCTTAACCGGCAAACAGTGAATAAAAATCACACAGCATGGCTACTACTTACAGGCTACGGTTGGGGTTGTAATGCTAATTAAAGGTAAAACTGCTCCACTCTTCAGTCTCTTCAGTGTCAAAAAAGTTTGTCTGGGGTAGAAGATGCAGAGCGAATTAACAACTATGAATTCAAGTTGTCCAGTATCTTTTTTAAGGGGCGGGAGATCGACTTTTCTTCATACTGCTTGTTTTTCTGAATTTTCACTGGGCCAGAACATGAGCTGATATATGTAAATTTTTAAGTTTTAAAAAAGGATTTTGGAATCGACTAGAGATGGAAGGATCGGTAACGGATGATTTTTAATTAAAATATGTGAACGGCGATTGGCCGATATTTCTCCTATTTAGCCGATCGATGACGTTAAACAAATGAGCCTAATTTCTGTTTTTTGGAAATACATACACTTTTTATTTTCCACAAACTGACTAAAGCAGCGGCCTCGCGAGAACTGTTTACAGCGTTCACCTTCACTGCGGATAGAAAACATGTCGTCTGTCTGTGTATGCGACTCTCATCCAGGCAGTTTGTAACATCTGAAATTAGTAAAATCAGCGTCTCTCGCGAGGGAACCAAGACAAAGACATTTTACACTACTAATCTGATACGGCGTGTACACCACACGACTAAATACAGCGAGTATCAGCAAACAGCAGAGCTAGCATGTGCAGCTAGCACAAAACAAATAACCCAGAACACCATGCAGACCAGATCTGACTGGTACGAACAGTACAGCAGCAGCAACAGCCAGAGAGCTAAAGGAACCACAGCCAGAGTGATTGAGTTTAAAGTTCTAGATAAGCAGCTCTTCTCGGCTGTAGAAGGTGATCGTAATCGGCCTCAAAACGCTGATCGGTCTATCTCTAGAATCTACTCTAGAAGCTACTCATTATACTGCCCTCTTTTACAAATGCCAGATTTGTATTTAAAGGGGGAGACAACAGCGTTAGACTGGACCAGTACTGCACAAAACTAATGTGACAAGTACCAAGCATGTTATGATGATGTCTAAAGCACAGTACTGTTAAAAAAATTGGAAAATTATTTGTTATAAGTGATAATAAATGATCTAAAGACTGAAAATGACATGCTGTTCTGTAGGCAGAGTTTTTGTGTTGTTTCTTTTAGGCACTGTGTATTTTTAAGTTGGACTTGGTTTAACTTTTTTTAAAAGACCTTAGAAACCATTACAGTGGTCTCCCGGTCCCATGTACGGACATGCAAGGGTCTGCAGGCAGGCAGAGCACAGCATAATATATGTGTCAAAATACTGGGGGCATTAGAAACTTAGCTAGCTGGTTAGGAGAAACCTACAGTGGTTGTGGTCATAACATTAAAACCTTTAATTATAAATCCACCTCCACACATCATCAGTCTTTTAAATATTTGATATATTTCCACACAGTGGGCCCACAGCTGACTAGCAAAACCATTATAAAATAATAAGATTAGTTGGCAGGTTAGCTTTGTTAGGCCACACAAAAGTAGAACTACCCTGTCCTTCATGAGCTGTGAAAATCTTCTGTCTTTGGCAGAGCATACAGATTTACCCTCACAACACAGACCACAGTGTCCTATCCACATGGCTACAAACTGAACAAGCTCTACCCGGCCTCCAGTAGTTACTGTAGATTGTTTAAGGGTATGCCAAGCTTACTGGTAGGTGGAGCATGTTACAAGATGATGTAATCTTGTGAGTGAGAAAAGGACTGGAAATGAAAACAGGGCCTTTCACACTGGTGTGCTTTGCAGAATAGATCATGTTTGGGCTGGCTCTTGTTTTTGAATGTGCAGCGCAAATAAAAAGTCCTTTATTAAACCATATAGTCAAACATGTGGCTGCTGCATGTTCTTGATTATATGGCATTATACACACTGATTTGTGAATTTATTGTCCTAAGAAGAGCTCTGTTATTCAATATCTCTGGTAAATTCATCTCTTCTGACTTGTCCTAGCAGGGCTTTAATTGGGACACAGTTCCAACCCTTTTGGTTTGGGTTAACAGCAAATGGGGCCAAGCTCTGGTCTTTCCAAAATCTTCCTGATTATTCAATGTGACACACTCTGCTGTCAGATTACCTCCCTATAGTTGCACTTGTGTGACTTTCATCTTTGTCAGTAAAGGATTGGAGGATATTTAGATGGAATTTTGATGCATGAACAAACAGGGAATGCTGAAAATAGCAAAGTAAAGTAGTAGGTTTTAAATTTAAGAGACTGACTGGCTATTATTTTCAAACACACAAAACATTTCATCCTCCATATGATATATATATATATATATATATATATATATATATATATATATATATATATATATATATATATATATATATATATATATATATATATAGTTATGAAAGTAACTGTAGAATCTAATAAACTCAAATCAAACTATAGTCAGAACTGCAATAACAGTTCAGAGTTCAAAAAAGCACTTAGAAGCACAACTTGCATGTAATATATTATAAAACCTTAAACCACACATACTTTGTCATAGATCATTACAAAATAATACATGCAGTGAGGAAAGTTTAATGTGTAAACTTTAAAAGTATATGCTTTATCTTTATATATAGTTAAATACATTTTTCTCTCACAAAGTCTAACTTATTTTTATGAAATACCATCGGAACTCAGAACTCTGGGAATGATTTGCATTTTCTTTTTACTCTCTGTGCATTAAAGGAGCCAGTCAAACCCAAATAGTTTATTTTCTCTTCTTTATCTTTTCAGGAACAACATTTTTTTGTGTCATCTTTTAATGGGGCATTATGTAAGATGACAATCAATATGTATGTTTTGTAAATGTTTGTTTTTAAGTTTGTATACATGTAAATGTATGTAATAGTAATTATTAATGATCAATTATTATGTCAAAAAATATTAACAGAAAAAAATGATGCTATTTCAAAGACGTCTAGATCTTTTATACATATACATGTCCACCAGGTAGCTCAGCCCCTTTTTCTTGTAGTGCGATTTCACACCTGAAGTGTGAGCCACTGTAGCGTTGAGTCTGCCTTCAGTCTCTATTTAAGCAGATGAAGAAGAAGTATGTCTGATCTCTTTAAGAAAACATGTTTAAAAACTAATGAGGCAAATGAGAATAATAGCAGCAAACAAGAGTTAACATGGGCATCGTATCCACAGCTGGAGACATTCCTAACAATAAAGTTTAATGGAAATCAGGGGAGAAAGAGTTTGACAGATTAGGTTTCCTTCCATATTGCTCCTTTAATTCATTGTGTAATTCTTCTGTGCAAAGTACCAAAAATAAATTTAAAATAAATGTAGACTTTTTTTTTTTTTAAATGTGTCCACTGGAGACTGCTGGGTAATGATTTTGGATACCCAGCTCTGTGCATGCAAACACAAACATACACAAATTTACACCCAGAAACTTTGTGGCAAATGACTCCCAGATATCTTGCTGTGACGATCGCATGTCTTCTTGTTTCTACCAGCGTCCATCTTTGTTTTTTCCCACCAGGACAGTGGAATAAACAGCGTAGGAGATCGCTGACTGGCGGCTGCTTCTGAAAGAGTGTGGGGCCGACACACACATCAAAGCAGCATCAAAATCCCCCCAGGCTCCTCTGGCCCTCATCCCACAGCACTGAGATGTTGACGTTAGCCCAGCTCGAACTTCTAGCTCGAAATGCGGTTACACAAGCACTGCAACTCTCAACACACAACATAACACAACAATGGCCATTTACATAACTGATTTCAGGCCCTGCGTTCGGCTGTCTGCGGCTCGAAGGACTGCTCCCGTCAGTCAGGCTGAACAGAATCCTCAGTCAATGGTGCTTGGAAGGTCATTGATTACCTGTCTAGCTTCGAGTGCTGTTTTTAATTAATGTGGTTAACTCGCACACGGGGGATATCAAAGCAACGGTGGCTAAAGGAAGCAGATGAGCTCATGAAGATTGTGCGGACCACTAAGAAGTCCTTAAAAATCCCAGTGTGAATATTGTCATCATGCCTGAGAAAGATACTCGAGACATGTTTTCAGCAGAGAGGACAAACTGCAGTAGCTCACAGGATAAACGCTGAGATGGCGGTTTTATAGCTATTGTTAAAAGCAGAACAAATCACACGTTTTGATGATTTTCTCGACAGAAAACAAACCAAATATGGCATTTATAAATATATTTCATTATATTTATGCTTATTACAGTTTAGCACATTAAGGGAAATGTTAAAATGATAAACTGCAAATAAACCAAAATTGTTTCCGAAAAAATCACATTTTTTCTTATATGTCAAAATGTGCAACTAAAAAGAAATTGTGCAGAAAAACATTATATATTTTTGATGTTTTCTACAAGAAACACACGAAACCTGGATTTTCTCTGCACTATTTCAATGTATTAATGTTTATTACAGTTTAGCACGTGTCACATCCTGCCGTGTCACGTGTCTGTTTACGTCCTGTCAGTCTCATGTGCCTCTGTTTACATTTCTCATGTGTGTCATGTGCCCCTGTGTCTCCGCCCTTGCCCCGCCTTGCTCACCTGTATCCCATTAGTGTTTAGTCCCGTCACCTATTCCCTCTTGTCAACCAGTGCTATTTATACCCTGTGTTTGCAGTCTGTCTTTGTTGGTCATTGTTGTGATAACTTGTTGTTGTGTAATTCTGTTGTTTGTTTACCGTTCGTTTTGTTTCTTTATTAAAACTATAGTTCATTTAAAGTTTGCGTGTGTGTCCGCCCCTGCCTTCGTCTGATCCTGATTCAGCTCGCCAGCTACCCGTGCACCCCCCCGTCCAGGATGTTGGGAAAATATCATGTTGAACTGCAATAAATGCAAATAAACAGAAATTGTGCACTTAAAGTTGCAGAAAAAAACATAATATATATAAACTATATTACCAAAAGTATTTGCTCAACTGCCTTCACACACATATGAACTTAATCTATCCATTATCTTCCGCTTTATGGCCAACATTCACTCACACACACCTACAGGCAATTTAGAGTGAGCGATCACCCTAACATGCATGTGTTTGGACTGTGGGAAGAAACCCACTCAGGCACGGGGAGAACATACACACTCCACACAGAACAACACGGACAGGGAATCCAACCCAGATCGTCTTGCTGTGAGGCTACAGTGCTAACCACTACACCACCGTGCTAACCACTACACCACCGTACCACCCCATTCTTAATCCGTAGGGTTTAAATATGATGTTGGCCCACATTTTGCAGCTATAACAGCTTCATCTCTTTTGGGAAGGCTTTCCATTTTTGACCATTGGACGAGAAGGCCTGGCACACAGTCTCCACTCTAATTCATCCCAAAGGTGTTCTATCGGGTTGAGGTCAAGACTCAGTCAAGACCAATGCAGACCAGTCAAGTTCTTCCACAACAGACTCATGTCTTTATGGACCTTGCTTAGTGCACTGGTGGGCAGTCATGTTGGAACATGAGGGGGCCGTCCCCACACTGTTCCCACAAAGTTAGGAGCATGAAATTGTCCAAAATCACTTTGTATGCTGAAGCACTAAGAGCTCCTTTCAGAACACGCCTCCACTGCTCAGTTCACTGATATATTTAGTAGAGAGGAAGTTTCACTATACTGGTTCATGACCATACATCTTATCATGGTACCAGGCTAGAGTTCTGAGAGTAACCCATTCTTTTACAAATGTTTGTAGAAGCAGTCTGCATGCCTAGGTGTTGGGTTTTATACACCATGGAAGTAATTGGAACACCTGAATTCAATGTTTGAATGGGTGAGGGATTACTTTTGACAATGTAGTGTATTTTTCTTATATATTAAAAAGTAAAATTAAACATGAATTGTGCATTAAAAAGTGTGTCAGTATATAGAGCGGATGTGTAAATCTATTTTCACTTAGAAAAAAAAAACAGGTCATTTGTCTATGGGTGCCCAAACTCAAACTATACTCATCTGCCCTACTGGTGCACTCCGTAGGCTTACAGTTAATGGCTATAGCAACTGTTGACGCACAGTTTATCACCCCCCCTCCACTCTGTCCATCAAAGGAAAGAAACCACAATAGGGCTACTACTGACCACATATTACTGCACCAGGTGTGTTACTGTGTGTTGCTCTGGCACAAATGATTCAGACGCAGCAGCGTTGATGGGTTTTTTAATGTCTCAGTGTCACTGCTGAGTAGCGTCTAGTCCACTAACCAAATATGTCTGTCTAAAAATATCCAGTGCTGTTGTTTCCTCAACTGAGACACAAAGACAACAGATGGGCTGCAGTCAGTAATTGTACATTTTCAAAAGGATTTGAGTTTGTACAAATAATTGAATGGCCAGTAAAATACTACCCTATTAAACTGGTATGATACACTGACACAATAGCTGTCTTTAAAGCTGCACTATGTAAGTTATTTGTTCAAAATGAGAGGAGCAGCAATACTGGGGCAATGAATTAAAGATACACTAAATATGTGTGTGTGCTGCTATGGGTCACCCTGTAAAGCCTGAAATAATAATATTAATCTGTGGTTTACTGAAACTGTAGGTATGGAATGCAAAGACTATTTGTTGTCATGGTTGTTGCTTAATTAGTTGAACAGTCCAGATTGATGTTCTGGTCTCAAATGCAACATAAAGATACACTGACTGGCTAAAAAAAAAGTCATACTTAATATTTGGTTAGGCTGCCTTTAGCTTTGATTTCAATGCACATTTATTGTGACATTGTTTTGACAATCTTATGCAACATGAAAACATGTATTTCTGAACAGAGATATATTCATTTGTGGCTGAAATCATGTATTGACAATGGTAAAGTCTAAACTCTTTCACTGTTACAGGTGGTCCTGTAATATGTCTGTGCCATTATGGAAGAAAAAATCCCTGATATTATAATCTGGTCATTCAGTACATGCAGGTCCGCTGACTTCATTTTATTGCCACATAACTGTGCTAAGCCTTGACTTGAACAACTGAAGCCTCCCCAGATCATAGCACTGCCTGCAGAGGCTTGTACAGTGGGAACTATGCATCACTTCATGTGCCTCATTTTACCCTGGTACACACTTCAGTCTACACACTACACTAAAATACGATAAATCTGGACTAATCAGATCCAATGACCTTTCATTACTGCTTTAAAGTCAAACCATTATACTTCCTAGCAAGGTGAAACCTTTTTTTTAGATTATTCTCATTTATGACCACACAGCTATTTAGAGGATCCCGAAGGAAATTTAGCAGCCAGTAGCAGTTTGAACAAACTCTCTTTAAATACTCTCCGCTTTGTAGAGCTACCGAAAATGATATGTACTTTCTGTTTATCACCACTTACTGTTCCTTTTTTCATTTGTTCTGTTCATCAACAAAACGTTTGTGTTATGACATGTTATTCTTATGCCAAAAGTTTGGTTTGGATCCATTTTATATGGTGTGTTTTGGCAACATGGTGGTGTTTTGCGTTTAGATTCAACAGTTTTTTTCTGTATTGCTGTAATATAATTAGTTAAGTTGCTGAGGTGTCTGAAATAGTGTTATTATCGTTAACGAAAATGACTGAAATAACGAAAACTGAAATTCAGAAAACATTAACTGACTTAAATAAAAATGGTAATTAAAAGAAAAAACGATAACTAACTGGAGCTGTAAACATACTGAATTTAAAGATGGAATACCCTTCTTGTTTTCATGTTTGTCAATTTATTTATAAGCCTTGTGGACTGATATGAAATTGTGTTTTCCACTCAAGCAAAATGACGACAGCAAAAGTTGGAGAATGCGGCCTATATGGGATTCCTTTGAATATACCTGCGAGAAAGATAAAAACAAGTGTAATAAAAACTAAACAAAAACTAAGCATTTAAAAAATAATTACTAATAAAAACTAGTAAACCCCCTCTAAAAATGAATTAGAGAAAAAAAAGTCACAACGAAATAGAATTAAACTATAAATAAAAATCCAAAACTATTATAACCTTGGTTTGAACTGTCTATTATTGGGAGTTTGCAGGTTTGAATGCTGATAATTCTATCATCATATTACTAACAACGTTATCGGCCAAGACATATAATAACTTGGGTTGCTAATATCAACCAAAATTATCAACCAGCCAATATATCGGTTGGGACTTAATTCTAAAGTTTGTTGCAAGGCTGTAATATTTAGCTGTTATTGTTGAACTAAATTCAATCACATATTATACATATAGACATTCACTCCTATACATTAAAGCCCACTAAATAAAATGTGGAGGGTCTCTGAGCTGACTTGAGTGTTGATGAAGGTGTGTGGTGGTGGGAATGGGGGGGATTGATGATACTATGAGTCAATATTGCTTCCCCTGCTCTCTGGTTCATGGCATTGTGTAGATATTTAGGACAACGAACTTTTAAATGGGAAGATATGAAGAATCATGCTTAATTTGACATGAACCCTTTTGATTTAAAGCGGACTTTAACCTAATGCCCCTTTTTTCCGAATGCTTTCCTTATGTGCATCATAAGGAAAGCAATCGGATCTCGCTGCTAATTCATTTATTGAATCAATCAGAAAGCTAATTTAATTGACAGTCATGTCATGTTGTGTTTGTAAGCACAGATCACTCACTGTGTGGACGTTTTGTCCTTTTTTCTGTCCCTGTCCATCAAACAGCGTGATCGCATTGCTATTGGCACGCCGGACCTGCTCATGTGCGGAGTTAATCCAATAATGGCGGCGAGCGCAGTTCAATAAAGCATCAGGATTCAGCGGTTTGCCGTTGCGATTGGCATTGTGCTGGTTTCGCGCAAGCAGGTGTAGCTGTTGCCCTACTTTGAAGGGTTATCATTTCTCTCTCGGTGTGCATATATCCGAGGACTCAGGCGGCATGAATATGCAAATGTATTTAATACTCAGACAGCCGTGCGTAGAACGGCGGAATTGCACTGGAGGGCTAGGCACACTCCACTGGCAGCCACAATTCATCTCTTTCATTTAATTTGTGTAATGAAAAGATTGGGGAGTGGATGAAAAGACGACACAGGTATTTGGAGAGGGGAAATTGCAATAACAGTAAACGCTGGAATATTTGCATATTCTGCTCCCCTTGTAATTTGCAAAAACATTTCCCGTCTCACCTGGAAATGCCTGAACAGCCTACACACACACACACACACACACCCACACACAGAGAGAACATGGTGTGAGAGCAAACAACATTCTCTCTTCACCTGGAAATGCCCAAAGAGCACAGAGAGATACACATTACACAGGAACACAGACCAGGCTGAGTTTGTGGAAGTTGAAATAGAGTTTGTAGATTGTTTGTAAAGTTTATAGTTAAGTCACTGCTTACTGTGAGAACTGTGAGAAGAACTGAGGTTATAGTATATAGTTAAGTCACTGCTTACTGTGAGAACTGATGTTATAGTAAATAGTTAAGTCACTGCTTACTGTGAGAAGAACTGAGGTTATAGTATATAGTTAAGTCACTGTTTACTGTGAGAACTGATGTTATAGTATATAGTTAAGTCACTGCTTACTGTGAGAACTGTGAGAAGAACTGAGGTTATAGTATATAGTTAAGTCACTGCTTACTGTGAGAAGAACTGAGGTTATAGTATATAGTTAAGTCACTGTTTACTGTGAGAACTGATGTTATAGTATATAGTTAAGTCACTGCTTACTGTGAGAACTGTGAGAAGAACTGACGTTATAGTATATAGTTATGTCACTGCTTACTGTGAGAACTGTGAGAAGAACTGACGTTATAGTATATAGTTAAGTCACTGCTTACTGTGAAGAACTGACGTTATAGTATATAGTTAAGTCACTGCTTACTGTGAGAAGAACTGATGTTATAGTATATAGTTAAGTCACTGCTTACTGTGAGAACTGATATTATAGTATATAGTTAAGTCACTGCTTACTGTGAGAAGAACTGATGTTATAGTATATAGTTAAGTCACTGCTTACTGTGAGAACTGATGTTATAGTATATAGTTAAGTCACTGCTTACTGTGAGAACTGTGAGAAGAACTGACGTTATAGTATATAGTTAAGTCACTGCTTACTGTAAGAGGAACTGATGTTATAGTATATAGTTAAGTCACTGCTTACTGTGAAAACTGTGAGAACTGATGTTATAGTATATAGTTATGTCACTGCTTACTGTGAGAACTGATGTTATAGTATATAGTTAAGTCACTGCTTACTGTGAGAAGAACTGATGTTATAGTATATAGTTAAGTCACTGCTTACTGTGAGAACTGATGTTATAGTATATAGTTAAGTCACTGCTTACTGTGAGAACTGATGTTATAGTATATAGTTAAGTCACTGCTTACTGTGAGAACTGATGTTATAGTATATAGTTAAGTCACTGCTTACTGTGAGAAGAACTGATGTTATAGTATATAGTTAAGTCACTGCTTACTGTGAGAACTGTGAGAACTGATGTTATAGTATATAGTTAAGTCACTGCTTACTGTGAGAACTGATGTTATAGTATATAGTTAAGTCACTGCTTACTGTGAGAAGAACTGTTATTATGGTATATAGTTAAGTCACTGCTTACTGTGAGAACTGATGTTATAGTTTATAGTTAAGTCACTGCTTACTGTGAGAACTGTGAGAACTGATGTTATAGTATATAGTTAAGTCACTGCTTACTGTGAGAAGAACTGACGTTATAGTATATAGTTAAGTCACTGCTTACTGTGAGAACTGTGAGAAGAACTGACGTTATAGTATATAGTTAAGTCACTGCTTACTGTGAGAAGAACTGACGTTATAGTATATAGTTAAGTCACTGCTTACTGTGAGAACTGTGAGAAGAACTGACGTTATAGTATATAGTTAAGTCACTGCTTACTGTGAAGAACTGATGTTATAGTATATAGTTAAGTCACTGCTTACTGTGAGAAGAACTGATGTTATAGTATATAGTTAAGTCACTGCTTACTGTGAGAAGAACTGAGGTTATAGTATGTAGTTAAGTCACTGCTTACTGTGAGAACTGATGGTATAGTATATAGTTAAGTCACTGCTTACTGTGAGAAGAACTGATGTTATATTATATAGTTAAGTCACTGTTTACTGTGAGAACTGATGTTATAGTATATAGTTAAGTCACTGCTTACTGTGAGAACTGTGAGAAGAACTGATGTTATAGTATATAGTTAAGTCACTGCTTACTGTGAGAACTGTGAGAACTGATGTTATAGTATATAGTTAAGTCACTGCTTACTGTGAGAACTGATGTTATAGTATATAGTTAAGTCACTGCTTACTGTGAGAACTGATGTTATAGTATATAGTTAAGTCACTGCTTACTGTGAGAAGAACTGTTATTATGGTATATAGTTAAGTCACTGCTTACTGTGAGAACTGATGTTATAGTTTATAGTTAAGTCACTGCTTACTGTGAGAAGAACTGTTATTATGGTATATAGTTAAGTCACTGCTTACTGTGAGAAGAACTGATGTTATAGTATATAGCTAAGTCACTGCTTACTGTGAGAACTGTGAGAACTGATGTTATAGTTTATAGTTAAGTCACTACTTACTGTGAGAACTTTGAGAAGAACTGACGTTATAGTATATAGTTAAGTCTGTGAGAACTGATGTTATAGTTTATAGTTAAGTCGAAAAATAGGAAAAATGTGTTTATCCTAATTAAATATGTAAAAAAAGGTAAAACAAAAGGTGAACATTAGGCAGCTCATTGGAATGAAGGATGAGTTAACGCTGCTGAAAAAAAAACAGCATCTCGTAGCTGTCCAATGAAAAACAAGTATTTCCCAAATTACAACTTTTACAAAATTACAGGAGAGACCAAAAACTTTACTTTCAAAGCAAGTCAATGGAACCAGAATTTTTTTCAAACTATTTTGGAGCACTCCTATTGGTCCATTCATCATGAAATTTTCACACAATGTAAATGACCATTGGCGTCTTCAGATGATGTAGAAAACTTAAAATCAACAAAAATGCAGATACATGTTTTTCATTGGACAGTGATGATATACCAGAATGACCAACATATGTTGTGTTATAGATGCTGATATGTTGGTAAACCAGCATGATAAAGCTGGGTACAGCCAAATTAGCACCAGTCCAGCACTATAGCAGTTTAAAGCAGTGTGAACCAACTTAAACCAGCATGGAATGAGTGCTGGTATGTGCTGTTATTTCAGCAGCGTTAATTAGCTACATCATAAGATAAGTGTTAGCAAGCTGGGGCAACTAGATAATAGCCAACTTGTTCGATTAACTTCAGCAAGATGAGTTAACACATTAACATATCAAACTATAGCTATACCATTAGATTGATGTTAGCAACATGACAGCAATTATAGTTGCTCCAGCTGCTCCCAGTTGTTAGACTACTACTGCTTAACATTACAGACCTTTTTTTCTGTAGGGCACTTTTAGATCCCTATAAGAAACCAGTAAATGCACCAGATCGAGAACACCTATTAAACCATTAGAGTCCTTTTCACTGTGATATCAACCCATCAGGAAAACGCAAAACACTATTAATGACTACTGGATCATCACCAGGAGCCAACAGAAACTTTTAATGGTTTCAGCATTCAAATGTGAATGTTTCACAATGTTTATGTTTTAGACTTCTAAGCATAAGCAAACATTTCTCAACTGATGTTTCAGCAACACAGTATTGCATAAGATAGCTAGCATATCATTTAATCTTTAGATTAACATTGACAAAATGATTTGTTGCCAACTGCAAGATGAAATTGCTATGGCCAAAACAATTGCTGCTGCATATTACTATTGTCAAGATAAAAACATATACTATTTTATCCCACCTTTATGTTTGTCTTATGTTTATATTTGCAGCTAGTCCCAATAATGTTGAGCTGCTAAGTGGTTGAATCAAATCAGATCAAGTTTTATTGGTTGCATAAAGCTGTGCACAGTATATTGTGCAGTGAAATATTTACTTAACCATCTGCTGCCATGAAAAACAATAAAGAAAAGAGAGATTATTAGAAAAAAGGAGAATAGTGTGGCATCCTGCTACTGGCTCTTTCAGCCATTAATGCACATGGCTATGCAAAACAACACTGGAGACTCACAGTAGGAAGGACTTTTTATCATAAATACTTAGTTCAAAGCTGTATATGTGCTATAGGAGCTGGACCACACCCCGATTACCTCTACCGACTGTGATGGTGAAGCTGTTCCCCATTCTGATTAGCCTCACATGCATACTACTGGCTTCACTGCTCTGTGGAGCTTCACATTACAGGCAGTGGTGTGATATTACAAAGTGAGATTTCAGATAGTTTAATCCTTCCACTGCGTCTGGTAAGGAAAGGTTGCAACTGTGGTTTTGTGGACTGTAGCATTCACCAGTTTCCCAACAAACCCTACGACTGCTTCCATAAACATGTTAATGACTTGAGGAAATGGCAGCAGGGTTCCATTTCCCAAATCATGGACGAGACTGTGCAGTGTAGCTGTCTGTGAAGTGAGTATAACAGCGGTACAGTGTCCCTTCACCCCTGGTGGGGCAGGTGATGTGTTGATGCAAATTTGGCATTACACACATGAGGTTGGCACTGTTTTCGTCCTCTGCCACAATGAGTGCAGTGTTGAGTCTGGTGTTGGGTGAGAGCCTCATGAAGTGGCCATAATACAGGTTCCAACATTTGATATTCAGGTTTGAGTGCAAAAGCTAGTGAGAGGAACAACCCTTGCTCTGTTGCACCAGCTGCTGTTCACCATCAGACCCAAGCCACCTCCCCTTAACTTCCTTGACTCCATTATTCTGACCATGCGGTAGACCGAGAAGAACTTGGCTGGCTGATTGGTGTGGTGTGGTGCCGCTGGGTTCAGTCGTGTCTCAGTGAAGCAGAGACTCTCTGGAACTTAACTCTGGCCCTGAGGTCATCCAGCTTGTTCTTCAAAGCCTGGACTTTGTCTAGCACGATGCTAGACAGTGGAGCGAGGTGTGGCCATGCCCTCAGCCTGTTCCCGACGCCAGCTCATTTCCCTCAGGGCCAACAGCTTGAGCTGCGTCCTCTGTTCTTCAGTAGGGTCTCACTTGGCCAGCATGGATCTGCTGTTAAAAACAACAAAGGATGAGTAGAATGTAGACTTATAGATATAATAGATAAAACTAAAACTATATATGTTCAAAAAATACAGCCTCACCAGCGCAATGGAAAGAAAGGCATCATACAGTAATGTTACACAAACACTGAAATGTTAACATGGCACACAGATGCATTTGTTCTAATTGCTAATGCTATTGCTAATTGTCCGCCAGTGAGGAAAAATAGACTTTGTGTGAACGGCCAAAGCTAACCCATGGGGAAAATGCCAAGCAGAATATTGTGACATTTATATAATGGTCAGAGTGGCTCTGTTTCATTAAAGCTGCTGTGTGTCGGCACAGACCCCTCAGATTTCATCGAATGCAAGCCTGTTGGAGATGAACTCATTTTGTATGTGTAAATAGTGAGTGATGTGCCGCAGTAAACAAGCCTCGGTTAAATTGGGATGTCTGGAAAAAAGTCCCTTTGCTGTTCAGTGGCGGTACAGACATAAACAGCTGTTGTTTGTTCAACAAAGACACAAAGAACAAAGACACTTTGATGGCAAATAGAGGTCACAGTGACCCAGGTGAGCTTCAGAACTGTTTGAAGGAGTTTGTGCTGTTTGTGCTGTGGGAGATGGATAGATAGATAGATAGATAATACAGTTAAACTGAGATATATAGATAGAAAGATACATAGATGAGCTTTATAGATAGCTGTTTAGACTCAAGGCATTTATTAAGATAGAAATAGAAATTACTAGAAATAAATAAGATAAATATGTAATTATAATTTAATCATAATTCACAGGGTAGTCTCTATTATATTCTTTTTTCTTTTTTAATGACGTTTAATACCTTAAATAAGAAAATGCTATCCCAGTTTTTTTATGTAACCACCATAACACAAAGAGTTTTAGCCCATAGGTGTCTTATTTTAGTCATACCTCTGCATTTTAGAGCAGGAACTGCAATGGCCACATGGTAAGCATTTAAAACTCATTATTTTGAATTGTGTCTCAAAGTATGAAAACCAGTGTCACAATCAAAACATATTTTCGGCGATTAAATTAACTTTTTTGTGTTTTAATGAAAAGTTATGTGTACTGTTCAAAACGGTGTTTTTTATGTACTGTCTATTTTGAGTTCTGCTTACAATTAGCTAAAATATTATATTAATTTATTCATTTTTTGTATTATCTGAATGTTTTCCATATTTAAATATATTTCATTCATTATATTTATGTTATTACATCAATCCTTACCAAAACAACTGGTAATGGTTTGATATTGTTATCAATTATTTTTTTTAAAAATAATGTATAAAGGCATAAGTCACTTAAAGTAAAAAAAATCCAAATAGGTCTGAAAGGTGTTTTTAATTCTATTAATCCTTTGGTAGAATGATCCATAAAAAAATTTCTATATACAAACATTTAAAGTAAATTTTATATGTGTGTTAATTTATATTACATATAAAAATATGAAAACTTTATATCAATAAAACACTGTATTTAATAACTGAATAGTTATTACCACCTGAAACTTAATAAATCATGAATCATCTAAATCATCATATGTTCTGCTATCTAGTATTTAATATTGAAACTTACATTCTGTCAGTTATTATTGTACAATGTGTCAACAATTATTAATATGAGAAGTGATTCCAAGCTTGTGAACAGCAGTGTGACTCCTCAGCTGTCAGCTTACAATAACTTTTTTTTAAAAAGGAAACAACATCAAAATATCAGATGTAAATATTTGTGTCAGTGTTTGTGACTGTATTGCCCTGGGAGTCTAACTTCTATCGGAAAAAAATATATATATTTAAGAATAAAATAGAGAATTTAATTTCACAGGCAAGGTGTCCCCGAACGATTGATGGTCAGTGTAGACTGACACATAGACAGATAGAGTTAAACAAGAAGAAAGGAAAACAAGAAGAAAGCAAAAGAAAAAAGAGAAGAAAGCACAGAACAAAGAAGACCGGCAAAGCACAGACACAAAGGCTGGTGAGGATATGAGCAGAAGCCCCAAGAGGGGAGAGGTGCAGAGAGAAATCAGTTCTAAAAACCAGCCGTGCCGTGTCTCTGCATGCAGCAGGCTGAGGGAGGTGTGTGTGTGTGTGTGTGTGTGTGTGTGTGTGTGTGTGTGCGGGCGGGCGCGTTAGGGAAAAGACACACAGCTAGTGAATGAATTTCTGCTGGAGAGCCAAGTCACCTGAAAATGCTTCAGAGAAGCCTCAGAGTTTCCAAACTCTCAAACAGACTATGCTCCATCCACAAATACATCCCTTCATAGCAACTGTAGCAAGACTGGACAAACCTTACAGAATCCTATTTAGTCCAAGAAGAAGTAATGCAGTGTTTTGTTACTGTTATTTTTTATTATTTATTATTTTTTTAGTTATATTTAGACAGAGGACTGAGAATTGCTGATAATAGAACTATATGCAAAATAAGCCTCAATACAAAAATAGGCTTTAATATAAACATTTTTATTCTTTAAAAATCATCTAATACACTTAAATTAATTGTGAAATTAAAAATGTTAATTGTAAATTGCATGAAAATTGAATGAAATGAAATTCTAAAGTGATCCTTTTGTGAACTTTTGATAGTGTATATATATATATATATATATATATATATATATATATATATAGTTGGTCTCACTGTATTTTGCTGTAGTTTCCAACCTGCATAGTTTTAGATTGCTCGGTAGCATTGCATTTTAAACCAGAAAGTCGATGTCACAAGTCTAAACTCTTCTTTAGACTGCATGGCTGAATGTTTGCCAGCATACTGTAAAGCTGGTCTGACCTCACAGCAGTTTCTTCTTCAGCTTTATAAATGCATAAAAACATCACCTGTGTTGATATAGGACAAATACTATGAACAGTCATAGGCTGCTATGTTAGTATAGCATGAACAGTGTGTCCTTTACTAACATTCCCTGCTAAAAACCTGCAGCATTCTCATCCAGCAAAGTCAATATATATATATATATATATATATATATATATATATATACACACACACACATACTACTGGTCAGCAGGTTTAGATCACTACCAGTCAAATGTTTTTGAACACTGCTTTTTCATCTCAGGTTGTTTTTATTTTTTTGAGATATCAAGGCCTAAAGCTTGCACAAGGCCAAAAGCTTGTCATAGCAAAACTCTAGGAGAAGCGTAGGTGGGTCGATTCTAAGCTCCCTCCTTATGTACTATAAAGCAGCACAGCAACATTAAGCAATTAGCAAATTCCACACCACTGCCACAAGTGGCAGAACCCAATCATGACCAAGCCAGTAGCGTTCCAGTCCAGTTCAGGAGCACCAGGGTGAACGAAGCTGGAGGCCCATCACATCTTGGGCCTCGAAATATCGTTATGTTGGAGCCATTAGTCCATGTCTGCCTTCGGATTTTTTGGGCCACATTGATGTTGCGTGATCAATGCTTCATCATGCCTCATTAGCCTGCGCTGCAGTCCCACCCTTGCCAGACATCTCATTTTTCACCGTTCCCATTAGTAGTCATATAATGCAACTATGATAATCTGGAGCTGGAGGGTAAACAGATCCTAATTCTAGCACACGTCCCAGAGCTCGATGGATGGTGCTTTATCTGCTGCTGGGGCTGCAGTGACCTTGAGGAGGCCATCGGTGTGCTGCTTCTGTCCTGCTGGTGACAGCCAAGCTGTGTCCTTATGCCCCTCCTGTGCGTGTGTGTGTGTGTGTGTTAGAGGATGAGTGTGTTAGTTCTGTCAGTGCTCGCTGACAGTGCTGTGTATTGACACATGGGTCGATCTGTGGAGCACAGTGATTGCTTTGTTAAAAGGCCTCTTTAAAAGTCTCGTTTTCTATCACTTTCTTCTCTCCTCTTTCTTGGTCTCCACGTAATGCTCCCAAAAGCTCGAGGGTTATCAGAGCTCAGGTTTCAGTCCATCCGCCATGCTTTTAACCGTAATCTTGTGGGGCCAGATGTGATCCCATAACAACAACAACCATGAGAAAATTCTGGGCTAAATGGCGGGGTGGGGGGAGCGTAGACGTAATAGGGCGACTCCAAATAAAATGAAATTTTCAGACCTATTAAATACCACACTCTCATCAACATTGTTCAAAGGGCAACAAACCTGCCATAAGCTCATAGATATAACAGAAATCAGCAGGGATGAGAAGTCCCCCCTTAAAAACTCCAATTAAGCATGCAGCTATGATAACACACTACACATGGTTCCATTAGCAAATATTGTGCTTGTGTTATTGATTGTACTATAAATGTTCTCAAAAGATGGGCCAAAGGATGTAGGGGGTGGGTTTTTGGGAGGGATGTACCCTTGATTGCACCAAAACAACACGTTGTCTCAGTCCTGCACCAAAACAACACGTTGTCTCAGTCCTGCACCAAAACAACACGTTTTCTCCACATGTGTAATTCTCCTGTGAGATTATGCCTTTCCCTACAAGACTGTTACCATCAATGGACAATTAGTTAAAATTGCTCCTTTTCCCCTCTAGGCTATGTAGGCTTTATATAATAAAGAAGTTTTGTAATCTATTAGACCTGGCTGTTGGGTTTGCATTGATAAGAAAATGTTCAAACACATAGGTTATGAACATTTCTGATCTATTTATCAGTAAATTTAGTGACAATGTAAAGTAATAAAAATGCTATAAGTGCAAATTCAATATCACTCACTGTCTGTAAAGTTTAAACAGCCTAGACAAACAGGTTTAGTAAAAAGGTTTATGGAAAGGTTGGTTTATATTTGCTTTTTTGTCCAAAAATTGTGTAAATATGTAAACACAACAAGCTTTAATAGACACGAAGAAAGATGGCTACCCTGTACTGCAGAGTACGTTGCTGTCCAAAGAAAAACATGCAACTACATTTTTGGCAATTTTTATTTTTCTACATTAATTAAATGCAGCAACTGATGTTTACATTGTGGACATATTTCATGACCAATGGAACAACAGAAATGCTCCAAAATAGCTTGGAAAGAATTCTGGTTCCATTGACTTCCATTGACAGTGAAGACAGTTTTGTTCTCTCCTGTAAAGCTGCCAATTTGGAGATATATAAAATTATATACTGAGGGTGTGATGTTGATTAAAATGTGGCTTGTATTACCTATTATTGACCCAGACTACGCCACTCCTAGTAAATTGCCGCAATGTCATTAGCTGGCTCAACATGCTTGGAGGAGAACTGCCAATTTTGTGACCTCTGCTAATCGACACCTTGGCTGGCTATCCCTCCCACCCTAGAGAAAGTGAGGCCAATTGTCCTCTCCTTGTATCCTGGACACTGATTGCTGTAGCATCACTGGTAACCTGCGATCTCCTGATAATAAGACAAAAACAATCCTTTTATCTGTCACAAAGTTTTTGTGGCACCACCTTGGTTTTAGATGTTCTAACGATAGTGACTGGTTGAGCGTGTTTATGTTGCTGGTGAACATTTGCAAAAAACAATGCGTTAAGTGTACAAGACATCAGCTATAGATGTGTTCTAAACATCCAAATAATTGCATGATTTGGTGGGTAAAGGCAACCAAATATTTAAAAAAGCCCTATACAGACCAAACATAACTTGACCAACTATTAATTTAGACATTATCATCAAAAACATACATAATAGGATTTGTCATGTACTTTATTGATTCTATAAGGGAAATCAGTCTTTTTGCTGCCCAGTCAGTGCTGGGATTTTAATCTACAACTTAAAGTATCTATCCTCTCACTAGGCTACTGGCTACCCCAGGAATTTTAGGAATTGTGACATTGCATAGGCTTTTAAACAGAAGCCCCAACTGAAATAAGCCTTGTTTACCTTAAAACAGTGTACATGTCCGATACTAATAAATACAACACATAAACCACACAAACTGTAAATGTTCTGTTTAATATAAAACACATGACAAATTGTAGACCACCAATGTGGCACTGTGAGTATGTTGCACTGGACATTCATCTGGACAACATATTCAGCTCAAAATTGGTTGCTCAGGGGACGAGAGAGAGAGAGGGCAAGAAAAATGGCAGCATCAGAATTTTGATTATTTGTAATATCATAAAGTATTTTGCTTTTTTTATTATTTGAAGAATTTTGGACATGTACACCATACTGGGGCCTGTATGTCTTAACAGTTGGAGTTCCCTTTAAATAGCAAAAGAATATAAATACAAAAACATATGAAAATATAAAACACTTTAGCTTAAAATGTAAATGTTTTAACTTAGATTGAGCTGCATTTAGACATGCTAGCTTCAAACATTTGTCAAAAAGGCCTACTTGCTGGGACACAGCCAATCGTGGAGGACAGAAATATCTAGATTAGGTCTGCTCATGTACATCTTTAAGACCTGTTTAAAATCAGAGTGAAAGCATTGTGTCCTGTTTCTGCTCCTGAGAAATCAGATTTTGTGACTTTGATCAAAATCTCGCCACACACATGGATTAACTCTTTTGTGTTGGACTCATCTCACCCCAGCCTGAGCTGAAAAACATTTCCATAAGAAAAGTGGAAGAGCTCATCGTTTTTCTTACATAGCTCTATTCCATTTCACTGAACTCTTTAGCAGTGTGTCAGTGCAGAAGGAGAACTCATGCTTTTCTCATTCAACACCAGAACTTCTTTCAATGAAATGCTGATGTTAATCTCCTCTTTTCTCCTAAGGGGGGGTTTTGGAGAAAGAGCTCAGTGATCCATCACTAATACAACACTGAGATCTGCGAGACAATGTAAAGAAAGACGAATTTTCCTTTGGGCAGAGACAACAGTGATTGGTTAAGTTCGTGTTACCTGTGAAAGTCTAGAAAAACTGAACAAAAAGAGAATTAAAACACTGTTGCATTTTTGGCATCCCCAAAAAAATCGTGCACTGGTTTATCAGTTATACACGTGTTCAAATAAATTTACAGTCTGAATAAATTTACAATCTGAATAAACGGTGATATGTAAATAAAGCAAATGTTCTGTGTAGGGCTCATTTTTCTCTCTCTAAAACACTCTATTAGAGCTCCTGTGTCTTTGAGCCCCGCCTCCTGATGAGCCCAGTTAGCCCTGATTAGTCAGCTCATCCACTCTGTTCTGATTATTCAACCACTTGAACGCCTTCCTGCACAGCATTCCAGCTATTCTTACAATGGCCTTGGCTCTGCTGCATCAGTTTGAGCCAGAGTCTGACCATGAAAGTCAGGTATAATATGTTGGAAGACACGACTGGACCAGGGTATTATAGAGTTTTTACTTTTTTAATCTCTCTATTGGTTGTGTAGGAATGTGCCAAGCTTGCTTCTAGGCAGGCAATAAGGCTTGTGTTACAGGATGATGTTACTGTGTAACAAAGAAAGAGGCTGGAATTCCTGAAAAAAAAGTGGGATAAAGTTTCTGTGGGAGAGAATCTCTCCCTCTGCCATGTACTTTGGGCTTTATAACTTTATGTAACTAGAGGAAAGGTAAAACCTGGCAAAGCATTATAGGTTGCCTTTAGTTTTTTTCCTAGAGCAGGTAATGATGAGCATGCGTAGTTAGAGCCCTGCATAACCAACACCTATTTGGTGAGAGTGGCATACAAAACTAAACTACAGAACTTATTTTCCACCAAGATGTTTTTCTTCCAACACCACAATGAATAAACGGGCATAGACGTGTTTTGCATTTTGATTTTACTTGCAGCCGGATTGGTGTATCCTAGTAGATTTAGGTCACTATACTAGAGTTGCACTCAGTTCTTAATTAATGATTAAAAACACACACTTTTGGGTTGACAGACAGGCAGACTGCGGTGCACCCACTCAGCTGATTAAAACAGTTTGATTTAAAATCTAGGTCAGTCAATCAATCAGTCTGCAATCAATGGTAATCACTGCTGGTCTTCTTTTGTTTTTATCACAGTGGTTGGAGGTTGATAGACTTTCACTCTCTATATGCACACGCACATCTTATTATAATTCACAACCCAATCCTCTCATCAACAATTAACATAAAGCGCTCTAGTTAAAAAAAAGAAGAAGAAAAAGAAGAAGAAGAAAAAAGCATGGGTGGCATTTTAAGCAGTCATTTCAAAGAGAGCCATTCATGTCGTGTGGATGATGTTTCAATAAGGAGCCACTGCCAGATGTCTTCTGGGAAGGATTCTCATCCGACGGTCTACTGTATGCTCCCCCCTCCCTGCACGGTGGCATTGATATTTCCCCTTGTCTAATTACACCAACACCCTGATAAGGCTGCCTCTGTGTCATAAATATTTGATTGCGCTCAATTGAACGCCCCTGATAGAATCTCTCACCGGTCCCTGTGCGCGGCGGCACGGCTTCTCCATGGCTGAGAGGCACAGCCCGGTTTAAAAGCCATTAGCCACACTGTCAAGTCTCAGCCTGAGCACTCTGGGTGATCATCTACACAGTGTGGCCATGGATAGGCAGTGTAGCAGCGGGTAGGAATAAATCGACTTTCCAAAGCAAATATCAAATTTACACAGTTTTCTCCCTCAACAGTGAAGTACCCAATACACCAAGACATGTGTTTTTTCTTCTTCTTTTTCTTCAGTTTTGCACTAGAGTTATGAGGATAATGTAGTAAGTATTGAAATCCTATAGCTGCTAATACTAGCATTATGGAAACTGAATGCCTAAATCCAAGCTGTGTAATACAGGGGGGTGCTGGGGGGTCCAGGACCCCATAATTGACCTTTTGGACCACACAATCCAGATACCTTACCTATAAAAATGACCAAACAGCTTCAAGATGCTGCTACTGATATTTTGCCTATCCTTGGTAGGAGGCAGTGTGAGGACAACATTGTTCTTTTCATGTCTTCAGCACAGCAGAGGTATTCTGTCTTATCTCACTAAGTTGTATGCATACTTAAAAAGTAGTATACTGCCTTCAATATTTGCATACTACTTTTAAATTCTAAATATTACTATTTTTAATAATAGTCATATAGTATAGTTGTCATGTAGGAGGTAGTGATGGGCAAATGACACAGAGGCTTCGGAGCTTGTGTCGAGAAATCCAGAAAGTCGTTTATGAAGCGCGTATCGAAGCTTGTTAAGTTAAGGTCGAGTGACGTCACAGATGAAGTCTGAAGCCTCGAGTATTGACGTGATTTATTGTTTCTTAATAAAAATTAAAGTCATCATCATCCCACAATCACTGTCCCATCTCTTAAAACCACTGCACCAGTTTTTACATCAATATGTCACGTCCTATTGGATATATTTACTTATTAAATCATACTGGCAGGTTTTTTTAATAAACAGACCTCTATCACCCATACAATCAAACACAGATCAGATGAACAAATGAATAAACCACAGAAAATTAAATGAAGGTGTTTTATGTATATACTTATTCCCATGCTGACACGCAAGAGGCCATCGCAAATAGTTGAAATGACATGAAGCTTCGAGTAATGAACCTTTTTTTTAACCTTCTGGAGGAAAAGCTTCAACGCTTCAAAAGGGTTCATCTGGCCATCACTAGTAGGAGGAGCAGGCAGGAGAGGGGGATACAAATGCAGGTTTTAATTAATAGCCATACTTGAACAAAAAACAGAACTCCAAAAAACAACATCCACTCTATCACACTACAACCACATATAAACAGTGCTGAACAAGGACAGAAGCAAACGGAGAATATAAGTGGACAAAGAGAACAGGAAACACCTGGGACAGGGAGGAAACACAAACTCAGAGCAGGTGAAGGGAGGAGACAAGAAAGAGGAGCACATGACCAAAACAGAAGCACATGGGAATGACAGAATGTAAACAAGGACATAGACTAACAGCGGGGAAACAGGGCAATAGTAGTATACATGTTCCTACTTAAAGATGTGATATCTAACAGATGTGAAATAGATATGTAAAATGTATGCATACAAGTAATTAGTACATTCAAAAAGTAATATATAGTATAAACAGTAACATGCATACTTAAAATGTAGTATGCACATGTTGAGTCAAGTTGCAGTACTTACTTTCAGTAGATGATACATGATGTGTGTGCACATATGTATACTTTCTGCCTACTTAGAAAAGGTGTGCATACCTAAAACTACCTAAAAATTCATACTTAAAAGACTTAAAAGGTAGCATGCATACTGGATATATATATATATATATATATATATATATATATATATATATATATATATATATATATATATATATATATATATATATATATATATTAAATCACTGTGAATACTTAAAGTAGAATGTATACTACTTTTGCAGCATGCATACTAAGTAGTATTTATACAGTAAACTTGAATACTACTGTGAGCAGTATGCATACTCAGAACTAGGTAATATATGCATTTAAACAGTACTATGCATAATGTGTGCAAGTTTTAAAAGGTAGTATCCATATTTTGAACCTACTTTAAAAAGCCTACTTTAAAAAAGCCTGTGCTCTTTTTCACACTTTAAGGGGTGCAAAGAGTGTGTGAGACTACCTGTGTAAAATGCTAAAGGTTATGTGATATAAGATGTGAAAATTATGAACATTCATCTGATCACAAGAGTAAATCTTTGTGACAGCACTACCTTGGGAATAATGCCGTAACCACATATTTTATACCCTTGATGTCAGCATTTATCTGCATTTCAGGTGTTTAAAGCTTCTTCGGAGCAAAAGATTTGGAAATATGAGCTTTTAACAATAGCTTGGAAAGTTAGGTCTCAGTTAGTTGGTCCTCATTCAACCTCAACAAAAAACAAACTGCTGGGTTGCTGGAGCTTTAAGCTTCTTTGTACCCCAGACATACACTAGGTCTTTACTTAATCAGTAAATTAGATGTCCAGTTGCCTTTTTACTTCTATAAAGCTAAATAAAAACCAGAATGGTAGATGTCTGATTTAATAATATGAAAATCTATTTATGGGTCTAATCTGATTTACTACATCTCTGTGTCTATTTGTGACCGTCTGCCCTCATGATGTTTTTTTATTTAATTATTTTTATATGTGATACTGGAACAATGGCTTTGACTTCAGAATCGCCCAACTCTGAACAGCTTCTGGCCGAAGATGGACATAGCAGTAGTGGTGTCCAGCACCTGTCGGCTATATCATGGCTTCTTACAGCTTCTGTTTAATACTACAGAATCCTAAAGTACACATACATCATTAATATTCCATGAAGACTGCAATGCTGTATGCATGGTACAATCCTTGCCTTTTAATACTGACCAATCAGATTAGAGTAGTATCTACTGAAAAGTCCAATACCCGATAATTATAATAAAGTAATAGCATTTCAAGCAGTTAAAAATTATAAAAAAATTGAAAAACAATTAATCTTAACAGAAAAACAATATTTGAAGTAATAGACATATAGAAATAAAAAACAAAATAATTATAAATGATCTTATTTATCACTTTAATACCTTACTACACATAAATATCATAAAATATCATGAAGGTTAAATTTCATTGATGTTTAAGAGTAAATATTGTATGTGCTGGTTTGTGCTGCCACTGATGTGAGGGAGGCATGGCCAAACACACACCTGTGGCTTTGGTAGGAGAGACACTGTAATGTAAATCAGTTGTGTTGTATTTTTAATGTGCTGTAGATGTGTTACTTGTGCTGTGCTGTCAGGCTGTGGGTGAGATAGTGGGCTTCTGATGTTCACCATGAAAGAAAGTTGTGTGGCTATTCGTGACCTGTGTCATATTAAAAACTGATTGTCGCATTGAAAAATGTTAATTCAACAGATAATACTGATATACAGTTAATCTCAAATATTGTTGTCTGCTCCTTCAAATACAAATCCTGTGTATGCAAAAGAGAACAGATAAACAAGCTGATTCCAAAATCCTAGAATGTAACAATCTTGACTTCACCTCCAAAACAAACAAGCAAAAAAACAAAAACCAGCTCACGTTCCAGCCACAACAACAGCAACCACAACAATGTTGGAACCACATCACAGCAACAGCAATGGCGGACAATACATGGAGAAGTATACTTTTCCAGGCTGTGAAGGAGATGAGACCAAAATCGGCTTCCTATTTTCCTCTTAACTGAATGTTTCGTTTCTAAATGCTACAGCTTGTAAATAAGTTGTGTTATGTTTTTAATGTGCTGTAGGTTTGTTACTTGTGCTGTGCTTTTCAGGCTATGTATAAGATGGATAAGTGAGTTTCTGATGTTCACCATGAAAGAAAATAGTGAGGCTATTCGTGACCTGTCCCGCTTTGGTGGTACTCCACTGCTATGTACTATCAAAAAGCACTTGCCTTAGAAACACAATGTTTTGAGGGTCTCACTTGTTGGCACAATATGTTTGCATGTTGCTTAAAAAAGCATAACGTTCATGTGAACTGCCAATGTTTTACTTACTTTACTTAACTTTTAACTTTATTTAATTTATTTATGATAGGCCCCTGCACAATGAATTAACTATTAATACCTACTCACACAGTTTTCATGAAAATTGTCAGCAATGTTTTTTTATTTAGAGTTTGTTCGTAAGTAAGAACAGAACCTACACACAGTTAGGAACACAAAGGTGTGAACAACATTTTTTAGCAACTTTCTTGAGAACAAATCTAATACAGACGGTCGGCGGCGCGTTAACACGCAGCGGCCACTCTTGGTCCGAGAAATGGTGCTTTTTTGTGTCATTGTTTGTGGATATTTACGTCCATCTCTGCAAATATGTGCACCGGAACACCAATGAACATATCCTACCACCGCCAGACCCTGCTTCAGTGGAGAAATCAGCCTAAAAACAATCTTCCGGACAAAGTTCTGCAGACGCTACACGAGCTCAGCCTGCTACAAGACCCAGGCCTGCAGTCGGCGGCGTTTCCTGATGGCGGAGCCCGGCGGAAGTGTCATGGCAAGCGGTGCGAGCAAAAGCGGAAGCGCGATAAGAGAGCCAGGGTTCGCGCGAGGCTAAAGGCTAGCCCTAGCCGCCCGGCTATACCATCGCTATTCCTCGCAAACGTCTGCTCCCTCGATAATAAACTGGACTGCATTCGACTCCAGCGAGCGACCCAGCGAGAGTTCAGAGACTGCTGTGCTCTAGTCTTTGTGGAATCGTGGCTCAGCAACAGTATTCCAGACAGTGCCATTCAGCTAGACGGGCTAGCCTCGTTCAGAGCGGATAGGAGCACGGCTCTGTCCGGGAAGACCCGCAGTGGAGGCGTGTGTGTTTACATCAACACAGAATGGTGCAACAATGCTGTGACTGTCGCCAAGCACTGCTCTTCGCTGGTGGAGTTCATCATAGTCAAGTGCAGACCTTTTACCTAGTACGGGAATTCTCCGCCGTGCTGATAGCCGCCGTGTACATACCGCCTAGCGCTAGCGCTAATGCTAATACTAAGGAGGCACTGTGGGAGCTGCACGGGGGCATTAGTGATCTGCAGACCAGACATCCAGACGCACTGTTCATTGTCGCTGGAGATTTCAACCACGCTAATCTCCAGTCAGTCCTCCCTAAATTCCATCAGCATGTGGACTTTGCCACGAGAGGAGCGAACGCGTTGGACCTTGTTTACACAAACATACCCAGCGCGTACCGGGCGGAGCCCCGCCCCCACCTCGCGTTCTCGGACCACATGTCTGTGTATCTGACTCCAGCTTACACACCCCTCATTAGACGCTCCAGACCAGTTTAGAAGCAGGTGAAAACCTGGCCGGCAGGAGCCATCTCTGCCCTTCAGGACTGTTTTGAATGCACTGCATGGGACATGTTCAGGGAGGCTGCGACTGAAGGCGACTCTGTTAACTTGGAGGAGTACACAGCATCAGTCACTGGCTACATCAGCAAGTGTATTGATGATGTCACTGTCTCCAAGACCATCACCACACGCCCAAACCAGAAGCCGTGGATGACTCCCGAGGTGCGTGCGCTACTGAGGGCCCGCGACTCGGCCTTCAGAGTGGGTGACAAGGTGGCCCTAAGGAAAGCAAGAGCCAAATTGTCACGAGCCATCCGAGAGGCAAAGCGCGCACACGCCCAGAGAATCCACAACCACTTCAAGGACACGGGTGACACGCGGCGCATGTGGCAGGGCATCCAGGAAATCACAAACTATAGGACAATGCCACCGTCCTGTGACAGTGATGCCTTCCTCCCCGATGCCCTGAACAACTTTTATGCACGGTTTGAGGCACAGAACAACACGTTGGTGAGCAAAATCACACCCAAGCCAGACGAGCAGGTGTTGTGCCTGACTGCAGTGGACGTGAGGAAAACTCGCAGAGTCAATCCACGGAAAGCTGCAGGACCAGACAACATCCCTGGCAGAGTGCTCAGAGAGTGTGCAGACCAGTTGACAGATGTTCTCACAGACATCTTCAATGTCTCCCAATGGCTCCACTGTCCCAACGTGCCTCAAGACCACCACCATCGTCCCCGTGCCGAAGAAGTCCGCGGTGTCCTGCCTCAATGACTACCGTCCCGTAGCTCTCACGCCCATCATCATGAAGTGCTTCGAGAGGCTAGTCATGAGGAACATCAAGACCCAACTGCCCTCTTCATTGGACCCCCTGCAATTCGCATATCGTCCCGACCACTCCACGGACGATGCCATCACCACCACCCTTCATCTCTCCCTTACCCACCTGGAGAAGAAGGACACCTACGTCAGAATGCTGTTCATAGACTTCAGTTTAGCATTCAACACCATCATCCCACAGAATCTCACCAGGAAGTTAAGCCTCCTGGGCCTCAACACCCCCCTATGCAACTGGATCCTGGACTTCCTGACAGGGAGGCCCCAGTTAGTCCGGTTCGGGGACAGCAGCTCCAGCACCATCACCATGAACACTGGGGCACCCCAGGCCCAGAGTCCTCTGTTGTTCACCCTGCTGACTCATGACTGTGTTGCGAAACACAGTTCTAACAGCATCATAAAGTTCGCCGATGATACAACTGTGCTAGGTCTCATCAGCAAAGGCGACGAGTCAGCATACAGGGAGGAGGTACAGCAGCTGACAGACTGGTGTACAGTCAACAACCTTCACTGGAATGTAGAGAAGACCAAGGAAATGGTTGTTGACTTCAGGAAATCAAGACCGGACCACTCTCCGCTTAACATCAACGGCTCCTCTGTGGAGATCGTTAAGAGCACCAAGTTCCTTGGTATCCACCTAGCGGAGAACCTCACCTGGTCCCTGAACACCAGCTCTACAGCCAAGAAAGCCCAGCAGCGTCTCTACTTCCTCCGGAAGCTGAGAAAGGCCCGTCTCCCTCCACCCATCCTTACCCTCTTCTATAGGGGAACCATAGAGAGCATCCTAAGAAGCTGCATCACTGCCTGGTTTGGGACCTGCACAGCCTCTGACCACAAGTCCCTCCAACGCATTGTGAGGACACCTGAGAGGATCATCGGAGTCTCTCTCCCCTCCGTCTTGGACATTTACTCCACCCGCTGCATCCGCAAACCAACCAGCACTGTGGATGACCCCACCCACCCTTCACACAGACTGTTCTCCCTCCTGCCATCAGGAAGAAGGTACCGCAGCATCCGGTCCAGCACGACCAGACTCTGCAACAGCTTCTTCCCCCAAGCCATCAGACTTCTCAACACAACTCAACGTCTGAACTGATATCTTCTGGTACATGTACACTCTCTCTCTCTCTCTCTCTCTCTCTCTCCCTCTCTCTCTCTCTCTCTCTCTTCAACCATTTACCCCAGAAAAAAATTTGCACACTACCGGCAATTATTTATTATTCTCTGTCTGTACTGTGTTGTGTTGTGTTGTCTGTCCGCACTTGTTTGTTCGTGTTGCACTTGTGTCTTGTATGCACTGTCTATGTTGCACCATGGTCCTGGAGGAACGTTGTTTCGTTTCACTGTGTACTCTGTATGTAGTTGAAATGACAATAAAACCCACTTGACTTGACTTGACTTGTGAATAAGTCCATTCCCATTCAGAGCCTCAGAACCATTCATGTTTCCTTGTACTAATCAGAATTGGAGTAGATCTTTCATCAGCTATCTCTTGTCTTGCCCTGCCCTCTGATAATTGAGAAGGGGAAGAAGGTGAATACAGCTGCAAAATGTTTATTGGAGCCCAGGTTAACATGGTCAAGAATCAATGCAAGTACAATGCAATGCTCCACAGAGCACAATGCCAATTAAGAACAGGAGCAGACAGAGAGGTATTAAAACACAGGGGGAAACACCTGGGATGAGGAGAAGGCAACAAACTAGGAACAGCTGAGGGGTGTGGCTGAAGCACATGGAAAGAACACAGGGGGCAGGATAAACAAATACAGAAACAAACTAGGAACAGGTGAGAAGTGTGGAAAAGAGGGTGGAGATAGGGAGGAGCCAGAGACCAAAATAAACAGAAGCATATGGAGGCAGAAATAAACAGGGAGGAAAAAACAGGACAAGACGTAATACACAAATCCAAGTCTCCTCTGACTAACAGTGAGCCTGTGAGTGAGTGTTGTACTTAAAAAACGTAGTTATGGTTAAATCACTGTAACACATGGTAAACTGTATTTACATCATATTGAAAAATGGCAGTTCAACAGATAGAACTGATATACCAGTAATCTCAAATATGGCTGTCTCCTGTGTATGCAGTAGAGAACAGATAAACAAACTGATTCCAAAATCCTACAATGTAACAGTCTTGACTCCACCTCCAAAACAAAACAAGCAAACAAACAAAAATCAGCTCACGTTCCAGCCACAACAACAGCAACCACAACAACAGCAACCACAACAACGTTGGAACCACAACAACAGCAATGGCAGACAATACATGGAGAGGTATACCTTTCCAGGCTGTGAAGGAAATGAGACTAAAATTGGCTTCCTGTTTTCTTCAGTGCTACAGGTTGTTCAGGTGGCAGAATTTAACCGTGGCACCAAGGAAGCCAAGTTTAGCTCCCACAGCTTTAACCAGATCCTGGACAACTTAGTTAATTTATTTGACCAATTTCTCTGTGGAAAGTTTATTAAACGTTACACAATACTGAAGCTTTGTGCATTGCCGAGAAGCGAAGAGAGGAACAGCTCCAAATTTATCAGCATCACAACCTGTAAGTAGCAGCCATGCTGTGTGATTGTATCCACTTTTTAATGAAGCAGGTAATCTTAACCTGAAGGTTTCATAGTAACAACTTTAATTTATGTTGTGTTATTGCCTAGGTTCATTTCATTCTATTTCGACATGTTGCTTCTGCGTAGTCATGGTGTCTCACTGTAAGCCAACAAATCAGAACAGAGCTCATCAAATTATTCATGAAGTCACCAATTATACTACTCGTTTAATTATAAGACAAAATCTTAAGGTGCAAATTATTGTGTAACCTGGGCCATTTTTAAGACACTTTTTATGTAGCCATCAGAGAACAAATTTAAAAATGCTGTATAAATGCATTTGCTGAAACAATGCACCTTTAACCTCAAATGGATTTCCCTTCATATGACCCACTGTGTCTTTCTTAACTTTTCTTTGCATTGGTTTCCATGTAGATTTAGGTTATACTGTGTAGCACATGTACATTTACCAAAAAAAACTCTCTTTATAATTTACCTAACAAATACTTTGCCCAGTTAATGTCCATCATCAGCACCTAACACGAGTGCTGTACTGTAGCAAAGGCTAAGGGTGTTACACTGGGCACTCGTTTTACAACTTATGACCCCCATTTCACCATAATTACTCAGCACTCCGAGCTAAAACACTCTTTACAACTTAATATACTGAATACGTGGACATATGTAAAACAGCAGGCTCTCTCAGGGTCTTCAAACGCAGACTGAAGACCCATCTCTCTGTGAAGCACTTATAAGCACTAATCTACTGTAATACTGAAAAGAATCAAATTGCTTTTTGATCCACTAGGTAGGAGCACTGGCTAGTTATGCTTAGGTATCCCACTTATTCTGTATGTAACCCTGTGTTTTAGTCTTTTCTCTCTAGGTATTTCCGTTTTGCTATTCATTCTGTATTGCACTTGCTCTGTATCCAACCTTGTATTTTGTTGTCTTCTCTCTAGGTATCAGCACTGGCCCTTGTTTCTGGCAGTGTCTGAGCTCAAGGGTAGTTTGGACTTGAACCTGCTTGTACTAGCTATAGATATATCCTCTGACCAAACACTAAGCACTTATGTAAGTCGCTCTGGATAAGAGTCTGATAAATGCTGTAAATGTAATGTAAAAAGAGTCCTGCGACATCACAGAGGAAACTAATTTAAACAAGCTTTTTTGCTGCTTAATTTTCACATACCGGATGTATGAACCAGGGAGCAAGTGCTAAATGTTGAAACTTTAATACTGTTTACTTATTGCTTGATGAAAAATGAGTTTTTCCATGATATGGGTCCTTTAAGGAGATATTCCTGCTTTGTCTACAGGATGTCTGCTGACATTGTTTTTGTTCGGCACAACAATATATTGGTCCGACCTTACTAGAACACAACTTTGTAAAGAGCCTAGAGCAAACAGGCCTACGGTGGAACACAGTCTCTGATTTAAGAGACATACTGCAACTCCCAGTGTGACCGTATGTTTTTAAAACCAATAAAGGAAACCATTCGCAAAAATGACAAACTGCTCTTTCATAATGAAGCGCTTCACGTCAGGCTGGAGACAGCGACGTCCTATTGTGACAGATGACATTCATTCAGGCACACCGCGGGCATCTGACTGAACTACAGTATGTGCCACAAACTGTAACTTATTCTGTGGGTCAGACAAAGACACAGCAATGGATCTAGCCGGGCCTGATAGCTGAGATGCTGACACTTTCATTATCTCTCTGGGACAGCAAATTGATATTTTATGATGAAGAATACGGGATAAAAAGCAGTCACGGTCAGCTGTGTGAGGGGGGCAGGCCTCTATCAGGATTAATGCATCACTCAAATCACACTTCATTACACTACACTTTCTGGCCACTTTATTAGAAACACCTGCCTTATAGATCCACATTGGTGGTGTATGTACTATAGCTTATACCTTTCTAGGCACAATTTATGTTAGCTATCTCTTGGTCCTTCATCGGTCAGTTTTTGACCCCAGATCTGCTCTTAGCTGGACAGTTTTTTAGGGACACTGTTTTATGTAAAAACTCCAGCAGCCCTATTGTGCCTGATACAGTCCTACTAACACCAATCAGACTACCTGAATTCACTCCAAACACAGACATGTGTTTTCTGTTTTTGTACAAGGACCACCATGGCTTTAATATCTAGCATTGCCCCCTTTGGCAAAAAACAACATGTAGGCTTCTGGAATCTAACAGAGGAAATCTTTGCCCATTTCTTCAAGCAGAATTCTTTCAGCTGTATAATGGTTGATGAATTTTTTGGATGTTCAACCGATTTCATATCATCAATGGGAATCTGGGTTATCATTAGACCACTCCATAACCCTCCATTACTTCCTTTTAAATCATTTCTTATTGGATTTGTTTGTATGTTTGGGATCATTATCCTATTGAAAGATCCACCTTTTCAGCTTCAGCTTTTTGATAGTCTCACATTTTTCTCAAGCACTCTCTGAAACTGAATTTCCATGAATACAAGTTGACAAGGCTCGGAGGCTGCAGAGGAGCCCCAAATCTTAAAATTTCCACAGATTTTTATGATCAAATCCTGTCTTTGTTATTCTGCAAACTGGGGCTAAACAAAACTTTCTCTGACTCGCCTGACCATAACTCATTGTTCCAGAAGTTTTAGTCCTTGCCTAGATATTCAGTACTTAACTTTAGTCTTGCCCTGAGCTCCTTTAAAGGCTTCCCTCTGGGGCATCTTCTATGTAGATCAAACTTTGTGCAGTCTTTTTCTGGTGGTAGATCTCTGCGGTTACCTCAAGAGTAGCAGCCTGCAGATTCTGTGATAACATTTTGGGGTTCCTCTAGACTTCTTGGGTTTCATTTTCCTGGGGCAGTCTAGACTAAATGGATTGGCAGTGTTTTTTTTATTCCACTTGCAGATAATCTTTAGATAGTGGAATGATGGATTTCCACTGTTTAAAAAATCTTATTCAACCCCTTCCCTTCAACCTTCTCTTTAAACTCTTTTGATTTATGAGTGATGCCACACATACTCCACCAATAAAGATCAAACCAGACCACACATAACACATGATCCATCAAGATATTCTTTAATGGTGTTTTAATCATTAGCACTTGATTTTACCTGATTTTAGCTTCAGAGACATTTGAAATAGTAACACCCACTGACCACTTCATTACGTCCACCTTCTACACGTATAGTATACTTACCATATAAGAGCTCTTTGTAGTTCTACACTTACAGACTGTAGTCCATCTGTTTCTGTCTTTGTTAGCTCCTCTTCTTTAGTGGTCGGGACGCCTACAGGACCACCACAGAGCCAGTATTATTTGGATGGTGGATCATTCTCAGCACTGCAGTGACACTGACATCATGGTGGTGTGTGTTGTGCTGGTACGAGTGGATCAGGCACAGCAGTGCTGCAGGTGTTTTCAAACAATTCAGTGTCACTGCTGGGCTGAGAATTGTCCAGTAGGTGTATATGGGGTCTGAATGTTTTATGTACTTACTTCTACTTCTGACTGTACGTGTCTTTTGAGTAACCAAGCTTTCTTTTCTTTCCTAAGATAGAAGTTGAATGCTCCAGCTTTGGCAGTTAATGATTAGCTTTAGAATTTAAAATTGAGTATGTTAGTTTTTTTATTTTGTATTTTGTATGAAGAAAATGAGCCACTGTCCCAGCTATTTATCACAGTAAGGGCAGTTATGTTTGAAAATCGCTCAGTGTGTTCATCTGTTTCTCTCTCTTTTTTTTATTCCACTTTAATCCACAACACTAATGGTGACATTTGCCTTTAACGCCAGTGGAGCATCAAAGTGTTCCTCTAAATGAGAGTGTTGTGTGTGAGGCGTGTGGATGGCCCGCCTTACGGGCTCATGGTTTGACACCTCAAATGAATCGTGAGGCTGCCGCTGCGGGCCGCTCCGCTTTAAACAGCCTCGACTTACAGAAATAATCTACTTTCCCCCCAGGGAAGCTCTGCAGCGGTTAGAGGCGAAGGCGCATAGCCACTGTGCGGCCTGTGCTCTTTAAAAAACGAGTTCATGGAATATGCTAGAATACCTTTGTCTTTGGAATAGGCTGCCGCTCTTTTCCACAGACGCTGTCCGCTTTCACGTCCTAAGGCAGTTTAGTGATCCGAATAGTTGCCTTTGTCCTAAAATATTCAATCTTAAAGGGCCCATATCCTGGAAAACCACACTCTTCCCACTTTTTGCGTTTAAAGAGTTTAATATGGTATAAAATAAAGGCAACATAAAAATTACTGTTTAAGAGAGTTTTTTAATGATCATTTATCAATGTTCATGAATTATATATATATATATATATATATATATATATATATATATATATATATATATATATATATATATATATATATATATATATTTACATACTGTTGCAAAAACACATTAATTTTCTCATACTGTACATTTGTATTCTGTCTCTACCCTGGGGGTAGAGATGCTACTGGGTGGTTAGGTACTTGCCCTGTCCTCCAGTCAGAACACACAGAAAACAGCAGGTACGGTGCAATGGAGACCATTCATTGGGCTGGGGAGCACCCAGACTCCACATCATTACCACCCAGGATAACATCAGTAGGCAGAACGTAAAGGCTACAACCTAGACCTAACCACCATACATGCATACCTGTCGGCATCTCTACTCTCTCTCGAGTCTCAGCATTAACACTGTAGTGCGCATGCAATTAGTCTAAGGCACTAAAAGTGACTGTCACAAACTCACCCCCACTGTTCTTATTGGTCAACCACTAGAGAGGTTAAAAGCATCACTGCTATACTTCTCCCACCCTTACAGTTGGCCACTAAGGACTGTGTTATGAGATGACATCACCATGTAACAGAAAAAAAAGGGATGGAATTCCAACAAGGCATTTCTGGCAGCTAAGAAATGTTTTTCTTTCTTTTTTTACATGCACAAAAAGCTACTAAACACACTAAAAGGTTCCGGATGATAGATCCCCTTAAAAAAGTAAATAACCACTTAAATTTTAGAGTTAATTAATAACTTAAAATTCAGAGTTGATAGATTTACAAAAGAGTAATCTGTCTTACTATCTGTTTATGTCCCATGAAACATAATAAACATTTTGTATTATTATTTTAATATATAGACACCATGACACAATAACAGCCTGTTCTGATTGTAGTGTTTTGCCCTCACTTATGGCAGAGTAGCTCCACCCTTTCACAGTGAAGCTGTAAGGAATGTTTCAGGATGGGCTGTTTTTTGAATGAGGCAACAAGGCAGTCTGTTTCTTTCTAAAGGGTAATAAGAGGTTTGAAAGTGGTCATCATAAAATGAGAGAGAGACAGAAAGAGAAAAGAGACAGAGAAAGAATCAACTTCCTTTGCTCTGACTACACTGCTGTGTAAGCCTGTCTCTTCTTTATCCTTTACGGGGCATCCGCTCGTTCCTGCAAGTCATTGTAGTAATTTAACTTGCCACATAAAACCCATTTAATAATGTCTAATGTGTGGCTTTCACAACAAGCTGAAGTGAAAGGCTGTCTCGCTGAGTGCTTGTAGGTGACTGCGTGATTAATCTTGTCAGTAGTGTTGTTTGAATGCAGTCAACAGAAAACACTGTCTAAACATCTTCAAATACAACAGCCATGCGTTCTGTTTAACAGCCACAAAGATTCTATTTTCCCTCACAAAAATCAATCAGGATAGAATCAAGGCATGGAATAATCTTTTGAGCTGTGACATGAATATTTGTTGCATTGCTTTTATGTTTATGGTTTCATGAGCAGCAGAACGCTGTGTAAATCAAAGCTGAGCTAAAAACGAGCTACAGCTTGTGTAATTCCAATGGGCCTGCCTTATGCTGAAGTCTGTGATTGAATATTTGTTTGAATGTTTATGATATGATGGTAAATTTTAAATCCCAGAAATCCATCAATTAACACAATGTTATGGAGTCATGTTGGCATATATTTCCCATCAGTTACAGTGTTCTTTAACAGATTTAGGTATGGTAATTCATATTTATATTTTAAAAATGTCTCTTTTCAGCGAGACACTGTGATGAACACAAAGAATCAACATCTCCCAATACAGGGAAATAAAACGAATCTCAGTTTAAATGAGCTAAGACATCATACTATTTAGTTAGTTATGCTAGTTACTTGCTAGTAATTAATGTTACTTATAGCAGCTACTTGCTTTTCACAAAGTGAATTAAATCTGTTACTTTGTTTGAAACTTTCCATTTAAGATTATATGCTTCAAACAAAAAACAATGGATAAAGTCACATAGCATGGCGGCTACTTACAGGTTGCTACTGAAGTTGTGATGCTAATAAAGGTGGAATTGTTAATCCACTGTTGTTAATGTTAGATGTTGCGCAAAGCCCTGATATTCAAAGGTTTCTTGAGAAATGTGGAGCGTGAACTAACGTCTTGTAATTAAAGTTGTTCAGGATCTTGTTACAGATATGGGAGGTGAACAGGCCTGCTGAGAGTGTGGACTTCCTCTTCACAGCCTGGACAGGTACATTTCCGCACTAGCCCGCCATTACTGTTGCACAAGCTTGTTTCTGCTGGGCTGGAAGGTAAACTGTTATATATACATCCTGGGGGTGTCATTTCAGGTAAAGTGAAGTGTTATGTAAAGTGTAAGACTGTAGGGTTTTGGGACTGCCTTGTTTTACTGCCCTCTTTTGTGACTGCAGGATTTTCTAAAAGGCTCTATTCATCAATTTTATTTTGTTTAATGTTTGTCTTCACTTGTGCTACATGTATAGTACTGTGATGTTGCAATTAACATCTGGATTAATAAAGTGATATCCTTATTTCAAGGAGGAGACTACAGTGTTGGAGGTTCTCGGTATGTCAGTTCTACATACTGAACTCTCCTTATTTAACTACACCAATGTATATATGGTTTTCCATTCTATGGAATGCTTAAGAGAAACAAACAAGTTCTAACCATTTGCTTTCAACTTCAGCTAACCCTATTAATCTAGTATTAGTAACTTATTTCACCTTGTCTGTAAAGAGGTGGTTTGCTGACACCAAACTTGATCTCAAATCTTTTCAAATGATGTAATGTAGGAGGATGGAATAATGAGTTCTGTTTGTCAGTAATTCCTGAGATGATCTCTGTGTGGTATAGCTATAACTCCCTCGAAGCACAGGCAGGCACTTCACTTTACTGGTTTATTTGAAGGCCTCTCTCCAAATCCACCATGAAAACTAAACACACAGCATTACCAACAGAAATAAGCCATGTTAGCTTAGCATAAAACAAGAACATGCACATCATGTGAAATAACATCAAAGGTAAAATACACAAAACAAATAACTACATGCTACAAACAAGGGCATCATCTTTGAGTCTTCTGTGCGTTTCCTCAAACTATTAATAGGAATGGCAGGACTGCTGTGACCAGTAAAGAGTTTACCGAGATACATTAGAAGTCATGCAAAACGTACGCAAGATCTGTGAGGCTTGTGCGTGAAACAATGTATTACAATGTATTGCCACTGTTGAAAAATTCAAGTCAAGTCCCTGCTTTAAGTCAAGCAAGTCTCAAGTCACGTCATTTAAATTATTATGCTCTCCAGTTTCCACATTTAAATCACTTAAAAGACATGAAGAGGTTGTGAAGAGCTGAATTTAATTTTCAGTGTTAAGAAACAGTGTTGCATTTTTTTCTTGGAATTTTAACTCATCTGTAAAGCTGCTTTTTATACGACGGTTTCGTTGTTTCAGTGTCAACCTGTATATGTAAGTAAAGTGTGTATTAATCTCAGACAGCTCTGCTGACTTGTATCTGTAAAGTCCTGTTCAGATAGTTGATGGCATTTCAGGCATTAAAGTCGCGTTTCATATCAGAGACTCGGCGCAGTCACGTACCAAGAATTAAATAATTAAACGGGGAGCCTAATATTTCTCATCGCTGCACTTTTCAGACTTTACAGAGTGTGTTCTTATGTGTTCTTATAACAGACTTCTGTCTGTAAATTAACGCTGGTGTGTTCAGCTGACTGGTGAACGCTGATTATGAGAAGCTGTTCGAATGAATTTATTAATACAGGACTTATAGCTACAGAGATTTAGTAAGAATTCAACTAAAAGGTTCACCGCTATAAATAGAAATACTAATGAGGTCTATTTTGGTCACAGACATAGTTTGAGAATAAAATTAAACATTAACCTTGGAACTACAGACTATATAGCTAGCACTAGCGTTAGTTCACTAGGAATAGGACTTATAAAGTATTTTCATAATGTTAACATTAACAGAATAACACAAGCCCCAAATCATATCATTTTACTGAAGTCAAACTTTATTAATATTGACTGTTTTGTCTCCTCAATAAATACATAATATACTCGAAAGCCGAATCTAACATTTTAACCAACATTAGCTTTTAAGCTAAAGTTTGACTAGCCAGTGATTAGCGTTAGCTTAACAGACACTATGACCTTTCTGCGGCTTCTGAAGTGATGAATAAATTTTGATGTTGTTCTGGTCGTGTCACTGATTTTAGAACTGCCAACTTTGCGTGTTGCTGTTCGCTTTTTATTCTTATCCTAACTTCATTTTATACGTTGGTCTCTGCTGGTCTGCTGTGTTCTGATGGCAAAAAAACTGTGAAAAACAAAATCAACTAATCATAAAAAAACCTTAAAAAAGAAATAAAACATAATACATAATAAATAAATAATAGAATACATAATAAAACATTGTACAACATCTCAGTATGTACAAATGCAAACATTTCTTACACAAATACAAGTCATTTCGAGTCATCGGTGCTCATCTCAAGTCAAGTCAAGTCTTTTACCGATGTTAATCAAGCAAGTCTCAAATCCATAAAACCGCGACTCGAGTCCCCCACCTCTGCTAAAGCCACACCAGCTTTCTCTGAGGGTCCTGAGGTGGGTTTACCATATAGGAGCACTTTGTAGTTTAACAATTACAGACTGTAGTTCATCTGATTCACTGCATACATTGTTTATCCCCTTTCACCCTGTTCTTTAATGGTCAGGAACCCCACAGGACCACCACAGAGCAGGTACTATTAAAGAAAGGGGTCATTCTTAGCACTGCAGTGACACTGACATGGTGGTGGTGTGTTAGTGTGTGTTGTCCTGGTGTGAGTGGATCAGACATAGCAGTGCTGCTGGAGTGTTTAAACACCTCAGTGTCACTGCTGGACTGAGAACAGTTAAAGGACGAGTGGATGACCAACACAAACAATACAGCAACAGATAATCTATCGTCTCTGACTTTACACCAACACAGTGGACCAACAAGGTAGGAGTATCTAATAGAGTGGACAGTGAGTGGACACAGTTTTAAAAAACTCCAGCAGCATTGCAGTGTCTGATTCACTCATATCAGCAAACACACACTTATGCCTGGTTCACACTACACGACTGTTTGAGTGGTCAGGTTTTTGTGTCGTTCACACTACGTGACTGGTTGAGCTGTAATCGCGAGTCTTGCAGTTGTTGTGGCTTTCACACTACATGACTGCCGCGTCATGTAACACGGGGTCATGTATTACACGACTTTCACTCTGGAGAATCGCCAACTCATCTGGCTTTGGTCCAAAAACATGTTTTTGTCACGAGAACACACGAAAACTAAACACATGTGAGTCAACAGACGTCTACTGCGCTGATCTGCAAGAAAGAAGAAAAAGTTATGAAGATGGATGAAGGCAGCAGGGGTCTGTTCTGCAGAGAGAGCTGGAGGTAAATGTTTATTAATGAAAACATACGTGTCGTTCGAAGCCACAGAGAGATTGTGGAACGGTGACCCGGTTCTCTCTCTACGGGATCCAATTGGCTGTAGCTAGACACTGCTGTTGACTCACAATCGCTGACTGGCCTAGATATTAAACAAGCTAGATATTGGCCGAGCGACTACGATTAGTCGGTGAGCACTCGGTGACAGGTTGGCAAGCGTCTTTCAGCCGTTCACACTACACGACTGAGCGAGCGCCAAGTGGTCGCCGATTTGCCTCCAAGCAGAGCTTTTTGTCAGCGATCTACAAAAAACAGTCAGCAACTGAAACCAGGCTAAAATCGGGTAGTGTGAACTAGACATAACACATTATCACTGCAGTGTTGAGAATGACCCACCACTCAAATAATAATGGTCCTTTGAGGGTCATGATCAGAAATTGAAGAACAGGGTGAAAGACATATAACAAAGTATGCAGAGAAACTCAGTTGTCACGCTTCCGGACTCATCTTCCACCTCCGCTAACATTCCAAACTCTAACTCCCAGGTTAACCCTCACCCACAAGTTCCAGTCACATGTCCACGTTCAACCAGTCACAGGAGCCCCTCACCGGAGTACTAAATTGGAAACACCTGCAAACTATTACAGCCATTGTATTTAAACCAGTCTGTTTGTTTTGCTTTTTGCAAAGTATTGTCTATCCTATCCATAGTGTACTGAGTGTCTATTTCTTGTTTTGATTCCATGATTACGACCCGTTTGCCTGTTCCTCTTGTTCTCGTCTTTGGTTTTGGTTGTTTTGATCATTTACTACCCTTTGTGTATTAAATTGACTGCTTTTCATATCTGCAAGTGTTTGCCTCGCCTGACTCTCCTGACATCAGTCTGTAAGTCTAGAGCTACAAAATGTACCTGTATTGTAAATGAAGATGATAAAATGTAAGAGGTTTGTAGAAACAAAGAGATGGTTTTAATGTTACGACTCATTGGCGTATCATCAAAATATGAACGTACATGCTTGAAAGCAGCTAGCATCGATTACTGAGCAGTGACTGGATCTCATGGTTGTCAAGCTGATAAGCTGATTTGCGTAATTTCGTATTTTAAACTTTCATGAAAACCTGAAAGAAATTAAGTAGAAAATTTGTAATACTTACATACTTGTTTACATGCTTACTCCTAAAAATTGTTTCATAGGTTGTGGTTTATATTGTTTTCATCAATGCACATTGAATAAACCCCATTTGACTGTAGGAATCACTCACGCTTAGATGCACTGTAAGCACTGGACACTCCCAGGCTTGTGATCGCTGCTGATTCAGACCCTGTCGTCATCAGTCTTTCAAGCTTCAGCCTTAACTGCTGAATTTGACACCATTGATCATGTGTTTGTGCTGAGTGCACTGGAAAAGTTTTTTTTTTTTTTTTTGCAAGGATTAACCAAGTTCATTTGATGCCTTTCAAGTTTTTACTTTGCTGAGAAGGAAACAGCTTGGAAGAGTTTGCCAACATTCATCACCAATATGGTGTCGCACATGGGGGTCCATGTTGGAGGCCTTCAGGAAGACATTTAATTCATCTGGAGAGAAGAGATGATGAATGCTTTTTGTATTTTTGTTCCTGAAAATATGATGATGTTCATTAGGAACTGATGTTGGACCTTGACAGCCAGTCCTCCATCTTAAATAAAAAGGTTTGATTTGTGGAGGGTACATTATGAACATAATTGGTGGGTTTCATATTTCCAAGGAGATTTTACTTTTCATCTTCATTAATTAAGAATATCAAACTAATTTTCGTGGTTTAGCGCTACTGCTTTCCTTCTGGAGATATGCTTTGCCCAATGGATCTGTGTTCTTAATACTCTTCTTAAATTAGCCATTTTTTATTGCTCTGCTCAATATTTGTGTTTAATCAATTCAAAACCACAACAATTGAAATATATTGAGATGCTCGGAAGCTCATTATGTGATATATACTGTATGTACAATATATGAGATCAGAAAAGTAACCATTACTTAAACCAAGATACCGTGCCACATATACAGCAGTTGTTGTGAGGTTTACAGCACATTGGAAAAAAATCTGATATCTGAGTAACTGAGGCCCCTTGAGTGTCATGACATTCGACCCATCTGTGAGTATGAACTCCAGCGATGTCACAGCAGTTTATAACTGCTTATTGATCCAGTTCTTATCAATACCAAGTTTCAATTCCAGTATGGTAAACAAAGGATGACAAGATATATATATGTGTATATATAGGACCCTTCGATACAGTGTAAAGTAATCAGTGTACAGCTTGTAGAACAGTGTAAAGTTGCTGTGCCCCCAAAGTAACTCAACACACAGCCATTAATGTCTAAATCATTGGCTCAAAGTGAGTACACCCCTAAGTGAAAATAGCCAAATTGTGCCCAAAGTGTCAATATTTTATGTGGCCACCATTATTCTCCAGCACTGCCTTAACCCTCTGGGCAGGGTGTTCACTAGAGCTTTACAGGTTTCCACTGGAATCCTCTTCCACTCCTCCATGACATCACAAAGCTGGTGGACGGAGGAGACCTTGCGCTCTTCTACCTTCTGTTTGAGGATGCCCCACAAATGCTCAACAGGGTTTAGGTCTGGAGACATGCTTGGCCAGTCCAGCACCTTTAGACAGGAGGCATTTGGGATCGTTATCATGTTGGAATACTGCCCTGCGGCCCAGTTTCCGAAGGGAGGGGCTCATGCTCTGCTTCAGTATGTCACAGTACATGTTGTTATTCATGGTTCCCTCAATTAACTGTAGATCCCCACAGCCAGCAGCACTCATGCAGACCCAAACCATGACACTTCCACCTCCATGCTTGACTATAGGCAAGACACACTTGTCTTTGTATTCTTCACCTGGTTGCCCCCACACACGCTTGACACCCTCTAACCAAATAAGGTTTTCTTGGTCTCATCAGACCACAGGACATGGTCCTTAGTCTGCTTGTCTTCAGCAAACTGTTAGCAGGCTTTCTTGTGCATCATCTTCAGAAGAGGCTTCTTTCTGGGACGACAGCCATGCAGACCAGTTTGACACAAGGTGCAGCGTATGGTCTTGGCACTGACAGGCTGACCCCCTACCCCTTTAACCTCTGCAGCAATTTTTAAAAGCCAACCTCTGGATATGGATAGCCAACCTCTGACGTGCCCTCTTCTTTGGTGGACCATGGCGAGGCCTGTTCTGTGTGGAACCTCTCCTGTTAAACTGCTGCATGGTCTTGGCCACCATGCTGCAGCAAGTTTCAGGGTGTTGGCAATCTTCTTATAGCCTAGGCCATCTTTATACAGAGCAACAATTCTTTTTTTCAGATCCTCAGAGAGTTCTTTGCCATGAGGTGCCATGTTGAACTTCCAGTGACCAGTATGAAAGAGATAACACCAAATTCAAAATACCTTCTCCTGCTTAACACCTTAGACCCAGTAACACTAACAAGCCACATTAATCTGTCCATTTTCACTTAGGGGTGTACTCACTTTTCTTGCCAGTGGTTTAGACATTAATGGCTGTGTGTTGAGTTACTTTGAGGACACAGCAACTTTACACTGTTAACAAGCTGTACACTGACTACTTTACACTGTATCAAAGGGTCATATCTTCAGTGTTAATCCATGAAAAGATATTTTGAACTATGTTTAAAATGTGAGGTGTGTACTCACTTTTGTGGGATACTGTATTGTCGCTGTCTAAAAATCTGTATGTCCATTTTTGACAATTTCATTTTTCCATACCATTTGAACACGACAGCTGCTCTTTATATCCTGTGAACATGTAATAATGAATAGACCAACAGAAATGCTCCATAATAGCTCTCATTGACTTGCATTAAAAGCCTGTTTTTGGCATATACATATATACGTCCTTCAACTGTGCAATTTAATGAATTGTAGCCTTTTCATTGCAGCATTATCAACAGTGACTGCCACTACTTTACCCATTTACAAATAACAGTGCAATATAACATGCCAACGGTAAATGTTTGCATACCATGCCCTAAAACCCCCTTCTAAACAATGAGTGTGTGACAGACACCACAGTATTATAGCTGTATTGAGCAAAGGGAGAGCAATATTATTTTATGAATAGTCTCCTAGGAGGATGTCAATCATTGATATAATATTTATTTATATATATATATATATATATATATATATATATATATATATATATATATATATATATATATTTACAACAGCAATAAATAGCAGCTGTCATGAATACCACAGTGACTAGAGTCTAAAAACAGTGTGGTGGAATATTTAGCAGCAGCAGTTCCTTGTATTCTCAAATTACAAAAGAACAGTATAAACAACACTTCTGTTTCTCTCCTGAGGCTAAATGGCTCTCTTTGTGCTGTACATTGTTGTATGCCCCCGCATTATAATCACAGTGTGTGGAGTTGTGGACAATATCTCTGCTCTGAAGAGCTTACTTCACAACCAACACAATGATTATATCTGTCAGTCAAACCTTACATTTGGAAGAAGACACATTGATTTCTTGATTAGTTGGCAAGTTTACAGGACCTTATACATTTTGTTACCCATGCATGTTAGTTTTCTGTAGGTCAACTAAAGTTGCATGAAAGGTCCAGAGTGTAAAGCCATCCTACATTTTATGCAACTTGACTTAGCCTACAAGAAACCTACAAGCACATGTAACAAGCTAACAGAAACAGCTGTTTAAATGTCTGGTAACGGTGCTATTTATTCTTTTTTGTTAGCCTGCTTTTAATGTTATCTGTGTAGTTCATTTTAATCACTCTTGACACCCCCAATTTTACACATGAAATCAGATTCATTTGGAATCCAATGATTAAAAGGATAGAACGAGTGAGTTATCATGGCTACTTAAACTGTCTTTAAATATACACAACAGATAAAAACTCAGATATGTAGTATAGATATGTACCCCAGATAGACAGATAGGAAACAGATATATACCAATCTCTTTTTATAGCCATGTCTTATAATGGGTGGCACAGTGGATAGTGGTGTCATCTCACAGCGAGAAGAGTCTGGGTTTGATTCCCCAGCCAGGAAATCAGGCTCTTCTGTGTGGAATATGCACTTTCTCTCTGTATCTGCACAGGTTTCACCCAAATTCTCCAGGCTCTTCCCCCAGTTCAAAGACAAACTCATAGACATGCAGTCAGGTGAGTTGGAGATATTATATTACCCCATAGAGAGAATCACTACTACTGCTAAAGGGACGTTCCTTCTTTTACCAGTTATTAAGGTCACACACGTATGCCAGTGCTTTAAAGCACATGTTTCGATGCTACTTAGACCACAGATAATGTTTTTTTTTAATTAATATGGGTTCATTATTACCACAAACATCATTACCACTCCACATTTAAAATACAACCCATATGAATCACGAGAACCTTCTAAGGATTTTGGTTCTACTCCTTCTTGCCTGGCTGGGTTTGATTCCCCAGCTTGACAACCAGACTCTTCTGTGTGGAGTATGCATGTTCTCTCGGCATCTTCACAGGTTTCACCCAAATCCTCCAGTCTCTTCCCGCAGTTCAAAGACATGCAGTCAGGTGAGTTGAAGATATTTTCATACCCCATAGGTATGAATATATGTTTGCCTTAAGAAAGTATGATGGTCTTCCCAGGTTGCCCAATTAGCAGGTTTTAGCACCCCCTGTGACCCAGGAGGATAAGCAGTTTGGGTGATAGATGTGAAATAATATGAACTGCTGATTGGGCTATTTATTGGAGTAGTTAAATGTCGTCACTGTCCAAAGGAAAACAAGTATCCCCAAAATCATGACTTTCCAGGAGAGGACAAAATCTGTCCTTAGTTGTAATGTAATTTCTATTGGTTCATTCATCAAGAAATTATTACACAATGTAAACGGCAGCTGTCTTTCGAAAAATCAACAAAAATGGAGATATATGATTTTCTTTGCAGAGTGACAGTATGCTGCATGCCCTCGGTGTAAATATTAAGTTGCACGAAAATTATGCTGTGGGTAACTTACAACTTGTAAGCTTTCTCATGTAAGGCCAGCCTTTGCGAGACATATGAAATAAACAAGTATGTTGGAACAAAACCAGCCGCTTTTATGACAGTCATCTTGTTTTAGACTGAAAGCTGCTGTTTTGGTCTCTGGTTTTGTTCTTTTCGGGGTTTTTTTGAACAAGTTTGTTAATGTTGGCAATGTTTTTAACATTGTTAACGCTTTTTTTCCTTTACTTACAGTAGTCGTCAAACAAAAGCAGTCTGTAGCACCCTGTATGCATAAGACCATGCAAACACATAATGTTTAAAATGACATTAAATCAGCTCATTATTTTTTGTTGTCAATAATGAATTTGCTGCTTTAATTACTCATCTTACAACAGTTTGCTCAAAAAGAGCGTACAAAAGTAGAACCTTAAAAAAATATTTAAAAAATACACTCGAGAAACTGTAGTGAAAGATGTGCAGAGGGATGAGTAATTTCTACCCATCAGCGTTAAACTGCACAGGGAGAGAGGAATGCTTTTTGTGTGTCTCAGGTGAAAGCCTTGGCTGGCGTTTTTAAAAAAGCCCGTTCTCAAAGCGCTCCTCCGAAAAGGATGAAAGTTGGAGCGGGCTTCTCTCGAGCTGAGGTGAGGCTGAAAGAGCCAAGCGTTGCGCTTTTCAGCTTACTCACCCTCCGCACACTCCTTCTATAAACATGGGCCATGGACTTATGCATCTTTGTAATGAAAATTCAGTGGATTCATTCACTTTATTTCACTGTTTCTGCTCTCTGCTGCTTGGCTTTCTTTTGTTTTTGGATTTTTTATATCATGACCTTACTTTTCCTTGCCTGAGATTGCTTTTGGAGAGAGAGAATCTAAGAGGGTGTATAGCAAAGGACTAAAGCTTTGGAACTACTGCTAAAGGGGCATTCCTTCTTTAACCAGTTATTAAGGTCACACACGTATGCCAGCCTATGTATATATGTGTGTGTGTGTGTGTGTGTGTATATATATATATATATATATATATATATATATATATATATATATATATATATATATATATATATATATATTCATTCTTTTTTCTCTTTCATTTGTTTGTTTATTTAGTTGTTTATTTATTTATATTATTCTTCTTATTATTATTGTTTATTTATTTTATTTTTTTCAAATTTTTTTTTCTTTCTTGTTTCTTTTTTCTCTCTCTCCTCTTTTTCCTCTCCTTTATTGCCTGTCAGGCCTAAATAAATAAATAAAATAAAAATACAAACATAAACAAGAATAGGCTATAAAAACCTATAGAGCTGTTCTTGTAAAAGCAAATATGTTTGGTACATCAGTGCATTTGGATCACCATTCCGATTGCAAAAATTGCCAGACATGACAGGTTCAAAAAAAAAAAAAAACAATTTTTTTAGAAAGCCAATGTTTCAATGCTACTTAGACCACAGAGTTTTTTTTAGATTAATATGGGTTCATTATTACCACAACCATCATTACCACTCCACATTTAAAATAAAATCCAGTTTTTGATTACTCCACCTTTTTGAAATCCAGTTATTATTTCCCCTATTTTTTGAAATTAGATTTTGGTTCTACTCCTTCTGCCCAACTGTCCACATTTGAATAATAAAAATAGGAATATAACATGGTTTTACTAAAAGTAAAGACCATTCTTAGGTGTTCTTATGTTCTCGTATTCTTGCCTGATATCTTTCACTGCACAAGATGCATTCCACACTACTCAAGAACGCATGTACCGAAAACAATTGAGGTGCCAGGATGTGTTACTCCACCCTGAATACCAAGGATGCATCTGTTGGTTACTTGCCAGCAAGAATGAAATACCCAGTATTCACTGGGCTGAGTATATAGACCCACGGCTGTATGTTTGTAAGTTTTCAGTGCACTAAAATCATCACTAAATGTGTCAAATATATCCTCATTTGGTACAAATACTACCCACAAAAGCTTGTTCTGACATTTTGTCAGGACGAGGCTCCGTTTAACAAGGCAGGAAGTCTCTCCCTCATCTTTCTCCTCAGTCTGGCACAGCAGCTCAGTTCAGCAATGACAGCTGCAGCAGCAGCACCTTTTTTCTTTATTTCTCTTACTCTTACTCAGATTGTCACATCTGCTGCACTTATATTCATTTATTTGAAATTCAGGCTTTTAACAAAAGTTTAACCCTCTGTTGGCTAGTAAACATTTAAACCACATTCCCTGGTTAAACTGATACATTTATCAGCTACTAAAAGGCATCATAATGCTGGTGAAATCAGCTGGACTTGGAGTGGACTGTTGTACACAGCTCATGCCTCCTGTACATGCTTTCTGTATCCTTGTGTCCTATCGAGTTTGTTCTTGTAAGGTAAATTGTAAAGAATGTTCTTCCCAAGAGACCACATTCTTAGTATTGAGAAACACCTGTAGTTTACATAATACTGAGGTCTAGCTATATACCCACTGCAAAAACACTAGCATTTAAATATACCCACTGTAAAAGCCAGTTAAGGGTTAATGCATTGGTAGCAATCATTTAGTTAAAAAGGTTAAAATATGGTGAAGATAATTTAGTAAGAATTTATAATTTAGAAATTTATATATCAGCAATCTGTTCCTTTTTTTCACTTATTGCACGTTAACGGCAGTCATGGCCTGAAGGGGCAGTCGTGGCCTGAAGGATAGGGATCCAGTCTTGTGACTGGAAAGTCGCCGGTTTGGTCCCCGGGGTCCCCCTGGCCACGACTGAGGTGCCCTTGAGCAAGGCACCTAACCCCAACTGCTCCCCGGGCGCCGTGGGTGGGGCTGCCCACCACTCTGGGCACATATGCTCACTGCACCCTAGTGTGTGTGTGTGTATGTGGGTGTTTCACTGCACAGATGGGTTAAATGCAGAGGTCAAATTCCGCTGTGTACAAACACATGTGGCTAATTTGAGTTCTAAATTCTTCAGATGGCAGTTAGAGACACTGGAAGCAGCACAGTTTTTTTAGTATTTATGCTAAAAGTTTTTGACCCCTTGTCTGGTCAGAATTCTGCAACGAAAGATTTAACTCTCCCTCAGTCGTTGTCAAGCTGGCTGACAAATTGAAAACGAATCCAATTTTCTTCAAACATAAGTAGTTCTGAGTTCTGCTGCTGTCAAGCTGATTGTTTGTGGATGTTAATGACCTTTTTTCCGATTCTGATGTCTACTGTAATGTAAACAGTCAGCAGAAAAAAACCCATTCTCATTCTACAGCAATGGCAATGGCCCCCCACAGATCCTGGTTAATGATGATTTTAACTGGGCTAGCCAATTGAAACAATGGAATGAAAACAATTTTTTATATCAAATATTGATTGTTAATTAAAATTACTTAAACATACTAACATTCACAATCATACTTAGGGTAGTTTGTGGTTTTTGTACAAGCTAGTCAAGCTAATACCTATTTGTCCCAGTATGTATTAATAGCTAGTGGTTTCTTCTAGAGAGGTGTCATCAGCAGACGATTGCTGACAGTGTACTACAACAAAAATAGACCCACAGGGAACATTCACGCATCAAGTGTTTAAAATGCCAAGATGTTAAACAATATCAGGACTGTAGTGGGATTAATAATGTGTGGCTTATCATTTTTGGGGGTAATTGTTCTACAGCACTTAGTCGCTGGGTGTTTCTGTAAGGACTGTGTATATTAGGCATAAAGTAAGATAAAACTGTTAGATAAAACTCTCTGTATGTATAACATAACAATGGCTCATTAGTAAAGCACAACAAACTATAAGCTATGTCATCTTTCATAGCAACTCTACAATACATATTATACAGAACTGGTCACTACATTTTGTGCAACATTGCAGAGATCTTGCAGTCAGATGCTGATACTGCTGTGGCATTCTCTACTTTTCAGCTCTCCAACCTTGGACTAGTACACCAGCTGTGGATCATTTGATACCGGGCTGCGAACATGCTGCAGCAGGAAGAGTTTTCAGCCCCCACAGCTGAGTAGAAGTACCAGCAGATTCCTCATTACGGCCTGTGTTTACTTTCTTTAACTCCACCAGAAGAGTCGCAATGTGGTTTGCAAAGAGAATCGCTCCCATGCCGCCTTGTCCATGAACTAAAAAAGCTGTGAGAGTGTTTTGTGGAACTGCAGTTCTTTTTTTTTAATGTATTGCAATTGAAGTTTTGAAAATATTTTTAGTCACTAGGTCATGTTACTCTACGTCACAGCCTCAATCCTCCTTCAAACCCCTCTGATTCAGGAGATTATTAAATCTCACGCACTGGAATTTAGTGAAGTTCACAGTGTATGAGCAAAGTGGGATGCCTGTAAGAAAACTAGGATGTGAATACATGCTTAAAAGAACTGAAGCATTTTAAAGGTGGAACATTGGGGCAGTCGTGGGCTGAAGATTACAGATGCAGTCTTGTAGTCTTCGATCCCCTGGACCAACAGGACACAACTAAAGTGCCCTTGAGCAAGGCACTTAACCCTCCAACTGCTCCCTGGGTGCTTGGTGCTCCGGGCAAGTGTGCTCGCTGCCCCCTAGTGTGTGTGTGTTCACTAGTGTGTGCGCATGTGGATGTTTCACTGCACGGATGGGTTACATACAGAGGTCTAATTCTGCTGTGTGCAAACACAAGTAGCAAATAGTTTAAAATTCTGTTCTATGGTTTGTCTTTACATTACAGAGACTATTAGGTTCTAAAAGGCCCTTTGTTGTCATTGTTGTGTAGAGCTGGCATTTTGCTTGGTGAGTAAAAGTTTGTTTTCCATCAAACTGTTAAAAAACAGGCAAGTAGGTGCATACAGACAGCGTAGATAGTGTTACTGACGAACTGAAAATAGATGTGGCAAACGTTTTGCTATCATCATCTCATACCCTCTCTCCTCAGAGAGTTGATCACCCCCCGTCCTTTGCTTGTATTTAAATGACCATTTTTCTCATGCCTGATACCAATCACCGCCCAGAGTGGCAACATACCAACCCCCTCCAATTTGACCTCCTACTTAAATTGAAGTTACTCAGTTAAACTGAGTGAGAGATGGACTAGACTGGGCTTCAAAAGACTGGACCTTAAGAGCTTCAAGGCTTCAGGAGCCCGTGTATGTACTTCTGCATGCACGTGATTAAGACTACCTCCTGACCATTAACAGACAGGTTGTAATCGACTGAGCTGTACCCACATTTCCTGTGTGTGTGTCAAATAAACTCAAGTCTATGCTGAAAGTCTCCTGATTCCTGAAGGCCAAATTTCTAACATGCCAAAGTCCATAATTACACTATGTCCATTTATGCTAGTACCCTGTTCTGCTACTAACCAGTTCTGACAAGGTTGGTCAAATTCTTCATCTAAAACTCCATCCATCCATTATCTTATGCTTTATCCTGCTAGTCGGGGTCATGGGGGGGCTGGAGCCAATCCCAGCATCATCGGGCAAATGTGGGATACACCATGGACAGCTCGACAGGCCAACATTCACTCGTGCACTCACACCTACAGGCAATTTAGAGTGACTGATCAACCCAACATGCATGTCTATGGACGTGTGGGAGAAAACCGGAGTCCCTGGAGGAAACCCACGCAAGCACGGGGAGAACATGCACACTCCATACAGAACGGCCTGGTCGCCTGTGAGGCAACAGTGCTAATCACTACACCACCGTGCTGCTGATATTTATGTCCTTAATCATTCCACATATTTTCACGCATGTATGTCAACATGAATGCTATTTTATTGCAGTTTACCTTCCCCCAGCACAGCCCTTGATACTAACAACTTGAATGATCTCTGAGCTTGGCAACTTTGTCACAGCTTAAAAGTTGATACATTGCACTTTGCAAAAAAAAGGTGAAAAGCTCAGACTGTTTGAGACTAGTCATAAGTGCTTGGGGAGAGAAAAAAATGGCTCTCGGCCTTCATTTCAGTTCTGAAATATTGGAGTTTGTCAAGTATTAAGCAGTTATCAATAATGGAAGCTGACATGAAAGTATTGCATTTTTTTTTTGCAGTGCCATAAAATGATGAAATCTGAATTGAGCTTAATATGCTTTCAGCGTAGGGGAGAGAGGAGCTCCATTAACATGGCCATGTGTGCAGCGGCCCTGCTGTATACAGTGTATCTCACCAAATTACGTTATTAATCAAGCCGCACGAAGTAGCTCTCTCAAGGTTAGTGCAGAGGCGCTCTATCCCCAAGATGAAGGCGTTGGCTCTGGGCAATGTTTCCTTTTGTCTGGCCAACAGACTTTGGTAGCTTGTCCAACCTCGCAACAGTTGCTAAGAAGAACAACATTTGTGGACAGAGAATGGACAGATGAATTGGTGGGTTTTGGCAGGCTTTCGGTGGGTTTCTACTGAGAACTAGAGTCAGTCTGAAAACAGTGTGAACACAGTGCTCAAGGCTTTGGATGATGAATTGTATAACACGATGATCCATTAGCATTCACAGCATGTTAATACGTTTTCTTTTTCCTTTTTTTCCTGGTTTGGATATTTGCTGACTGTTCAAACATGTTTTTTTCATATCTTTCTTGAAACAGGTCGCAGCAAAGGTAATAAAACAGTCAATGAAAATGTGTTTAGGACTGCCCACCACTCCGGACAAGTGTGCTTGCTGCCCCCTAGTGTGTGTGTTAACTAGTGTGTGTGCGCATGTGAATGTTTCACTGCACGGATGGGTTAAATACAGAGGTCCAATACCTTCCGCTGTGTGCAAACACAAGTAGCAAATAGTTTTGAATTCTGTTCTATTGTTCATCTTTATATTACAGCAACTACACGGTTCTGAAAGGCCCATTGTTGTCATTGTTGTGTAGAGATGTGTATCCCCAAGATGAAGGCGATGGCTCTGGGCAATGTTTCCTTTTGTCTGGCCAACATGCTTTGGTAGCTTGTCCAACCTTGCAACAGTTGCTAAGAAGAACAACCTTTGTGGACAGAGAATGGACAGATGAATTGGTGGGTTTTGGCAGGCTTTCGGTGGGTTTCTACTGAGAACCAGAGTCAGTCTGAACACAGTGTGAACACAGTGTGAACACAGTGCTCAAGGCTTTGGATGATGAATTGTGTAACACGATGATCCTTTAGCATTCACAGCATGTTAATACGTTTTCTTTTTCCTTTTTTTTCGGGGTTTGGATATTTGCTGACTGTTCAAACAGGTTTTTCATATCTTTATTGAAACAGGCCGCAGCAAAGGTAATAAAACAGTCAATGGAAATGTTAGAAGGTGTTTTTGCATGTAATCTACAAAGCTTGTTTAACCTCATTGCTCGGTTGCTAACAAAAGCACTTGTGGGCGGAGCATGGACGGGTCAATTAGTCACTTTTGGCAGGTTTGGTGGGTTAGAGAATCAGAGCTTGTGGGTAAAAACAGCGTAGACGCAAAACTCAAGGCTTTGGGGGGTGAACTTGGGTACCATGAAGTGCAATTAGCTTTCACGCACTGTTTTGTTTTTGCTTGTTTTTTTCAGATTGAACACGTGTTGACTGGTCAAACATTTTCTCGTGCTTTCCATATCTGTATAGAAAAAAGCAGCGGCAGGGGAAATGAAACAATCGTGTTCCTTTAGATATAAATTCATGGCAATTATAGCATTCCCCTCAAACGCCACATGCTGTGAAATACATACAAAAGTAGAAGCATGTGCGAGGCTGATTTCATTTTCCCCTCTGGCTTGTTTCCAGAGTCTAAATTGTCAATTGAGCACAATGCAGGGTGATTCATTGATTCTAAAGCAGGCCTGTGAAAGTGGGTGGAATTGCCTGGTGTTCTGTTCTGAGCCTGTTATAGCCGTGTGTGCAGATAGTGGGGCTGATATTCTGATGAGATGTGCAGATAGCACCTCAGCACGCTCCCTCTCCACCGCTGATCTAAATGCACTGGAACCGATGTCTCTCTCCAGCAACCATAAAACAGAGCTATATTAGTCCTCTCGCTTCCTCTCTTCCACATTTAATCTCTTAGTCACGCACGGTTTGTACTATATAGTACTAAATCACTACAACAGCAAAGTGATCGACTTTTAAGATTAAACAATCTGGCATCGCTTGTCTCCTTATCTCTATTAGAATAATATTCCTATCATGGAGCCTGTGGATATGTGTTCAACGAGGCATAAAAACAAGAAAATACGTGTGTTGTCAAATTACGGGTGTTGGTGCTGCTTTGTTTTTGATATTACCCCATATAACCTACCATGGCATCGTTCACATTAGACAGAGGAATAGCCTGAAAATGATTTTTTTCCCAGCAGCTGTCGGAAGAGTTTATTAGCTCATGTATTTTTTTTATTTTTACATTTATTTTTTTTTTGCGGATACAGACGTTACTTGTGGGCTCCAAGGGGCTTGCAGGGGCACAGGTTAATGCCAAAATGTCCTTCCCTTCAGCCACTCTAAAAATGTAACCCATCATTTGTGCTCTCCTGACGTAATGAGACAGGCCACAGTGACCGTCACATTTCCACAGCCTGAAGAATCTGTGTCACTTCTTATAAGGGCTCATGCTTTTCCATCTATCATGCAGCTGACCCGTGGGGCCAATGGACACAGTTAAAACGATAACATTTATTTATTCACAGGCTGACATCTCTCCAGCCATTGAATACCTACAGCTTTGTGTGTGGGGGGACTAATTCATGTCAGGATCTGATTTGATGTGAAAGTATTTATATTTAGAGACATAAAACTCTTCAGTGATGATCATTAAAAATGATTTAAATTCAGGCGAAATCTGTTCAATCTGATATTTGATATTTCTCATTATAAATATTTTAAGGTTTTCAGATGTTTTTACGTGGTTCTTTTAGCCTTGCAAAATCTAAAAATTTTTTTTCTGTTGGCTGATTTTTAAACATTATTTCCGGAAACATGCTGAACTATCTGCTAGTAGGCTCAAAAATTCTTATCTTAAAAAATCTTAAAATTAAACATTATTACATACTGTATATCAACAAGACTTCCAATGGACGTGTTATTACTTCTTGCAGTGTTGAGAAATGATTCAGTATAGCATGTAATCTCCAATTCGATTATTTTACATTGCATGCACATTTTTGGTGAAACCAATATTTTCTATAGTTTGTACATCAAAACTGTATAGACTTATTTTAATGATTTAAAAATTAAAATGCTATGATTGTTCAAACTAATTTATTGCCTTTAGGTCTGTGAAACAATTACAATGATTCGTCATGACTAATCACATTTATTTTTTGTATTAAATCACAATTAATTATGTAGTGTACTTTGTTGTTGATATATATGTTGACAGTTGTATTTCTATTGCATTATGTTTAGGTATAATGTATATAAAGGTGAGCATTTTGAGGAATTTGCATTCTTTGTCTGTAAATTAAACTGTCAGTGACAAAATACATTAAATGTTTTATTTATTTCATTATTTATTTATTTTTTAAATGGGTAAATATGTATCAGTGCCTCAAATTTAGTACTTAGCCAGTAAAAATATTGTCAACTTTTGTTCTTATATTGATTATTTTATTTCTTTTTTTTTCCTTTTTTTTTGGGGGGCGGGGGGGGGGGGGGGGGGATTTTAATTTTGCTGTTGCTTTTGTTAGTTTATTCAGGTTTATGTATCCGTGTCTGTTAGCCTGCTTATTGAATATTATTACTGGTAAGAGTTGCCACCTTTAGACTGGGGTATATAAACATTTGTTTAGTCAGTGTTAGAAGCAAAGTAGCTAATGCATTCCTACTGTATGTTGATATCTCTGCTGCATGTAGACACCTCAAGCAAACACTCACTCCTTTCTTATTCCCTGTGACCCAGAACAGCTACACGAGCGTTCTACTGAATGACGGTGTGTACTGCCCAATAGCGTACGAGTTAATCCATGTTGGATGTGTGTGTATGAAATGGATTAGAGATGCAGTACAAGGTCAGGGAGGGTCGTAGGATTTTACAGCGGTCCTGACAGGGCTGGAATACGCTGCCAGATGTTGCGTAAATTCCTTCTGCAAACAGCAAAGCGCAGCTCCCTAGGCTGCATAACAGATGAAGTGAAATGTCTGTGTTTAACTCACTTTTTTGCTTCGCTGATGTACAAAAAAATTGATTTAGAAAACTGACGGCGATGATGGGGCTAGCTTAAGGACTAAACCGCTTTGAGGAAGGGCATGCTTGCCAGTTCCCTTGTTTTTCTTGCAGTAACCTTTGAGATTTCTAGAGGGCATGCAAGTTCTTCACCTGCTTCTGTTCCCACTTGTTTTGCCTCTTCACTGCTTTTCATCTCACATCATGTTCCTTCTTAATATACCTAGGTCTTCTAATTGAACTATTAGTGCAGTAGTAGCTAATTCAGTAGCTGCAAGGGCACTGTAGGGCATTTCAGATCAAGGGAAAATGTAAAACAGCATGGGCTACTGCAAGATATAGTCTATTTTTACCATTGCTTCCTCTTATGATCTAAGTTAACTGGCAGAGCTAACTGTGGTCCTGCTTTTGGATGGAGAGTAAAGAGTGAACACAAGAAGCAGTTCTGGAAAATAAGGGCCTTGCTGAGAGAAGAACACCCACTTCCACATACTTGCCCTCAGCAGCGTCCTGGTTCACTCTGTGTAAGTGGGATTTGTGCTTGTTGCAAGGGACTTAGGCATTAAGCTTGTCCAACATAGCTGAGGTTTGTTCTGTGACGCATAAAGGCTGGATGCAGTCAGATGTTAATGCAAGTCATCCTTACTGCTAGGGCATTTCCTCAAGTCATTGTCAAAGTCCATGGCAGGGGTCAGAGAACAAGCCAGCAAAATCATCCGAGGCAAATTCATAATCAGGATTCCAAACAGGCCGTAGGAAACATACAGAAGCAAGAAAACTTGGGACTAGGAACTAGAGAAAAGACACCACGAATAACACATGGTCGAGGTTTAGCCCTATCATTAAGAGACGATGTGTTTGAAGTCCAAAAGAACTTTAGCCGTGCTGCTCTCTCCTCTATCTGTCAGTGTCCTGCTTTTTAGGTGGATAGGATGGTTGTTTTTTCCTCTCTTTCCAGTGTCCAGTGTCAGTGTCTGTTAGTTTGTGTAACAGATCCAGGCAGTTAAAGCTCTTCTCTAATCATGTTCAGCTGTCCATTGAGGTGTAGCTGGAAAAGATGTGTTGGCTTGCTTTGATGCTGAGAGGATGCATGCGTCATGCTGTACTCATGGCTTGGGAACTCTTGATTTGTCAAACTCAGGACTTCCAACTGTTTGAGGTTTGAGTACAGTAATCTAGTGATTGCTTGGCTGCTGTAGGCATATACAAAATTCCTTTAGGGATATAAAAAAGCTTTTTTGAAGAGCTGTTTGTTTAGAGCTTTCTTTGTTTCACTGTATAATGAGACATGGCCTGACAATGCAGTTTAATTCATAATGTTATACAAAGGAATCAATCTAAACGTATTCATTACATTAAGTAACTCTGAATTTAGAACTATTTGCCATTTGTGTTTGCGAATTTGGACCGAATTACTGGCAAAGAGGAATTTGACCTCCGCATTTTACCCATCTGGGCAGTGAACCACCCACATATACACTAGGAGGCAGTGAGGACACTTGCCCCGAAAGGTGGGCAGCCCTATTCACAGGCTCTGGGGAACAGTTGGGGGTTTGGTGCCTTGCTCAAGTGCACTTTAGTTGTGTCATGTCTGTTCAGTGGATCAAACCGTTGACCTTCCAATGTCAAGGTTACCTAACCTCCAGCTCATGATTGACCCATGGAATTTAGCAATGCCTTATACAAATAGCATACCTGAAAACAAAAGACAAGACTTGTTTCTAACCATTTCCTCCAATTTGGAAAGTAAAAGTATGTATTCCATTAGAAAATCAAAGACAATTTACCAGTAGTTTCTTGTTTTCCCACAGCAGACCGAGTTTACGCAGTATGTTCTAACATTACTGCTATTTAGTATTTATTGGTAAGTAGAGCAGCTTATTGGCTAAGTATCAAGCTCAGCGGATCAAGCTCACTGACGTCATGGAGGCACATGAGGAATGGTTAAAAAAGTTTTAAAACTCGAGTTCAAAAGCTGTCAAAAATATAAGAGCTGTGTTGATTTATCTTGCTGTGTTCATTGTCATGTCTTGGGAAAGAAGGAGGTTATTGAACAGCAGGAGGTTATTGAGCAGCAGAGGAGACCCACCAATACAGAATGGCCAGAATAGCAAGCAGACCACCTCCAGCTATTTAACGCTCCTTGCCGGTAGGATCAACACTGCACCACTATCCCACTAACCCGCCCACAGCCCAAGGCAGAATAGCCCATGAAACACATGTGCACATCCTTCAGCTTACACAACTTATTTATGTATTATTAAAGTCTCTCCACATATGGGCTATGCCTCCATCGTCTTCATAACCAATAGTGAGTCACTACATTACTATGGCACAAAAGCTTCAAAGGGACCCATTAATTCTGGACTCACCTGGGAGTGCCCTCTAGTGTTTGACAAATCTTTAACTTTTCAACTGAAAATTTGTTATTCCAATGGGTTTGTGTTTTAAAACTTCCTACCTTCCTACCTGCTCATGAAGGCTGAGATAGCACTTACCCGTCCAGGTGGGTGGCGTCATGTGATAAGGGGAGTCCTAACTAGCAGGTGGGACATTAGGATGATATGGCTCAGATTCATTACTCTGGATAACAACTTGCAATACTCCACCAAGATATAAACACAGGGATTACAAACACGGACACATCACAGAAAATATAGTAGTGAAACTAATGACCCGACAGGGCTACTAACAAAGCACATGTGTTTTGGACCATAACAAAGACAGGACTATGCTGAAGAACAGGAAAGGTACCAGAGATAAACCAATTTGCAGTTCTCTCCATAACTTCTTTGGTTCAGTCAAGAAAGCAGTGAAAATCAATGGAAAACTGTCTTTTTTATTCATCTTAGGAATTCAATTGCTTTTGACTGCCTTATTGAATCCCAAATATTTCCCTTTAGAGCTGAAAAGTTACAAAATCAGTAATTCCTGCACTGTGACTGAATAGCAAAATATAATTGTGTGGCTTTCATCAGTGGATGTAGACTATAAGGTGGATTAAATCTTGTGTGTTAAACTCCCACTGCTGCCAGTGCTCGAACAAAAGTGTACATCTTGTGTGACATTTCACTTCTAAGACTAGGATTGCCTTCCACATAGCTTACAAATATCTTTTTTAACTCTTTCACCCTTTCTTACAGTAGCCATGAAGTGGAGGTTGGAGGTCCCAAATTTTTCTTTTCATTTCTTAGTGTTCCTATGACGTCACACAGTTGCACCACCACCGCTTTAGCAGGGAACTGCATTCTGCAGTGCAGTAGCGTTTTGTTATAAAATGATAAATAATCCATAATCCATCAAGAAAAGGCAGTAACGTTATTGGGCAATACTCACTTTAAAACATTTGAAACACACACATACATTATTTATATATATATATATATATATATATATATATATATATATATATATATATAACACAATATTTTTTACAATTTTTTTTGGGCCATTTCTATTGGTCCATTCATCATTTACACACAAAAATCTAAAATAAAGACATAAATGTTTTTTTTTTTTTTCATTAGTGGCTTGCTACAGAGAACACACCAGCACACTAAATAGACTGTAAAAAACAGTGCAGTGTTCAACAGTCCAGCAGGATAAGTGACTGATTGGGGCTCTGCTGTGCAGCTTGTTGACCTCTTATTGAACATTTTCATGTAGAAATTTAAGGTGTATATTGATGAAGGATGCATTTGTTTAAGTTAACTGGAGCTCTACAAATGTTTCTGTAACATGATTTTTTTTTTTTCGCCAGCAGCTTTTGTTTTAAAATTTGTACAAGGCACCTAAATGTAAGTACTGCACATTTAAGGTGGAATGGAACATTTGAATATTAAAGCAGCAAATAAGATGCTAACTCCAGCTTAATAATAATAATATGATAATAATAATGATATTCATAAGAATGTTCTTAATTTGAGAAATGTGTAGATTAAATGGCTTCAGTCACCAGTCGGTCCACCAGCTTTCTGGTGTCTTGGACTGAAATCCAATTGCTATGGTGATGGAATAAGCAAATACACTCTTTACATGGCAACCAATTATCAATTGTTTATCCACTTGACTATTATTGTCTGCAGTTTTGTTTGCTATGTTGTGTTGTGTCAGTCTGTATTACTATACAAAGCCATTTGTTTTGTCTAGTGCCCAGTCATGTACTGCATGGAGAAGTGCTTGGGTTGTACTGGGAAGTGAGTAGGATGCGGAATGCATCTCAGACCACCTCCTGAGGTGATTAGAGGGATCGGAATAGAACCTGTTTTAAAAGCGTCGTGGGTGTGTTTACACTTGGGTCTTATGTGGCTTAGCCATAACTAGATATAAATCTGGTTAACAGGTGTTAACAGGGTCAGAGTTACAGGCAACAGTGTGTTCTTAATGCCTTAATGGAATGCTATGAATAATGTAGATGAAATATATTTATATGATGGATGTGTGTGCTTCGCAAATCAGATGTGAGCCAGATTTTCATTTGGTAGGTAAGCAAGCAAAATTACATCAATAATATTGATTTTATTGTGTTTAAATTGTATTTATTAAATTATTATTATTGTATTATTATTGTGGCAGTGAGAAAGCTGCACTCGTGCTAACACTTGCTGTTTTTGTGGTCTTACCTTTCCCTTTTTACCCCTTTGATTATCGTCCCTGTCCAATAGAAAACATACATCTCCATTTAAGTTTATTTCTATTTTTCTACATCAGTTAAATGCAGCAGCTGCCATTTGCATTGTGATCAATGGACCAATAGAAATGCTCCAAAATAGCTTTGAAATAATTCTGGTTCCATTCACAGCCAAGTGAAGACAGATTTTGGCCTTTACTGTAAAGTTGCCATCTTTTAGATTTGTTTTTCATTGGACAGCGGTGTTATATTAATCAAGGCTATTTCTGCCAGTTCTGTCAGTGTTTTAAAAATGTAGCATCCAATCTCGGTGAAGGTCCAGCTCCGGTTCTGCCAAACTGCATCTGACATAATCACATTTAACATTATCCAACATTTGTCTCCCTTCAGCCTCCATCACTGAATGTCACATCGAATGGCAAACTGTATAGCTTGAAGTCGTGGCCTTAGAATACTACTTTTGAAACACTTGACCGGTAGTATAAAGGAATTACACAATCTTATTTCAAGGTCAGCAGTGTCAGAACGACCCTGTGCTTCAGCCAGCGACTCACTCTCCAAGCTTAAGTTGTGTCACAGCTCAGGCACTTTAGCTAACAGTATTATTCATTATCTACCGCTGCTCTCTGGAGGGTCCTTCAGAGCCACATAAATGGGTCGCTGCGTGTGGCGTAGTCGGCAGGATACACACTCGTTTTATTGCACATTTCCATCAAAGCCACTGGGGGATGGGGAACAGGACTGGTCCCGTACTCCACTATATCTCCCCGATCCCAGATCAGTGGTGCTCACCGCACCATTGCCCTTTATGACCTGTAATCTATGCTTATTAAACAAGGTGCCTGTGCTATTAAGAGTGGAAAATGAGTGCTAATGGCTGAGCCACCGGCAGGACCTGCCTCTTCAATGCCATCTCCCGTTTATAGGCGCTGCTACATTAGGGCCCTAATTCAGATGGTCGCGCATCAGTGGGTTTAAAAATATTTTCATCTTTCTTTTATCTCTCTACCTCGCAGAGAGGTCCTATAGCCGAGGTATGCTGAGTTTGCAAAGTAACCTTGACTTGACACTTATTTCCCCACTGCAAGCCAGCGAAACATTACTTTGAACAGTGTCTAAAAGCGGAGAAGGGGGTTGTGAAAAAAAGTCCATCTTTCATGTACGGTATAGAAGTGTTGTGGAACTGAGGGTATCTAGAGTTGAAGGTCCAGAAAGAGGTGAGCGAATTACATCACAGCCAAATGATAGAAAAGGCAGACAATTGAGAGTGATGTTGCACTCAATCATGACTTTGTCATAAAAGGGTTTTACTTTGTCCACTGAAGACCCTGAAGATGTGCTTTGTAACATTACACTTATTTTGTTGCTGTCTGTAAATCAGTAACTCGTCTTTGGTCTCAGGCTATGATTCTTGCATGGGGTGTGAGAGGTCCTGGAGTTCAATGTTGGATGAGCCCCCAAATGTTACAACCCCACTTTGTATCTTGAATAATGTGTGGAAAATAACATTATTTTTTCTTTGAGAATGAAAATGCTTGCCTGTGTCTTACAACGTATAAACATTTAATGATCAAAGATTTTCCAAAATGTTTAAATTAAATCACTTCACATTCAAATAGATTAAAGCTAAGAGTGTAAAGATGTATGTTCAGCAATATGAAGTTTTGTTACCACAACAATGATACAATCATATCTGCACTAAACACAAACTACATTCCAGACTGGGTAATTTCAGATAAAGCATTTTGATTATATTTTGATTAAACATTTTAAAAATGTAGCATCCAATCTCCCTACAGGTTTAGCTCAAATTCTGCCTCCATCACTGAATGCAAGGATGGATTAAGGATAGTTTAGGCCCCTGGGCAAAGAGTTGCCCATGGATAACCCCACCAACCTGCGCCCCTCAAGATTAAGGGCCCTCTAATGATATGCCCTGCTCTTCTCTAGGGCCCCCTGGTATGGTCTCTTATAACCAGGGCCCTCTAAAATTATTTCCCTCTCTTTCCTAGGACCCCTAATAGCCAGAAGTCAAAGTCAGAGCAGTGCCACAACGCCTCGTCCATTTTTATAAGGGGTCAAAAAGCATGGCTAGGGCCCAAAAGCATATCTAGGGCCCCCAAATTCATGGCTAGGGCCCAAAAGCATGGATTGGGCCCCCAAGAGGCCCTGGGGTCAAAGTCCCTAAAAGAGGGCCCTCTGAAATAAAAATATATTGTATCCTAAATGTTAATAGGCATCGCAAAATGTTTTGAGCGGGGACCCCCTGACCTCAAGGGCCCCTGAGCACTGGCCCAGTCAATAATCCAGCCATAACTGAATGTTATATCGAATGACAAACTATATGGCTTAAAGTTCGTGGCCTTTTAATAATATTGAGAATACTACTTTTAAAACATTTGACTGATAGTATAAAGGAATTACACAATTTTATTTTAAGATACATCCATGACTAACCCTTTAATGCAGAGGGCCTTTTGATCCACTTCAAAGCAGAACCACATTTATTTTTAATTTCTACTTAATTTAATGGTCAAGATGTAAATGATCCCATTCTTAGTGGTTTGGTGTAAAATGCTCCATTCTAGAGAAACATGCAGTGCCCTGGTTCCCATTAACAACACTGTAAATAAATCAGAGTCTGTGAGTTTCTCTACAGAAATATTCAGAAATCTTTAAAAAAACCAGTGTAATTCTCTGTTAATGAGGTGAGTTCTTGGTGCTGTTGTTTTATTTATTTGAATATGTAAGAAATGTGCATAAGAAGCCAAAATGATGTCATGCAGCACCATTTAGAGCACATAACTAGGACTATGCCTCACATTTGAGTAACCTTTTCTTATTAATCTGATAAAACAAATGAATAATTCTGTTAGAGTATGTTTATATCTGGAGTGAATAGAGCTCCCTTGATCTGGATCAAAGCAGAAAATGATGCATGTTGCATTTTAGTTCTGGATCACTAAGCGTCCACACTCACATTTTTGATGCTGAACCGAAAGCTGCAAACAAAAGTCATACAGGCAAAAAAAATCATAACTGATTGAGTGGATTTTATAACGTACATATGTCGCCAATAACTGCACTGGAACAAGTTTTATGAGGCACGCTGTACTGTGGTCTGGTGTAGGTTTTATGTGTCTTGTTTTATCTGTGTCTTGTGATATTCTAAAGCAATAAGCCACCAGAGGCTTATGTTACCAACATTTGTTTCATAACGTGAAGCACAGTGAAACTGACTCTACGTCTCCTCTGAATTATTGGTCATAAAATGCCGAAAACCGCCGAATTCATAACTAACGTAACATAACTAATGTGTGCAGTCGAACATGTGTATGTGGAGTATTTTAATAGCTATCATAACTGTGCCTTCTATAATTTTCAGTTCATAACTCAGGTCTGCGGAGAGGAAACCATGGTTCACTCTATTTGTTGATCTGTTTAGACATATTTTGTCTTCTTTACATTCATATGTTAAACAAAAGCAGCGTCTGTTTATAAGTAGAATGAGACCAATGATAGGTTAATGAGCAGGCCAACAAGGCCAGTGCCCAGAGGCGGCTGACAGCCTGGGGACAGCCCACCGTGAATGCATATAATTAGTATGCAGTAATAACTAAATAAATCAGTATGTAATGGCTGAATACATAAAATATATGGAGAAATGTTTTCTGTGTTCAGGAACCTGTTTCACAAAGCAGGATTTATGGCTGAGCTGGGTAACTTTAATCTTAGTTTGATCTAAGCCTGAATTATGTGTCTTACAACAATGAGTCACGTTTACTGAGATCACTGAGCCATGGCAACTTGTATTGCAAGTGTTGCCTGCTCCAGTTGCGACTGACCTACACTAGGGGCAATTAATATACTCAGTGTTCATAATACTCCCTCCAGTATTTGTTGGCGCAAGTTTGCTGGCAGCTAACTCACTTGCCATAGCAGCACTGATGCAAGGTACAATGGCAACCACACTTTTGGTTTAGCAATTAATCTTCTGGAAATGCTCCTCTAGTTTGGCAGGTCTTCCACACATTAACTGAGATCTAACTCCTCATCTGTCTTCAGTTTGAGTAGCAAATCAGTCTTTCTAAGAAACTATGAGGAAATAGGGCCTGATGATGTTCAGATAAACGTATATGCTATGGCATAGTGGAAAGTATTTCAAAAGGTGTATTTGGCATAATTACAGTCACTGAAATATACACTGTGGAGAAAAGAAATATTTTATCCCTTGCTGATTTTGTAAGTTTGCCCACTGACACATATATGAACAGTCTATAATTTTAAGGTTAGGTTATTTTAACAGTGAGAGATAGAATATCAAAAAGAAAATCCAGAAAATGACATATATACAAAATTGCATAAAATATATACATTCAATTGCATTTTGCAGAGAGAAATAAACAAGTATTTGATCGCTCTAGCAAACAAGACTTAATACTTGGTGGCAAAACCCTTGTTTGCAAGGACAGCAGTCAGATGTTTTTCATAGTTGATGATGAGGTTTGCGCACATGTCAGGAGGCACTATTCATGCACCAAGCCACACAGAACTTCAGCCCAAGCCCTCTCAGTTCGCCCCCCCCACCCCTTTTTCGGCTCACTTCTGAGCATGGTCCATGCTAGCAAAGAGGTTTATTATTGAATCCTTTTCCAAGAGGTTTATTATTGGGTCATGGAGCTGAACCCTGCGCTTTACACCTTGATTACACTAACAAACAGTATCAGCATTGCTTTTTACTGGTATTAGGGCTTCATGTCCTACATGTTTACTTAGATTCCTTTTCCCTGCTTTGACTGTTTGTAATAACTGTCCTGCTTTTATGTGCCTTTGCAAAAGGATTAATTCTAGCTTGAGTATCTAAACCTGAGTTGACGAAGGAAATTCGTAACCAAAGTAAACTGCATTCCATTTGTTAGGTATTGTGAAGCTGGAACTCAGTCAGGAACTTGATCTGTGAGACAGACCACATGCCCTTAAGCTCATATCCCGCCAGTCATGGGACTTTATTTTCATTCATTGCTTTTATCATTTCAACGGCTGTTTGTATTTGATGTGTTATTGCCAGAATTCGGTGGGGGATCAGGGGCCTTCGATGATGCTTGTGCCTAGGGTTGATCCATCCCTGACTGACACCACCCTCCTCGGAAGACTTGTTCTGTTTATTTGGTGCACGTCTGGGTACCAATGACAGCGTTCTCACTTGTTCTAACGAAAAGCACTAAAAAAGAACAATGACACCAGGGTTCACTTTAATCGGACCGAACCGAGTCTGAACACGCCCTGAGCTGAACTCTGTTCAGAATGTGCTACCGCAGTGCATTCAACAATAAAGACAGTGTTGTTTTTCTTTTATATAGTGATAGCTGCCTTGTCTTGTCTAGAGACACACAATGCCACACAGAAGACCCTAAATCTACATGCTGATACATTTTACTATGATCACCGTGGACAGGCACATGTCCCAACTACTTCACAGGCTGATTTCAAAGGAGAATTAAATGAGACATCAGCAGAAATGTGTCTTTTACATAGACGTTCGGTAATCTAGGGTTAATAAATACCTGTTAAATTAACAGGGAGGGTAGCTGCAGCCAGAGAAGCAGTATTATTATTGATCACTCTGTAGCATGTATCTGGCATGCTGCCCCTTTCCCTCCCTCTCCCACCCACCTAAACACGCCTGCCAGAACAACCGCTCGTAATTACACGACTGGCTGGCATTAGAGAGATGAGTCAGTGGGAATCACTCATGGCTTCGTTGACACTCCTCATCCTCCTCTGTAACGCTCTCTAATGAACAACCCTTCTCTATGAGCAGGCTGCCTGACCTGAACTCACAAGCGCCTGGGTCTCCAATGAAATATTCATGCACTGCATTTCCGTCAGGTCTCCTGCGGTTTCCACGCAAGCTGATAATTATACCACAGGCAGGCATGGGGCCTGTCATTCTCGGCATTGACACACAAAGAGGAAGATTACAGTGGGGCCTGCTCCAGTTTCTCTAATCTCCTCCGTATCGGCCTTTTGTCACGCAGGGGTGAAGGGTATTTGCATGATGCAATGCATCTGCCCAGTGCATCGTCTATAGAGGGATAAAACTAAATGTGTAAAAGTGCTCGGAAGTGAAAATCCACACTTTTAAGAAAGAACTGCTGCAAGTGTGAAAATGAGATGCTGAAGTTATTTAAGTTTATATTCACCTTTAGAGAGAAGATCTTTATTGGCTTCCTATAATTAATTACATATATCAACTACATTTTTTTGGCTACAGTAACTTGCAGTACAGCATATATGCAAATATGAAAAAGCTACTATACTGTTATTGTAAAATAGCAAAAAAACAGTAAAAAGTCATCAGAGCGATCGAGCTGTATTAAATCAGCTAGCCAGCTTATCGCTTCATACTGTTAGAAGTTTCTGAAATGCATACTGAGCGATCATTGACTTGAATATTTTATTAGAGTTGAGCTCAAATAAAGTGAATTGATTGTGATTTAATTGCACTCAAAAGTGGTATTACAAGAATAAAATATACAAGCAGTTATTCTTTTATATCATCGCTGCACAATGTAAAAATTTATGTCCATTTTCGTTGATTTCTAGTTTTCTACATCTATTAAATGCAGCAGCTGGCATTTACATTGTGAATGATGACTGGACCAATAGATTCAGAATAGCTTGAAAAAAAAAATCTGGTTTCATTGACATACATTGAAAGTAAAGCTTTTGTTCTCTAATGTAAAGTTGCCATTTTTGAAATAGTTGTTTTTCATTGGACAGGGACGATATTTCATATTAACCTTCAGAAAAAAGTTCAATTGGCTCGATTGGTTGCGTAAACTAACCCATTAAATGACCTTAAATAGTAGATTACATTAGCATAGGTTATATATCTATAGATCATATTGCTGCTGTCAGAACAAAACCTTAAATCTACATTTTGGGGGTTTTTTTGTTGTTGTTTAGAATTTGTTACCGTTGACATTTATATGTTACAGTTTTATAATGTGTGTGTGTGTGTGTATATATATATATATATATATATATATATATATATATATATATATATATATATATGTATGTATGTAGCACACATAACAACAATAAATGAGCAAAATAAAATAATATATATATATTAAATAACCTCAATGTAATAATATAAAAGAATATACATAAAATGCACATACAATATACAGGAGTGACCAATGTAGAAACTTTGTAAAGCCAAGGTCATCATTTTGGAGAAATGAGGTTTTGTAGTGACAGTGATGATATAAGCAATAATTTTATGTAAATTAAGAAGCTGCTATGTTGCTATTGTAACTATCATAAAAAATTATGCATACATGAAAATAAACTGTGAAACAATGCTGTAGATATTTAGCTCTGTTTAGTTTAGCTTGCCAGCTAATTGCTTAATCAGCTGGGAAGTGGAGTTGTGAAAAGCAGGCAGTAACAGTTAACAGTTAAAACATTTTCAGTTCAATGTTTTATTAGAAATCATGTCAAATAAAAGCCCCATCACTCTGATTTTATAAAAGTACTTAATGTCCTCAAGTGCTTTAATGATAGCAGTTCATTACTTTCCACCTCCGTATCAGCGCTCTCTGAAGTTCTGAAAGTGCACAGTGTGTAGGTAGAAGCTGCTGCTGTAAAAGGTGTGGGGCTGATGTGTTTGTGTCTTTGCACTGGTGCTCTCTGAGGAACCTCTGTCTCACACCAATCAAGTGGTTGTGCTTTCAGTTGTTGCAATCAATCGGTTATTATCCAAAGCAATAAGAATGCCTTGGTGCGATCAATTTTTTTCAATGTGTTGCTGTACTGTTGTTGATTCCCCAAGCGAATCCAGCGCAAGCCTGAGGTAAAGAACGTATACGAGAAACTGTCAGAAGAATGAGAGTCTTTCAACAGATCAACCTGAGAAAGTGAACTTTCTAAAGAACGCCACCCAGAACCTTCTGCTGGTCTCTGTGTAGATCCATTGCTGATCTGTGTACAACTTAAAAGTCAGCCTGAAATCAAGCAATGTGACCTTTTCTTGCCTTATTAGTTGAGGCTGTGATGAATATTGACCACCTCTGAAACATCTTGTGTGTTTTGATTACATCCCAGGGGGGGGGGGGGGGGGGGGGGGGGGTGACGACTGAGCAAAAACACCCGGCTTGCTCAGAGACCCATCCTGTAATGTTTGATTCAGAAAAAGAAAAACATCACGGTATATGGAAAAAGTGTTATGATTCCTGATTTGCATTTACTTTAAATTACAATAAGATGTAAGGAACTGTTGGGACGATGTTGTCCCATTTTGGTTTTATGTAGTATTCTAGCAACAGTTCTGGGTCTTCTTTGATGGATTATAAGTTTCAAGATGTGGCAAATCTGGACTGCAGGCAGGTCTGTTCAGCACCTGGAGTCTTATTCTGTCCTGCTGTATGTGGTTTAGTATTGTTTTACTGAAATAGACACTGTCTGAATATGTTGTTCATATGTAGAGCATATGTTGTTCTAAACTGTGTTCACAGACTATGATTTCTTGAGCCCATGCAGTGATTTTCATTACACAAACATGTCTGATTTTAATGCAGTGCCACCTGAGGATCCCAAGATCATGAGCATCCAAGCCTTGTCCCTTGCACACAGGCATTTCAAGTCTTTTGATAATATTATGTACTGTAGATGGTGGAATATCTAAAGTCTACACAATTTTACACTGAGGAACACTTTCCTGAAATTGTTCCACAGTTTTTAGATGCAGTTTTTTGCAGATTGGTGAGTCACTGCCCAGCTTTGCTTATGAGAGACTCTCTATAATTCCTTTTTCATATCTAGTCATGTGACGCAAATTCCTCTTGCTGTTCTTTGCCATAAAGTTCTAAATGAGTTAATACTTTCTGTGAAATGTTAAAATGTCATGCTTTAGTTTTACAGATGAATAAAAATGTGAAGTTACTATGTAACTTAGTTTTAGGAGCTGGACCATACCCCGATTACCTCTGCCAGCTATATATATATATATATATATATATATATATATATATATATATATATATATATATATATATATATATATATATATACCCCCATTATCACTCCATTCACCACCTACCCATCTTCACCCCATATTTCATTCTTATCCCAAAGACTCGGGGGGTGAGGTTCATGCACAAGCACCAAAACCACTCAGAACTCCAGCCCAAGCCTATAAAATTGAACTACATTGAACTATAAAAACAACTGTAATTCTAGTATACTACAAAAACACCAAGTACAGTATAATGAAACCCTACATTTGTGTTTTTTGTTGTTTTGTTTTTATCTGGGCCAGTATGTATGGCTGCTATTGGCTTTACACCAATACTGGGTATCAGATCACTGTCATTACTGGTATGCATTTACCCTATTGCCAGGCATTAATTACTGAAATGATTTGTCTATAAAAGTACACTATGGGCCAGATTCATCAAATGCACTGCCAGATATAACAGGACATTAAGAGAAATTAACGTTGCGGTAACACATTATCATGAGGAGTACTGGCCTGTTTTACCGTTTTTGTGATGTGTTTCCTCATTTGCAATTGCCATTAAGTCGTAACTAGTTAGACGGTAAATATTCCTGGTAAGAATCTATGTGAGCCCTTTACTATAGTGAACATGTCTGGCCAAATGTGCGAGACATTACAAAAATATTGTACATGTGCATTCAATTAGATGAATATCCAGCAAAAAACAAATTTACATCTTCTTGCACTGTAACTTTTCCAGTGTAGGAGTTCATGACGAGGAAAGCGACTTTCTTGAGTAGGATTTCAGATTTCCCTAAACTTTTACAATATGAAGTGCACGTAGAAGGACACACAGCAGTAACAAGGCTGTTACTCAGTGCCCTTCAGTGGTTTGCCCATTTTTCATACTGAATATGTACATAACAAAACTTTCAACCAACATTTTTATTTATAGGGGATAGTTATTCTGTCTGCCTTGGGCAAAAATAAATAAATAAATAAATAAAAGCCCAAAGTGATATGGATGTAATTAAGTTGTGCATTATCCATGCTCTGACTGACTGACTGATAACTGCGATCTGCCATTTGAAAGACGAAGCTGTAGTTTTCTGCAAGAATGAACGAGCGCAGAGATGAAAGGATTTGAATGCATTCCATACACTTAGGATGGGCACATTGTCAAAATACTGAATCGTACGCATGTCATTATCATGAATAATATATCTAATGGAGTGACAGCACATGCTCCACTTCACATCGCTATTAACCAGCTGCGCGCTGGGAGATTTTTAAGACTCATGATACAATTAAGGTTACTGAAAAGTATACCCAGGATGTTCTTAGGTGAATTACAGGGAGTTGGAAGGGGACACATACTTCAGACTTTAAGCCCTCCAGGGAAGGTAAAGATAAAAGGTTGAGAAGAGATATAAATGCTGTACTTTAATTATCTTAGAAAAAGTTTTGTCTGTAATTGAAATGGAACTGTTTAACTGTTTACTTAAGCGCCACATTATGTTTGCTCATAAAATTTGAAATCATAGTTTTTGATGGTTTAATCAACAACGTAATTATACCATGTTTAACAACTCTGGGCACAGCATGCCATTCAGGATTCTGCCATTTCTAAGTTAAATAAAAGCCACCACAAAGAAGATGACACGTGTCATGAAATTTACACAGAGAAAGCAAATCATTCTTTTGGATAAACAGACAAATGCTAATAGCCAGGATGCCATGAGTCTAACAAATTAGTTTATTATGTTCTGAAATCTAGTGGTAAGTCTTCCTAGAAGACTGGAGGCTCTTTTTTTAGCAGCAAAGGAACTACAAATAAATGCACGTGGATTTGTGTGGGAATAAATATATGATATTCAGTTGTTCACATACATTTGTGTGTATGTTAGGTTTTCTTGTGTAGAGTTCACTAGCAAACTTATTTTTTTACTATATACCATAACCAAGAGATAGCAGTGTGTGCTGAACCATGACAATGGGAACTAGGCCTTTGGCAGAGACAATCGATGTCAAGAAAAAGAAAAAAATCAGTTCTGTTAGTGAATCTATCGAGTTTTTAATAGTGTGTCGCCACAAAGCTAATGCTTGTGCACGTGATCTGTCATATTAACATAGATTTGACTTTGTAACAATTTTAAAGTTTCTTTCAGCTAAGAATAAATCTAAAATTCCTGGAACAGAGCTGCCGCCTGTCTCCATTTCCACCAACTGACTCTACCATGGGTGTTTAAAGTCAGTGATATATTAGGATATAACAAAAACTGGTTCCAGTCATTGGAATTCAAAGAGAGACTTGTTGATTGATCCATTGTTCCTAATATTCTAATGGTTAATCTATCATGTAAGATCTTTTGTCCAGCTCATGGAGTTCTAACCAAGGGGGGAAAATCCCAACTGGATCGATTCAAGATTTTTCAACCTATTTGTTTCCAGCCAAAGCCTAACAATGCAGCACTGCAATAATTGTAGGGTTGTAAATACAACAAGCATGATGATTATATCCCCAGAAATGATAATTGTATGACTGTAATTCCCAGCAATGATTAGGCCTATAGTGTTTCCAGCTGCAATATTTAAGTTAAGTTGCTTCTCTTACTTCTGAGTCTATAATGTACAGTGTATGAATTGGCTATCCACTAACTCAGCTGTGAATAGCTTGCTAGCTAAACAATAACAAAAAAACTACCCTCTTAAAAATATAATAAATATAAGGCTACAGTCGACTTAAGCACACTTTATATTATGTAGCTAGGATCCTTGTGTAGGTAAAAAAAAAAAAAAACTAATGACTAACTGTCATAGTATAATTCACACTGAAATTCTGAAAATGTTAAACACGTGTTAAAACATGTGCTAAATCTACTGAATGATTAGCCAACAGAAAATGTCTGATATACAGATTTCAGCTGAATACTATCATGGTTTAATAACACTTAATCCTGAAATGCATAATTGGAATTCCAGCCGTGTTCTTTGTTACAAAATGACATAGTCTCGAAGCACAATTCTCATTATAGTCTGCCTACTGGCAGTTGGCACACCTTCACTTAACACACAGAGAGCTAAAAGTAGAAACTTACCACTCTGAAACATCCTGTTCCAGCCTAGCTTGTGAAGATGGATCGGAACTACCAACTTGTTCTACCTGAGTTTCAGGATCGGACTCCGTGTGAACAGACGCACTAGAGGGCAGTGATCACACTTGCCTGGAGCGGTGGGCAGCCCTTTCCATGGCGCCCGGGGAGCAGTTGGGGGTTAAATGCCTTGATCAAGAGCACTTTAGTTGTGTGCTGTTGGCCAAGGGCATCAAACCGGATTCCTAACCTTCAGCCCACGACTGCCCTAATAGATTCAGGATTCAAGATTTAAGAGTTTTATTGTCATATGCACAGAAACAGACTGTAAACAGACTTACACTGTACAATGAAATTCTTACTTTGCTGTTCCTCCATTTACTAATAGATAAAGATAACAAAAAAGAATATTAAAAAAAGATATAAAAATATGTATAAAGTATAATGATATATTAAAAGTTAAACTAAATAAAAGTATTTTTTTTATAATTAAAGATAAAAAATTAAAGTTACATGTGCTTTTATGTGCAAGTATGAGTAATAGGTCCTCATTCAGAATAATCACTGTAGAACTTAACACAGACTGTTTGATCTGTACTGTGTTCATTAAACACCTTGTATTAATTTACACCAATGATTGCACATAATAAACTGTGTGAAACCACAGCTTTGTTGGGTTCTGTGTTCCAGCAATAGAGAGGGTTGCAGGCACATGGGAATAAAGAGGAAATTGAGTGAAGCTGACTTTTAGTCATGATGACATTGTCAGGCGTAATTCAAGGATAGTTTATCACCAGCACCTGAGATGAATGTGCGCTATCCTCCACATTAGATAAATAATTCATCTTGATCACTTGCCTTTCTCCAGCACTTGAAACATTTCGAAAAAGTTTCCCTAGCTCTCTGTGGACTCCTCATTTAGCGAGCAACGCCTTTGAAGGTTTCATTGTCCTAGCTTTAGGAAGATCACCTTTTTTCCCCTAACTAATGCATTCTTGATTATGCGGGAGGGAAAAAAAATACTTGGCAGGTGTTTGTTGTCCCTGCGGCAAGGAGGAAAAGTTTAGTCATTAGCATTAGAAGATAGCAAATTATAATATCGTGTTTTCTAAACTGTAGCCACAACAGAATTTGCTGACACAGGCCACATTGTGCTGTCAGCTCGTAAAAGCAGAAAATTGCTTATTTGTTGTTGACTCTAAAAAGGGCTGTATCTTGGAGCTTTAAGAACGTGATGCTCCAGACATCTCAAATAGGCATTTAACAGAGACTATCTCTGAATATTTAATACTGAGTCTTCAGACTCAGGTGCTGTATATGCAAACCTGGCATAAGGAGGTCATTTATTGGGGTAATACCCCACCAACCATTCACTGTGCCCTATCAAATCCACTAAATGTACATGCTTCTGTAGTTGCAAGCAACAAAAAACAACTAAAGTGAAGTGAAACCAGTAAACTCAGTATAAAAGGCTACTTTGATTAAAATCAAAGGTTTAGTATGCATGTGGCTGCATTTGAGGAATGTATGGTGTTAAATTTCCTAAATGGGCAAATCCTTGGAGACGAACTGTGGCTCTCTCGTTGATTCTCTACTGGATCTTTAAATTCTTTGGACAGATCTACCCAGGGCCGGAGTCGGTCCCTGTTTCAGCCAGGGAGTTTCATACCCCACTTTTTCCATAGAGGAGGAATTTGAATACATGAAACAGCAATTAGCTCTTACAGAGCCTTTTAATTGGGTTTAAGTACATGTTATATGTTGACAAGTTAACAGAAAGCACTTCACTTAAACATGTTTAATTTAAATCAGATAAAGGTTAAAAAGGTGAAAACTGTGATAAAGATAAAAACATATTCACATTTAAACATAAGCAATCGATTGAAATTCAAATAAAAAATTATTATGACATTTTTCTTCCCAACAGAGATGTGTTCTATTGTTAGATCTACACTAAATTCTTAAGTAGCTTCATTACATGCATGTTTATTAGCTACTTACAGCATCAAAAGCCTCCTAGGCAGTGCACTGATTTCTCAACTTTATTAATAACATTGTCTACAGACTTTCATTCTCTGTGTACATTAACACAGTTTAACGTATATCACGTCTATTCTATATGTTATATTTTACATTACAAATAACTATGTTAGTTAATATACAGAGTTTAAATAACTCTGTTAGACTATCCTTTACCTGTCCCTTTAGTAAACATGGCCTCCTCGGGATCATCAATAGCGTTGGAAGGGGTTTGCTGACACTACAAAAACATTCCATTAATGAGTTTGACTATTAATATATTACACTTCTAAATTATGTTTAAATTAAAGTATGTTTCAGCTTGAAACTGGATATCTGTATTTAATGGTGTGGGCTTTACAAAATAAACTATGCTAAGCTGTCGTTGCAAACGTTGCGCAATAGCCTTACACTGACAATACAAAGTTATTTCCATATCTCTGTTCACCTGGCCTGTTTCTGCCCTCCATAACCACCAACTGACTCTTCGCGCTATTCTGTTGCTATGTTTTATTTTAGCGCTCCAGGAAAGACGACTCCTGGGCACACCCAACTTAAATATTTAGGAGGGGAGAATTTCCTCAGATGGTAGAACCCACCTAATGTATGATGTAGGGGCTATGCTGTCAAATGAATGGAGAATAAATACAGAGTTGAATGGAGAATGAATGTAAGAAGAAGATTAGATAAGTGACTGATATGTGCATAAATTATTTTTCTCTTCCAACTGGCCCAAACTCGAGGTTGACATGAGCCGGCTTATCGCAAATCCTCCCGAATCTCCCGATTAGTCACTCTGGGCCTGGACCTACCTGATGTGTGGATGCATTGTAGAAGTTTGCATTCCTCACCACAATATCATGTCCTACTTGCAGCACAGGACTGAGTTTCAATGTCATGTGACTTTCCCGCAAATTATTAAATGGTCTTTATCATATGATGACAGGCAGCACTGTGGTGTAGTGGTTAGCACTTTGCACACTTGTTCTGTGTGGAGTGTGTATGTTCTCTCTGTGCTAGAGTGGGTTTCCTCCGGGTACTCTGGTTTCCTCCCACAGTCCAAACACATGCATGTTATGTTGATCGCTCACTCTAAATTGCCTGTAGGTGTGAGTATATCCGAGAGTGTGTGTTGGCCATGCGATGGACTGGCGACCATGGTGTACCCTGACTTAGCCCAATGAAGCTGGGATTGACTCCAGCCCCTCCGTGACCCTGACTAGCGGGACAAAGCCGAAGATAATGGATGGATAGATGGATATATATTAATAATAATCACACACAATAATTAGGGTGCGTAATTCACATCAGGATGAAACAGTTAAATAATCAGTAAGAAAAAAATAAATATTTATGATGCAATCAATCCTGTGAGCAACCCATGAATAGCATTAATGTACTACAGGGATGATGGAGTGGTCAGTCGGCCTCAGCATATACAGCACACTTAAGCAGACTAAAGAAAAGTGTGACATTATTTCCAGACATGATTATTTCAGGAGGATAAAATATGCTTGTGAACAGACTATGCCATTTACCCTCGTACAGGACTGCGGGGCAAGAGCGGGCTGAAATGTCTACAATGCTGATGAATTCTAGAAGGAGGCTAGAGCAGGATTAAAAAAAACAGTTCTCAAATGCATTGCACCCGCGCCCTAGCCTCATGGTGGTTTTTGAATGTCCCATTCATAATTTAGCTCTGCCATTTGGCTTGAGTATGTATATCCACTGAGATTGAACTTAGAGGATCTTTTCCATCTACAGATCAGAGATAAATTACATCTACTAAGCTGACTTTCCTAAAAGACAGACGAGGGAAGACTTTAGCTGAGGTAATCATACAACAACAAAGTTTATGGGATGGGTTGAACTTGAGGGAGATGCGTGAGAATAAAAGCTGTCTTCCAGGTGTTTGTACAAGCATGAACTTGATCAGCGCAGGAGATATTGAGATCCAAGCTGGCTTGGTCTTACTAACATCAAATGAGAAGCCCAAACATGATTTAAACTCTTATGCACCGAGTAACAGAGACAGAATATCTCAGATATATTTTTCTTCAGCTGCCAGAAAAAAATGTGAGGCCGGTGTAAACTGGTATTTAACACATCTCTAATACACTAGCAGTATTAATTAGGAGGGTATTTTTGTCAAATTGCCGATAGTACTTGGCAGAGAACAGCATCCTCTCTTCTCTGATCAGCTGTTAGCTTTTGCTACCATGTGCAAGGATGCTGTACACGTTTAACAAGCAAGGGGGGAGATCTGCTGTGACCTTTCCAAAAACCCTACACATCCCTCTCATCCTTCTCAGTGTAACTGCAACTGTTTCATTCAGGGGCGTGTTCACACACAATCCTCCAACTCTGAAGCTACTGCAAATGCAGATATGGACTATAATGTTACTAAAAAGACAGGGAGAGGGTGCAAGAGAGGAAATGCAGGAATGTGCACAAAACTGCCCTCATTGTCATTTTATTAGCTGTATTTCGTTGCTGACCAATAAAAACCATATATCTCCATTTTTGTTGATTTCTATGTATGTATTAAATGCAGCCGCTGCCATTTACATTGTCGGAAAATTTCAGGATAAATGGACCAATAGAAATACTCCAAAATAACTTGGAAAAGATTCTGGTTCCATTTACTTACATTAAAAGTGAAGACGGTTTTTGGCCTCTCCTGTAAAGTTGCCATTACCTATTTTTCATTGGACAGCCACGATTTACAATACACTTTGTAGTTCTACACTTACAGACTGTAGTCCATCTGTTTCTCTGTATGCATCATTACCCCCCTTTCACTCTGTTCTTCAATGAGCAGGACCCCCAAAGAACCACCACAGAGCACTGCACTGACCCTGATGTGGTGGTGGTGTGTTAGTATGTGTTGTGCTGATATGAGTAGATCAGACACAGCAGTGCTGCTGGTGTTTCTAAACACTGTGACCTCTCACTGTCCACTCACACAGACAACTTTTTTGTCCACCGTGTAGATGTAAAGTCAGAGACGATGGCTCGTCTGTTGCTGCTCAGTTTGTGTTGGTCATCCTCTAGTCCTTCATCAGTGGTCACAGGATGCCACCCATGGGACACAGTTGGCTGGATGTTGCTGGTCGGTGAACTGTTCTCAGTGCAGAAATGGCACTGAGGTGTTTAAACATTCCAGCAGCACTGCTGTGTGTGATCCTCTCATACCAGCACAACACACACTAACACAACACCACAACGTCAGCATCACTGCAGTGCTAAGAATGATCCGCCTCCTTAGTTGTACACCCTCTGTGGTGATCCTGGGGGGTGTCCTGCCCTTTAAACAACAGGGTGAAAGGGGATAAACAATGTATGCATGTCAGGTTGGGTCGAGTTAAGCAGGCGAGAAAGGATGGCGGACATACTCACAAGCTTTTGAACTGAGCTAACCATAACAACACCATAACCATACATACAATGACCGAACACCAACTGACTGAAGACACAGGGTATAAAACGGGACAGAAAACATATAACACCTGGACACAGGAGGGGCAACAGATACGAACCAGGGTTAGGGAGGCGGAGACACTGGGAGCACATGACCAAAACAAACACCACGCGGACATGACAGGACGTAAACAGAAGGACGTGCAACAGACAAGGCGTAAACAGGCAGACGAGGACAGGCAGGTCGTGACAATGCAGTGAATCAGATGGACTACAGTCTGTAATTGTAGAACTATGAAGTGCTCATATATGGTAGGTGGAGCTGATAAAACAGGCTAATGTGTGTAGATATAAGGAGGTGGGTTTAATGTTAGGGCTGATTGGTGTATTATGTGTAAAAATAAAAAAATCTACAACAAAAAATTGTTTTCTAGAAAACAAACCCGAGCCTGACACAAGTCTGATGTTGTATGTGAAGAATTGGTCCGAATCCAGCCCCCATTTTACAAGGGTCCCAGGAACCATACTTATATTCTCAAAAATACGAAAAAAAAAAAAAATAAAAAAAGTAATGTGCAGTAGTTAATATAATTGTGATGTAGCTTTTATAAGAAATCAAATGCCTATTAAATTACACACAAGTGTTTTGCTCTTCTCATAGAAGTCATACCAATTAGTTGTTCTATGTTTATTTTTGCTGGGTTTGATTTGAGATAATAAAATCATGCTGTAGGCATCGGTTGATTCAGCATAGTGAGAACAGCAGCACTCGATGTCCTCCCTTTAGGCTTGCAGTGATGCAAGAGATGAATTACATAAACATTACAGGAAAGCACAGCATAAGAAGCCTTGAAACATAAACACTGCTTTTGTTCTAATGGCTTCTGTTTGGTTGTTCAACAAAACTGAAAGAAGGATTTAAGTGAAAAGCTGATCCACCATAAAGAAGTCCACCTGGGTCTACCATCAAAACCTTGAAGGCTGGTTTTTACACCAGTAAACGCAGTCAGGTCGAGGGATAATTAACTATTCAGACTGTAATGGAGTAGGTAGAACTTTATCAAGCATGAGATGAGAGATATGAGTGAAATCTGAGCCCGCTTTTACAGAACAGTTTGGGTTCAGAGATGGGACATGGCCTTATTACCACCAGTCTGCTGTATAATTAGTCTTTTCTTGAATGTACGCTTTACACTTTCAGCTGTCTGGCCTCTGATGAAGTGAGTCAGTGTGTCGCAATCTCTGAATGTTAACAGCTTCTTTGAAGCAAAGTTGTTGGTTTTCTTCAACGCTGAAGCAACTTTTAACACATTAAACCAAAAAAAAACACAACTTTATTACAGTTTTTTATCTTCTGTTATTTTTTTAATTCGGTTCTTCTTTTAGTTCTCCATCTGATGAAACAGATCTGTCTCCACATTTTTCCAATTTTTAATGAAAGTTTTAAGTTTCACACTGTCTGCACTAGACATGCTTCTCACATCCTTCCAAATTTTGCATTGTGCTCCAATTCACATTTAAAACCAATGTGATGATCTTGGTGGCCTAGTATTTGCAGAGCAGCTCCTGTGCTGTACCAAGCGTGCATTAAGGCTTTTCTTGTGATACAAACAGCAGTAAAATCTATGATTTCAGCTCAATAAGCAGATTTACTGCTGTTGCAATTTAAGCCTGTTGTTTAACTGTTTCATTAGAAAATTAGAAATAGAAAAAAGGGGAATGAGAGATTCCCACATGGAGTGAGTACTTGATGTAATAGGAGGCAGTGAGTATTCCGTTTTAGCGTTTTTCTTATCATTTGATTATTTAAAGTGCTCCCACAGATGATTTCTGGTGTTTAGGCTTAAGTGGCAGTTGAGGCAATGTTAGTGCCTGGCATGATGCATTCAACTAAACCAGCTGTGATTTATTTATTTATTTATTAGTTTTCTTTTTTTGCTTACTATTATTTGCTGTATTTACTTCCTGTTTGTTCATTAAAAAAAGCTTGACATAGCTTCTGAATACAAAATCGAGCGGCAAAACATTTGTGATGAATAATTCATATTATTCAAACTCACTGATTGTTGGCACTGTATAGCATGATATGCAGAATATGCGCTATATAGAAAGTACCTAAATTGACAAAGTTTTCTTTATCCTGTGCTGGGTTGCCAAATAACCCAGGTTGTGTTGTGTTCCGTCCAACGTTTTTTAAAGATTGCACGTAAAGCACAGCTCCTACAGACAGTTGTCTTCATGCACAATTTGCAATAAAGCTGCCTCATTAAGAACAATACACGCAACTCAAGCACTGAGCACAAAATGCTGGAAAAGTATATATTACTGATACAGCAGATTTGCAAGCTTGAGCCATAGTGCACTGAAACTAAAAGCAGGAGATGATATACAGGGGACTATAAATATTCATACATATACAGGAGATAATAAATATTCATACAGAACAATGTGGCCTCTCTCTACAGCCTATTCTGTCATAAAAACAATGTGAAAATTGTCATATACCTCACAGTTCTCTTCAGTCACACAAAGCAAAGTTGGCATATACAGTATTGTGGTTGTTACTGTGTGTGTGTGTGTGTGTGTGTGTGTGTGTGTGTGTGTGTGTGTGTGTGTGTGTGTGGTTTGCATGCAACTTTGCGCTGCCAGTATGTGAGATCTGCTCAATCTGCAACACAAACAACCATAATGTCAGTCATGTGAGAAATCCATCCAATTATCAGAGTTTTTTGGGTTAGGCAGTTAATCAGGCATTCTTCATTTATACTGCAATGGCCAATGAAGCTGAAATTCGTCCCGATCCTGAAGTTTAGCTGGAGTCATATGTAAAAGTTTTAACAATAAATTGGTGAAAACATCCTCTACATAGAACAAACTTAAATGTGGTATTTTCTGCAAATTCTTGTGCACTAAAACGAAACACAAGACAAATTAAAATCTTTCCCAATAACTTAAAAACAGATGTTTTCTGTATGTTCTCTGTTGAGGCCGTGTTAACACATGTAATTTGACTAGGGATGCCCAAACTTTGGCATATTATTGAATGGATAATAAAAGGAACTGTTTTGGTCACCCAAAAAAAAAATACTTTATAAATATTGGTTCCATTGAGCTACATTGGAAGTAAAGCAGGTGTTTGGTCTCTACGGTAAAGTTGCAATTTTGGTGATACTTGATTTTCACTGGACAGCGACGCTATGTAAGAAAGCATGTTTCCACCAGATAACTACGAATAACTTCGTGAGTCAAAAAAAAGAGATTACTCACCGAGAAGGTATACAATTATCACAATATGAGCAACTCTGTAGAACATAGGACACCAGAAATTTTAGAACATCAATATTATTTTTTAATTTCTGGTTGATTTTTGGTTGGAAACAGCAAAAAGGGGAAAAACGGCTGCACAAAATGAATAAACAGATTAAATAATAAACATCCAGCAACAAACACTCACCTTCCAAACCTTATTGGCTTTCATTTATATCCCAACCTTCAGTAGTTATACTATACATGACTATTATAGATTACTTAGTAAGCTTTTTAACTTAAATAAATTCAAATCTTTCTAATGTCATAAGTAGTGATTTAACTATAATAATTAATATAGCCATTTCCAAACCTCCCCTTAAGAAGGCCAGTGTTATTTGTAGTTCTCATACTATGCCTGATTTGGCTGATCAGTACTTTATTATGTATATTTAGATGATGGGATTAAACAGACCTATATTATGAGTGGAGGTGTCTGAGAGATACCACAAGTCAAATGTTGGTCTTTACACCAGTTCACAAGGTATCAACTACTTCTTTATAAAATAAATTCATATTTTTTGTCTCTGTAAGTATGACCCCTTTTTTATATAATAATAATAATAATATCATATTCCCTCTTAAGTTTTCTATATCTCTGCTCCATCCATTCTCACTAAGCACATCAAAGATATAAGAAAAACATGTGTTTTTATTTTTCTAAAGTATTTGTACACAGCAGCAGCCATTTACATTGTGTGAAAATCTCATGAAGAATGGATCAATAGAAATGCTCCAAAATCACTTGGAAAGAATACTGGTTCCATAGACGTACATTAAAAGTAAAGTATGTTTCAGCCCTCTCCTGTAAAGTTACCATTTTAAAGACACTTGTTTTTCTTTGGACAACGATGATTTATAAATTAAAGATTTATTTACATCCACTTCCAATGGCAATCAGTTTAAATATACATTATAAAGCATATATGACATTCCATCATGTTTCAAGGGCATCAGCTGCTGGTATCAAATGTAGTGTCTACAATGTGACTTGAAAGCCCACTCGCATCACGCTCCTTATTGCATAGCCTTCACTTTCAGTCCCAAAGGGCAGATGCTAGAGCACTCAAAAATTTGCCCATGGCTACAGTCAGAAAGCACTCATGACTAGTCTTTATCTGCGCTCAAGCAACGCAACGAAAACAGACAAAGTGCGTAGGCAAGCCACCTCCTAACCCTATTCCTGAGTAATCTGGGCCTTCAGGGTTTAAACTGACCGGAAGATTTTAAGGGCACTACATCAAAATAGAGTTGAATACAAAAAGGGCTTCATGGTCATATATAATAGCATTGAAGGACCAGCAATAAATTGGCATGAAGCTATATTTAGCGGAAGGTCCTGAGGCACTGTGAGGAAATGCACTCAAAATGCACCCAGCAGTGTTGTAAGGAAGACTGAACACACTTGAAGTACTTCACTTTAAGCAACCTAAGCCAATAAAAAGCTGATGACCACTAAAGCTAGCCAAAAGGATGAGAAAGGCCTTTACTCCACATTTTCACCACTTGGTAAAATGTTTATTGGATTTGTATAAATTCGATAAAACTAGGAGTACATGCTGAACTGGACCCCACTGGGCTCTTTGGTAAGGCTGTCCAGCGGTATAATGTACATGTACATGTACTACTATCACCCACAAGGTGCCAAATACAGGTGTTCCTTGGGGGTCCAGGACCTCATAATTAACCTCTTGGACCCCCTGAAGGTCTTAAAATCAAAATTCAAGGGAGGACCCAGAAATTTTGCATATACTTATATGTGTATACTCTGATCAGTCACATTAAAACCCCCTCCTTGTATTTACACTATTGCCACTTACAACATAGGAGTACTACAATTACAGCCTGTATTAATGTATTTATCTGCATACTTTGTTAAACCCCTTTAAACCTGTTCATCAATGGTCAGGCATCCTGTGGGCAGCTTCCTGTGACCACTGATAAAGGACTAGAGGAAGACCAACACAACCTGTGCAGCAAGAGATGAGCTATTATCTCTGCTTTTACATCTATAAGGTGACCCAGCAAGTTAAGAATGTCTAATACAGTGGACAGGACAGCAGCACTGCTGTGTTTGATCCACTCATACCATGTCAGTTTCACTGCGGTGCTGAGATCGATCCACCATTCAAATGGTATCAGCTCAGTGGTGGTCATGTGGGGGTCCTGACATTGCGTAAAAGCAGGATAACAAAGTAAATGGACAGATATTGTAAAAACAAGGAGGTGGTTTCAATATTATGGATGATCAGTGTATATACTAGGGGTTGTAATATCAATATTTTGTTCTTTTTGTAGTAATATTTTAAAATAAGTCATTAATTTTTTCCACTTTTTACTTGCTCATCAAAAAAATAAGTTGTTGATGTTCTTAGAGCAGTGGACTGGCCACCCATAGTCCAGACTGTACATCACTACATTTCTTTTATTTTAGAAAACTGTAATAGACAACATGAGCAATTTTCCTGTGTATGTAAGTTTTAGTATTGTGGAAAATGGCAATATCTCACTTTTGCATTTATGTAATCTTCTCTGAATAAAAAAAATAATTTCTGAGGATTTTAAAAAGAAATCTTAAATTTAAGTAGTAATGTAAGTAGTATTAATAAACACTGGACAAAAAACAGTCCCACATTCTAATAATGTTCTGAACCGATTTTAGCTTTTATTACAACACACATTCACCTTGGCATTACTTCAACAACCTTATGCAACATCACAACATTCATTTCTGTTCATTGTTATGTTAATTGTTGGCTGAGATCTTTTACTGATACACAAATCCCAGCACATCTCAGAGATTGTGGTCAGGATCCTGTGATGGCCAATTCATGTGTGAAAATGATTCCCCTTGATACCTGGACAGCTCTTTCACGATTCGATCCCAATAAATCTTGCCATTGTTATCCTGGAACATGCTCCATGCCATCAGGGAACAACAAATCCTGTGATGGGATAACCTGGTTATTCAGTACATTCAGGTAGTCAGCTGACTCCTAACTTACCCTGACATACCCATCACTCATCAGACCACCTTCTTTCTGTTTCTCCAGAATCCAGTGTTTATGCTTGCTAACAAGCTAAAGCCTTTTTTTTTTTAACTTGCCAACCGCAGTTAGTTAAATTTATTTTACTGAATCAGTTAGAATTGTTGCCAGCTGTAACAAATATGTACCATATAAACATGTTTGTTTATTTATCTTGGCCAATTTATGCAAGTTTCTTTATTGCAACTAAAGGTTAAACATCTTGGCTGAGAAAAATAGAGGCATGAAAATGGAGTTGCAAATGTATGATACCATAGTTATAGTATAGTGGTAGTTTCTCACGTAGCTAACCACATCAGTCAAATGATGGATTATAGCAAAGGCGTAGAATTAGCATAGACAGAAGTGATGCGTACTCCCCAACATCCAGCGATTATTGAATTGTCCCCACCAATAATTTGATCCCCTCCAAAAAACAAAACAAAACTCAAGTTCTCTACTCAAGTCATACGGCCAGTGTGATTGGCTGTGCCTTTCGCTGCTGTCATGTGAGACTCTGTACGTCCGGTTGTTAGCAGCACCAAAAAACTGGAAGGAAAACTTTCCAGTCATATGAGACTCACTGTACAAGACTCAGGTCCAATGTGGGAGACATATGGGGATCAAAAGCGAGTGAGGATGGCAGCAAATAAGAAGAGTATGGACATAAGGAGCTGTTTCTCAAAGAAACGTCTAAGTCAATTAAAATGAGTTTCCATAGCGTTAAAGGCAGTCCTAGGCTTTGCCGCACCGCAGGCTAACATCGTCTGTAGCTATATAACAACAACAACAACAACAACATGGTTCGGAAATGAACTGCACCTTAATTGCACTGTGGTTGAAGGAAAGTTAATAAGTCTTTAAATGTAAACTCACAGCTTATTGGTTTGTAAGTGGCGACACTATCTGTACAAGACATATGTCTTGTACGTTCATTGGCACATTGAAATACTTGTTTTTACTGTGATTGTTTCGTTGTTGGTTGTGTGGAGATTATGCAGCTCCATCCACTTTTGTTATTCCTGATGTATGAGCCCTGTTTCATTTGCACTATGGCTGAAGTAAACTGAAGTCTCAACTACTTCTTTGTCAGACATTAGTTCAACTTTAATTTAACATTATATATAATTAATGAATTAATTTCTGAATTGTTTTTCAGAATAATTTAAAAGCACGTAGAATAGCATGTGTAGGATATCAGTCCTTTATTGTTTTATCACGGATTAAAAAGAAAACAAAAACAAAAAAACATGCGCGGGGGTGGTTGGGGCTGGGGGCGTGGCTTGGTGTAGATTCATAGGTCCCCACCAATGTCAAGAGCAAATCTACGCCCTTGGATTATAGTTTCTTACCATCAAGCATTAACCAAATTCTTCACATATAAAGGCTTTATGTTGCTTAAGTGATTTACTTATGATTTCCACATGCATGCCTGAAACTGTGGACAGGGCTATATATGATATTGAAATGTCCTTAATGTCTCCTTAAAAAAAAAAAAAATCTTGTGCAGTGGGCACATCCCATTTAATTTACACATTCCGTTGGAGGATACAGTGAAGTTTCTGGAACATTCAGATAAGGATTCTAATTTTGCGAGCCAGTGCACTTTGTGTGGGCCACTAATGGCTAATGGAGTAAATAATTATAGAGCTAGCCTGCGATAAATCTGATTAGGCTTCTTCTCTGAGCTAAAAGAAGCAAAGAGGAGTCTCAGTCTGTTTTGGCATAATTATATGGACTCCAGCTTAATGTTAATCCATGGGCTATTTTGTGAAAATAGGGCTGTCTATCTTATGCAGTCTAACTATCTGTCTGGGAAAAAATATATCATTATTGGAAATGCATATCAGTCCATTAAAGTTTTGACTTAGATTAATGCTCATGAACTTTTCCCCTCAAAAGGCATCGTGTCGGATACACACATATTGGTACGGTCGCTGTCAGATTTGGGATGTGCTCTCATTGCATTGTAATGATTTGCAGATGCGAGGATTAATAAGGCAGAAATGTACATTCATTTTCATTTCTGTCCCCCCGGGAGGAAAGTATATTCCGTACAGAATTCTGGGCAGAATCATGATTGAGTGTTGCTGGTCTGGTCTATTTGGTGTAATAGTATTCTCATATTTCAATTCTCATAATAACAGAACAACTCAAGAGAGTTAATGGCACTCAGCATTCATTACGGGCGCTCGAAATTAAGATATGCACACTCATCCCAATTCCCATTAGCGCAGGAGTGCAGAATACATGAACAATAACAACAGTTTTAAAAGGACTTCATTTTGGTACTGCTGCTGAGTGTGATCCACAATAAGCACTTGCTGAATGATCCACACATGTAATTGCTTCGGCTTGCACAGCGTACAGTTCATGAAGCATACAGCATAATTGAAGTTCGGTTGTGGCTCTGAAAAGTCTGGTGTCATACTACGTGAAAAGCAATGTCTGCTACTGGCCTCAGTGTTCAGCATGTGTTCTTTTTTTTTTTTTCTTCGGCTGATCTGCAACCTGAATTATAATTCACACTACGGCAAACTGAGTTCAGAAATAGCTCAGGATCCGTTCACAAACGTTCCGCAGAACAAAGCAGAACAGGGCCAACAGGCACTGACTCACAGAACCCTGCTTGATGCTGTAGATCAAGGGTGTATAGGTTTGTATATGGACGATGAGGACATGTCCCCATTAATATTTTGGGTTCAAAGAATAGAGCGAACTTGTTCACATTATATTTGGCTACGACAGAGGCTCCGTCTTCTAGATATTGTTTATTCATGCTCACATTTGATTGGCTGAAAGGGAGGATGGGTGCTCTCTGAAGACTAACATCATGATGTGCAAATTTTCTTACTGCCAGACTCACAGAATCAAGAGCTGATCAGTGTGTTAGCGGTGTGTTTTCAGGTCTCTCAGTCCTCAGACCTGGTGAAATACGTAGTCTTTCAGATGACTTACTTTCTTTCCATGTCATGACAATATATTTAATTCTTTGTAGATATCATACCACCAAAAAAGGTAGTAATAAAAACCTGCAACCGATCATCAACTGTCTTTGCACTAAGAAAAATAAGGTCAACTGATGTGAGTTAAGCATGTTATCTAGTGTTAACAAGCAAACTAATCCTACCTTCTGTCATCTGTAAACATGGGACATTTTATTTTATTTTTTTCAGGGTGGAGTGGGGTGGGGGTGTAGTGTTGAGGGGAATGGGTTGTTGTGTTCCTACCAATATTGAGACCAAATCTTGCTCTAGATACAGTACTGTGCAAAGAACAGATATCACCCTTCATTCATTCCTGGCAAAATTATTCATTCAAGATACATCAGATATAAGATAACACACTTGCATAAGGAAGAGGAAAATGACTTAGACAAACAGAACTTGAACTACAACAAAATATTAACAGAATTAAAAGAAGGGACTCCTAACATCCATGCAAGACTTAAAAAAACACCAAAACTGTCACCATAAGATAAACAGTACTTAAAGCCCCAGGCCTTCTAAATCTGTGTCTGTTTCTAACAAAGGTCAAAAGTATTCACATTCATTACTCAGGTAGAAGTATAGATAATAGGGTTTAAAAATACTTCTGTAGAAGTTGAGATATCAACGGTAGCTTTTTACTCCAGTAAAAGTGTAAAAGTACTGCTTTCAGAACTACTTAAAGTATAAAAGTAAAAGTTATGTAAAGGAAAAAAAAATGCCATTATTGACAAACGTTAGGCCGCACCACAGGGGTCTATAGTGCACTAGCCCACCTCCCCAAAAACCCCATTCTTCTAAAAAGCCATAATGACTATAATGTTTTATTAAAATTTTAATGTTGATAAATTTGGGATGCGCTAGGCTTCCTGTTTCAGCTGCATATACGCCCATTGAACATGAATATATTTTAGTACAATGAAAATATATTAAAGAAGCATATCTGTGTACTGCTGAGCATTAACATGTGTAACATGGAGCAGAAGATATGATGACTAGTTGTCTAAAAGTATTGTAAAAAGTCAAACCTCAAAGGCATGTTATCAAAAACCTTTATTGGAATGTAAATGTACATGAATGAAAACAATCTGAAATGAAATAGGAGTAACGAGGCTATTTTTAAAATGTAAGGAGTAGAAAGTGCAGATAATGGTGTGTAAATGTAAGGAGTAGAAGTAAAAAGTCATCTGAAAAATAATTACTCCAGTAAAGTATAAATAAACACAAATTTCTATATAAGTAAGGTAACAAAATATTTGTACATTGTTACTTGATACCTCTGGTTTCTAATTAAGTGAATCTGAGCCATAATATACAAAGTATACAAAGTCTTATAACTATCTTCCCAAAGTCTAATAAGTCTCTGCTGTATTTCTGTCCACTTCATGTAAACTGGGTGCCTCTAATCATGAGTAACACTTTCGTAAGCATTTCTTATCCAATCACAGCCTCTTGGCCCAAGTCAGAGAAACCTAGTGAGCTAAAGTGACCCAACTCAGTCTGTAGCTGCCTGTCGCCCGTTGATTGGTTTATGCATACGTGAACATTGTTCATTTTCCTGTTCCTTCATTTACACGTCACCTTATCCGTTCATCTGTTTGCACATCCATTCCTTCGCGCATTGCTTCATCTGTCTGTCTTTCATTAAGTTACTGTCACGTAAAAGCTGGATAATGATTTTAGTTCTGTATTGGTGTTGGCTAGAGAGCTGTACTCTGACCAGCAGGTTTTTAAATTGTGTGTTATGATATTTATTTCTTTAAATTTTTCATTCAAGCTTTGCTGGATGTTTATTATAACACTCAAGGTTTGTATCATACAAACATCTTTAATATTTTACTGTGTGCTCTCTGGGCTTAAAAGCTTTGATCTTTGAGACACAGTGAGTATATTTTGTATTTTTTAATTGTGAGAAGCAGCAAACCCAGCTAACTTCTAAGACTAAACTTTGCAAGTGTGGGAAACTATCCCAGCAGATTCCTTTGAAAATGAAAGCTCCATTGGAAGCTGTAATACTTGCAAAGTGGAAATAGGTTTTCCACAAGATTTTGAAGTTGGAATTTGTTCCCATTCAGTCAAAATAGCATTTGTGAATTCTGTGGCTCTGATGCTGGACAAGAAGGATTTGTCAAAGCCTCTCTTGGTGGGGCTTGCTTTGTGCACATCAGTACAAGCATCCAGAACAGACAAGGCCTTTAATCAAGCTTTTGCCACAAAGTTGGAAGCACATTGTCGCTGTCCAAAGAAAAACAAATATCTCCGAAATGGTCATTTTACAGAAGAGGCCAAAAACTTTCTTTATTTTTAATGTAAGTGAAAGGAACCAGAATTTTCCAAGCTTTTTTGGAGCATTTCTATTAGTCCATCCATAACCAAACTTTCATAGGATATAAAGAGCAGCTGTCATGTTCAAATGATGTAGAAGTAGATATATATATACACTACCACAAAAGTTTGGGATCACAGTGAAATGTTCTTGTTTTCAATGGAGTATCTTCCTTCCTTAACACAACAATGGACTGACGGGTCTCTAAAGAAAGTTGTTTCTTTCATTTTGAGTCTGTCAGCACACCATCAACTGCTGATGCTTCAGATACTAAACTAACCTAGAATGATGTTCTCCCTTTTATGCTCACTTATTAGTAGAATGTTTTTCAGCTGTGCATCACAATTGAGCAAGAGTGTCCTAACAACCAATTAGCCCCAATAACATCCTTAACTTGGATTGGTGGCCGTACCAGGAGGTTTAGACAGAGGACTGAGAATTGCTGTCCTCTGTCTAGCGGGGAAGTTCTAACAGAGCAGAAATATCATACACAGTGACTTGTGGCCATTTAAAAATGAATTAAGACAAATGTTTTGGAAAATAAGCCACACAAATGTGGATTGCAGGAGGATACAAACACAACAAGAAAAATGCACAATAATGGCCTTTTCCAACTAAAGCTTCCTTAATGTTTCTTGGTTTGGGCATCCATTTCAAATGGACCACCTTAAATTAGTATGGAACCATTGCATAGCCATCCACTGAAAGAAGCATCTTTAGGGAATTAAAAGTGTTTTTTTTAATGATGACATCAAACAAGCTCTAGAGTCAATAAAGCAGAAAACATGCCTTTGGGATTATTTAGCTCCAAAGTATAGCCAATAGTGATGGAAGACAACTTGCAGCTTATGGAGCTTGAAATGTTGGTTGTGAGAGCGGAATGGTAGCTAATGAGTAGTGGGCATTGCAGGCTTAGAGGTACACCTGAGGGATTAGCACAGTGTGAGAACAAGAGTGGAAAGCAGTAGAAGGAGTGTGGGTGAACTAATCCTACTCCTCCCTTCACTGGGGACCAACAGAGAGACATCAAAATGAGGATGGAGGTAGAATAGAGAATAGTGGGGAAGAGAGAGAGAAGAAACGGTAAGACATTTAGAAAGATTCGGTGAGGGAAAATACACAAGAGGCCCCAGCAGGAGCCCTGATGACACCGCAGCCCGTTCTCTCCAACACGCTTATAATTGCAGCCCACCACAGCTTGGACTGGAGAGCAACGTCCAGATTCTCTGCGCTTGCCTTCTGATGCGCTGTTTTGTTTGCAGGGACTTGTGGGTGAAGAGGGCAGGATGCAATTTGGAGACAGAGTGGGCTCAAAGAGCCAGTTCCGCCTGCGGTCCCGCCGAGTGTGTTAGCCTGAGTGCCTGCTCTTTAAGTGACGTGGAAGGGTGACAGCAGGATCACTCTTCCCTCCATCCATCACTCTAGCTACAGGACAGAAAGGCAGAATGAGGGATGTTTGTATGTATTTGAAGTGAAAAACACACAAAAATATTTATAACAATGCCTTAAACCCAGCACTGCACCAAGCGAAAGACAGATAAGTAAATAGGTCTCATTTACATTGAGGTTCCCGTAAAGAGGAACCCCACCGCAGGAAAATAGACCACTTCACTCTTCTCGGCTGCTCACTAAATAGTACTACAAAAACAGAGAACAAGCTAAGTACTGGTCATTCATCACACTTTGAAGCTAATGTTCAAGAAGTCTTCCATCTTACAGCGAGTGGATCACTGACACAGCACTAACATCATATTCATAACCTTTAGCTAGCTAGCTATCTGGGACGTGTTATTGAGGTCCCGCAAGCTTCAGTCATGAGTCAGCACTGTCATATTTGCAGACCCTGTACAGAAATTTCTTGCAGAAACATACTACAAATATGTGATATTGCCCTCCAAAATATAGAACAAATCTATTGTGCAGCATGCAGGTTTAGGCTTAATAGGCTAATAAAGTTGTTAAGTCCACCAATCAGCATCATATACCACTTGCAGTCTTTAGAATTTACTGACCATGTAAGTATTTTTATGAATGTTGGGGGATTCAAGTATTTTAAAGTGTTCAAGTATTTTCTTTACAGAAAGGGTCTCATGTTGTTTTCTGTATTCTACCTTGTACTCCAGTGCATGCTTCATAAGCATCTGTTTCATGCTTACAGACAGGCATTCTTCAAGCTGCCTGATTTATGTTTGTAATATCTATCGCTCCAATTACAGCATATTATGCTTAGCTAGTTTAAACTTTGCATGTCAGACTATTCTCAAAGTTAGAGTCTCTAAAATGATGATAGTCTAGAAGTCTTAGTAGCATTTTTGTATTTACCTCTCTTTATTTTGGTCATTACTATGGTTGCAGACATTATTAGCATTGATAGATAGAGTTCAGATAGAGCTCAGTGACTATAAACTTGACATTGTCATTGGATTTAACCTTTGCCACAAGCCATTTCTGCCCTGTTAAATATGCCCTAGTCAATTGTAATTAATATCAGGGGAATAATACCTAGTGAAATGCACAGTGCCAGAAGTAAAGTTTAGTGGAGGAGGAATAATAGTCTGGGGCTGTTTTTTCTCCTTAGCTTCAGTAAAGGGAAATGTTAATGCTACAACTTGCAGAGACATTTTTCAGACAATTACTATATGCTTCCAACTTTGTTGCAACAGTTTGTGGAATACTCTTTCCTGTTTGAGCATTATTGTGCATAATGTCTGGTCTATGAAGACGGCCAATCATAGTTTGATGAGGAGGAACTCCAGTGTCCTGCACAGTGGCCTGACCTCACCACCACAGAACCACTGAAATTGTAATTATTCCGGAAGGCAAGAGTTGCAGATACGATTGCAAGTAGAGTTTACATCAATACTTAGAATAACAAACAAAGATTCAAAATAACAAAGCAAGAACTTAGATCTTACATAATCACAACTATCACAGCAACACGTGACCAACAAAGACAGGGAGCAAACAGAGAGTACAAATAGACACACTAACTAAGGGACACCTGGCAAACGGGAGGAGACATAAACACCAGGCAGGTGCGGGGCGGAGACAAGAGGGCGGAGGCAAAGAGCACATGGCAAACATAAACAGAAACCACATGGCAATGACAGAATGTAAACAAAAACAGACAGGCACGAAACAGAGCACGACAACCTTAAAAAATACTGTCTTCAACTGAATGCCCATAAACTCCTACAGACACACTCCAAAATCTTGTGCAAAGCTCCCCAAGAAGAGTGGAGGTCGTTGTAGCTGACAGGGGGAGTGGGGGTTGGTGCATTGATTTGGAATAGGATGTCAACCAAAGACATATATTTGGCTATATATTGTAAGTTCACATGCATGCATAGGTTTTAAATCATGCTGAGCACTATTTTGAGTCTTAATTATAAAAAAACTCATTCTAACGGTTCTCTGAAGAGTTATATGAGTGACAGCTCAACTCAAAAGCAAAAAGCATTTTGGTGTCCTTTAATCACTGAGATGGTACATCCTCTGCTTCATTGTATTAAACAATGTCCTGTGGCAGCTACACTCATGTATTCATCCATAAATTATATGATTGATGGAAATTGTAAGAAGATCTGTTGTCACAGACACAGCAAGATATTCCCCTTGGGTCCAAAACTGAATTTTCCTTACTTTTATGAGTCATCTTGTATACTCTGACACAAATACTGCTGCATAGCTATGATAATTACAATATAAATCCCTGAAAATTTGCAGGTAGAGGTTTACTAAGCAATTTAACACTGTCAAAAAGCAGGAACGGGCTGCAGCACACAACAGAGCACTGAACTGGTTTGTGTATGTTAGCTTCACTTTCGGTTTGTTTGGCAAATTATTTTATACTGGCTTTGAAAGTTCTGGTAGTTGGATACAACATGCACTCTGACTCATGTTAATATTCTAACAACTGTAACGTTTAAAGAATATATTTTCACACAACAAGTGGGGAAGGACAGCCAACAGGCCTTTTGTCTGATATAAACAATTACAATTCATAAATGGGTTACTGCTGCTAGCAGGATAAAAATACTACAAACATTTGGAAATTCATGGAAGGGAAACCTGTCTTACCAAGGAAAAACTTTTAGGACACTGCGCTTAAGTAACAGCGGCTGTATTGTAATACATAATAAATGTAATAAGCTAAAGCTCTAGAGCTTCTCGGTGCAGTGGTAGGTGGCGAACATTTGTCATGTTCTACAAAAAGTCTTTCTCCTCAGAGGACTGTGGTGACTTTAAAGCTGCACTATGTGATATATTTTGTTAAAATTGAAAAAGGCAGCATTGCTAAGTCAGGAGAACCAAGAGCACCCTGTACAGCCTCAACGTTCTCTACCTTATGGCACTGGTCCAGAGTCCTCCAGAGAATTACAGCTCAGCTTGACTCGCCATCCTTCAAGATGCATTGACTCTTCTTTGTACTGGCACACAGATGGTTAAATGAATTTCCACTGGCTGTTCTAACAGTGGACTCTCAAGCACAGACTGAAGACCATCTTCTTGTGAACCACGTAAGAGAGCAATAATCTATGTATTGATTGAAATGTATTGCACTTGTGCTGAACTCTATATCTTGTTTTTAAATATGTGCACTGGCTAGATATTGCTAGGTTTTGCACTTATGCTGTATTTAACCCTGTATTTTTTTTAGGTATCAGAACTGGCCCTTGTTTAAGCTCAAGGGTAGCTTGGACTCTAACCTACTTGTACTAGCTAGAGATATATTCTCTGACTAAACATAAAGTTCTTTTTTAAGTTGCTCTGGATAAGAACATCAGCTTAATGCTATGCATGTAAATGTAAATAGTCAACAATAGTCACATCCAGGATGTATTCCTTACATTGGCTACCTTTCTTTAAGTGATTTAACCTGAAGCAGGACCTTCAACCTGAAATACAAAAAGTTAGAATACCCTGTCAGAGCAGCGCTACTTCTTTATCTTCTCGTGTTGGACTTACTATCGGCTCTTAGGGTACAACTGCGGTATTACAAGGCAGGATGAGTCAGGTCTAGCTGGGTAGCACGCTTCAGAATATATCTCTACACAAGATACATAAACATCTTTAACATTCTATGTCATTTATTCACATTATATTTATAATATGAGTTCATTTTTGAACGTTTTAAACTAAAATCATACAAATTAACGTAAAATTTAAACTTTTGCAACCATGATGGCTTTGGTGTAGTTAATTTTTGTTGTCCTCGAGTGTTGTAGCTCTCTTATCTTTTGTTTAGCATTGCAACTGTGGTTGTCGTTCGCCTTCTAGAGCCATTGTAATTTAGCAAGCTGGAAATGCAAGCTTCTGGGGAGCAGCTTAAAGTCAGGCGGATGTGGATTATCTTAGAGGGAGATTTTCAGAGCTCCTCAAATTTGCACAATAAAGCTATTTACACACGCAGAACCCAAGTTTGAATTTGGCCTGGCAAGTGTTTAAGTACCGCAAGTTCATTTGACACCTGTCTTTAGAGAAGAGTTCCAGGCAGAATGCGCTCCTCTCAACAGAGAGTGCTTATGATGCATAATAATAACATTTCTAATATCAGCTCATTCATTTATCTTCTCTAATAGCATTTCTCAGGGGCTGTTCAATAGAACATGCCCTTCTCCATCTCTTCAGCTCTGCTTATATTACATTCTATCCTTTATTTTCAAGGCATTTCACCTCCTTTCCATCTTAGATTTCTGTGAAGATTTGTGTCGGTGAGAAGCAGTTTCACCACCTTCATAACGAGTTGCTCCATTGGGCCTCAGTCTGGCTCTCTAACACAAAATCGTGTTATGGTAATGCAGTGTCCCCAACAGACGCCTGGACTGCATTTAGAGAGTGCACCCTTTTCTGTTTTCCTGTGGTTGTGTTTAGGCTTGATGGACCGTTTCGTGTTCTACCACAGTGACTTACACTTAATTCTGGCAGACTATTTAGCATTCATAAAATAGTTCAAAGTATAAGTCATCCTTGCATTTGTATTTTTCATTTCAGTCTACAGGTTTAATAGAGTATGGAGCAGCAAAGATGCATCAATGCACTGTAATGTTTAGATTCCATTACAGTGAGAATTGTTTCTACCTGTAACCGACTGCCATTATTCAGCAACCAGTAATCGTTAACCAGCAAGCCTAAAATCAATGACACAGCCCATTAAAATACCAGATGCGAAACAGATAATTGTGGTTCTAAAAGATGACTGGCTGAGACATGTTCAAAGCTGTTTGGTATATGCACACGTATGAACTTACACATTAACTGAAGTTTGTATTTATGCACCAAGATGCTAAAAAGTCTTCCTTATATGGATCATTGAATGTAGTTCTGATAGGTGAGGCCAAGCATAAACCTGAAACTGAATTAAACATACTCAGCATAAGATCCTAGTCCTGTTTAAATTAATGGCTGAAATTATAATTAGTTAATTATTAAAATTTCTAAAAAGTTCCACCCATTAACTACACGTCCCGCTACACACAATACTAACATGATGGCTAGAATATACTTTCTCTGAAGCATCTTTTTAAATCTTTGCAACATCATTGGACAGTTTGAAGTGCTTGAAAGAAAACATTGTTAGTATTGTTTTGTTAGCTAGCTAGAAAAGTTGATTTCTTTCAGAAAATGCAGAGTCATTATGCAGTTTAAGCTTGCTAAGATGTTGATATGTGGTGGCTAAGGTGGTTGCTAGGGTGTTGCTAGGTCATTGCTATGGTGTCCAGGATGGTTGCAAGTCCATTGTTAGGAGCTTGCTATGCTATCCCAGGTGGTTGCTAGAATGTTTTTACACGGTTGCTATGGTATCCCCTATGGTTGCTAGTTGGGCTGGGGCGACACGTAGACATGATCGATTGCGAAATTACGCCGATTAGCATAACTCTCTTCAAAAAGTGCTGCGGTTTCTTCTTTGTTGTGTCCGTATGGAAGTGGTTGCATCTTGCACTGCACCCACGGTCTCCAGCGGTATTGCTCCATCACGTCCGTATCCGTAAGCTTTCCGAAAATGAATGTATGTATGAAATGAATGCAGAGTACCGACAGAAAGCTCCATAAATATCTGTATTTAATGTTAAGCATAAATGAGCCTTTGACATGTTTCTTTTTGTTGTAGTCACTTGACTACATATTGCTAACCGTTTCTAATCGTCCAGTGTAGATACCTAAGGTTGTTTTCGATACCGTGGGACCCTAAAAACACACATAGCTGCTTCTCAAATGGATCTCTGCAAAATATATAGTCCACAAACTGTCCGATTACTTTTTCTGTGTTTTGTGCTTCTAAAAGTCCAGTCAGAGCATAGACTTTTAGTCTTAAACCATTTATAGATCATGAGCATTTAAGGTACCCTTTAATAATACTGTGTATATATATATATATATATATATATATATATATATATATATATATATATATATATATATATATTTATACACACACACACACAAAATCATCCATTGGTTACAATTATTCCTAACCCACTCATATTTGAGTAATCAAAAAATTTGTCATTAGATTAACTGATTATAAAATTAATTGTTAGGTGCAGACCTAGTTGCTAGGTGGATGCCGATGGTTGCTATGATATCCTACATGATTAATAAGGTCTTGAAAATGGATTACTATCATTGTTATAAATTCAGAGTGCACAAATTTTAGCATCCCTATGGGTATAATATGACTTCCATTTAACAATGATTTCCATTCCCCATCAGACCAAACATTTGGAACGGTGCCAATATCTTGAACACCTTCAGGACCAGTTACTCTTCAAATCTGTATGTCAGATCAGTAATAAGACTACCATTCTCAGGAAGTAATAGGCAAGGTGTGAAACGTAGCAGGTCCTGAGGTGGTCTGGGACCCCCTAATGAACCTCTTGGACGCCTTGAATGTCACAAAATCAAAATACTGGTGCATCCTGGAAAAGAAGCCCATTATGATGTTATGCTGTCTGTTTGTCTCATCTTGCCCGTCCCTGTTTCTGGCTTTGTTTGCTCTCTTGTCTCTGCCATGTGCCTTTATTTACCTTGCCCTCCTGTCTTTTCTACGTGCTTCTGTTTATTTTGGTTTTTAGCTCCTCCGTGTCTTTGTAATGCTCCTCACCTGTCCTGAGTTTGTGGTTTCTCCCCAAGCCCATGCGTTCCTTGTTTGGCATTGAGTATATACACCTCTCTGTTTGTTCCTAATCTCTGTCTGGCATTTGTGATTGTTAATGGTAACCTGATCTTGTATGCATGAATGCTTTGGTTCTCTTGGTTTTTTTATTCGGTTGTTTTCTCATTTTTTCTTTAATCATAAACATGTTTATCTGAAAACGTGCCCAAAAGTGTGAATAGCTAGTCATTTTTCAAACTGAAGACAGAAGAGAAGACACAAGACCTCAGTTAATGTGCGGAAGAGTTAAATTGTTAAACCCAACATTTTCGTGCCACTGAAGCTAGTCTCAGCACTGCTATGGTAAGTGAGTTAGCAGCCAACTACCTCTGGAGTCGCCAGCCAACATACAGTTACATCCAACATACAGTTGAGGAGGAATTGATTTGTAATTTGCAATGACTTACTTTTTTAACTATCCCAATTAAGTAGGCGCTCCTGCAGATCATTGTATGCCTTTCTATGGTTATTCTTCACCAACTAGCCACTATATATGTAAGCCTTTTATATCTACACTTATCAGGTCCATATAGGTACATATCTATATGGGTCCACATTTGTGCAAAACTAGTAGTTTTACAATTACAGACTTTCCATCTGTATCTCTGCGTACTTTGTTAGACCTGTTTTACACTATATTTCAATAGTCAGGACCCGAAAGGACCACCATAGAGCAGGGATTATTTGTCTGGAGGATCATTCACACAGTTTGCCATATTCAAACGTCATACGTGATGGTAATCATCTTCTAAAACTCAACAGTACCTTTATTACTGTCCTCTGCCTCTACTACCCTCCTGCATTCCTCTTAGCAATTCAATGACATTATTAGGAAACGTCGCTAAATCACTGTAGGCTACTTTGACTTACATGGTGCCAGATAGCAAGATTTACTTAAACGTTTAATTGAATTGTAACCGGAGGTGTAAAAACCATACGCAATTAACACGTCTGTGTGTGTAAATAGAGTGACAACACATATCAGCATATCAGAGACATGAACACTCTAATTAAAAAGACCCATAAGAGTCTCGAATATCAGTCTGATTCAGTCTGCTACGGTAGAGCATGTCTTGTTCTAATATTCAGCTCCAGGGTGATCTGCCAGTCCCGAAGGTAAAGCAATCTCATCCATTAAGCAGGCCGGAAATGCTTCATGATGACATTGATTGTATGGGTTAAAGGAAGGCGTGACAGGGATAAAAAAAATCAATGATATCGGCTTGAAATAATTCACAATCAATGTTAATAAGTCTCCCCTGCACCAGAGGGCATTGTAGGAGCCCTGACATCATTCTGTCTAAAAAATGTAATGCACTGTAGCTGACTGAGAAACAAACACACTGCCTTAAAGGAGGTATACTATGAAAAGGTCACCTTTTCAGTGCTTGTGCACCAACAGTTCCTACAAACCCACAAACAGTTTTCTATGAATTCCCTAAATAAGAGAAAAACAAGCCGCTCACATTAGGATCCCCTTCCTACATCAAGTGAGGATTCAACAGAATAATACCGCCCCCATCGGAGTATCTCTGCCCACAACTTCAAAGCTACCTTTGCAAAGATGCACAGTAAAGCCACTAAGATTATATGGAAGCTGAGAGGCAATCATAGGGACTGCTCTGTCGTCGCCTGCACCTGATTGGATAATGTTTCTTGTTGGAAAAGACCTGTACGTGTGTGTTGACCACTTGTGTGTCCAAAGAAATGGTTGAATTAACCTGTTCCAGCTTAAATGGTTAAGCAGTTTTCTTTGGTGCCTGAGAAACTACTGAATAAGAAGCCAACTACAGCCTCGTCTACCAGACTTCTTGTCCACGCTGGGTCAGTATAAGGCAGCACAGGCAACGAAACAGCAGTACTGGATCAGTACTAACTGTCTGGTGCAGAACTGCAGACGAGGGAAATATAAGTATGGAAAGTATATAAAGAATAATTATGCTCTGTGTTTCTTTGGCCTTTGGCAGCAGCTCATGGAAAAAGATGAGGTAATGTATTAATGGAGGTGTTTTTCTGGAACGTTCTTATACTGCTGTGTCTGATCCACTCACACCAGCGCAGCACACACTGACATGACACCACCATGCCAGTGTCACTGCAGATCCACCTCTCAAATAATACCTGCTCAGTGAGGGTCCTGACTCTCGAGAAAAAGGCAAAGGTGGGATAAAGTATGCAACAGAACAGATGAAATAGAGTTGGTGTCAAAAGTATTCACATTCATTACTCTGCTAGAAGTATGGATACTAGGGCTTAAAAATACTTCTGTAGAAGTTAAAGTATCAACTCAAGCTTTTTACTCCAGTAAAAGTGTAAAAGTACTGCTTTAGGAACTACTTAAAGTATAAAAGTAAAAGTAATGTAAGGAAAAAATGCCATTAAGGACAAAAGCTTAGGCTGCACCACAGGGGTCTATAGTGCACTAGCCCACCTCCCCAAAAAAATAATTCTTCTAAAAAAATGTTATATTAAAATGTTAATGTTGATAAATTCGGGATACGCTAGGCTTCCTGTTTCAGCCACACATACACTCATTGAACATGAATGTATTTTAGTATAATGTAAATATATTAAAGAAGCGTATCTGTGTCCTACTGAACATTAACATGTGTTACATGGAGCAGAAGATATGATGACTAGTTGTCTATACGTATTGTAAAAGTCAAACTTTAAAACATGTTATCAGTAATGTTTACTGGAATGCAAATGTACATGAATGAGAAATACCTGTAAATGAAATAGTAGTAAGGAGACTATGTTTAATATATAAGGAGTAGAAAGTGCAGGTAATGGAGTGTAAATGTAAGCAGTAGAAGTAAAAAGTCATCTGAAAAACAATTACTCCAGTAACGTATAGATAACCAAAATTTGTACTTAAGTAAGGTTACGAAGTATTTTTACTTCGTTACTTGACACCTCTGGGTAAGGGGGGCTGATAAAAAGGATGAAGAGTGTAAGATATAAGGTAAATGTATCTAATAAAGTGCTGAATAAATGTTAGAACTGCTGTCAGAACAAACTATATATCTCCAAAATGATAACTACAGGAGAAAGAAGTAAATCCTTCATAGCGTTTTTCATTTTTCAAGTCATGCTGAACCATTTTTGGTACGTTCATAACGACATACACACAATGTAAAAGTTAATAATTTAAATCATTTCAGAAAGTAAAAAATGCCAAAAATGGAGAGATTCAAGGTTTTGGTCATGCTAATGTAATCCTGTCGGAATAATAGTTTAAAGGAAACAATCATGTTTGACACAGCTTTGAAAAAAATAATAATTAGCTCATTGCCCCTGGCAAACGAAATCAGATGTGTGAGAAGTAATGAGAAGTAGATGGTAGCTCATTTTGCAGGGCGTTACTAATTTACAACACGCACTACACTGCTTGAATCCGCAAAGAACCCTCGACTCCTTATTTTGCCTTGAATCCTGAACCTCGCTATTGTAAAGCTGAATAGCAGAAATTCATTCCTCCACACCGCCAAGACTGAATTAATCCACATGTATATCTTTATTCATATCCCATAGTATACTTTAGATAAGCACTATAACCTTGTGTAGGCTTGTATCAATCAATGTTTTATTAGCTATCCGCGAGCTATCCTTTTTTCACACCCACTGAAAAGGGCTAATCATATCACCACGCTCGGAATTATTACAGAAAATGGAAATTCAACCTTTTTTTATTCACGTTATTGTAGTCGGATCAGCATTTGAATGTGTCGTTTTATCCTGAGGTCTTCTATTTGAATGTATTGAATGCGAGGATATCTTTTCAGCACAGCCTCTCATTATTTCCACAAGCTATATAAAAGAGGGGAGATGCATATGAATTAACACGGGCAAGGACTATATCTTAGTCTGTGTTGTTAAGAATAGCAATATCCATCAAAATGAAAAGTCATCCCATTTTATTTTGGGACTTTTCAAAAGTCTCAGTTATGATTATGAAGTTTGCGCTCAGGCTGTCCTAATGGATTTCTTCTGAAGTTATTACTTTTATTCTGGAAATACACTGTGCCGGGAAGGTTCTGAGATTCTGCTCACGTACGCTCCCTCAAAGATGTCATTATGGTTATCTATTACAGTATCTAGCGTAGTGATTTTAATAACGAGGTCCAGTATGAGGATTATTTGATATTGGAGGAAATGCTCTGACTTGCTGAGTATATTACATTACATTATAAAATTGGTATGTATTTGCAGAATAGCATAATTACACAGTTAGTTGCTTTACATTTGCTTCAATTACATTTACATTTGGTTTGCGTTCCGTATGAACATGTTTGAGGCCCTTCTGACTTTTTTTTATTGTTATTATTTTCACGTCGGTAATTGACAAGAATAAGGCTGATGTTGCCGGGTGCAGGTTCTGTGCAGGTAGTTACAGAGCAGCAGTTACACAAAGTAAAAGAAAAACAGCTCAGATTAGCAGCCTGCGTCATTTAATGTATTTTCAGGTGTCGTGTCGCTCTGGCTATATATATTAATTTAAAGTGTGGTATTTGTTTTGATGTGTTCACAGCATTTTTGTCATTGCTGTCTGTGCCTGTTCTGTCTCTCTGCCTCTGGTTCTGTATGTATTTAAGCTTGAAGTCTGTTTGTGTATGTTATGTTGGGTATATTTAAGTAGGCATGGTGCTTCACTCAGTTTATCCTAGAAGTAAACACTGTACATTAAGTAAAGCAGCTCCGTCTCTCTGTAGTCTTCCTTGTCTTAAAGGAAATTAGGCGCTTCCAAGCAAGGACAACTAACTATTAAGTTAAAGGTGTTGATAGGCTGTTATGTGCTATGGTATCCCAGCTGGTTGCTAAGGTCATTGCTAGAGAATCCCAGGTGGATGCTAAGGTGTTGTTAGGTCCTTGCTATGGTATCCCAGATGGTTGCTAAGGTGTTGCTAGGCCATTGCTATGGAATCAAAGAGTGTTGCTAAAGTGCTTCTAGCCTTTGCTATTGTATCCCAGGTGGTTGGCAAAATGTTGCTAGGCCATTGCAGTGGTATTCCAGGTGACTGCTAAAGTGTTGCTAGGCCATTGCTATGGTATCCCAGATGGTTGCTACGTAGTTGCAAGGTTATTGCTTCGGTATCCCGCACTGTTGCTAGGTCATTGATATGGTACCCCAGATGGTTGCTAAGTCGTTGCTAGGCCATTGCTATGGTATTCTAGATTTCTGCTATGGTGCTGCTAGGCCATACGACATGTTGTTTACATTTACACAGGTATGTAAAAGTACTGTTAGGAGGTACTGGTAGAGGGTGTTAAGAGGTAATGTAAAGGAGTGTTAAGAGGTACTGTTTGGGGGTGTTAAGAGGTGGAGATAGGGAGTGTTAGGAGCTAGCATTAGGTACAGTTAGGAGGTACTGTTAGGGGGTGTTAAGAGGTAATGGTAAGGAGTGTTAGGATATACTGTTAGGTAGTATTAGGGAGTTTTAGGGGGTAGTGTTAGGTACTGTTAAGGAGTGTTAGGAGGTAATGTTAGGATGTACAGTTTGGGGGTGTTAAGAGGTAGAATTAGGTAATGTTAGGAGGTACTGTTTGGGGTTGTTAAGCGGTAATGTTAAGAAGCGTTAGAAGATACTGTTATGTAATATTAGGGAGTGTTAGGAGGTAGTGTTAGGTACTGTTAGGAGGTAGTGTTTGGAGGTACTGTTAAGGACTGTTAGGAGGTTGTGTTAAGAGGTATTGTTAGGGGTGATAGGAGGTAATATTAGGAGGTACTGTTATCGGGTGTTAGTAGGTAATATGTATATAACACCATATATATAATGTTGGGTATTGTTAGATAGTGTTAGGAGGTAGTGTTTGGAGGTAGCATTAAGAAATTAGCATTCTTGCCCAAAGTCTTATGGGTATAGTGTAGGGTGACTGACCAGAAAGTGATTTGAAGCCTAGTCTACAGCATGGTGGGCAGCAGTGTAACACAATACACTACACTAGCAATGTAGATGACAATAACAGACAAACACAGAAAAATAAACACACACAGCTGTTTAAACAGCTGTTATCATTAGCAGTTACAGAAACTTGAGCTCTGAGAATCTCATGTTTCTGTGTTGTCAGGGCTCAAATAACTACATGAAAGAATACTAACCGTGCATATAGTGAATCTGGAAATCTCATTTTCAATCATTTAATAAAAGATTTAAATCAACTTAAGTTGCATGGAAGTTTCACTCTACAAAGTCATACAGTAAAAATACTTGTCTTCAAATTCCAGTTATGATAAATCATATCCGCTTTTGCTTACATTCATCATTGTGGTGTCACTTACAAGCACTGTACTTTTTACAGAATCTTTCAATGCACTACAAGAACAAAACAATAAAGACTACAGTTGGTGTTATCACGTATAATAAGTGTGACTTCTAAGGGTTAAGAGTTGCTGGCTTTCCACTCTAAAGTGGCCACTTACCCTGTGACAGTGTGACTTACCCAGAAAAGGCCCACAACCAGTCTGCCCATGAGTCCATCTTCACCATTACACATAATTAAAATAAAGTCTGAGGCCAGACCGCAGCAAACATGATATTTACACTTGGTTCTTAGCAGCTCATTTACCCTCATTCCTCTATTCTGGGTGAAGAATGTAGGGCTAATTCCCAGAAACAGTACTTTACACTGCAAGAGTAGGTGTTAAATACATGCTGTAGTAAAGAATAGATTCATTCATAACTCTTGCCTTGTTCCAGTTACAGAAGGTGTTTAAATGCTCTGTTATTTTTGTGCTGTCCTAGTTTAGTCATAGGCTGTTCTTAATTTGGCAGGTGTCACCCCATCACATTATCAGTCTGGTGAATGAATGCTAGCAGTGAACACACCACGTCTGATATAAATGGAAAATTCGGAGACACCTTTTCTGCTTGCAGTGTTGAAAACATCAAAATCTTAGGGGGAGAATATTAGGTGCTGCTATTCAACAACTTTTGACATGAAGATAAATTTTCTTGCTTTCATGCAAGTCTGCAGAGTATTCATAAAAGAGCCCGTGTCAAGAAAAACTGAAGTTTCCTTACTTTTTGAAATAATAGATTTAGATGTGGAATGTAAACATTGTTAAGGTTTCAAGGTTTTCATTATGTTTTTAAAACAGCAGTGCATTACATACATCTTTATCAGTTTAGCCCTTCAATTTGAGCTGAAGTTATAAGATGTGTTTGAATCAATCAGAGTATCAGAGTATACGTCATTTATATATGGGTCACTAACAATTTTTTTTTAACTAACAGTCAAAAAGAAATCCTATTAGAGAGGACATGATGTGCATTTTTATATCTGCATATATATTGCCATTTATATATCTATGTGCATTTATATATTAAACATTGCTAACAAAGCTATTAACTGTCCATGCCAGCTATAAAAACTGTACTGGTCTGGTTTTGCCATGTGACTTACTACTTTTGTGACCTGACTTTTCAAACTATTTTTAAATTATACACACATTATTACACCACTAGAAAGTTTTGTCCCTGAACTCAAGATTATACTTACACTTTGTTCATATAAATAAACAATGACAGAATAATCACACATTTTTATGGTTTTTCTGAGATCATACCACATGACATGGTAAATAGAGACATTCTAACCATTTTATTAATATATACAGTATATCTTTTTTATTTGTGAAAGGGCTACTAACTATTGCACTGTGAAGGTCACTTTCTGAAGGGTTTTCTTTACGAAGCAATACCCTAGCCCCTCTTTAAAAGCATGTTAAAATAAGCGTTTTTGTTTTGGGTTGTGTCCCCTGACATTTGAGGAAGTAAGAACTTGCAGACACTTTAGAAAGTGTTCAGTACTTTTAAACATTTTTGCAACATGCTTTTTAAGATTTCAAACCAAATTTTGTCAAACTGTCATGCCTCTTTCTGGCTCTGTAGCTAGAGATGTACTGACTCTCTTAAAACTCCAACTCCCAGAAGCCTTTGGGAGATCAGGTAACTCCTAATGCACGGACTCTGCCAGTAACTTAATGTTCTCTGGGAGAACTAACTGTCCTCACCTGATTCTCATTACAATCCTTATAAAGATCAATTTGTATCTTGGTTGTGAGGTATTGCCAGTTTTCTTGGGTGCACTGAGCTGGTTCATTGTTCTCCTGTGGTTGACAGTTTTCTCTGTTTGCCCTGTATTTTTCATCATGTTTTTATTTTTTCTTGATTCTTTCATGCCGGTCATGGTTTTGTCTCTCTCTCTTCTGGTACTGGTTTGACTCAGATTTTGGGTTTTTTTCTTTTTGTAATGAAACAACTTTATTTAATTTTATCTGCACACTTTTTTAATCAATATATAGTGTTGGGCAGTTGTAACACTGGACATTTTTAGACTTTGAATATAATGTATTTGATCTGGATGCAATGAAAATACCATCTTTATAAAACCAAAAAAACCTTGATTTGGTCCTAGAATAAAACAAGCTGTTCTGTTTTTGGGCTCGTGGTGAGCTCGTGAGTAATTTGAGGAGCTCAGCTCTGATATGCTGGTTTACAGTGAGACAAAGAAGCGACATGTTGAAATAGACACTAACAGAAAAATAATTAAAGTTGCTAGCTTACTAATTAAAGATGTTCTGGCTTCAACTGGAAAAAGTGGATACAATGACACAGAATGGTTGTTATTTATAGGTTTTGGTTGAAGTTGTGATGCTATTAAAGCTGCTCAATATGTCCAAAGTTTGAGAAACTGTCTGGAATAAAACTGATGTATTGGACTTAAAGTTGTCCAGGCTCTTGTTAAAGATGTTCGCTTCCTATGTGCCAGCTTGGCCTTCAAATTCAAATCCTTAAATCCTCATCTAGACCCTCAACACCACCTGCCTAGCCAAGAGAGCCCAGCAGCATCCTGGCAGGATAAAGATAGCAACCCCCTCACCCCCCTTTCTACATTCTCACTACATATTACAGGGGCACAGCAGACAGCATCCTAACGAGCTGTCTCACTGTGCATCAGCTTACTGAACACACTGACGCCCCAATATACACCTGGACTAATCTAGACCCCTTCCTACACCCACCATAGACTGCTGACACACCCATTTACCATCACTCCACATCTGCGCTTTATCTCTTAACTTGGTATGAGTCCCTACTTTACTGGACAGCTTACATTTGACAATGTTTGCATTACTTTCTTATCACTGTCTGCTGCTGATGGCCAATTCCCCATTTGTATATTTTCCTTTATAGTATTTACTGTCTTGTATCATTAGATTTTGTATATTTACCCTCAGGTGTACTTACTTCAGGTTTTACCCTGTTGTGTGTTGTGTATCTGCACTCTATGTAGTCCTATACATTGTGTTGCTATTGTGTGTGGCACCTTAAAGCCTGAAGAGTGACATTTCATTCCAGTGTGTAGTAGCTACATTAAGAAATTATAATAAAATTACCCTCTCGCAACAAATGTAGCCAGTTAACAGGTCTTGTGTCAGAAGTCTGCTTCTTTCCTGGAGCTATGAGACTAATGGAGCTAACAAGTAAACAAGACATTTGAGGAAAGTGTGTGCATGGTGCTAAGTATTGTGCAAGCTACACACACTTGCCTCAAACTGCCTTGAGTTTTTTAATACTCTCGGTATGGTTTCTGACACTGTATGACATACGGTCTATAAAAAAAGTCTAATATTTAGGCTCCAGGAAGGCTGTACTGGCGTTCTGTTCTCTATTTTTAGATAACTCTACGACATACAGTGTCAGTAACTGCATATGTCTATTCCCGATTACTTACACCCCAGAGTATGCGGGTGGAGTGCAGCAGCAGACATTTTCGCTCCTCACACGTTCTGTAATCACTCCGCTCTGGCTTGCCTATTTCCCAGTCCTCGCTCACGCATCAGAGAAACCCTGCTCCATGCCCGCTCCATATGAATCATTCTTACGATATTTATGAACTGATAGACAAGACACTGCACACTTTTTTTGATTTATGGCTGTTATTAAAAAAAAAAAGCGAAAGATTCTGTGCTATGCAGGCTTTTTATCGCTAGGCATAGGCGTGAAAGGATGGTCCAATCACAAGCCAGAAAACTAGTAAACAAAACAACTGACGTGATACTGATTGTGTGCAATCTGTGTAGAGCCTTGCTGCAAACAGCATGTAGGTCTGCTGAACAGTTCCGCAGTTCAGCTGTGTGAGCTGTAGCAGCCATGCTGCCACATCACTTATGTCACACGGTGACGGGCTTGTGGGATTGAGTGATGGAGTAAAGCTGAAGCCAGTGATGAAGTTGAAGCCAGTATTGGAGTTATTGTGGAGTGAGAGAGAACAGAGACACTCAGGCTGTCTAAAAAGCTGCTTATGCTCTCCGCTCGCTCTCCACACCACTCACATACTCTGCTTACAACAAGATGCAGCTAAGTATGCACTTTGTACCATGTTAATAGGCGGGGTTAAACCTTTTTCCATAACCCGTTCAACAACTTTTCATCTCAAGTCCTCCGGAATTTCTTATAATTGCAGCATAGTGTGAGACCTTTTAGCCTAATTTACTTTCTGGACAGGCTCTATTTAAGTGGGGTTTAGTTTCAACAGGCCTGGCGGTAACCAAGCCTGGGTTTGTCTACTTTATCCGGCCCTAATTATCAACTAAATTTGATTCATTAGTTGATTGAAGAAGTAATTATTTTCTCATACAAAGCTCATTAAATAATATGATCACTTAAACTGCTGCAGGGTTCCTTATTACATGTTGACCAGTTGGATGTGATGGAATGAACACAGTGAAGCGCTGTTTACTATAATTAGCTATAACTAGCTGAAAGAATAAAGAGCCGATTTTACACATTCTCATTAACCGTTCGCTAGTTTCTTGAAAGCTCTGCAGGTTTTCTTTTGCTGTGCACTAATTAAACAGTCACTGCATTTTTTTCTATTCCAGCTCGTTAATGATGCTTACTGCTGCTCCTCAGCCTAGCACAACAGTTCCAGTTTCAGATCGCAACACACACTTCGGATATTTATAGCACTGAATCTAACGTACAGTTCCTTTAAAACTGGGTATGTGAAGTAAGTTTACATTAAATTGGGTCAGATGAAGCAGAGCACTGCGGATGTGCCGATGTGATCACATTCTGAGAGGAGAACACGTCTAGGTTTCTGTTTATAATAAGATGTCTATTTATATGCAGGGGTGGAAAACACTGGAGTAATTATACTCGAGCAGGGAGCTTGATGAGACTAATTGTAGAAGATTTGTAGTGTAGCGACCTGCTAATGTGTAGTTTGGCCATGGACCCCCCCGCACGAGGCGTTGCCATGCATAGAGCCCCCTAAGAGAATGCTGGATATGCTTGTAAGACAGACTATAAAACATGTCAATGAACGCGAATCTAAAGGCACAGTTCAGCACCAGGGACAGCATGCTGATCATGTTGTTCAATGTGGTTGATGTTGCAACTTTCTGTGTTGATAACATTTGCACCACAAGAGATATTGAAATTCTGAGACTCTGTTCTTCTTTCATATACTTCATGACCACCTTCCCATTGGAAAAATTTGCCCTGAATCCAACATGGCGGCTTTATATATATGTGTGTGTGTGTGTGTGTGTGTGTGTGTGTTTTGTCGATTTTTTGTTTTCTACCTCATTTGAACATGACAGCTGCCATTTATTTGTGTGAAAATCATGTCCAATGTCCAATGTCCAATGAAAAACATATGTCTCCATTTTCATCAATTTCTATTTTTCTACATCAATTGAATGCAACAGTTGCCATTTACATTGTGGAAATATTTTATGATAAATGGACCAAAATAGCTCTGAAAAAATTCTGGTTCCATTGACCTACATTGAAAGTGAGACACTTTTTTGGCCTCTCCTTTAAAGTTGCCATTTTGGAGATACTTGTTTTTTATTGAACAGCGACGATGTGTGTGTGTGTGTGTGTGTGTGTGTGTGTGTGTGTGTGTGTGTGTGTGAGTGTGTGTATAAGCCAGTTTCTACTGCAGTCATGGGTGGCTGTTACTGACCTGCCTGTTATCTTGGCCATTCACATAACGTTGGGGGTGGTCCTCCACTGCTGCTGCTTTCAATAAAAGAGGAGTCGCTTAAAGCACCTTCTGTTACCTTCTTTGGCAAAACCTTCCATTACTTAACTTTTTACTGAAACTGAATATTGTACTTTTGCTCAGTTACATTTCCAGGGAAAAATCATTTTCATGTAGACTTTTAAGGTTCAGCTCTCAAAGGCCTGGAGATTTTTCTCTTCTCTGTTTCTCTTTATCGTTCTCTGAGTTGAGATGCTGTGCACTGGAATTGATTGTTTTTATTTAAAAACCAATCCAACTAAATTCATATCTGAGTAAATGTAAACTGCCCACAGTTATGCTGATATGCTAATCATTTATTAATATCCTAAAGCAGCTCTGTGCATGTATTAGTAGTGCCCATTAGTCACCACACACCACCACAACATATTATTAATTCATTTGTTCATTTACAGTCATATGCAAAAGGTTTAAACACCCCAGTGTTACGGCCGGGTCCGACCAGAGCAGAGAGGCAAATTAGTTGTTTCTCGTTAAATTTCTTTTTATTGAGCAGCGCGCTTAAACGTTGGGAGTTGACAAGGCCAACACAACAAACAAAAGAGCACAAGCTGAGAGAAAGAGACTACCTTACCTTCCCAAAACAAAGTGAAACAAAAAGACACAGATCTTCCCTAAGTCCCTCACTAGTGATAACCAGGAGAAAAAGTGAACACAAACCCAAATGGCGTCAAACACCCTACTACATGCTACCCACAATATGTACAAGAACCAAAGTATATTTACTCTTTATTTACAATCAGCAAACAGGGCAAAGGGGGTAATACACAAACGTAGTCAGAGAACAAGCTATGGTCGGGCACACTAATAATAATATGAGAATCAAGACAGTGGTCTGGGAAACCGCTGAACTTTAAAAGAATGCTGAGAACCAGGCAACCAATCAGGAACAGGGAGACGTCACAGACAATCACACGCTGACAGGCTACACCTGGAAGAAAACACGCAAACAGTAGCGCTGCCATTCTCATAAACATAAACAAACAATCTATTGTTTTTTATTGTCCCTATACATTTAATTCAGGAGATAAACAGTAACCAAACTTTCAACTCCATACAGTTTCTCTGTTCTTTGCCCACCACTGATGATCAACCAGAAAAAGTGTTGATGTTTAAGGAATATATAAACAGTAGAGGAAGTTTTTCTAACCTGCATTCTTGACTGCAGCAAGTACACAGTAAAGCATTAAGACACTGGTACTGACCTACAGCTATTATTTTAAAGAGGTAAAGGAATAGTTTGGCAAAGTAAAAAATATATAGATATATTCTTTCCTTACTTTAAACATGGTTGATCAGACAAAACATTTAGTGCTTGAAAATTCTGGACTAAAGCTTTAAGGCTTATGCAGCCCAGCTAACAATGGAAGCCTAAATCCACTACTAAGGCCCTGATACCTCCACTTGGAAAAAACTTAGACTAATAGTGAATCCTTCCAGCAGTGACCAGCCTCCAGGAATTTCTCTAGGAACACAGTAACTACTCCTCCATAAGTCATGGAAGAACCCAGCAGAACAGCTCAGGAACTGCAGGCCTTGCTTGCCTCAGACACCATTAGAAAGAGAATGGTCAAAAATGGTATACACAGGAGAATGAAAAGGCAAAAAACACTGAGAAACATAAAAGTGTGACTTACATTCGCTAGAAAGACACATTGATGACCAACAAGCTTTCGGAATAATCTTCTTTGGACTGATGAGTAAGAGTTTTTTTTTGGAAGACAAACAAGTCAAACATGGTGATGCAATAGTGTGGGGATGTTTTACTGATCCAGGGCCTGGACGACTTGCCATAATTAAAAAAAAAATGTGAATTCTGCTCTTTACCAGACATTCCTGCAGAAGAATGTCTGGTCACCAGTCTGTGAGCTGAAGCTCAAGCACAATTGCGCAAGACAACACATTAAAGTACAGGAGCAATTCCAACTCTGGATGGCTTAAAAGAAAACAAATGAAGGCTTTGGAGTGGCCTAGTCAAAGTTTTGACTTCCTCATTTCAATGCTGTTCTTGCAGTTCATACTCAAAAGCCCAGCAATTTTGCAAAGTAGAGTGGAGCAAAATTCCTTCCCTTGGAGAAAAATTCAAAAGAAAAAAAATTCGACTTGAAATCAGCCACAGGTGAATACAGCATGATATGCCCTTTCCAGCAATACACTGCTAGCATGCAGGGAACAGCAATCTCACAAATTTTTATTTAACTTAGACTGGCCGAGGTCTGAAGAGCAAGATGTACTATAACGTGAAAATAAGAATATTTTTTAACTTTACAGGATTATAGCCAACAAATGGTCTTCAGAAAATTACAGATTACAACATTTAATATCTGATCTGTAAATAAGTGGAGAAATGTTAGAACAAAGCCAAATTCTACCGAATTAGAGCATGATGTGCCCCTTCAAACGAGTCCTGGATTGCATAAATTGCTAGACCTCAGCTAGAACACCAGAAACAAAGACCCAAAAATCACATGGCTCCTCATGTTGTTAGTGTATGTAATCAACAGACAATGGTCAACATTACGTCTGAAACATCATCAGCGAGCAATAAAGTCGACAAGCCAACTTGTTGACTAGTCAGTTGAACCTACTTGGAATAAAATCATGCTCTGTTAAAGCACATTGCAGTTGCAGATCTTGTTTTTTTCCTGTTTTCTCCATGTGAATTTGCTACAGATGCAGTGAAAACACTGTGTTTTTCTATGTCCCTTTGACAGCAGCTAACTGGGCAGCCCATGACGAGAAAGTAAAGCAGGGAAAACCGAAGCTGAACCCTCTAATGATGAGACAGCCTCTGCTATTTCTGCACCGAGCGTGCGGGTAGAGGTGAGTTGATAGGCTGGAAACTCATTCTGGAAGACAGGCTCCTGGAACAGAAGCACTCAGAAGGAACATGTCCATAGACAGAAATATGCACATTTACACCAAAAGCAGCTCACCTTCTCTGGCCGCCAGCATGGAAATAGGCTCCAGAAAAAAAAGATGAGTGATATCTATGAAGTAGCCTTTTAGCTTCTGAGAATAGCTTCGGTTGTCACCTTAACAGCATATCGTTAAAGGGCCAAACATGATGGTAAATCAATTTCTTGTTCTTGGTTGTTTGAAACCAAACAGTAGGAGAGCTTTTTGGTTTCAAAACATATGAATCACTCCCCACTTCATGAACTAAGCTGCAAAAACAGCCCATTGTTTTTGTAATGTCACAGAAATCATCATATGCAACAATTTATAGGAGTTCAGCCACAACCATTAACACTAAAGTTATCAGAAGTGGGGCTTCTTTTTGAATGCCAGGCTCCTTTTTAAAGGCGATACAATACAGATAAACCAATCAGAACACAGCTCGTGTATCAATCCTGTTTAATTCTAAGCCTTTCATGCGACCTGACATGAACTTTACATGAAACTCAATAGCTCTTGAGTTGCATAATGTAATGCATCCTGCAACTCCTCTGCAAGTGTCTCAACTTAATGAGACACTTAAAGTTTAAAGTTTCACAGCCAGTCAAAACACTGATACTTCATCACGTGGTTGCATCGAATTACATACTTTCACCCGATCAATGGAGAAAAAAAGAAAACAATCTTGGCTTATTTAGCGAATGGCCCTTATTCGTTTTATCTTTCTTCTGAGACAGAACTACTAATATGAGTTTCTCAAAGCTAAGCTTTTGTAACCAACTATCATGAACAGCTAGCCAGTTAGGACAGGAGAGGATGAGTACGTTGTCAAGTAGGCTATCAAGTATGTTTTCAAAGTCTTTAAAGACACACAACAGATAAAACACTATATATATATATATATATATATATATATATATATATATATATATATATATATATATATATATATATACTTTTTAGTGAGAACAATAGGCTCTATCAAAAATATGAGCTGCTAACCGAGCTAACCAGTACCTGACTGCATTGCATGTGTTATGTAATTGCTTTGTGTAACTGTCAAGTTGCCTGGAAATGATTGTGCAAGCAACTTACAACATGCAACTAGCATGAGAAGTTTAAAGTTGCATAAGAGTTTAGAGGCTGAAAGCAGCCTTAGGGATAAAGAAGGGGTGGAAGATGCTTATGTAAACATGATTTATATCTGTTTTTGGAAACAAAATAAAATATATATGTATATGTAGGATTCTTCCACTGTCCTAGTAAGTCAATAACAATTCATTCGGGTATGTCTGATGCATGCCTAGGGCCCACAGCCACTGAGCACTATTAAGCCTAAATGAACAATAGCACTAAAACAACAACAACTGGTCATACAGACATAAAAGACTCTTATTGTGTTCCAACAGCTTACTGAGACAATTGTAAAATGTTTTAGAACCACACATTTGCATTGAAAACCATCTACAATCTCTGCAATAACACTGGAAAGTGACTGATGTATTTATACAATTAAGTATGTTTATAGAATATGGGTTTCATGGTAATGTTATCGGTTTAATGATAATGTTATATACAAGAGTGAATTCTAACTCCTAAAAAATAGATGTTATTGGTAGGTGGTGGTTGAAGAGAGTAAAATGTATATGCAAGCTAAATAAACATTTTATATAGAAGTCACTCTTTGTCCACCACAGCAGCCAAACTTGTGCTTAAGCTAATGACTCTACATCCTCTTTTAAATTATGGTGACATGATTTTGACAGCTAAAAGTTTATTCCAGAAGCTTAACCATCTCTATCATTCTGCTATACAGTTTGCTACAAATGTCCCTTTCAAAATCTATCACTGTTCTTTTTTATTCATTCAGTGAAATGACCTTCTTTGACTACTTAATGGAAAAATACATTGGCTTACGCTCATCTTTAAAACTCTACCTTCACCTCTTTATTTATGTGAGATGCTGCAACCAGAATCTGCTATATAACGCCGGGTCGTCTGTTTGTATCAAGTTAAAAATCCTTAAATCCAGTACTGCCCCCGGCTGTTCATCATTTCAGCTTGCTGCTGCTAAGGACTGGAACAAGCTCCGAGAGATTCTAACGCTGGACACATTTATTTCAGTTACTGCTTTCAAGGACTGGAGCAAGGATGTTTGTAGTGATACTTGTTCATGTTTATAACCTTATAATCTCGTTTGTGTTTGTGTGTGTGCATGCGTGTGTGTTTATTGTGTGTTTATTGTGATTTTCCTCCTCCTCCTCTCTTCTCTCCCTTTTTTCTACAAGTGTCTTGTGGCGCTTGTCAGGCCGTTATTGTAATTAAGAATACGTTCTTAATGGCTTGCCTGGTTAAATTAAAGGCTATAGGTCAACAGTCCATTCAATATGCCTCCTCACAACATCTGAATCTGGCCTTCAAAAGACTGTCTGTCTATGTTAGTACACATTCTCCCCCACTGACAGGTCAAAGCAATGAATGGACTTTCTTGTGTTGTTCCTTCAACTGTTTTCCATGAAGGTTATACAGGCCACTCACTCTCTATCAGGTATTACGGTCCTGTAAAAGTTAAGTTTTAGTCTTACATTACTTCAGGAATTCGGAGTAGTTTATTAGCATGTAAGCTAATACAGGGGTGACTGGGATGATGTTTCAAAGAACTTTATGCACAAATGCAATACTTTGTCACGACTGTCATTCACTAAGACACCAAATTCCATTGATAGATTAAAATGAAATGGCTACACCAACAATAAACAGCCTATGTGGAAGAATTAGTAGCACAAAATGCAGGGGCTAGGGGTCTTATATATCATTGCTGTCCAAAGAAAAATATCTCTGAAATGGCAACTTTACAGGAGAGGTCGAAAACCTTCTTCACTTTTCATGTAAGTTAATGGAACCAGACATTTTTCCAAGTTATTTTGGAGCTTGTTTATTGCTCCATTCATCATGAAAGACACACAGAGTGAAGTGCAGCTGTCATGTTCAAATGATCTAGAAAAATAAAAAATGGACAATAAATTTATTGGACAGCGACTATATATATACATATATATCACCTAGCTGACATGTTAAATTTCATATAAAAACAGAGATATTGCATTGGCACTGAGCTAAAATAGAGTGGTTAACTGTTATGGTTTGCCAGAAATATTATGCTACTTGGCGCAAAACATTCATTTCACAATTCCCAATAAACCTGAATTAAAGTCAAACACAGATCATTAGCTAATTGTGTAGCATTTTAGGCATTTTTTGTATTCCCAGGGAGTCACAAGGTTGTGACCCCAAAATTGTCTCAAAGGCTTTGTAAACTATGTAGCAGTTTAGTCTTCTGTTTGAAGATTTGAGTCATAGATTTTATGAACAACATGAATCTGATTGGCTGCTTGGTTACTCGTGTGTCTTACCTACAGTATTAAAGTTTAAATTTGCAGAATCACATTTGCAGTAAATGTTGATGTGGCATAAAACAGCACTGCCTTTACAAATAACTGATTATTGAGCTTAATTATTTCACTTGCTCTGTCTGAACTGCACTGGAAGTTGTAACATGACTCTTCCCTGCTTAGAGGTGTCAAGTAACAAAGTAGAAATACTTTGTTACCTTACTTAAGTAGAAATTTTGGTTATTTATACTTTACTGGAGTAATTATTTTTCAGATGACTTTTTACTTCTACTCCTTACATTTACACTCCATTATCAGTACTTTCTACTCCTTACATTTTAAACATAGCCTCGTTACTCCTATTTCATTTCAGCTTGTTTTCATTCATATACATTTACATTCCAGTAAAGATTATTGATAACATGTCTTTGACTTTTTGTACCATTACAATACTTATAGACAACTAGTCATCATATCTTCCGCTCCATGAAACACATGTTAATGCTCAGTAGTACACAGATTAATTCTTTAATATATTTACATTATACTAAAATACAATCATTTTCTATGTTCAGTGGGCGTATATACCGCTGAAAGAGGAAGCCTAGCGCATCCCAAATTTATCAACATTAACCTTTTAATATAACATTATAGTCATTATGGCTTTTAGAAGAATCAGTTTTTTGGGGAGGTGGGCTAGTGCACTATAGACCCCTGTGGTGCGGCTTAAGCTTTTGTATTTTTTCACCATACTATCTATACATCTACCTGAGTAATCAATATGAATACTTTAGACACCTTTGCCCCTACCTTGCAATACCAAAATAGACCAAATGCATCAATGTTTTAATTTGAGTTACTATTAACTTTTGCAAAAAACTATTCTTCCACCAAGCTATAACAACCATAACATAACATCTACACACATTATCCATTTTATCAGCTCCACTTACCACATAGGAGCACTTTGTTGATCAACAATTACAGAGTGTCATCCATGTGATTCACTGCATACATTGTTTATCCCCTTTCACCCTGTTCTTTAATAGTCAGGACTACCACAAAGCAGGTATTATTAGGGAGGTGGATCACTCTCAGCACTGCAGTGACACTGACATGGTGGTGGTGTGTTAGTGTGTGTTGCACTGGTATGAGTGGATCAGACACAGCAGTGCTGCTGGAGATTTTACACAACTCAGTGTCACTGCTGGACTAAGAGTAGTCCAGCAAACAGTGCCCTGTGAGCAGCATCCTGTGACCACTGATGAAAGACTAGAGAATGACCAACACAAACTGTGCAGCAACAAAGCTATCATCTCTGATTTTACATGGTGGACCAGCAAGGTAGACGCACCTATCAGAGTGGACACAGTGTTAAAAATCTCCTGTGTCTGATCCACTCATACTTTCACAACACAAGCTAACACACCACCCAAATAATATCTGCTCGGTGGTGGTCCTTTGACAGTCTTGGTCATTGAAGAACAAATGAAAGGGGACTAACAAAGTATATAGAGAAACAGATGGACTACAGTCTGTAAGTGTAGAACTACAAGGTGCCCCTGATTTGTTAATGGAGCTGATCAAATGGACAAGTGTAGATACAAGGAGGTGGCTCTAATGTTATGGCTGATCAGTGTATGTATGGATATTTAGACTATTTAGAGCAGCCAACCAATCAGATTGTTTAACTAAACCTTTCCACCTGAAAGAAATGAAACTAAGACATTACTTTTAAATATACAGGTAAACGTTTATCTTAGAGAGAGCAAAAAAGTTGGGCCAGAAGAGGCGCATCAGCCAAAAACACAACTTACTCAAGTTATGAAAGGCAGCAGATGTGACAGTTTGTGAGTTTGCTTGTACATATCAGCACATTTACATGTCAGTCTTTATTTACAGTTATTTGCAGTGAGTTGTACTGTATCACTCAGAAGAGCAGCAATAGCAGGCATGTGAATGGCAGTCCATGCGTAGCGAGTCTCATCTCTCCTCTCTCTGGAGCCTGGAGATGAACTGTCCTCCGTAATATCGGGGAACAAAATCAATATGAGTGCCTGGGCCTCCTGAATTCAATTTCAAAGGAGAAGAAACCACAGACTCCAAGTCATTCTCACTCTCAGGCTGAAGGCAGGCTGAGACTGACTGTGCAAACCTTTCAGCAGGTTTTTGGTTTGCTTTGGCTATTTACATGCTATGCATATGATCTTTTTCTAATTAGATTAGAACAACCCAGTGCAGCCACACAAAACAATGTCGGTATATACTGACAAGGGCGTAGATTTTGTCTCAGTCTTGGTAGAGACATAACATAACAAGTATATTTTATGTTTACTCTTTCTAGCAATCTGACTGCTAGTCTATAGATGACAGACGGCAGGACTAGTTAGCTACTTAACGCTTGATAACATGGTTGTAAGCACTTCCTCCCAGCGCCTGCAGAGGTCTCAGTCTCTGGAATACTAGGTAGCTCCGGACATTCGCACACACATTCTCCCAACACAATCATCACACACACCTGCCACTCATCACAGCTCACAGCAGTAGCTCATTAGCACGGCCTGTATAGTCTCTCCACTGCATTCAGTGCGTGGCATTGTTAGTGACAGCATGTCTCATCCTACCTCTCTAACTTGGTAGCCAGCGCCTAGTGGGCTTCCCTATTGTCCAGTAACGCCATCTCTCCACAGCGGGGCTCCGCCGTTCTCTCTGGTGTCCCTGAGACCGCTGGACTCACCGTCCTGTGAACTCACCCCTGGCGTCTATCCCCCACGGGTGTCCACGCAGTGAGGTTTGTCAGGCCATCGGACTTTGTGTTTGTGCTCGTGCCTGGTACTGAGCTTCCTACCCTTGATAAAGGTGTTCTTACGTTCCCGGAGAGAGAGCGGTGATGGCCCGCAAGGATTCTTTCCTGGCATGCTCAAACGACTAACCTCTTTTGTTCCACTATCCAGTCAGGACCACTATCTAGGCGGTACACGCGGTGACCGAGGGGTATTCGACTTGCACTGGTCTGACGGGAAAACAGCACCTGGAGTCTCTGGGGTCCTCTGAACTCTAGCAGCCTCCCAAGACTGCCCCGACCTCCAAAGAGCCTGCTCTCCCAAGACTTCCACTTCATACTGCCTGGCTCTGTTTCCTTTTTTCCCTGTTGTGTTAATAAAGCCTTGCGTATGGATCGTAATAACACCCTTGAGTCTGCTGATTTACGAGTTACGATGGTTAACTAACATCAGCTGACCTTACTTTTCACAGTGGGAAGACAGCTGGCGTTGGGTAGCAGGTTTTCATTCCTTCATTCATTCACGGCTACTGCTTGCTAGTTTACTACCGGGGAGATGCAAAAGCTCCTGATGTCGCTTCTCTTTTTTTGGTGGCAGGCTATCTACAACAAATCAAACGTGTTGTCATGACATGGAAAGGGGAGTAAGTAATTTGAAAGATCTCCTTTTTCGCCAGGGCTTGAGGTCTGTGGAATGAGAGCCCTGATAACATACTGCTAACCCACTGATCAGCTCTCGTTTCTCCAAGTCTGGCAGTAAGAATATTTGCACATTGTGACGTCAGTGTTCGAAGAGCCCCTCACTATCAGCCAACCAAAAGAAGCATTGTCTGGTAGGCACGATCTAATTATCCACTCCAAATATAATGCGAATGAGTACACTGAAATACTGGTAGGGACATGTCCACACCTATGCCATAGTACACTGAATTTGGGTTGATGTGATTAGAAAGAGTGAAGTCTACAAGCTAATTTGTTGAAGTTCCCCTTTTTTTATACATTGTTGTATATACAGTACTGTGCAATGGTTTTAGGGACATTTAGGAACTTTATACTTGAAATGATTTTTTTTTCCAGACATCAATCTTTTATTTGCTTAGCAAAGCACTTATATAAATATTCAAATCGTAATAATACAGTGGTTTTAATACAAATTGCAATAATCAAGTAGTGCGTGTATATATATATATATAGTATGTATGTGTGTGTGTGTGTGTGTGTGTGTGTGTGTGTGTGTGTGTCAGTGTGGTTATTTAACACTTTCTAACCCAGTATTATTTGTTATGTCACACTCTACCTTGTTCTCCCTGTCTACGTCCTTTGTTTATATCCTCTTGTCTATCCCATGTCCGTTTGTTTATGTTTTGATCATGTGTTCCTTGTCTCTGCCCTCTTGTCTCTGCCCCTTTCCTGTTCTGTGTTTGTGTTTCCAGCTGTTTCTTGTTTCTCGTGTTGTTATGTAGCCTTTCCGCTTTCCCCTTCGTGTTTGTCGTTCATTTTGCTTTGTCATTACCTTGTCTTCTTCTCGTCTCCCTCTCCGTTTTCCCTAGCCTTGCTTTTATTTCTTCGTGTCTGTTTGTTTTATTACTTTGTTTATTATTGCTTGTTTCTTTTGTTTATCTTTATTATGGCTTATTTTAATAAAAGACCTACGCGTATGTATCCTCCTCCCTCACCTCGTCTCCAAGCGTCACAAGTTATCATCCAATAGCTGTCCTTCATTAAGCTAAATCAAGATTGCTGGTGAAGGAACTGAATAAACTTGTACAATGTCTGGAGCATCCAGGAGAAAGCTGGAACTAAAGTTTGTTCTTTAACCTGACTTATAAGAGATTATCTACTTCTTTCACACATTCAAGTAACACATTCAAGCTACTTTGTAATGTATTTATGCTTATTTACATCCATTCTAATAATATCTAGTGTTCTTACTGGTGGAAATACACTTATTGATAAGATTTAAACAGTGAGCTTAGATGCCTAAAACTTTTGGCCAGTAGTCTTTATTACATCAAGGATGTTCAGAGTTTAAAACAGTTTAAAAGGATGTTCACAGGATTAAACAAGTATGCTGCTCTGCATCCAATGGCCTGTATTACGGTGCAAGCTAAGAGCCTCTTGACCTTCTTCTCCTGCTTCACGGACGTTTTTCATGGAGGCAAATCTTAAGCCACTCATTAACAAAGATTAATATTCCTCTGCAGCACAACACCATTATACCTTATGTCCCTATAAAGAGAAGAAGAGAGAAATTCTAAATAAACTAAAGCAATTACTCTGTTTTGTGTATGCACTTTATTGGCTGTTTACTTGATTTAATCTGTGTTTAGCAGTTTTTAAATACCCCGGTGTCTTTGCTGAACTGAGAATAGTCCTGATGAAGGATTAGAGGATGACTAACACAAACTCTGCAGCAGCAGATGAGCTACTACCTCTGACCAACAAGGAAGGCATGTTTAATACAGTGAACAGTGAATAGACCGTGTTCTCTATTCTCCAACAGAGCTGCTCTGTCTGATCTACTTATACCAGCGTAACACGCTACCACTATATCAGTGTCACTGCAATGCTGGTAATGATAGACCACCCAAATAATACCTGCTTTGTGCTTTGTGGAGACCCTGACCATTAGAGAACAAGGTTTATTACAGGGAGGCTAACACAGTATGCAGAGAAACATCTGGTGATTGAACCTGATACAATTTTATATATTAGTTTATATAAAAAATTCATATATTTATATATTTATTTCCTTTTCAGGTAGTTCCCTTTGAAGAGCATCTTCAGATGCTAATGCCATCCGCATGTGGACACTGTTTAGTGACCTAGAAAACGGAATTCACAAAGTGAATCAGACTAAGCGAAAGTAATAGGACTAAACATGACTGCACTGTTTTTAGAAGTTGAATGTTCACGTTCTGGGGAAATGTCAGTTTCATGGTTCAAGACAAAAATCCAACATTTCACAAGTCACACCTGCTGTGCTCCCTAGAGATGAATGGTATTTAATAGACATTATAGAATTGGCTCATAGATATTAAGGCAAGCATGGGTTTTGCATCTTGTCACCTTGGGAACGAAGCTGTACTGGTCAGCCTAGGGCTATTTCTGTATGTGCATTCACCAAGTGGATTTCACTTTTCAATAACACCAACTTTTTTCCCCCCTACTGCTGTGTAATGTACATCCATGTTACTTCTGTCACAGTTGCCATGACAACAGCCCCGGTCACTCCACCCACTCCAACACCCTTAATGTATCTCACCTGTGTCTTGTATGTATGTAGTGGCTTCTTGTGTAAATTCCTGTATCTCAGTTTAACCACAATGCATTGTATTCATACACTATACACTACTGTGTATCTACTGTGGAGGTTTGTGGGGCTTGAATTGCCTCACAGTGAACATAGTTTAGCACTAAATGGACGAATGATAAATGACCACACAGCAAATTATGTAATAGAAGTTAAATGTTAGCTGTGGTGAATTGTGACTGTAGCTTGGCCTTTAGTTTGGGCTATGAATGTAAAAATCCAGTCAATGGGCACAATATTTTTGTCATTCTTTCATTTTAACTTGAAAAAAATCCAAACATTTGTTAAGCTCATAACTTCCAGAAGAACTATCTGAAATCTGGTCCTACCCATTATAAATCAAAACGTGATTGGTTGATAACACTTCACCCATTTAGTGGATAATCTAGCGCATCAGCCATTCTGTCCAGCACCTGAAGCCCTAACCAATCCAAGAACTCTCTTGGCTGTCTATAGATACCATGGTAAGAAATTCATAATACAATTCTCCATTTGTCTTTTCAAGAACTTAATCATTTTATTTTGGCACAGTGATAAATTAAAGGGAAATTAATTAAAATGGCACAGATATATTGTGTTATTTCACCTGGTGGACCTGAGGGTTCCCTCGGGCAGTTAGCTACTGTTAGCAAGAACATAGCATGCTCAGATGCCCTTGTTATCTGTGGATAGGTTCCCTTTTGGTGTCCCTGGCTAGAGCTGTCATTGGAAAGTCTTAATAAAAAGAAGGCAGCATAGCAGATGGAAAGACGTCTCACATTGTGCTAGTTTTGGCCAATAGAAGAGGCTGCACCACCAACGTCTTTTCAAAACATGAAGAGACCCAGTGAACGAAAAGAGAGGTTGTGTTATGGGACTTGAATCATACTACCAGGAGGTTTGATTTGGAACTAGCCCAGGAGTGTGTTTAGGGTCTGGCTATTGGGCTACAGACACAGATCTTTTTTTCTGTAGCCACGGGTCTCTATATGCTGCCAAAATGATGGGCTCATACAACCACTGGATCTTTTGTAAGTATGTTTTTTGTTGAATGTATCCCCTTAACCTCTAGACAAAGTGACCTCTGAGACTCTTTTAACTTTATTTCTTAAAAAGTGACGAGCGACAAATCTTGCAAGGGGCAAAGAAAAAAACATGAATTGTTTGTGAGACTATTGAAATTAATTCCCATGCACACTGCTAACGTTAACATCAGTCTCAGTCAGCAGCTCCTCCAGCAGCAGTGTCTTCCTCTCCCTCCTCACATAGTTTATTATTAGCTTCACTCACCATGGTAAGCCACTGTACAGTTTCCTGCCATGGCTTATTTAGTTAGTAGCCAATTTTATCAGTCAACCACAGTTTATTACAGTACTATGGTTAAAATACATAAAACTTGGAACTGGCACCCCTCAAGTTTTAAAGGGCTGCAGCCTGTGCTGACTCATGTCCTTCTGTTAGGTATAACACTCAGTGACCAGCAATGCAAGGTTTAAAATCAGTCCACTAAGTGTTGCTAAGATGTAATTACTCTATATTTCTAACATGCTCATGGTGCAAATGTATTAATTCTTATGGAATTAATCAAAGTTTGTATGATGAATGTTTTTTTGGTAAAAAATGTACCCATGAACCTGCAATGACACATGCAAATGAAAGTATATGTATGGCCCTGAGCAAACTTTAAAAAGAATAGGCACTAATGCTAATAACTCTAGGCCCCTTACTACCACCACATCACCTGGGAATGCAAGCAGTGAGCAACATCACTCACTTCATTCGTAACACATCAAGCTTAAACACTGCGGAGGTACTTGATTAGAGACACATGAAACGTGTCAGCAAAGGCTTTTTTTATGCTAACGCTAATGCTAGCAGACTAAAGCATGTTTCCTGTTTCCTGGTCTCTTAATATTCTGGTCTGCCTGCTCACGTATTTCACCAGTTCTTACTCTTTGTGTTTGCTTGTATGGATCTCTATTACAGTCAGTAAAGCCATCAAGCACATTCTACCTTCAGTCTGATGCGTGCTGAATGGCCTTGCTTCTATGCGTGGCCTTGTGTTCTGTTTTGGTCTCCTGGGTCGGTGGTACTGGTAATAGTCTATATTGGGGGTTTCTTGAGAGCGAAAACAAAAGTGGAGCTGAGAGCACGATACCAGTAAAGGCTTGACAGGGGCGCTCACAGGGCCTCTGTCAATAAAATTAGCCAGATAAACGGAATTGGATGGAGAGAGTAGAGTTCTTTTATCCAAATGCCAATGCCTGCCGACCGAAGAGTGCGCATGTAATCTTGCAGCAGATACCACTTAATGTCTCCCAATCGATAGCTGCCAAACCTACAGCATTGTTGAAGCAAAGAGGGCCGGGCTGGCCTAGGCAGCACTTAACAAGTAGTTTTCTTTATCTTCCCCGCTCCATCTTTCTTTATTCCACCAAAAAAAAAAAAGAGCCGCTACATTAGGAAGGCTGCTCAGTAAACAATGCAAAGCTCTCGGGTTGTTTGGTCAATATCGCATTTGCAAATGGGGCAGTTTTCTGGAAGACGCAATGTGTTTTCTCTCCAGCGAGACAAGGCTGTTTGTTTTGCAGAGGCGTTCCCGCGGCGTCCACCGCTGACAAATGTCCTAATACCTTCCCCGGCTTCATTTGTGGGGCCCGGTCTTATGGGACTGCCTTTTCCGCATGTTACGTGCACACAAAGCCTCCCATACAAAGCCACTTTGATGTACTACTTAAATTGTGCACTATAATGACTGCTAGCAGTGTCAACCTTCTTTCTTTACCTAGTTTAGTACATAATGAAAACCCTCCCTGCAGGCAAATGCATCCCAAAGCAAGAGATATTCATTTTCCACACTCTGTATGCTCCCCTTGCTCTGTGTTTGCTAAATAGCCTAATGGAAAAATAGACACCGCCAAGCCTGTGCTATTCCTCCGAGTGTGGCATTACATCTCAGTGGTCATTTATCTTTGACGCACTTTTGGGGGAAAAAAAAAAAGAAGAAAAAAAAAAGCTAAATTAATTTGGATCCATCCTTACAAGGAGACATCAAATAGCAGAGCATTCACAGGAAGTTTATGGCTACTTTCACCGCTCAACTGTTTCATGGTGATACGAGGAGCCCTGGATAGGAACGGATTTCAAACTTTCCCCCTTTTTTTGGTCGTTCATAAAAGAGGGAGGGAGGTCATAAAGGAGTCACTGCAATGCTCCATAAAGAATGATAATGAGCAAAAGAGTAACATATGTCACAGTTGGCCAAATACAGGCACGCTTTTTTTAGGCAGATTTACGAGTCGGAATAAAAGACAGGGGGAAAAGTATCTCCTATAAACTTTATGGGTGGTTGATTATGGCAGAAAATCACTCCAAAGAGAAGCGTGATTTGGCAGTCTTAGCACCTAGTTAATAACCGCAGAGCAAACTATTAAATTCTAATGAGGATTTAAGCTCTGGCTGACACGCGCACACATCACCGACACAGGCACGCAAACATACACACATGCTCGCACACAAGAGTTGCACATTAATTGACAGTGAGTGTGCACGGAACAGTGAGAGCACAGTATAAGTGGGTTTCCAGGAGCTCTAACTCAAATTATGGGTGTGAAAACAAGCGAACAGATATTTTGCTTCCTCTGAATCCCTCTAATGGGCTGGATAAAAATGTCTCATTTTCCACACCACCTAGTCTGCGCTCTTAAAAATAAATACCTTTTTTATTCGCACGGCTGCAGGAAATATGGAAAAAATCATGAAATTTGACGTAGCAATCTATATTCATGTATATTTATGGTAAGAGTGCACACATGCAAGGGAAAACATACTCACAATGTTATAAGGTCAACGTGTTAATTGCTTTGGAAACACTTGCAACTTTGTTCCATTCTTATTATCCATTTACATGCCCTATAGCAAATATGGAAAGCCTGTGATATGCCTTTAAAATACTCAACATGGCACGCTATCACTTTAGAATAAGACTTTATTAATGGTTTAAAATGAGTTTTTTTTATTTTATTAGACTTATAATTGCATAATAAAGTCATTGGTAAGCTGTTACAACACTATAAAATGCAAAACAAGAAATAATAAGGGCAACAATTAAGACATATTCATATTCATTAGATAGAATGGTAGATACTTTAATGTCAACATGTGCTGTATATCTAAATTGTATTTTCATGAGGCCCCTGGCTCATGGGGACCCTAGGTGACGCAAAGACTGCATAGTTAAAAATGTCCAGTTAAACCAAATACCAAGAAATCTAGCTACTGTAGTTTAACCATTCCAAGTTTAGTGGATAGCACTGTTGCCTCACAGCAAGATGATCCAGGTTTTATTCCCAGTCCTGGCCGTTCTGTGTGGAGTTTGTATGTCCTCCCCGTGCTTGAGTGGGTTTCCTTCGGGTGCTCTGGTTTCCTCCCACAGTTCAAACACGTGTATGTTAGGTTGATTGGTCACTCTAAACTGCCTGTAGGTGTGAATGCGTGAGTGAGTGTTGGCCATGCAATGGACTGGCGAACTGTCCATGGTGTACCCGCCTTCGCCTGATTACGCTGGGATTGGCTCCAGCCCCCCCCTCCTGTGACCCCAACTAGTGGGATAATGCGGCAGGTAATGGATGGATGGATGGATGGATGAATAGAACAGCTCACATATACTATTCTTATTCATTTGTTATAATATATTACTAATGTGTTATAACTGCTAATTAATAACTATTAATAAATGCATTTGAATTAATAAATGCATTTGAAATGAATTTAATGGTAGTCCTCATCTAAAGTGGTACTGACCATTTTCCATTTTCTACCAATTATAAAACTAATTACACGAAAATATCTGCTTAATTGATGAAGCGTTTCGCATCAAAACACTCTGGCTGACTGTCAGAAAAACAAGTCAGACTTGTTGTGATGGAAACCAGACATCTGAAGCGTTTGTCACTAAAAGCTCTCTCACCGAAACCAAAGTATTCTTACCACCTACTTCTATCATCATCAACTTTACATATGAAAGTTCAGAAAACATGTTGTTTTGGATAGTAAATAAGAGTGTAGACAGTGTGACCCTTGGTTTCTGTTGCTGGCGCTATAAATTAATGTGAATTAATACATTTCTCTACCAGGTATACATCAAATTGCACTGAATGACATTAACATGACTTATGTGACAGATTTATTAGGAATTTTGAATGAAAAAATGGTGACAGTGTCCTTTAAATAACAGCTAATACTAAAATACTAATTCAGTGTTTCTGTTTTAATTAAACTACTGAGCATCAGCACCACAGCTGGTCAAACACAACAACAGTAGTTGATCATATGTTAATGTTAAGGTTCATGCAATCATGTGACCACAACTGGGAGAAGTATTGTGTGCGTGTGTGTGTGTACATTGAGGTGAGAGGACATGGGGGGTGGGAGGTTGGGGGCTGCAACATTCTCTGTCAATGCATGAAACTTACAGTGAAATACAGTATTTGATCAAACACTGTGACCACAACTGGAAGAAGTATGTGACCACAACTGGAAGAAGTAGTGTGTGTCTATGTGTGTGTGTGTTGGGGTGTGTTGGGGCAAGATTTGGGGGTGGGAGGTTGGGGGCTGCAGCATCCTCTGTCAATGCAAGAAACTAATATAATAATATAACTAATATATATAACTAATATAATATACAGTATTTGATCAAATAGGATAATGATGATAATGATACCTAAAGCACTGAGAGTATCTGGTTTTCCAGTCCACACATATCTTTGTCAAAGCTGCAAGATACCAGTGCATTAGCTGTGCTCACTCTGTGAAAGCATCATTATAAACTAGCAAACTGGCAGAAAATCATTCTCTTCATCTCACCTCAAAAAACCTCTTCTACATTAAATTCAGACACACCGCCATCACTCCATAGACTATTTTTTTAAGCTCAGCCATGAGCTGCTGCAGTCAAGATAATGTATGTGACAGTATTACCATTAAATACCTGCTGCCACTGATGACAGCTATCCAGCAGAAACATACTATGATTTGGTGTCAGTGATAACGTGTAAAGGAATACGTAATGAAGCCCAGAGAGAGAATGAGAGAAGATCTCAAAGCAGTCAAGTAGTCTACTTCATGACCACTTTTGTCTGTTATTTTCATTAGCAGGTGCCCATGATGGCACATATTAGCCAAAAATTATTAGCGATTCACCCACCCTTCCCATTTATGATTAAGAACTGCAACAGGCATGTCCATTCATGAATTACAACATTTCAACGCACTGACTCACACCTTCCCACATCTTTAATAATTGCAAAGAAGCAGCCAACTAGCCTCCGTGGACCTACTTAGCATTCTTAGCGTCTCATTGCACCTCCTGAGGCAATGTTAACAGGCAGTGTGTGTACTATTGACTCTAGTCAAGAGCCGAGGGGCTGTTTTAGAATGGAGGAGGTCAGTGACTGCTACATTCGGAGGTAATGGAAGCTATCTCGGGTGTCTTCACCCTCATGCTTGACCTGGCCAGCGATAGGCCAAGAAACCACAGGGCAATCAGAGATGATGCAGGGAGCTGAATGTACTGAAAGAACTGTTTCTCTCCTGTTCGTGGATGGCAAGAGTAATTGTAAGAGTAATGTCTAAGGCTTTAACAGCCTCTGTGCCAGAGAAATACGGTGTAGATCTGCTTCGAGGTAGTAAAACATAAAAGAGAGATGAGAGTAATGCAGTGAGAAGGTAATTACTTGTGTGATTTGGTGGGATTGGCTCTAGTTAGGGCTCAGTGTAAGAACGAATTCGCAGAAATTCTTTGGCAGTGCCTGCAACCATAATCCTGTATGCGCCGTGCATGTATTCTAATTCATGGTTTGGTTCATTTAACATCATATCTTAAAAATAAAACTGTAACAACAGCTGATTCTGGATTTAGATTCTTTTTTCATTGGATAATGTGAGAATGAGATGCAGTTTTTTGGCTGCGTGCACCGTCTCTATTCACACCGTTATAACGCACAAACATTTGAAGCGTGATGATTGGTGTTAACTGGCTATAGGTTTTTTTCTTGCTCACTCACTCGCTTACTCATGCCAGCAATGGAGAGACAATAAGGCCAAAAACATTCTTCACGCAAGGAACCGAATGCCTGGCCAACCACGCAGCCCTTCCGTACAAACTCACCAAGGTTAAAACACTCAGTACACAAGGGGGGCTATGCAGGATCAAACAGAGTGGGAGCTACTGTTATTTCAACAGCCACAACAGCTATACGTGGACAGTAGAGGAGTGAGGTGTTCTGTTGGAATGAAACAGAACTGATGATGTATCATTCATGTTTATATAAGTGCATCATTTTTACGTAAGACTTAACGGCTCATCTAATTTTCCAGCTAAGAAAGCATGCTAGGGGTACAAGACTTGGCTGTTGTTATAGTGCCCCTTGCTGGAAGGCTCAAATGCGGTTGTAATACATTTTTTTAATGCAACAGCATGTGAAACTGTGTCTGTGTGGCCCGAAGTGTGTGTTCGTGTCCTTGCGTGTAGTTTGATTCTGGCCTAAAGGTAGCCTACAAGCAGGTGGGTGGTTTGTCCTATATTATATAATCCTGCTGGCGACACAGCGCAGAGGGCAAAGGTTAATTAGCGTTGAGAGCAGAATAAAATAATATAAGCTGAAAGCTTGCAGATCTACAAAATAATAACTTTACAAGCTAAACCCTGTAAAAACATTCTGAACTGTTAAGGTAAGTTAATGCTGGATTGCTTTTGATCCAAACATCATGAAAATTTCACAGTATAAAAAGGGATATAAGGCTTTTAGTAGATAGGTTTTTTTTGGTTGGGGGGTGATATACTGTTGTTATGAGGGTCTGAAGGAGGAACGGGAGTAAATATGATGATGTAATTTCGGTGTGTTTAGTCATATTTACATGGGCGCTCATGTAGGCCTAATTAGAACAATCTTAGTCAAGCTCTTAGTCACCAATGAAACCTTACCAGTATAACTGAATTCACTTACAAGACAAGGAATTTCATGTATGGTCAACAAGATGCTATGTTATGAATAGAAGCAATGAATAGAAATGAAACTATGCATATTGCTCTGTGCACGCTTTGGGTTTTGGATATACATAAGAAAAAGAACTAAAAAAGAAAGGAAAGCTTTGAGAGATACCAACATTTGACTAAAAAGGCTTTAGTATGTTAATCAAAGGAACTGAAATCAAGTTTTGGTAAAGGGTTTTGAAAATTCTTGGCGGAGGCTGTGTTTACACACATCTGCAAACAGATCTAAAGGTACTTTGTGGGAGGATGACAGGCGAGAGGCTTTCATGAGACTCGACCCCTTCTGCGGCAGTTTAGTGAGTGAAAGGCATCTAAAACAAATAAAGCTAGCACTGAGCCGCGTGCGTTTCATTTGCTGTCCATTTGTGTGGCGCACTGCTGCGTTCACTATCAGTTAATATGCTCTTTTTAGCATCGAAGCAGTAACTTATTAGAGATCTCAGTGGGTATCCCGGTCTCATGAAATCATTCACTCCCCTTCAACGAAGACATCTGCACAGTTTATGCAAATCAAAGCACACTGACAGAGAAAAGATCCCATTTTAATCACGGCTTTTTTTTCTTAAAGGATAATGTTAGCATTGGAGAATGATTGCTTTATGAAAGAGACGAAGCTGTGCCCGAATTCATCATTGTCTGAGTAAAGTTTTAGAGGGCACTTAGAAGTGAAAGCATTCTTTTTGAAATTCTGGGATTTTACTTCTAAATTTTAGAGCTTTGTGATATATGGGTGCACAAAATATTACTGTCTGACAAATGAGAAAGTTATAATTAACCATTCCATATTGGGTTTACAGTCAATAATAACAACCTGGGATGCACATTTTGGCTTTTCTTGACATTTGGTCAATAATTAATGATGTAAAAGTGTTTATTAATGGTATAAAATGTGTTTATTGATGGTTATTAAGATGATTAGATTAGATTAGATTCAACTTTGTCATTGTGCAGAGTACAAGTACAAAGCCAATAAAATGCAGTTAGCATCCAACCAAAGGTTCAAAATGTTAATATTTATTTATTATTATTTACTTTATTATTTTAAGTAAATATTTATTTATTTATTTATTTATTATTTATAAGTGCAAAACAGAAATTACTTAACAATTTAAGGTTATTGTACATGTGGTGGTATATAAATAAATATATAGAATGTAGGTGTACACAGAATGTGAGATAAGGGGGTGGTATATAAAATAGAATATAAATTACTATACATATATACAGTAAGGAGTGAACACCTCCATATAATATATAAAACCATAAATGAAACAGGGCAATAGTCATCTGCCATTTGCCCAACAGTGAACCCACATTGGTTTATACATGTATAGAAAGTTTTGATGTTTACTAATTATTAGCTAGGACAGCTCATGTTAGCTCTTTTTTATTAATGTGTAAATACCATTATTAAACCAATTTTAAACCATAAGCCTTTTAACAGCAGTTTTATTATAAACTGCTATAGACCACCTTCCATTTCTACCAATTCTGAAACTGTAAAGGAGAAATATTTTCGTACAATTAATTTAGTAAGATGGATAATGTTATGTAGTTCACTTACTTACATTAGCCAAATATTATTATTAAGTTCACAAACATATTTGGCCTGACCAGGTCTCACCATTAGCTAACAGTCACAATAGCAGGCAGTTTGAGGCTACACTCAACGTAAACAACATAAAAGAATAAACTGTCGCCTACCTTCCTAAATTTCCCAGTAGTGAAAATGCTGTAATCTACATTCAGGACGTTTTCGGTTAAATCTCCCTTTATCAGCACATTTTATCAAGACGAGAAAATGCCAAAGAGGAAAAGATCTGAAGAACAAAGACTGAGAAAGACGTTCTTAGATCAGGCCAGATCGTTTCTCCTGTGAGAGCTGATGGTGAGGTGTTTCAATGGTGAAGACGCCTCTGAGAGTTGACAAGGCTGAAGTTGGCTTCTTATTCACATTTTCCTGTGGCACAGTGGTTCCATCACAATGTGCTTTCTGCACTGTGTAAAGTTTAATGAGAAATTTCAGCCAAGCAACATTTGCTGCTGTTTTACAGAACCACTGGGTCAGTACTGTTTTGTCCCATTTGTGAACGGATGTAACAGCAACTGTTTAAGTTTGCAGACAGTTTGCTAACCCACAACCTGGCTACCGTAATTACTTTACTTGCTGTGTCATTGTTTGCTCTGAATTTACATCATGGTATTTAGGGAAGGTACTTCTGCTGGAGTATTGAAGGAAATTTGTTTTTCTTGCAAGTTCAAATATCAAGAATTGTTCTCCAGAATCACTTACTGCATTGTTGAGTATAGCTACTGGCACAAGCTGCAACCATGCCTACAAATATTAATTGTTGATTAGACACTAAATGAACATTTCAACCCAAAGCATTGGTCAACCAATTGAGTGTTTATCAGTTATTGGTCAATCATTGATATCATTTATAACATACTGATGCACATACAGTCACATTTCCACTGTCTTCATCTTGCTCAAATGGATAGCATAGTGAATAACACCTATTCAAAACAATGAAGTTGGTGGTGTGATTCCATGTGTAAGCAGAACTGTCACTGCTGGTTTATTAATAGTCATCATCTAGACTCTTAAGGTACTGAAGTAATTATTTTTCAGCCCATTTTTACTTCTTCTCCTTACATTTTGACACCATTATCTGTACTTTCTACCTCTTACATTTTAAAGTAAGAGGTAGATAGCCTCCAATTTTATTTCAGCTTGTTTTCATTCATGTACATTTACATTCCAGTAAAGGTTATTGATAACATGCCTATGAAGTTGACTTTTCGCACCATTACAATACTTATAGACAACTAGTGATCATATCTTCTGCTCCATGAAACACATGTTAATGCTCAGTAGTACACAGATATGCTTCTTTAATATATTTACATTGTACTAAACTACATTCATTTTTAATGGCCGTATATGCGTCTGAAACAGGAAGCCTAGTGCATCCCAAATTTATCAACATTAACATTTTTATATAACATTATAGTCATTATGGCTTTTAGAAGAATTTTTTTGGGGAGGTGGGCTAGTGCACTATAGTCCCCTGTGGTGCGGCCTAAGCTTTTGTCTTTAATACCATTTTTTCCTTACATTACTTTTACTTTTATACTTCAAGTAATTTGAAAGCAGTACTTTTACACTTTTATTGGAGTAAAAAGCTTGAGTTGATACTTCAACTTTTACAGAAGTATTTTTAAACCCTAGTATCTATACTACTACCTGAGTAATGAAAGTGAATACTTTTAACACTTTTGTCTATTATGCCACTTCTAATACCATCATGCTTTATATGCAATTCTGAGGAACCAGGGTAAAACACAAGACATCAGGCCATCCTTCCATCACACACGCCTCAGCACATTACCCTGGCAAACGACTAATTGCATGCTAACTCGCACAGGGACTAATCTGCATTTTTAAGTCCCAAATTGTAAGTCACTGGCCTCATTTTCCAGTCTTGCTGGCATCATCCAGACATGGAGATTAGCTGGTGATGGCAAAGTCTGAACATTGGAGCAAAGGGCAAATCCCAGAGATCAGCCCTTATTTCTGATTGTTTTTCTATGTTGGGAAAGCTGGATGTAATCTAGTTGCGTCACTTGTCTGCCTTGGCTCCCCATCCAATCCTGCCCATCCAATCAGCTTTTCCTGCCAGCAGCTATCAGTAGTGCTAGTTGAGTTGCCAAAGCACCAGTGACACCCAACCACACTTTAAAAACATATATAGATAAATGCTAAAAAGCAAAGAGAGATACCAAAGAAGAGCCACTATTAGTTTCAATGGATGGAAGAACGATGGTTGACTTGTGTTAGTTTGAAGAAACTTTTTAAAGCTTAAAAAGTCAGAATCACTACACAATAAGGTTCTATTTTTTTTTCACTGTGTTTTCCTTCTCGACTGTGCATCTAAGACAAGTCAAGTATATACAGGTACATTTTTCATCTCTCAAATTCCTATGGAATGCACCAGGTAGCATCTTATTGCTGTGGGTTCATTAACTATAATGACCAAGAGCAAACCAGCCATTTCTGTTGTTAATGGAATTCCTCTGTAGTCTACAGAACTCTGGACAGAGGCTTATCTGGGTCAGCCTCAAAACAAAGATATCATCTATGAAATCACAGACTTTGTAACAAATATCACAACAAATTCTTTTGTGATGTAGGGTACAAATGTAACTGGGATATGGTGATGTAAGCACTGCCAGATAAAAGGGGTGGACTCTTATTAGCCAAATAGGGGTCATAGTTCTCAGTCCTTGAAGAAGAAGGAAGAGGGTCACCAGGGTTATCTCCGATCTCCAGTGACATTGTCCTCATTGTTCCTGCACAAGAAATGTGCAATTGGTCTGATTCACATGCTTCTCTGGAGGTACTATTCTTAACTGATGCTTGGTGTGACCTACCTCAAAGGTGCTTACATCATATTCTGTTTTTAAGTCAAGACTGTCTAGTCCTAGTCCTGGAGCGTTAAGCATTGTTTAGTGGCTTCCATGCTCAAACCCCTTGTCTAATCCTGAGACCTACCTGCTGAGCTGAATCAAGGGTGTTTAAACAGTGAAATCACCAAACTGTGCTGGAATAAACCCCCCAGGACCAAACTGGATTACTCTACTCTATAGCCCTAAGACCTATACTACCGCTGCATGACATGAAGGACATGACTGGGTATCTACATTAGTTGGCCTGTGTTGGCTATTCAAACATACAGTGTGACGAAGCAGTACAGCAAACAAATCCTCCTCAAAACCAAATAGACAAAAACTCATTCAGCTACTTTACTTCATAAAATTTCATTTGTATAAAAGCACGCTACATTTGTTAAGCTTTTTGAGTTGCAACTAGGCGATCCAGCCTGGTGGACCTATTTTTACTTTTATATATTTAAAATAAGATTGTATATTTATACTTTTATCATCAATTTTTATTTCATCAATTTTATTTCACTGTTTTCCCTCTGTGATTCACTTCACAGTATTTTGCTGAGTGATGTGTGTGGCACATAGATAAACAGCTTGGTGCCTATTTTCTGAATCAAAACTGTGTCAAACCCATTTCAGGTGAGGGGGCGGCTTTACAAATGGGCTCGGCCAATAAAAAAATCAGTTAGTAGGCCAACAACACATCAACAGCTCCTCATAAATGTGTCTATTTTATCATCATTCATCTGAAGAGTATGTTCTGAGTAAGCAAACTAACAAAATGCAACAAAACAGATTATATTCTAAAACTAAAGCTCTTCTGAGAGTACACAGAAGTGCAAACATACAAGTCCATTAATATTTATCTTGAAAAAGAATGTTTTGCTTGCAGCTTCCTATTTAATCCTGTTTAAGTCTCGTCTTGCTTTATTAAACCGTGAGTAATGACAGCAAACCCAACTTAGCTAGCTAACTGAGCTTAACACTGTTCTGCAAGATTATTCATTGTTAGACATCGTATTAAAATGTATGCTTGCCCATACAGTAACCTTTAGAGTGATCTTGTTTTTAGTTTAACACTGGGCTGGGCTGTGAGTTTGGTCCTAATCCAAGACTGTGGAAGGTATCCTAGCTTAATAATTGTGGCAAATTTACTAGTGTGGAAGAAGGGGTGCATGAAAATGGTGCCAATTATTCTTTCACAAACGGTCAGTGAATTTTAATAATAGGGCCAGTCCTGTATGTTTGAAAACCCCTGGTCTGAATGCTGCACTGCTACCGGAGCACATCTGGTACGCACTGCCATGTTGCTTACACTGCATACGTGAGCGCCCTGACCTGGAAATATGAAATCCAAAATAAAAGTAATTTAAGATAAAAAAGAATTAAGCAATAAAAGCAATTCTCTGTCACTCAGTCCATGCAGCGGTAGTACAGGCCTCTAAAACAGTTCATGAAGGCCTTTAGGAGCATCAGAGTGTTACAGCCAAGTGTGCTGGAACTAAATGCCATATCAGGATTAGACAGGATTGGTACCCCTGCTCTAAGATACCTAATGGTCCTACAGCAGCATGTTTAAAAACTGTGTGTGACATCAGCTTTTTCACTGTAATCATAGTTTATTGCAAAGAAAGAAAACCCAATGCAGTGGTTTCATAGAAAAAGACTCAGTGCACAACATATACACAATATATACACAATATCTGCACAATATCTACACAATATCTATACAAAGGTATGTGCACCAGTGAAATGTCATGATGCTGAAACAAACAGACCCAGCCTTTAGAGTCATATGTGTAGGATTTGCTAGACAGAAGTACAGTGTAAAAAAAATCCCTGTAAAAATTACAGTGCATTACTGGCAGCAGGGCAGAAGCAATTTACCAGACCATTAGTGCAATTTATAATTATAGAACAGCACTATAGTTCTGTAATCAGGATTTACTGACTTTTTGCCAATTATTGTATATTAGGCAGCATGCCAGACCTTAGCCTCATTTTTCAGCCTTGATTATACTGCATGGACTCATAGCAGCACCGAAGTGGCATAAGCCTCCAAATGAACAAACTGAACAGGCTACAGCACTACATTTGTCAGGGTAGATTTCTGTAGTGCCTTTTGTAACAAATTACTACACAAGGAGTAGCTTCACTCAGAATAAGCCAGTACATATATTAACAGATGAACTTGTTGAACATCTGTCCTCATGCTTATGTTTCCCATTTTATTATATTGTTGCAATGTGTATCAGTGTTATACCTCAAAATAACTACTGTCTTATGGAAGAGAGGTAAAAAAATATTGGACTAATTATATAGAAATCCAATTCCGATGTGTGGTAAATGTGATATTAACAAAAGCTAAGACACAAGAGTCAATTGCAAGTCTATGCTGGTAGACAAAACAATAACAGACTTTAAAAAAGAGCAGATCTAGTGACTCCTGGGTTGTAGACAAAAGACAGGACTGTATAGATATTGTGCAGATATTGTTAGAAGTCTTTTTCTATGAAACCACTGCATTGGGTTTTCTTTCTTTGCAATAAACTATGAATACAGTGAAAAAGCTGAAAACTATTGGCACATTTTTTAATTCATGTGGACGTTGGCACAGTCATCTACACTACATGAGAATAATATGATAGCAAAAGAAATCTAGTTGTTATAGCTAATATTTCCCAGCTTAAGAGTCTTATAAGAATATTATTAGTATATTTGACTCTAGACCTTGTTATTTAAGTAATTTTATTATGCTAATCTATTTTACTAGAAATATGCTGAGTAATTTGGTACATAATTGAACTAACACACAAGTAAAGTACTGTTTAAGAATATTACTTTTTCCATTGACTAATAAGTAATTAGTAAGTAATAAGTAGTTATCCCAAAACTGGAGCTGTCTATACTAATATTAATGCCAGCTTTATGTATGGTTTGCTGAGGCAGCTCTGGGAGTGTAGCAACTGTTTTGCATTTCTTTCCCACACCATTACATTTTATTACATTTCTTAACACCCAGAAAATCATAAAGTAGGTCCTTCTGTCTGTAATGCAGGTTATCGATGCCCTACTGCCTTACCCACTGTTCATACTAACCTTTCTAATCTTTATGCAGGTCATCACATAGCAGCGTGGAATAGTCCCTTGCTGCTGTAAACATGCCTGAGGGGTGGGGCTGCATTAAAAATAATAATTGCTACAATAACAAATTACATGTATTTCTATAATGGTATTTGGATCATTCTACCAAACTGGCTCAATGTCACACATTTCAGACATTTAACCGACTTGGACTACAGTCCTTTTTATTTTGTGTGACACTAAGGTAATGTTTTTAAATACCTAAGATCTATAGACTTTAATATCAATATGTGCTGTATATCCAGTGTCACCGGGGAAAAGACGCGCACCAAATGAAAAAATATTTTTTCGGGTATTTTATTCTGATAGATCCCACTTTAGGGATTTTTATGTAGAAATGTCAACAGAACATGTACATTTACTATAAATCAAACAAAACAAATCGCTGGCTTCTTACAGCCTCAAATGTAAAATAAAAACAAAATACTGATAAAGAATATCAGCTCTTCTGCTGCTCAGCTACACACAGTCTATAAGTTCTGTTCCCGTCAAATATCTGTAGATTTCTAATAGCAGCGCTGAAAATAATTTCACTCAAAATAGTTACAAAAAATAAATACACATTGAATTAGATAACAGTACAGTAAATGCTAGTGGCATTAACAGAACATGGCAAAATAACATTTTATTACTACTAACAGAGCTTTTTTTTATCTTTGTTTATAAGCTCACCTCATTACAAATCCTTACTCAACAAGATTCCAGCATCTTCTCACGTGAACTTATAGAACAAATAGCTTCTGTTAACCACAAATCCAGGGCTTGAACATGGCGAACACGCTACCACACTAACACAACGGTATTGGCCTCATCCTGCAGTAATTCTTCCAAGATATGTTGTTTTAAAAGGCAAAACAGCCCTCCACCACATCTATACAACACATAGACCTCATATTGTTCAGTACCTTTGCATTTTTACCTCATATTTCACACGGATGGCTTTGGATGCTTAACAATTGAGTTGCAATTGAGGAAACACAATTCTCTCAGCTTGAGGATCACTTCTTTTCCACGCTCTTAGCTTCACGCTTTCCTCTTTAAGAACGCCAATGGTTCTGACCGTGGCTCTTAAAGGTAAACACACACATCGCAAAGATACATACACAGTCCACCACTTGACTACACTAAATTGTATTTTCATGAGGCCCCTGGCTCATGGAGACCCTAGGCGACGCAAAGACAAATACCCAATACCAAAAAATCTAACTACTGTAGTTTAACCATTCCAAGTTTAGTGTCTCCTCACAGCAAGACTGTCTTTAATGCCATTTTTTACCTGAAGTGAAGTTTGTTTGATGAGCCTTGAAGGATGAGAAATGAAACAAACAAAAGGGGGTTCAGAAGGGGGTTTAGGTAAATACCTAGAAATTATATATAACTGTAAAATACATCTTCATTGCTTTACCCTACCGGCCTGTTTGTTAGCAAGCTAAAGGTGACACATCTAGCGATAATAAAAATAAAGGCAATGCATCACAGTCCTAAAGTCAAACATCTAAACAGACAAGACAATCATTTAAGGAGTTTATATATGTTATGTTCAAACAATTTTAGAATTTTGCATTACAGTGTTTACATGGCAAGCTTATTACCTCACTGATGCGAACCTAGCGGAGGCCGAAAAATCTGCTCCTCACTGTTCCTTCCTGCTCATCTTCCACAACTGCCCACATATGTTACATACATAACACAAAGTGGTGAGTGAAACATCCCGAAGCTGGCGAGATGAAAGACTGTTCTCAGTTTCCGATTTTGCATAACAAACATAACCCCTGAAATGTCCTTGGTTAAAGGTTATTGTGCTGGTTCCCTCTAGTGGACCCAAAGTAAAACGCTGCACTAACTTCACTGCTCCCTAATATAGCCCTCAGTACTGCTTTATGAGTGACAGAAAGGTTGACCAAGTAGAAGGACACAAACACTCCACCCTTGGGAAGCATTGTACAATAATTGCCTTTCGCTGTCCCATAAAGCCATACTCATTAGAGTTAATTAGGCTGGTCCGTCACCTGAGCACATGCAATTTCTTCCTCTCAGCCTGTTATTATCTCTGCTCTTATAACAGCTCGGTTGTTCTTGTTCCCCAAGCTCATACCACCAATTCCGCTCAAGACATACGCACACATTCTCTCTCTCACATGCAAACACAACTCGTGATTCTTCCCCAGTACAATTTCTCAGCCCCTATCCTGCCAGCATCGATCAGGACACTGGTCGATTCTTACCGCACTCTGATCAGACCAGTGAGATCTGTTTAGGCAAGACTGGCTCTCAGCATGTCCATTGGCAAACATTGATCATTGTTAGTGGGAAAAATAATGAATTTTCCTGGACACTGACTCCCAGCCCCTGCTCTGCTCATGCTGTTCGATCAGAAGCTTCAACGTTATTTGCTTTCTGTCGTTCACTGCTTGCATGAATCTCAAGGGGATGAACATCACTTCCTAGGCTCCATAATGTCTTTATTCCTAAAAATAATCGTAAGGCCTCCCAGTTACCTGTATTACTTCTTACATATGGGAAATAAATTCCAATTATTGTGAGCCATGATTGTAAATGTTCTCATCTTAATTGATTTTTGCAATGTTTTAGTCGACGCTCCAGTAACGGCTATATTTGCAAGCCACCACTTGGCCTCATATAACATTCTTTGGATTAATGAATAGAAGAACTAATTCTGGTTCCCTAAAGACTCTCAGTGTTTGTGTCTCACAACTAATTCTGCACATGAGATGTGCGAGTGTGAAACTCCTCCATGTTATGTAAATGTTCCAGTAATTGTTACATACAAATAAGCAATTAGCAAAATTCCAACCTCTCTTTCTGTTGCTGTCAATCAGACTTCCAGTTTAGGCCACCTGGTCGTATCTTAAGCACTAACAAAATTAGAAGTTATAAACACAAATGCCTGCCTCCTGCCTCACACTACACTGAGCTGTTTCTCATTGCTCCTCTGTTGGATATAATTGTAAAATCTTCCTCTTTCTATTGCTCTGAGGGAGTTTTTTTCTTGCCACTTCTGCCCTTGGCTTGCTCATGGGGGGCTTGGACCCAGATTTTCTGGAAAGCTGCTTTTGTAAAAGACGTTATATAAATAAATCATGACTCGACTTGACTTGAAAAATAACCTGCTGGTCTTCTCAGAGGACTGACCACCCCAGAGCCCAGACCCCAGCATCATTGAGTTTGTTAAGGATTATTTCAGTTGTGAGAAGCAGAAATTGCAGCTACCTTGAGGGAAAATTGAATATTCTATATTGTATTCTAAGGCTGTAACTAAAGGAGCAATGTGTAAGGTGACGCAACCTGATACTCCAAACACATAAGATGCAACATTTCACCAGAAAGCTGTGGTGTCCATCTCTAATATAAGAAACAAGGAAAAGCAGTATCTTCCTTCTCAATGTTAGCATTAGCAGCTTTTTACTTACCAGTGTAGTTGATCAAATCATTCATCTCTTGACTGAGCTGTCTCCAGCGGTGAAAAGCAAGTTAACTCTTGTCTGAGTGGGTGTTTTAGCCATCATTGCGTTTACTCTTCCTTTCAGTGTCTACCATCTTTAAATGAGCTGAACGCTGTTGGAGCAATGCAACTTCTTCATCATCTCAAGCTGAACTGATGGCAGATTTGATGCTACAGTGACTCATTACCGCCTCTAGATGTAATAAGCAGTATGAGACCAAATGAGCTTGCATGCAGACTTCAGTACATATTTGTGTTTTGTGATTCATAGACTTATTTAAAAAACAGGCAAATTGTTATTCCAGCACATTCTGTTGCTACTCTTTTGCTATCTGTTGTTATTTTTTCTAACATTGCACCTTTGAATGTTTCACCAGAGCCTTACATCTGAGCCGAAACCATCTAAGAAGTTTGACAAATATAGATTTCGTGAAATAATAAACAATCTCATGCACTGAAACTATATTTAAATGCTAACTATTAACTTTTTAACTGAGGGAAAGAAGTATGTAATTCAGATGGCTGTCAAAGGGCATGGAGCCTGTAGCAGAGCAGGTGTTAGCCATTGTTCAGAGGCCCGTGGAGACTGTGTGTCATTGAGCCGTAGCATACTGCCCTACATGAAAACACCTCAGGAGTCAACGGATCTAGTACGGTCTTCTGCTGCAGTGTTAACCGAACAGACAGGATCTGGTTTGGTACGTGAGCTTCGCTTCCATAAAAATGCCACAGCGCCCTGTGTGGAACATAAAAAGCAGACGCAGGCGAGGACTCATTAATGCCACACACCTAGACGGCAAGACCTTAAGGCTAGCTGACCAGCCACCTCTGCGGACCTCCGGGGCTGGGGTTTCTGAAAGGGATGCTCATCAAACACGAGGCCTGCAGCGAAAACCCAATTATCCCATGCGTTCCAGTCGGCCTTAATTAGCCTTGTCTGATGTGCGGCAGATCCATTATGTTTCTAATTAAGTTCCTATCAGGCGCCCAGAAATAATGGGATATTGCACATCAAAAAAGCGCGGCGTTTACCGCTCCTGACACGATTGCGTAAGTATCGGGTGGCAATCTGCCCGCCGCTGGAGAGGGGTGGAGTGGAGCATCCTTTAAGGACATGAATAGGCTCATCAGAGAGGCCTCTATCAGCGACTGAGCATTCAGGACTTATCTCCACAACACAGAGGCTAGACCCCCATCATTCTCGCCTCTATCTCATCAATACAGCCAGATAGTAAAAAAAAAAAAAAAACGCTCTGCATCTACATCCCCTTGATACACACACTTCCAATCTGGCACACACACATATACATACAGCCCTCACTTTACATGCATTCATTGGCAAATAGCCTGAGTGACACCGAGATCCCTCGCCTCCAGCAAGATAGTGTCCAACACAAGGTGACATGGACCACGGGCAAAACAAAACGAGGGTCCCAGTTTCAGTCTATACGTTGCGCAGTAAAGAAAAGACATTGTCTGGTCGGAAAGGGGCCATGTTTGTTATTCTGAAGGGACGTTCCAGGCGCAGCCTCTTTGATGCAGGCATCGACATGCGGAGAGCGTCTGGAGAGGTGGTAAACAAAGATATAATCAAATAGAACTGTCGCTCTCAAGGGTGCCCTCTTCTTCTAATTCTTCTTAAATTATTGATATTTCTGTTGCATCTTCTTTTCATTTTCCGTGAGGAAAGAAAAAAGAACGAAAGGCACGGCACAGCACCATGTAAACAGAGCGAAAGCAGAAAACTTGTCAGCGCATCTCAAGCAGAACAAGTCGAGGCTGTTACTCTGAACTCACATTATTATTAAAGTTTGATTCTACTGGAGAAATTAAGCACACATAGAGGCGCCACTAGTAGGAGAGTTTTAAGGTGAAAGATGGTTCAGAGGATGAGGGTGGGGGACTGGGGGGGGTCCAATCTCCTTCAGGCTGAGTGAATATGAACCGATTCTGATTTTGGATGTCCCCAAGGACAAACATTTCATCCGCTGAAAGGATGAAAACCTTTTAAAACTCCTGGAAAAAGAAAAAAAAATACACCACTCAACACAAATCACACAAGCCGTTCCAGAAAAAGATACATAGTCGGGCAGCGCAGGGCATCACGTTTACAATTCAGTCGATATGTATATGTGCCACGCTGGCACGTGAGACAGGAATTTCGCAATTTGCTGTGATCAATCAACATTAGTAATGTGCATTAGGGGAGAACAAGAACACTTTAGAGGAGAGCATGCCAAAGGTTGATTGTCAGCCTTGACAGTCGGGGTTCTGATGGAGAGCCCTTAAGAATTAGGGTACAATAGCTGAAGGGCCGTCCTCCATTCAGTGCATACAGCTCATCAGTTTACAGACACATCTAATCAAGAAAGATGGGCCTCTCCAAGGACACCGAGCAGCAGCAGAGGGGTGAAGAGTGTACAGTGTCGCAGAGGATGGGGAAATTAATGGGTCCACTCTATAGCCACATGCTTTCAGAGTTAATGTGCATGCAAGCACGGCACATATACACGTTCCCTCGATCAGATCTGCTTGTTTGACTACAAGTACAAGCCCCTTGGCACTGTATTAAGTTTGTAGGCAGGCTTCAAAACACAGCAACGAAGTGTTCACATTACTGGGTTAAAGGGGATCATTCATTAGGGCTGGGTACTGAAATTCAGCACTTTTATGGCACCGACTGAATTCATGCAAAACTGCATATTAAATTATGTCATTTAATACCAAATCGAGGTACCCAAGCAATCAACCTTATCACATCTGTGAGCCGGTAAGCATGCTTTTTCCACAGGCCCTCTAGAAGTCTGCCCTGTAGACCTCGAGTTTCAGCGTCTCAGACATATTTCTGGATTAAGCCAAGTCAAGGTTTCTGTATTGGTATTGGTTTAAAATCTTTGAAGGAGTAACACTTATGATTATTAGTTTAAAACATTTCAAAATTATCAGCCGATGTAAAGAAATGACTGTTTGATCAAAGGTATCAAAGACGTGTATGTATCGTGTTGCAGAGATATCCACTGAAGGTAACATGCTAACCATCTCGCCACACCCATCATGTCTGTCATACCACTTTGTTCCTCAAGAGGTGATCGTTAGTCGCTCTAGCGATGAGTTGAGTCAGTCCAGCATGAGAGAATATAGAGGTAGAACTGGTCTGACGGTGTTTTCTAATCTCTTGTCAGTCATGTTGAAGGAGCTGCACCCGGTTGGATCATTTAAGGACAGGTAATCGCAAGTAATCACAACAATGCCTGAAGCTCCTGGCAGGTGTTTATTATAACAACCTCCTCCCACTCACATCAATAATCCACGTTCGACAGTAAACAAAAGAGGTGATATAAACTGTCAACAGTTAACATGGCTGTTGCTTCCCAACACTTGGAGACACTCACTGTGGGAGAGCAAAAGGATTATGTTTGATTACTTTTTCTTCCAGACTGGTAAGAACTGAGGGAGGAGGAGGGATTTACATTGTCCAGTGATATGTTGCCTCCTATTATTTGGAGCATGAATTCAACAAGTTGCATCATTATACATGTTATGTCTTTAAATTATACCCCATCAAAACCATCACACAGTCACATAGCCTGGTGCAATAATCTATCAATTACTCAATATCCTTAAGAAACAAAAAAAAAAATCATATTTTCAAATTATTTTTTATTTATTATTAGTAATATATTGTTACTGTCCAATGAAAAACAAGTATCACCAAAATAGCAACTTAACAGGAGAAAATGGATCTTACTTTCAATGTAAGTAAATGTAACCAGATTTTTTTTCATGCTATTTTGGAGCATTTCTATTGGTCCATTCATCATAAAATGTTCACACAATGTAAATGACAACTCAAAATCGGCAAAAATGTTTTTTATTCAAAAGCTACGATATATATATATATATATATATATATATATATATATATATATATATATATATATATATATATATATATATATATATATATATACACGCAATACACAATAAATAATAATTTTATTTTTGCTTCCTATTCCCAGACTTCCTTTGCATTGTTGCAAGGTCCGTCATGGGCTGGAGGTTACAGAGTTGACCCTGCGCCTGGAAAAATCACTGGTTCGATCCTCAGACCAACAAGACATGACTGAAGAGCCCTTGAGCAAGGCACATGACCCCCAACCGCTCCCAAGGTACTGTGGATATGGCTGCCCACTGCTCTAGGCAAACATGCTTACTGCCCACTAGTGTGTATGTTCACTAGTTTGTGTGTGTGTGTGTGTGTGTGTGTATGTTTCACTGCACTGCACGGATGGGTTAAATGCAGAGGTCAAATTCCGCTGTGTACAAACATAAATGGCAAATGGCTCTGAATTCTAATTATTCTTGTCTATTCTATTTTGGTTTAATGAGGATGTGGCTATATCTGCAGTGTGTACGCATTAGGCACGGTCACTTTCACCAAAAGAGTGCAGACGATTAACATTACCATTCTTTTCTCTTATGAATCATTAGCTTAGCATATAAACAAATGTCTTCCCTATGAACCAGTCAAAATGCAGACTTTGCTTCTTGCACTGTTCCACAGCATGTCCTCATTGCACAAAGGTGAAGGGGTTGCAGAAGAGGTATAAGTAGTTGGCTGCTTTCAGTACACACACTGTTAGATGTACTGAGAAGTTTTTGAGCGGGCATCAAATTTAGACTGCAATCAATCTTTCAGTGGACCCCTGCTGGTCACAGTATTGACAGAAACCTTACCACCATAGCAGAAGACCCGACCTGAGGTAGGTGTGTTTTAACTGAGGTTGCACTGCTAACTGGCCAGTATCAACTATATCCGCTTCCTAAGTTTTAAAGCACCACCCTATTTTACTTTGAATGATAAGGACGAGAAAGAGATATAAAAGAGATGTGAAAGAGAATAGTTTGAAAGAGATGGGCTAGTGTGTCAGGTTGATAAGGACACAGAGATGACATTGGTCCAGTTTTCCAGGCTTTTTCCTTCAAAACTGTCTTGAATTTAAAAGTAAGCTGACCAGACTTGTAAAATAAAAGCAGGACCATAATATCAATACAATATAATAGCAATATTTTATCTAATGTTTTTATCTACTATATTAAATATACTGTATTAAGGTCGACCAATAAATGGCTTTGGAAAAAACATCAGTATAGTAGCCGACCATGGAGAGTAAGGTACAGTAGCCGACCAATGGGCATGAAGTACAGTAGCTGACCACGCAGCATAAAGTATAGTAGCCGACCATGGAGAGTGAAGTACAGAAGCTGACCATGGAGAGTAAGGTACAGTAGCCGACCATGGAGAGTGAAGTACAGTAGCCGACCATGGAGAGTAAGGTACAGTAGCCGACCATGGAGAGTGAAGTACTGTAGCTGACCATGGAGAGTGAAGTACTGTAGCTGACCATGGAGAGTAAGGTACAGTAGCCGACCATGGAGAGTGAAGTACTGTAGTCGACCATGGAGAGTGAAGTACTGTAGCCGACCATGGAGAGTGAAGTACTGTAGCCGACCATGAAGAGTGAAGTACTGTAGCCGACCATGGAGAGTGAAGTACAGTAGCCGACCATGGAGAGTAAAGTACAATAGCCAACCATGGAGAGTGAAGTACCCAGACCCTAAACACACCCCTGGACTAGCTTTGTTTAGCATATGGCACTATTTGTAGATGACATGGTATCTACATTCAAGCAGATTGTATGTCCATACAAACCAGCCTATCTATCACCTGCTATTGTGCTTCAAGTCCAGTAACCTTACCCTGCTTTTTTTTTTAGCCTGCGTCCTAAAATCATGCTTGTGGTCACTTAAAATGTGTAATTTAAATGGAATACTTTTGGATTATTTCTAATATTACTGGTCAATTTGGTTTTATTAATGGTAAACTGTTTTCTTGAAGATAACATCATCTTAAGGTACAGCCTCAGTATTCCTGCCTCTTCCATCTTTCTCCCCAAGCCAAATGTAATTATTGTTATCAGTCAAAGTGACACAACAAGCAGCAAAAGTAGCAGTTTATGAGCAAACCTAATTAAGAACTACTGATTTATTGAGCTTGTCTAATGTCTAAGACTTTTTTTTAGAAGAACTTTTTTTCCGTAATCAGGTTACATAATGTAGATTACATGTATTCTGTGTTAACCCAACACCACTGGTCCTAGTTCTATATCACGAAGGAGTTTTGGGTAAGAGATGTCAAGTTGGCATCGATTTGGGCTCACAAAGGTGCACACTGAGGACTCCAGTATGACTTCATATGAACATTACAAGTGTCCCAACAGGACTGCTGGGCTGAAGTTGTATGAAATGTATATGTGGCTCCTTTCAGGAAGGGAGAGGTGTGTTCGCACCTGTGACAGCTTTGGCTGACTAACAAAACATGAAGCAGCAAAGCAGAAAAAATAGGATCTGAGGAAAAATTGAGCAATACGGCTTGTGTTAACGCAGCCGAACTCACCGTGTTGTCAAGAGTAGGCTGTGTAACCAGCTTAAACATTTATATTCTGTCTGAGCACGCTCATGCACTCGCACCGTTTGTTCCGTTTAAAAAACCGTTTCCGCCAGTCAGTCCGCTCGAGGTGCAGTCTATTGTGCGGTGTGACAGGCCCGCGGCGGGCCATGGTGGCGGCACGCGCCTTTTTCCGAGGCGCTTTAATTTTTCATGCGCGGCCTTGCTTCGAAAATCACTTTGACCCAAATTAAAAGGCTATTGGAAAGCCCGCACGCAGTCTGGAATGCAGAGCAGGGCTGAGGGGACGGCGGGGCGTTTATTTAACTGTCCACTGGAGCAGAAATATCAGAGAGAGGCAGAGGCTCGCTCTGCCCAGGGGCAGCATGAAAGCCAAGAAAGATTCCCAGAGGATAGGAGGGAGTCCTGTAACGGAGCCAGGTGAGACAATGAAGACCAAGCGGGCTCCATATCCCATGATCCCTGACCTCCAGACAATACTGAGCATGTAATGGAAAACAGAAGCTTCCTTAATGTCTTAAAAGCAATGGTTTAAACAATCTTCCACTTACACGAAATGTAGTCAGGCCCAGACGTATTTAGGGTCTTAAGATTTTTAGTTTGGTGCTGGAGCACAAGGTGCACGTTAGCCCTGCAGCCTACTTTTACTAGAAGAGACAGCGTAATCATGTGTCCCCTACGTCCCCAAGGATCTGAATCCTACTTTGTCAGCATGCTAAGTCTTGGTGCGTATGTAACGTATATAATCACATGCACACATTGTTGGCAAAGAGTTTACGGTGTTGACCTGGCCTCCAGATTCTCCAGATCTCAGTCCAACTGAGCATCTGTGGAACGTTCTGAAACAACATGGCAGCTCCACCACACAGCCTACAGGATCTGCTGCTAATGTCTTGGTGCCAGAAACCACAGGGCGCCTTTCAAGGTCGTTATGGTAGTTCATGGATGGCCGACAGCATAGTAGACAAAGTGGTCACAACGTTGTGGCTCATCTGTGTACACCGATCAGCCACAACATTAAAACCACCTTCTTATATCTGCACGCATTGTCAATCAGCTCCACTTACCATATAGGAACACCTTGTTGTTTAACAATTCCATACTGTAGTCCATCTGATTCTCTGCATACACTGCCCCTTTTACCCTGTTCTTTAATGGTCAGGACCACCACAGAGCTACTACTAGGGAGGCGGCTTATTCTCAGCACTGGTGGTGGTGTGTTAGTGTGTGTTGCACTGGTATGAATGGATCAGACACAGCAGTGCTGGAGTTTTTAAACAGTGTCCTGTGGGCAGAGTCCTGTGACCACTGATGAAGGACTAGAGAATGACCAACACAAACTGCACAGCAACAGATGAGCTAACGTCTCTGACGTTACATCTGCACAGTGGACCTGCAAGATAGGCGTGTCTATTAGAGTGGACAGTAAGTGGACACAGTGTTTAAAAGCTCCAGCAGCACTGCTGTGTCTAATCACCTTGAACCAGCACAACACACACTAACACACCACCATGGCAGTGTCACTGCAGTGCTGAGAATGACCCACCACCCTAATAATATCTGCTGGTGGGCTTTTGGGTTTTTTGACCACTGAAGTATGTAGGGAAACAGATGGACTACAGTCTGTAAGTGTAGAACTACAAAGTGCACCTATTTTGTAAATGGAGTTGATATAATGGACAATGTGTGAAGATATAAGGAGGTGGTTTTAATGTTATGGCTTATTGATGTAAATCCGTGTATAAAGCAATTTGAGATGGAAATATAAATAAATTTAAAATAAGTTTTATGATTATATTTAACTTGTATGATTCTGTGCCCTGACACTTTGGATCTGTCTCAAAACCTAGTGAGCTGCCTACATAGACAGCATTTTACGTCATAGTATGCGCTCCCGACATGTAGGCTGTCCCAATTCTTACATACCTTAAAACATGCTCTCTACTAAGGCACCTTATTTTGACCTGATTTTAAGGAAGCATCGAACGCTTCCTCAGCCGCTAAGGCAATCCCATGATGCAACGCAGGCAAATGTATGAGCAGTGAAGTGGTTTTAAAATGTAAGTTATTTTGATTCTCTCTGGTGTTTTAATGTGTTTCTAGTCATATAATCACACAAAACAGTATTTTATTATCAACTCTGTAATGAGTCGTTGACCATTTTGCTGTTTTATACTGGAGCCATTAGCATTTATGCTAGCTGAATTTCAAGCCTTGGGCTATTGTTTTGGATATCGGCTGGTAAATTGGCAACCAGCTAAACCACCGGTCGTGTGCTGCAGTGACGCAGTCTCTCTCTCTCTAACTAGATTGTCTCAATAATCTGTCTTATGAGGAGAGATGTCAGAGAAAACGCTGCTATTTAAACAGCTGCCTATGTAGACAGCCTACTTAGACACTCACTAGGTTTTGAGACACATCCTTTATGTCTGGCTACTATGGAAACAAAAATCAATGCATTGGATTGATTTGATTCAAATGTACACATCCACATAAACTAAAAATGTGTGCTATTTTATCACATGTATTCAAATGCTTCATTGCGTTGGATATACAGTAAACACATACTGTCCAGTTAACTACGCACTTATGCATGTAATGAATGTTTCATTAATACAGCGAGCAGCCATGAATTGCAAGAAATCTTCTGCAGAGCAGAGCTTTGGAAAAACTCTTCTGCTGCCTTATTCATATTCATATATTTTATTTCTCTCATCTGGAGGCCAGAACTCTCTGACTCAGGGCATGCATCATTCATGACTGCATCTAACGCCATCTGACTCACAAACTGATTCTCAGATACAGCATGCACGTCAAGCCAGACAACAGACCCGCGCTCTCTCCCTCCTAATAGCGGACGAGAGAACAAATCAGGAGTGCACGCGGAGATGCTGCACTTAGTTCAGTCTGATTGAGAGTCTGATTTGTGACGATCTCTCCAGATTGTCAAAGGAATTGGATAATTATCATTTCCAATATTTTCTGAAGTTCTTTTTTTATTAGTTTCCTGAAGGCCCACGGCAACTTCTTTGATTGTTGCTTTTTCCTGCCATTTACAAAGTGAGCCGGAGCATTGTCTGCTGTTTATGCAAATGTGTATCTCCCGCAGGTGTATACACACTCGCTGGACACTTTATTAGGTCCGTCCAGCTGAGATGTAATGGAATACCAAAGTATTGAGAATATATATTTAGGATACACAAGCTGAGTATCTGCATTCAATCCATGAAGTATTTGGGAGAGGCAGCACTCAGAATACATTTTTATGCTTGTATACGTACCAACTAGATAAAAGAAAAAAACACCTTCAACCCTTATTGATTAACTATTGTAAAAGCAGCACTGTGTGGTCAACACCATCATTAGCCAGACTTTAAAGACTTTAAACTTAACAGCTGATTTTTAATTGAAGTCTGAGTGGCCTAATAAATGAATGTGTTGATCAGTCATTAATCTCACTAATGTACTGATCAGCCATAACATTAAAACCATCTCTTTGTATCTACACTGTATCCACTCACATACTAGCACAACACACACTAACACACCACCACCATGTCAGTATCACTGCGGTACTGAGAATGATCCACCTCCCTAATAGTACCTGCTCTGTGGTGGTCCTGTGGGGGTCCTGACCATTAAAGAACAGGGTGAAAGAGGACAATAAACAATGTGAATCTGAAGCAAATCAGATGCACTACAGTCTGTAATTGTTGAACAACAAGGTGTTCCTATGGACAATGTACAGTGTATGTAGATACAAGGAGGTGGATTTAATGTTCTGGCTGATCTTTGTACGAAGTTGGTATAAAGTAATGCATTAACAACAATTAACATACATTAATATATGAACAATGGTTAACTAATGTTAAGTAAGTAAATAACAACTGCATTAGTTATTCTTCTTGTCTTTTGCTCAAGTACTGCAGTCATATATAATGATGCTTTACTGCATCAAATGCATTATCGAAACATCACTTGTTTTTTCTTTGCATCAGGTATATTAAATTCACTGAACAGAACCTTAAATGTTTATTAATTCTCAATAAATGTTAATTTCTAAAGCCTTATTGGTTTTAACATAAAGCATATTATGCTGTCTGAATAGCTTCTTTAGAAGAAAATGATACCTGTTTATACTGTCTAAGTGTATGATGTATGATGACTTTCTAAAATATATAATTTTCACATTTACACATAATGCATGACAAAATTAAGCTAAAGGAGGAGAATTTGGCAGATGAGAATAATTTCAATACAGCATATTAATTTTAGTTCATATATATATATATATATAGTTCATATATATATATATGAAGTATGTGTGTTACTTGCACATAAGCAATGAGTAGCTTGGAAAGGTCCAGTAAGCTCAGTGCATCCAGAATCTATCAGCATAGGAACTGAGATGTTTTAGACTCTATTATTAGCTTTTAACTCCCTTTTTATCTGAAATAAAATACTAAAGCTCCAAAGTGAGCAACACTGTAGCAAACCAGGAGCTCAACAAGATGATACAATAAAACCCCAACAAGCAGCAAAATATTAATGACCGTAAGCAGCACAAGTGAAAGTTTTATGACCAAAAAATACTGTGGAAAACACAAAATACCACATCAATAAATGGAAGTGAGTAAATAAAACAAGTTAATGACTCCCATTGCTTACTACTTAACAAAGCTATTTCAACCATTACGTATGACTGTAGTACATGAGCAAAACACATGAACTGCAACTATTGCAGTTATTATTTGTTTAATTAACATTATTTGACCATTAATAATGTAGCACATTAATGTTAACATGTTAACAGATGCATTTCTTAATGTTAGTTATGTCAACACTTCATGTGAAAAAACATTCATTAATGTGGTTGTTACATGTTTACCTAGCATTAGTTAATCGTTGTTATTGTATACCTTCATGTTAACTTAGGCAATACATCATGTTAGTTCATCAACACTTAATGTAAAGTATTACCTATAGATGCATCAGGGGACCTTCACAAATATATTATACATTTATACATGCATTTACCAAAAAAAGGCTCAGAGGACTGAAACAGGTAATAACAGAATGAAGAAAAAGAAGAATTGAGGAACTGTAAGAAAATATCTTTTTATAATTTTTATTTATAATTCTATATATGATAAAGCAAAAACCTTTTTACACAAGTTATACTTATACAGTAATGTAAATGAGTTATACAGTAATGTAAATGAGTTATACAGTAATGTAAATGAGTTAATGATTCTAAATGATTAATAATTTAAATTAGTGGTTATAAATGCTTAATGCCACTTCTTTTTATTATTACCCTTTCATGCCAAGTTCTCATGTACTGTACGTGTTTGTTTTTTCTCGAGCAGAGCCCTTCCATTAATGGTTCCCTTGATTCTAAAAAGTTATTTCCGGCTGCTGCGAACATTAAGTCTACCAAACTAGAAGCAAAACACAGCACTGATGCAGCAACATCAATAATGAGAGTAATGTTAGCATTTGAGGACACCTTGGACAGACTACACTTCGCATCACTCCTAGAGGACACTAACAAAAGCACCAGCAAAGTGAAATACTCTGATTCCCCTTAAAACAAGAAGTAATTCAAGATGTGTTTAGCCGCTGTTGCTCTCCATAATGAAGTCTATAAACGTGTTTATCTTATTTTAGCGTTTACCCTGCATTCAGTTTTAAGATAAGATAAGATAATCCTTTATTATTAATTCCACAGTGGGGAAATTCACAGCAGCAAAGGGATAACAAGGCACTCAGTACAAAAAAATATAGATAAATAAACAGTACAGTATATACAATACAATCATAAAAAGTCAAAAACTCTGAAGAAGAATATTATTTATTATTATTTACTTATATTATAATTAAAGAACAGGGTGAAAGGGGACAATAAACAATGTGAATGTGAAGTGAATCAGATGCACTACAGTCTGTAATTGTTGAACAACAAGGTGTTCCTATGGATAATAAAGTATACAGAGTACAGAGAAACAGGTGGGCTACTGTCTCTAATTGTTGAACTACAGAGTTCTCCTGTATGATAAGCATACCTAATAAAAAAACACTGAGAGTAAATTCAAGGGTGTAACTCTAATGAATTGGCTGGTGGGTGTATATTTTCTACTTTTACAACTTTTATTTAGTAGCTATCAATATCTTGGAATAAAACCTCTTTACATTAACATTACATTAACATTATATTAACTCACATTAAAAGTAAAGAACATTTTTAAGTTATTGTTTCGGAGAAGCTTGTTTTTCTTTGGACAGTAACGATATGATCTGTTCTGATCTATATGAGTTTCTGGTGTTACAAGTTGTGTGCTTTACTCTAACATCTCAGATTAAACTTAAACCCTGATTAGAGACTTAAACCATGATTAAAGGTTTCAGTTGTTTTAGATCACGCTCAGCAGTGATTTACTGCTTCAGACAGAATCAGATAATATTAACCCTGAGTGTAACATATGCAGACAATATTGGATTTTTATGAATTGTTGTAAAGTTGAAGTGTTTAATTTTGCAAAAGATCTGAGGTGTTCTGCTGCTGTGTGTGTGGCTGTGTACCAAATTGTACCAAACTGTAATCCACAGAAATCAAATGAGTTTAATTCCTGAGAAGCAAGGAGACTGGCATGATAGTTTATCTTTCACATTTATGCTGCTTTCTAAAAAGCTGCATTGTATGTTTACATGTGTCTTAAACTAGAAATGTGGACGTGTGTCTCTTTGCGTGTATGTTTTTCTTTTTATCATGTTTGTGTGTGTGTGTGTCGGTTGATGGAGAACATCGGACAGAGAGAGAGAGAGAGGGAGAGCGAGAGAGAATTTAATTTTCTACAGGTGTAGCCATGCGGTTGCAGTATTAAAAGCATGATTTCGCAGAGCCATGGTCCACAGGCTATGAATACGGTCTCATCTTTTGCACAGAACCTCTTTTCTGGTGTCCACTGGCTTTGACACTCAGTGCTGCTCTGGCCTTTTGTGCACCGCTGAAAGCCAAGCTGCAAACTGGGAGCCAGGAGGAAAAAAGCCCCCCGTCGAACTCATCAGGACACTTTCACAGGATATTTGAAAAACCCTCCAACTTGCTATGCGCAAATTCTTGGATGTCTTACCTTATTATGAGGAAGGGCTTTCCTCTTAAATCATACTCTCTATATGGAAGTGAAATAGTTAAGTGTGTAAACAATACTAACAGCCTAATGTGAGTTTACCGTATTAGTGACGTCACAAAACAAAACAAAAACATCTTTGTCTATTGACACTGAAGTTATAAGTTCAAAGTTTTTCAGTCCAGATAGCACAATAGTATGCAAAGGCTGGATACTGTCGCTGTCCAAAGAAAAACACGTTTACATCTCTATTTTTGTTGACTTTCATTTTTCTATATCATTTGAGCTCATCAATGGCCCCTTGTGTCCTGTGAAATTCATGATGAATGGACCAAAAGAAATGCTCCAAAACCATCTGAAATTAAGCTAATTTAAAAAAATGTAATTTTTCTGACAATTGTAGCTCACAATTTCTGTGTATCTGTGTTCACTGTAGAGGATGTGTACTTGCCTTTCCTTACAGGGTAATGTATTTTGTCCATGAGTGCCCAAACTTTAACAATAAAAAAGGAGGAGAGTATATATATATATATATATATATATATATATATATATATATATATATATATATATATATATATATATATATATATACCCATCCGTCCATTATCTTCTGCTTTATCCCGCTGGTTGGGGTCACAGGGGGGCTGGAACCAATCCAGGCGAAGTCAGGGTACACCATAGACAGGTCGCCAGTCCATCGCATGGCCAATACTCATACTCACACACACACATCTATGGGCAATTTAGAGTGACCGATCAACCTAACATGCATGTCTTGCATGTGTGGGAGGAAACCCACTCAAGCACGGGGAGAACATGCAAACTCCACACAGAACGGCCCGGAATTAAACAATTAATCACACATATACAGTAAACATCTAAATAAATTATGTAATAATACCTAATTTCCAAAGAAGTACCCACCTTACTGCCATCTGATTAAACATAGGCCCTTTTTAAAAAAAATAAAAATAAAAAAAAATAACATTTCTCATTTTCAACATTTAAATGATGTCATGGTGCTCAAAAATATTCAATTAAAAGTAGATTTGAATGATCATGTAAATGTAAATCACTGCATTGCAATCAGTTTTAATTTACATTTTGCAAAGTATTCCTACCGTTTTTGAAAGATAGTTTCTGTAAGATAGTGGTCAGAGTTGATACGTACAAGGCTTTTCATTGCATTTGATCAAATTCATCCTTTCTACACAAAAAAACTGACCTGAGAACACACAAAACAAAGATGACTTGATCCTAAGGATGGCCCTGAAATCATAACCCACACATCTGAGCTAAACTGCAGCAAAAAACCTTTTACCAAAATCTATGTTCAAGGAAGTCTTGCCAGCTTTGCCGGTAAACCACTGATAATCTCTCGGCTTCCTACTCTGCAGAAAATTCAATTAAAATTGGCAGAGCCTCCCTATCATCTGATATTGTTACCGTATTGCATTTGCTGAGGAAATGAATGTGTTTTTTTATTTCTTCTTCACAGGAGTGATTTTCTGAGGCTTTGCTACTGTGATGCAAAGCATTTTTCAGAGCTATGTTAAATAAGGAGACTATGTTAGCAGTTTATGCTAGTGGGCATTTAACACAGTACCTCTTTTAGTAGCTTCTATAAGCAGATCTGATGTCAATAAATGTGAAGTGATGCGTTCTCAGCTTAGTGCCAAGTGCAGGCAAAGCCACACACATTTCTTATAATTATCAAGTCTTTCATTAGTGCTCAGTCTCACCCTGTCATTGCTTCATCCTCTGACTTTCCTTATGATAACAGCCTGCAAAGTGAATGCCAGCCACGCCCAGTCTGAGCCTACAGAGGATACCCATCTTTCTTACACTAACTATAGGAGACAGGCTTTGGCATAATTAACCCTGTCATTCAGTTCCTGAACCACTTTTGTTTGTGCCGGGTTGAGAGGCTGTGGTTAGTTGTAGTTTTCTATACTTAGTAAATTACGTGCCATGATGGTGTATATTTACGGTGTGCTGACTTACTTTTCACTTGGCCATGCTAGTAGAAGCATGTGGAAATTGTAGGGTCTCGAAATAGTCATTAAAAAATGGCACCTATTCATTTCAATAGGATTTGCTCAGTGGCGCCTAAACACTCAGAGCCCGGTGTCCTGGATCCTTCCATCTTTTGCTTCTTTTGGATGGGCATCTTTGACCTGGTGGATATTATACCAGCCAGGTGGTGCACGAGCAAATGTCACAAAAGTAAGAGATAAGGAAACAAACAAGCTTCCTTTTAAACTTTAAATGCATCTGATAGCAAAGACCCACTGGGATATGAATTATTATAATGAAACAGGTAAGACAGAAGCAGCACCAGAAAAAGAAAGGTGGGCTTTACCACAGGTTCTACCAGGAAGAGTCCAAGAATGCTACATGATTCATTCACTCATTACCCCTGAGCAATCATCTATACTTGTCTTTAAAATGACTCATCTTACCTCTTCTCATGCTTTCAGGAGGTTTTCAAAGTTTTGACGTTTCCACCTTCCCACCACTACCTCTTTGGTCCCTGTCTGGTTGTCCGGGAGGGTAACTACAGCCTTCAGAATCTTTCTGACAGAATGCTATTTTTGAAATGAAGGCCTTAGAGGAACGCACACATTGGCACAACAGAAGGTATACAGGCCTACCATTTGGCTACTGGGACTAGATGAAGATGATCAGGATACCAGCATTTAACACACAGCATATGGTGGTCAGCTTTGCTGGTCTATACTGGTTAAGCAATGGCCAAGAGAGACAGGCCCAGCACAGTACACACATTTTTGGAACAGAGGTAGATATACTTATTTTTAATAGTAATCATTATACAGAATGTCTGTCAATGTGTACCATACTCTGCTGCATTTAGGTTTAATTGAGGTATTCTACCTAAAAGAATACCTGTTTTACTCCCATCTTCATTTTTTTAAGGAATATATTCAGATAATTATAAAGACATATCAAATTATTTTTTAATTGTTTGTATAGCCTGAGCATTTGAAGTAACGATAATTATACACTTAAGTTAAGTTGCCATCGAACTTTCATCAGTCTTTACCTTGTTGTAACAAAACCCTGCCCCAAACAAAAAAAACTGCTCAGAGCAGCATGGAATTCTCAGTTTATGCTGGTCTACAGCTGGTCTGACTGGACTTATTTTTGCTGGTCACACAGCATGATCATACGGCTTGACCAGCATACCAGCATCTAAAACACAGCTCATGCTGATATTTCTGGTGACCAGCATAACTGCTTCCATTGGTGCTGACCATCACACCACCACTGATATGCAGGTTTTACTAGTGATCAGCATAATAATTGCTGTTGTTGCTCACCAGGATACCAGCATCTAACACACAGCATATGGTGATTTTGCAGGTCTGGTGATCAGCTTTGCTGGTCCATACTGGTTTAGACCAGCAAGAGAGAGAAAAGAGAAAAGAGAGAAAGTCTAGCACGGTACATACATTTTTGGAACAGGGGTACATACACATAGAGAGACATAATTATAATAATTACTATTAAAAAATAAACTAAGTATATGAATTTGTGTTTTTTTTTTCTCAGCTGAAACATGTATCAACCAAACATTAATATTGTATCTATATTATTACATAGATAGTATAGTCTATATTATTATTTTTGCATATATTATTTATTATTAACATCATTAACAGCTATAGAATTTATTACGTAGATCACCATTAAAACCTTCATATCAGTGGTGGTGTGATGGTTACCGCCATGGTCGCTGTTGACTCTTGGCTCATTCTCAGCCCAAAGTTATTACTACATAATATATCATTTTCCAAACACACAGAAAAGTTAGGTGGGTGAAATAAGTCCAAGTCACTGCTTATGAAAACTACAATACTGTTTTAAAGTTGCAATTCGACACTGACCTGAAGTTCTGTCTGGCTCTCCTGCACCTGTAACTCAAAGTCCTGAAAATGCGAAGGTGTTATTGTATCATTATTTCAGGTTTGCCCGCCAAGACCGTCGTGGCTGAATGCTGGGATCAAACCTTCATCATTCTTTTGTATTGACCCCCATCTGACATCTATGTTAAACAAATTATTACCAATGCATAGCGCTGTGGAAACATATCTCTACAGAATCATGGCTTTTAAATTGGTGCACTCTACACTTTGCATCATTCTCCTTCCATTTCTCTCTATTGATTGGGCTAATGCTGGTTGGAGTTTCGCTGTTTTCAGGCCAGAGCTCAGGAACTGGTTGGATCCTGAGGAATGTTTCAAAGCGCAAGGAGACTGAGCTAGCCCACCTGTTGCCTAGAGATTGAAGCGTGCCATTAGTGTCACTTTTTGCGGGAAAATCTCTCCTCCTTATCTCATTTATCATCTCCACAAAACTGTGTGGGTGTGTGTGGGAGTTTCTGCTCAAAGACCTCCAACATCTCTAACAGGACCAGCAGGCCAAAACCATTTTCTGCTCTCCATTTATGCGGAAAACAGAAGAAATGGTAAGCAATGGTAAGTGGTCACTGTGGAGCACCATCTCTTCTAACTTGAGTAGATAAAAGGAGTTCTATAGGGGAAATAAATCACAGTTATCTAAAGCTGGACATACCCTGGGATAAGACACTACACTGTAATAAGCCTGTCAAGGGCGAGCATATATTCACCAACTGCACTGTCGTCTTGAAAATAATGGTTGTAATTTATGCACAGCCACAGTAGCAATTAGCATAGTCATGGTATGGCTGACGTTATATTATCAAGATAACAAAACATGCTTACGAGTTCTTTTATTAAGGAATTTGAATGCGGCAGGTTTTTGCAAAGACATGCCACATGTTCTTCTCTATGTTCACCATTTTTGTGAATACAGTGCAGTGCAGGGAGTCAAAACTGCCATTAAAGGTGCAGTTAACAATTCTGAAGGAAGACTATTGTTAGTTGAACTCAACAGCAAAACAGATACACCCCTTTCCTCAATGCAAACATGTTTTTTTTTAGATCTATATGGCTACAAAACCCTCAGTAAAACCCTTCGTCCATGATACAGACAACCACCATGATATAACATAAGTGTAAGCAACGTTACACAATGAGAGAAAGTAATGTAACTAATGTTAGTCAGGTTGTCAGTTAGCAAACTGATGCTACGTTTGCCACTGATAAGCTAATCAGATGTTTTCATAAACAATAGCAGACATTAGCAGTCGTGCCAGTGACTTGGCAAAACAATATTGAGCTGTTGTTTCTGTAAAACAGTAAGAATAAGTTAATGTTTCCCAACTGTCACACAGCAAACTCCTCATCCCTTTTTATGCCTTTCAACTATCCATGAAGCTGCTCTTTTCCAGCTTTTTGTTTAGATTTTTCCATTCCCTCTTAAATGGTGCAGTCGTTCCTTACTGGTGCCTCAGTCTACTTCAAAGGTGTCAAAAGTATTCACATTCATTACTCAGGTAGAAATATAGATACTAGGGTTTAAAACAACTTCTGTAGAAGTTGAAGTATCAGCTCAAGCTTTCTACTCCAGTAAAAGGAGAACTATTGAATTGAGGGTGAAAAGGTGGTTTGAGTGGGGTATGATGATAAATATGCACGCAGGACTTCTTTCTGTGCTCACGAGTTTCACATTTACGCTCACGGGAGGGATATTTACACACACGATTTGTGAAACTTGCAAGTTTATATTTTGCATCTTGAGTCCCTAGTTTTGACATTTCCACACCCTGCCAGTTACCTTAGAAACGGTGTTTATCACCATCCTCCCTTTAAAACCAGTCCCAGTATGAAGATGGACCGAGAGAGATGGAAGCCAATTTTGTTTTGATGGCTCTCCAGCTCTCCGGCTCTCCGCTTGTAGTCTGTTTGAAGAGTTTAAAACCAGCGCTATGATTGGTCTAAGTCTTCTTTTCCCAACAGATTGCTGTCCAATGCGGTTACAGCCATAGACGAGCTGCCTAGAGCGCGAATGCAAAGACAGTTGCACTCAAAGCCATCAATGACTTTGCTTGTATTTTGAAGTGGCAAATCGTAACATTGTAGTTTCATGTCTAAATCCATATCTGCTTCGCAAAATGCGTTAAGGTTGGCAGATCTGAAATAGGAGTAACAAGGCTATGTTTAAAATGTAAGGAGTAGAAAGTACTGATAATGGAGTGTAAATGTAAGGAATTAAAGTAAAAAGTCAGCTGAAAAATAATTACTCCAGTAAAGTATAAATAACCTAAAATTTCTACTTAAGTAAGGTAACCAAGAACTTATACTTCATTACTTAACAGCTCTGGTCTACCTCTCCAGCCTCTTGCTGTAATTTTTCTGTCCCACCATAAATGGCACAGCAGTTGCATTTGGGCAGAAATTTTAAAATTTGAAGAAGAAGCTGTCGAATAGAAAGCCAAGCCTCTTCAACTCTAGAAAACCTCACTGCCATTGAAACGCCTTCCTGATGTTAACATGGCTCTTAGCTCTTGCCTCATCTAAGAACTTCTTTCTTAATCTTTGTTCTGCAGACATTCTTCTCTTCGGCTATTTATCTGCCATCTCTCCTTCTTGACACTGCACATATCGCTTTTCCCTCAAGCGCTAACACCCCTGGAAGAGTCATTCTACCAAAGCCACTTTGTCTATTTCTCATTGACGCGTTTTTGATAGATCTCATTAATAGGAGTGTTCCCAGCATAACAGACAGCTAGAGGATTGTAAAAAAAGATATTTGCTGAATTTGATTAAAAAAAAAACAGTTTACTGGATTAACAGCTGCATTGTTTCATCAGAAGTACAAAAATAACAAATCACATCACAAAAAAATATAACAATAACTAAATATAATATTAGATTTTCTTTTTTGAAACATTATTACCATTATTGCAGCTTTCAGTGTTTTCCAGAGAAAGAAATTCAGTTGTTTGCATTTTCTGCCTCTTGCTATTTAACTAACCCCAACCACATGCAGTGACGCTACTTTGTGGCTAGCAACAAAACAAATAAATGGTTGTCTCTGACTTTTTCCACAATACTGTTATATGAATATCACTTTAAGACATTTTGCTGACTTTCTTGAATCAAGTTTCACCCAAAGAGCGAAGGTAATGCTATTCTAGCCATCCTCGATATTTTGTAATCTGTACAGTAAATTGGAATTAATTTTGATTAATCTGAGTCAATAGCAATCCCTGCTTATGGAACCGAGCTAATGTTGATTCATTTACCAAACATGGTCGTCTGTTACTTAAGAAATAGCTCGAAGTATGAAAAACAAATCATGTGCCATTTCATTTTATACCTCATTTAGCAGGCTAAGCAGATAACCCATTATTGCCTCGTGGCAGAAGGCGGTTTGAGAAGAGAATGCTCCTCTAATGGAGCTGGAATTAGCAAAGCTAAGTGCTTCACACTCTAAAGGTCAGGGTTAGCAATGATGGAATATTAGCTTGTGTTGCACAAATGGAATCAACTGCTGCTGTGCTCTTAAGGAGACATTGTTTTTTTGAAAGTGAGAAGAAAGTGTTTAAATAGGAAATGGGCTTAAAGAGGATCACATCGAGCTGGCACTTAAACAGTTCCTGCAAAAATTAACCCATTAACAATATGCAATTTGTGCTTTGCTCCTTTTGGCTAATTCTTCTTTGTCTACCACATGATTAATGGTGCTGTAGAGCGTAGAAGACGTGTGAGATATATGAATATGAGTATTATCACAGTGCAAGACAGTAACGTAATGCCAGAATTGGGTAGTAACAGAATATGTGTATTATGTAACAGTTACAGAAAAAAACAACTGATTCTATTTTACACAATTTGTTGACTTTCTAAATGGAAATAAGACATCCATTTAGACATCCTCTACAGAGAACACACATCCAAACACATTTTAATACACAATTATAATTTTGCTGAATTGAACATACTGGGTAAAAAATATTAAAGCATAAACTGCAGCCTGTGAAAAAGTAATAGCACATTTTACATTTTATTTTATTAATTACATTTTTTTCAATCAATTAAAGGCATCTATTCAGTTTTTTAATAGTTCTCTGGTGTCTACATGGAACATAGATGACGTTCCTTGGGGTGGAAAATACATAGATGTGGTTTTACGCCCCAGATTGAACTGATCTATTTTCCCTTTTTTGTTGAGTTCATGAATAATTTGATGGATTCTCCTCTGATTTGTTGGTTTACAGTGGGACGCCTTGGTGATCACACAGAAGCAACATGTCAAAACAGATGCAGACAGGAAAACAGAGTGTGCGTGCATGTAATAAGCTACATCGTCACTTACCATACGCCGTCCAAGGAACTGAAAGGTCACCGAGCATGGCTGACGTTTATCTTTGAAGGAGGCTAAAGTTGACCAACTTATTCACCAACTTCTTAATCAAATGTTCTGCTCCACCTTAACTGCTACAGCTTGTACAGGCTATGCTAGCTATGCTAATGTTAGTCACTAGTGCTAGTAGCCAATGTTAATTAATAATAAAATTACATATACTATAATAATGTCAGGCTTTCAATCTCAACAACAGTAGTAGAAAGTAAACTCTCACAGCATGGCAGCTACTTACAGGTTGCTGCTGAGATCGTGGTGCTAATACTATCTCTTCAGTCTCTTCAGTGTCAAATGCTGAGTGAAGTCTGTTCGATATTGTCCAAGCCTCGAGAAACTGAAGTGAAATGTGCAGAGTAAACGAATAATTTTAAATTAAAGTTGACCAGAATCCTGAGAACTGAGGCTGACTTTCTATTTGCCGGCTTGTTTTGAAAAAAAAATAATTTGGTTCCCCTTAATTGGTTCTGCAGTTAGATTCTGGCACCATATGCCCACGAATCGTTTGGGATCTTTTCTTACAGTTTCAAGAATTAATGAAAATAATTCCGAAGCAAACCTTAGACTAGGTTGCCCTGTTTTCCTCATCAGCATCACTATCCAAGGCTGTGTGCTTCTATCTTGTGTACTAGAATAAAAACAAAGTGATGCTTGCTTACGATTGACATTAACAACTCCACCCGTGTAGTTCAACACAGTTCTGGGTTCTCCAGGGCAGGCTTCACACCTAATTTAGTTTTAAGTAAACTGCAGTGGACAGACATTTAGGCAAGCCTGTATTTGTTTTGCCTCCTGGACAAAAACGCCTCTAAGACGACCATCTTCTTTTGCCAGGTGTACAGAAACGTGGCATCACGCCTTACAAACATAACATGGCAAGTTGAGACTTGGTTGCATGTCAGAGATCTAAAACCTTGACGTAGTCCGTTGTAAAACGATCTGGAGAGTGCTCTCTTAGGCCAGACACACACTTCACTTCAAGTACACGAACGCTTCGAGCTCCGCAAACACCGTTTCACACATTGTTGAAAATGTGTCACAACGTAATTCATAGTGCACCACAAGTACAAGCTGCATGTTGAATGTTGCTGCAAGGGGTGCCATAACAACAGCCAAGCCTGGCCAAACTGTCTCATACCGTCAGCACACTTTCATCAGGTCAGTTATCAGGGCAGAACAGAAGTTTAACATGCCTCATAGAGCTGCTTCCACCCTATAAAAATACATCTGCAAGCAGCAGCAGCACACAGTTAATATCAGTAGATCTCATTTGCAGGCGCTCTGATCTCGTTCCCTGTCTCTATTTATCTAGCACACGTAACTTTTATTTTTTTAACTGTAAAAAAGAAAAAAAATACTTTCATTTTATTTATTTCAACTTATCTTATTATACTTTATATATTTTGTATATGGAGTTTGCATGTTCTCCCCGTGCTGGAGTGGGTTTCCTCCGGGTACCCCGGTTTCCTCCCACACATCTAAAAGACATGCAGTCAGGTTGATTGGTCACTCTAAATTGCTCGTAGGAGTTTGTGTGTGTAAATGTTGGCTATGCGATGGACTGGCGAAATGTCCATGGTGTACCCCACCTTCGTCCGATGACACTGGGATTGGCTCCAGCCCCCCCCTTGACCCCGACTAGCGGGATAAAGCGGGAGATAATGGATGGATGATTTTTTTTTCATATCTTTATTTACTGGTGAATGGAGGAGCAGCAAAGTAAGAGTTTCACTGTACAGTGTAACTGTCTGTTTCTGCTCTGCATATGACAATAAAACTCTTGAATCTTAAATCTTGAATCTTTAGTTAAAGCACACATTTTTGCATTTCTGGGCCTAATAAGAAGAAAAGACTTTACTGTAGGGTCCTGTTTATAGGGCTACATGACAGCTTGCATTAATTTTATAAATGCTTACTAAACAATAGGTATTATTGGCTATGCAGGTTACATTTACCAATTTCAGTCAAAGCAGTCATTCTGATAGTTGATGGCTATTAGAATAAGTATTTAGAAATGTTTATGTCGGGTTATGTCAGTTGTTGTGACATGCTTGTGTAGGTGTCTTGAGGTCTTATGATCAGTACATTACATTGTTCCTACATGCACGTATCATTTGGATATGAACGTCAGCAGGCCAGGTAACCCCTGGTAACTGGTATAGAGCCTGTTTACATTACACACCCCCCTCCCAAGTAAGTATGTTACACATACAAAGGATTTGATGTGTTAAGAGCACATATGCATGATGTAACATATTAACCAAGCGAGGCAAGCACATAGACTGTTATATTTAAACAAATATTTAAATAAGAAAAATGCAATAAACAGAATAAAGAATAATGGGTTATGACAAGGAGTGAAAGAAATATGTAAATAATTGGGCATATATAAATATTTATAAACGCAGATCTAAACAGACATGTAAAAACTATTATATACAGATTATTACAAAATAATACACGTTTGAAAAGAATCTGTGCAGCTGTGCAAATATACTTTGTGTTACTGTAACATAAGAGTTAACATCACAGTACAGTAAAGTTGGGTCCGTTTAAAGTGTGAGGTATCAACTGTTGGTAACGAGAAAAAGCTCATCCTGCTGTGCTGGTTTTGATAGCTCCGAGTCTTCTACCAGTAGGAAGTAGCTGGAAATGGTGATGTTCAGTATGAAAGGGGTCCGCTGTGATTTTGCGTGCATGCTTCAGCACAACAACCAACGAAGAGAACATCAGAGGAGAAAGAACTGTGTCAGCTGACAAGATAGAATAACCTTCCAGGATTTTCTTACAGAAGGTTGCCAATTTTCAAGGCTTAGGAAAGACTGACCCAACTTTTTTGGCATGAGATGAATTTACTTCTTTGAATGTAGTGTTGCCAGCTTAGCGACTTTGTCGCCATATTTAGCGACTTTTCAGACCCCCTAGCGACTTTTTTTTTTTAAGCGACTAGCAACAAATCTAGTGACTTCTTCTGGTGTTATTGGAGACTTTTGAAGACTCTGAGGTGAACACACATGATCTTCAGCTACTGTCCTCAGGGAGCAGCGCGGCCTGCCGTGAGCCCCGTCCCACTACACTCACAGTACTCAGTCTCACAGTCAGAGCAGACCCACACCACTTCACGACCTCCAACACTCACTGTGCTCAGTCTCACAGTCAGAGCAGACCCTCACCACTTCACGACCCCCAACACTCACAGTGCTCAGTCTCACAGTCAGAGCAGACCCTCACAACTTCACGACCCCCAACACTCACAGTGCTCAGTCTCACAATCAGAGCAGACCATCACCACTCCACAACCCACTACACTCACAGTGCTCAGTCTCACAGTCAGAGCAGACCCTCACAACTCCACGACCCACTACACTCACAGTGCTCAGTCTCACAGTCAGAGCAGACCCTCACCACTTCACGACCCACTACACTCACAGTGCTCAGTCTCACAGTCAGAGCAGACCCTCACCACTCCACGACCCCCAACACTCACAGTGCTCAGTCTCACAGTCAGAGCAGACCCTCACCACTTCACGACCCCCAACACTCACAGTGCTCAGTCTCACAGTCAGAGCAGACCCACACCACTTCACGACCCCCAACACTCACAGTGCTCAGTCTCACAGTCAGAGCAGACCCTCACCACTTCACAACCCACTACACTCACAGTACTCAGTCTCACAATCAGAGCAGACCCTCACCACTCCACAACCCACTACACTCACAGTACTCAGTCTCACAATCAGAGCAGACCATCACCACGCCACAACCCACTACACTCACAGTGCTCAGTCTCACAGTCAGAGCAGACCCTCACGACTCCACCATCCACTACACTCACAGTGCTCAGTCTCACAGTCAGAGCAGACACTCACCACTCCACGACCCACTACACTCACAGAGCTCAGTCTCACAGTCAGAGCAGATCCTCACCCCTCCACCATCCACTACACTCACAGTGCTCAGTCTCACAGCCAGAGCAGACCCTCATCACTCCACGGCCCACTAAACACACAGAGCTCAGTCTCACAGTCAGAGCAGACCCTCACCACTCCATGACCCACTACACTCACAGAGCTCAGTCTCACAGTCAGAGCAGATCCTCACCACTCCACGACCCACTACACTCACAGTGCTCAGTCTCACAGTCAGAGCAGACCCTCACGACTCCACCATCCACTACACTCACAGTGCTCAGTCTCACAGTCAGAGCAGACCCTCACCACTCCACGACCCACTACACTCACAGAGCTCAGTCTCACAGTCAGAGCAGATCCTCACCCCTCCACCATCCACTACACTCACAGTGCTCAGTCTCACAGCCAGAGCAGACCCTCACCACTCCACGGCCCACTAAACACACAGAGCTCAGTCTCACAGTCAGAGCAGACCCTCACCACTCCATGACCCACTACACTCACAGTGCTCAGTCTCACAGTCAGAGCAGACCCTCACCACTCCACGACCCACTACACTCACAGTGCTCAGTCTCACAGTCAGAGCAGACCCTCACCACTTCACGACCCCCAACACTCACAGTGCTCAGTCTCACAGTCAGAGCAGACCCACACCACTTCACGACCCCCAACACTCACAGTGCTCAGTCTCACAGTCAGAGCAGACCCTCACCACTTCACAACCCACTACACTCACAGTACTCAGTCTCACAATCAGAGCAGACCCTCACCACTCCACAACCCACTACACTCACAGTACTCAGTCTCACAATCAGAGCAGACCATCACCACGCCACAACCCACTACACTCACAGTACTCAGTCTCACAGTCAGAGCAGACCCTCACCACTCCACGACCCACTACACTCACAGTGCTCAGTCTCACAGTCAGAGCAGACCATCACCACTCCACGACCCACTACACTCACAGTGCTCAGTCTCACAGTCAGAGCAGACCCTCACGACTCCACCATCCACTACACTCACAGTGCTCAGTCTCACAGTCAGAGCAGACACTCACCACTCCACGACCCACTACACTCACAGAGCTCAGTCTCACAGTCAGAGCAGATCCTCACCCCTCCACCATCCACTACACTCACAGTGCTCAGTCTCACAGCCAGAGCAGACCCTCACCACTCCACGGCCCACTAAACACACAGAGCTCAGTCTCACAGTCAGAGCAGACCCTCACCACTCCATGACCCACTACACTCACAGAGCTCAGTCTCACAGTCAGAGCAGATCCTCACCACTCCACGACCCACTACACTCACAGTGCTCAGTCTCACAGTCAGAGCAGACCCTCACGACTCCACCATCCACTACACTCACAGTGCTCAGTCTCACAGTCAGAGCAGACCCTCACCGCTCCACGGCCCACTTCATTGTCTTCCTGTGAGACTTACTTGCATGCTTTCATCTTTAGCTCTTGTCAAGCAGTAACAGCCAGTTCGAGGTTTAGCCACTCTGGTCACTTCCTCTGTCACTCTTTTTCTCTTCCTTACTTCCTCCAATGTCTTCTTCAGAATTCCAAATTCCAATCTAGCTACCTCTCATAGCTAGCTGAAGACCCATGGTTGTTGGCGTGTGACGTGGTGCCGCAAAGTGTTGCACAGTTCCTGAGAGGTTTCATACCTAGTCCTCCAAAGTTACCTAGGGCTACCGGTCACATTCTTATTGAATCAATGGAAAAGTTCTTTAGGGAAGCAAAAAGAGCTCTACTATAGCATCAATTTAAAGAAGCCATTTTGTTGGCAAGCGTCAAATCTCGTTGACGAGAACCCCAGGAGGCCTGGTTTAGGGTTTTTACTCATCTTAACTGGATCTTGATCTAGGACAAGTCAGTGTAGTCCTTAAAAAATGTTCTTCACAAACAAAAGAACATCTTTAAAAAATAAACCTTCAAAATATTTATTAACAATGAAACAATGTCCGTCACTCCAAAGAGCCTCTCAGAGCCACTTCATTTTTAAGAGTGGGAATCAGGGAAAGAGGCCACTTCTACGCATGGAGCATCAGAGCTAATGTTGCTGACGTTGATGGCCGATGACATGCAGTCATGGATTTAATAGCAACAGTGGTCAATAGCCCTACGTGCAGCCATGGACTATAGCTCGCATTTGGTAGATCCAATTACTTCCCCAGTGAAATGGTATGAATGCATTAGTGGAGAAGAAACACAATGGAACTTGACAGAAGCCCCGAGTACATGGATCTAATTCTCCAAGCTGTCAGTCTCATTGGCACACAGGCACTGAGCCTCCGATGCAGGGAGGGGAATCTTCAGCATGAGGGAAATAAAGCTATTCCATAAAAAAAGCCTCTCATTGCTCATAGTCACTTTCCGACACGTCCTCAACGAGGCCGCTCACGTTTCTGCTGTTAAATCGGGAAAAATTAGAGACAGCGTGGAGTTGCGATTGCTCAGCCAAATGGATGCGCAGCATGATCACTTCATCAGGTCCAAATCTATTTTTACACTCAATAGGAAAGGATGAAATCCATGGCTGAGTGTGTACATTACCAATAAATAGAGCTGGAGATGTCTCAATGTCATATATAATAGCCCGTTTTTTTTCATGAGGATAACAATTGGATTCCTCAACGTCCCAGTCTAGCGTGTAAAAATTCATTTGGATTGCTTAGGCAAGTACATTTTTCACATCAAGTGTAAAGAAGAGACAGTGGAGTAATTCATCTCCTGATAAGAGATCCATCTTGATTTTACAGTTAGGGGAAAGTCATACTTAACACATTTCACACACAATTAAACCAGAGACTTAAAAGACTGGTATCAGGAACATTAATCAGAGGGAATGGCACAACCCGGTCTTCTTTTGAGGGCCCACAGCAGACGCACTAAAAGCTTCTCCTTCAGTAAATCAATATCCAGGGCCGCTCGAATGCGGGCAATAAAACGTTTTCAAGAGGCCTCAATATTACTGTATCAAATATCGCCATTATTGCCATCACCTTGGCTTATGAGTCCCATCCTTCTCCTGCGTTGCCAGCCGATGGGATGTCCGTGTCAGGAGGGACGCTGGCGAGCGACGCCTCTGCCGCTGCCACAAAATCAATGTCCAGTGATTTCGCAGGCCTGCTTGACTGAAACCCTCCTTTCCCCTCCCATTCCCATAAAAACGGAGATTTACCCATTCATCAAAGAGGAAACTGGATCCGTCTCTGCTGCGCTTTGGCAGGCTGGCTAAATGAGTTATAGACCCATTTAGCCCTTCATCACCCATGGATCACTGTGCGGCGGGCCAGCTTCAGACGACGAGCTCGATGGAACAACAGAAAAATCCTTGCCAATTACCGGATCCAATACCCCTCCCAACTGCCTTCTGCCTTCTGTTGTCCTTAAATACATCTGCAAGCACTTCATTTAAACTTTATCCGTTTGAAGCACGAGTTGGCAACATTTGATGAGCTGTAGGTGAGAGGGAAGTGCTTTATCGCTGCGCTCCGCTGCATTAAAAGGAAATTTAATCAGCCCTGCTTTAGAGTGCCTCAGTATGTGACAATGACTTAGAAAAGAAATCAGTTGCCTCCAACTGAGTTTAGAGTTTATCAATCCATCAGCTCACATGGTGACAGCTGACGTGACAGGCTAGCTTTATAAGCTTTATTTAGCTTCATAAGTATTTATAAGCATCTATATGCTCTATATACTCTACATTAAGAAAAAATAGTAAAATAATATACCCATATCAGGGCAATACAAGGTTAGTTTTTTTAATAGAACAGTTTAATGTAGTACATAAATGATGTTAAGGGTATTAAATGTAAATGATAGCAAGACACAAAATCCAGCATAGATAGTGTATGTAGTTAAACAGATTCCAGTAGATTTACCCTGAAGCCTCCACATGGTCCTGTTAGCTTTAAGTCCCAGGAAACACAGAGTAAATATAGTGAAATATAATTACTGAAAAAATATCATCCAAAGAAAAAGAAGTATCTCCAAAATTACAACCTTACAGGAGAATAGTTATTATGAAACATTTCTATTGGTCCATTTATCCTGAAATTGTCACATATTGTAAATGGCAGCTGTGGTGTTCAAATAATGAAGAAAAAATAACAAAAATGGACCAATAGAAATGCTTTATAATAAATTGGAATACATTGTGGTTCCATTGACTTACATTCAACTAAATACTCTTTTTGTCTTCTCCTGTAAAGTTGTCATTTTGGAGATATTTCTTTTTCTTTGGACAGCGCCAATATGCCTGTATGACACTTAACCTGAGTGTATTAATCATCCAGCAAAGTTAAAATAAAAACTCAAAGAATCAGCAGCTTGATTGACAGTTCTATGTCCTATGTCCAACACTCCTAGCCTGCTCTACTCCTCATAAAGAACTAAACTCATTATCCAGCATTTCCGTGATGTGACAGTGACTGGACAGAAAAAGACATGGACAAACAGACAGAGAACAGACTAAAGATATCAGCCTTCTGATTGGTTAGGAAAGGTTTATGGAAGTGTCACCCAAGATTACGACTATTCAGTTTACATGGAGAGGATTACATTGTGGTACATTACAGCGGGCATTTATTAGACTTTGGTAAGACATTATTTGTATATGTATATTGTGGCACAAAGGAACAAGATTCAAGATTTTATTAGAAAGAAAAGATTGATTTAGGCTTTAACGCACAGTTACAACGAAACCCCCAAAGTAAACAAAATAAGAAGCCTAAACTCAAATAATTACATGTTTATGTACAGATTAATTGATTGCATATAAATAAAATATATTAAATGTTTTATTGTGCTGTTTTATTGTTATTCTACCTTGTGGTCAAAAATAAAAAAGAAATTAAATATATATATATTAACCAAACTGCATGATGATTGTAATGTCACAACCATGAATATATTTTGACTTTCCATTCAGGCTACAGAACTATAGTCCACCAATTCTGTCCTGACTTTTATTGTAATTTAGCTTGTACACAGAAACATACTGTATATAGTGGCTGTCCAAAGAAAAACTCTTTATTTTATATCATCGTCCGTTTTGTAAATGGTTAATGGACCAATGGAAATGCTTCAAAATAGCTTGGAAAAAAGCTAATCTAGTTCCACAGACTAAAAGTAAAGTCAGTTGTTCCCATCTCCTCTAAAGTTGTGATTTTGGAGATTATGGAGAGCAACAATATGGCAAAGGTAGCAAAAGTGTTAAATTGTAACGTGTAAAAAGAAAGGCAATGGAAAAATGAATTGCTTCTGACACACAAGACACAAATTTTATAAATAAACTTGAGCAAGGAAAATGTACAATACCAGCCTTTTAAATTTCCATTTGGCCCTGGTGTCACCTGCTGTGCTGGCAGTGATATTTGTCTTTCCTCTACACAGTCTTTCCGCACAGACCTTTAACTGCATAAACTCTTTTTTAGTTTGGCTGTGACTCCTCTTTGTCTTCAGCTTTTAGCAGTTGCATGCTGCCTGGCCTCTCGCTGCTGTGACATTTGGAGGCAGCGGAGTTGTGTGCTCTCCAGCTGGGCCGGAGCTGACCCCGAGCGGCCGCGAGGCGGCACCAGGCGTGGGGCGGAAACGGCAGCATGCAGGGGCGAAGCCCGTCAATCAGCGCTCCCCTGTGTAATTAAGGGAAAAGCTACTGTCGCAGCACGGCTCTGAATGATCGTGCTCCGCTGCCTCCCACCGCCCGCCTCACCTAGCGAGATGAGCACTCTCCATCTGCTAGCCGGGCCAAAATCGAAGGTACGGTTTGTCAATACCTGGCGCCTCTAATTACCATTAGCTATATGGTTGACTCGGGCATTGGCGGGTCCCTGGCCTTGTTGTAAATCCTGCGCCGTTCCAAAAAAACCTCTTTCAGTAGGCAGCTTTCTGCCCCCTGCGCCAGGAGGTGGAGAGAGGCCAAGGAAAACTAGAGAGTATGTTTTTGTTATTGTTTTTTGGGCCGCAACATGATGAACTGAAAGAGTGGATGTCCGCAAGTTACCGCCACTGACCACTCACACCCACGTGTCTGCATTCCTGCCTCCAACCTCCGGGCCCAAGGCGAGGCGGAGTGACCGACCGCGTCCGCAGAAAAATATACAGAAAATATACAGCCACATTCATGCAGACACACATCCCTTCAGCTTTAAAACAAACAGAAACCCCCTGCTCTGTCTGCCCACCATGTCGGGGTCCATTTGACATACATGCAGCCCAGGCCTACATAGCATATGCAAAGCGTGCTTTGTCAGACAGATAGGGAAACTGAGAGGAAAAGGGCCCCTTGACATCTGTCAGTGTTTAGATATTCATCGCAGAGTCAGCGCTTATGGAATCGCAGCCCATCGGTTAGGGTGTATGCAATGGGCTTTGTTTGGAGCCCGCACTACTACAGCAGCCCAAAAGTGCTGAACAAGCAAGAAATCCTGATGACTTAATTGGCATCCTGTGGCGATGCTCAGGAGAAATAATGCTCTGGAGAAGCTCCCTGCAGGCCCCAACGCCTCTCTGACTGCTGACACGTACAGGCTACTGTCTGGTTCGGTTTGTTCAGAGTCTTTTTGCCTGAGATGAAGCTGCCGGCGTCAGATCGCTGTTGTTATGCTTTGGCTTGAAAAGCGCCTCCGGAGAGGCGTATCCTCACTCATCCTTGTCTTCTGCCCATGGGAAACTCCCCACAGTACATTAGCCCTCCTCTCTTGAGAATAAGATGCTTACGTAATGCAGCAAAGGTGCTAATCCCACTTTCCTTACCCGTCTATCCTTCTTTGTACGCAAGCTCTACTTTGTAACTATGATAACTGGCTATTTCATCGGAAATACCTGCTATATAGGTGCACTTTATATGTTTACAGTGACTGTAGCTTATCTACCAGACAATTTATCACTTCTTCCGTATTCCATCCATCACTTGAAATCAATGACCAGTTTACAGCATTACAGCATTACATTGTGCTGGGCTGGTAAGAGTGTATGAGACAATTATATATATATATATATATATATATATATATATATATATATATATATATATATATATATATATATATATATATATATATATATACATATATATATATAAATTGTAAGTGGTTTAGTGGTTAGCACTGTCGCCTCACAGCAAGACAATCCAGGTTGGATTCCCAGTCCGGACCGTTCTGTGTGGAGTTTGCATGCCCCCCCCCATTCCTGACTGGGTTTCCCATCACAGTCCAAACACATGCATGTTGGGTTGATTGCTCACTCTAAATTGCCCGTAGGTGTGAGTGTGTGTTGGCAATGCAATAGTCTGGCGACTTGTCCATGGTGTAACCCACCTTCGCCCGATGATGGTGGGATTGGCTCCAGCCACCCCTCGTGACCATGACTATATATATACTCCATTAGAATATAGATTATACAAAATATTATTGATTATAAGATCTTTGGATTTATTTCAATAGTGAAATTGAAAATGAAAACATTCACAAACTTCCCTGAACTCTCTATACAGGTCAGCATGCTGGCCCTTCAGGTTTTTGATCAGATATAATGTGTTCGCACCCTTACTCTGAACTGTTCTAAAGCACTCGTTGCAAATTGGCTTGGTCGTGTCATTTGCATTTGCGTCCTTATTTGCTTCAAAGACACAGTGTGTCCACAAAGCACTCCTGCTGTTTTCACTGTCAATTAAAGGTCACTGCACACCGGATGCACTAGTGTGATGTAGCAGAGCTGTGCTATAGAATGCCATCTGAGAGAGAGATGGTAACCACTGGGTTCAGGTTCACAGTTTCCACATCTCTCATCTCATTAGTTTACTACTTCGCTGATTTGAGCTTCATGTCATCTACTGTGGCTTTCAGTGGTGTTGCTATGGCTTTAATAAAGTAGTTATGGTAAAATGCTGAGTGGTGAGCTGAGGAATTGAAGAGTCCATGTAGTGCCCTCCATTGAAAACAATGGTTTTGAATTTTTGCACGCTGTGCAACTTGGCACATCTGGTGTGCAGTGGGCTTAAGACTGTTGTGGGTTGTGAGGTTGTGAACTCACTGTAGTGGCCATTTAACCAAAAAACACTCAATGCTAGCGATGTGTTACGGAAGTCGACACAGGTCAAAGAAAGGGCGGGCTTTTCATATGAATGGTATCGATACTGTGGCAAATTGTTATTGTACTATTTCAGTTCAGTATCGATATGTATCAATATATCAATATTTTTAGCAACACTAAAGGTGACCTTAGGCTAAGGCTCTCTATTCTATTGACAGTTCATTTCTGAGGCGGTTAAACAAGCTGTGTATGCAGTCGAACACCTGTGTCAGCATTGGGTGCCCCTTATAGTAGCTGAATTCATTAGAAGGGATGTCTGGATACACTTGGATGTAGGGGAGCTCTGTTGATCTACACTCATGTTTGTGTTTATCACCACTTCGGCTTGATATGATGTTTAATTATACACTGGAAAAGTGCCACTTTGAATTTACATGATTAAAACGTGCCAGACATGAATAAAATATACGGACGCAATTTCTACCTCTCCGTTTGGCACGTGTTTTTTTTTTTCACTAGAGCTGTGTTGGAAGTTTCAGATTTGCTCCAGAAAATGAGTGTGTCAAGGATGCATCTGAGCGATCAAGATTTGCCGGGCTGATGCGGTTAGAGAATGTGTTCATTAATGAGCAGAGCTGCTTAGCTAACTCCTTGAAGCCTGTACCAGTGATGGTGTGACAAATCAAATCTGTCAAAATATAAAAAAAAAACAACTAAAATTCAGATAGAGTGAGCAAGCAACAGAAAGAGAGAGAGAGAGAGAGAGAGAGAGAGAGGGAGGCAGTAGAGCTAAATGTGGCACAGCCTGTACTTTTCCCCTCTCATTTCTCTATGCAAATGTCTCCTTTTGAAAGCCCCTGCTTTGGTTTCTGTCAGCATGGCGGCGAAGGCTAGATCCTTGCTTTTTCCATTTACACTTTTAAAAGGTCATCATTATCAGTTTATAGGTACATTAGAAGGGAGCAATTTCAGTGCCTTTCCTCTGCCCGGCGCGCTACGGCCATGTAGCAAGCCTAGCAGAGCCTCGGAGAACAGACCTGTGGGGAGGCTATTTTTGGGCCCCCTTGACAATTTGAGCCTCAGCGTGCAGGTTCTCTGAGAGCCTGGTGTCCTCCCTGGGGCTTCAACACAGCCCAGCACACCAAACAAGGGAGGCCACTGGGGCACAGGCACCGAGAAAAAGACAAACATCTTCCTTCTTATATTGCAGACACACACATGTAGACTAGAATGCTGAATGGTTTCAGAGAACACACAGTGACAAATCATTCACACACGTTTTCTCCTTAAACCAAATTTAGCTGATTAGCCGTGATGCGCGGTTGTGATGGTAGAAACAGGTAGACTGTACAGGACAATGTTTTGTGCCTTCTGCTTCTGCAGCAATACTGATTGCATGCATCTTATTCTTGTGCACACGTTAGTTGTTTGACTTTTTTACACTCTTCTCCACTTTCGGCTTCAACCCTACTGAGGTTTTTCATATATTGTTGCTGTCCAATGAAAAATGTTTCATTTTTCTACATAATTTGAACAAGACAGCTGCTGTTTCCATTGTTAACTCTTTCCATGATAAATGAACCAATAGAAATGCTTCAAAATCACTTGGAAAAAAATCTGGTTACATTGACTTACATTGAAAATAGACAGTTTTTGGTTTGTAAAGTTGCCATTTTTGTGACGATATATATATATATATATATATATATATATATATATATATATATATATATATATATATATAGCGGATTTAAATGTAACAGGTGCCTAAAATGTGAGCCATCATTGCAAACATATGTCTTATTATTATTATCAATTAATATATTATTTTTTAGTTATTTTAGTAAATATTTAAATGGAAAATTAAAACAAGCAAGGCCACTGAAGAAAATAAGTCAGAAAACATTACATAAGCTAGAGGGGTTGGACAATGAAACTGAAACACCTGGTTTTAGACCACAATAATTTATTAGTATGGTGTAGGGTCTCCTTTTGAGGCCAATACAGCATCAATTCATCTTGGGAATGGCATATACAAGTCCTGCACAGTGGTCAGAGGGATTTTAAGCCATTCTTCTTGCTGGATAGTGTTCAGGTCACTATCAACTAACAACGTTTCCTGACTCACTCCTCCAAAACACCCCAAAGTAGCTCAATAATATTTAGATCTGGTGACTGTGCAGGCCATGGGAGATGTTCAACTTCACTTTCATGTTCATCAAACCAATCTTTCACCAGTCTTGCTGTGTGTATTGGTGCATTGTCATCCTGATACACGGCACCGCCTTCAGAATACAATGTTTGAACCATTGGATGCACATGGTCCTCCAGAATGGTTCATCTAGCACAAGTATTGGGCCAAGGGAATGCCATGATATGGCAGCCCAAACCATCACTGATCCACCCCCATGCTTCACTCTGGGCATGCAACAGTCTGGGTGGTACACTTCTTTGGGGCTTCTCCACACTGTAACTCTCCCGGATGTGGGGAAAACAGTAAAGGTGGACTCATCAGAGATCAATACATGTTTCACATTGTCCACAGCCCAAGATTTGCGCTCCTTGCACCACTGAAACCGACGTTTGGCATTGGCACGAGTGACCAAAGGTTTGGCTATAGCAGCCCGGCCATGTATACTGACGGCCAGTTCTGGTGGAAACAGGAGAGTTGAGGTGCACGTTTAATTCTGCTGTGATTTGGGCAGCCGTGGTTTTATGTTTTTTGGATACAATCCGGGTTAGCACCCCAACATCCCTTTCAGACAGCTTCCTCTTGCGTCCACAGTTAATCCTGTTGGATGTGGTTCGTCCTTCTTGGTGGTATGCTGACATTACCCTGGATACCGTGGCTCTTGATACATTACAAAGACTTGCTGTCTTGGTCACAGATGCACCAGCAAGACGTACACCAACAATTTGTCCTCTTTTGAACTCTGGTATGTCCCATAATGTTGTGTGCATTGCAATATTTTGAGCTAAGCTGTGCTCTTACCTGCAAACTGAATCCTCGCACTCTGCTCTTACTGGTGCAATGTGCAATTAATGAAGATTGGCCACCAGACTGGTCCAATTTAGCCATGAAACCTCCCACACTAAAATCACAGGTGTTTTAGTTTCATTGTCCAACCCCTGTATATTATATGTTGCATACATTTATATATAATATTAGAAATATGACATTTTGTATGCTAGCCCAGTGTAGTAGAATGAAATAATGTTTATGTTTATATAGTGGTGAGTCATATTTGGATCAGTCCCAAAAGCATATGGCCTTGAGGTAAAGTAGACTCGGATATAGTTCTTGAGACCAGCTAAGTCTGACGCCTCAGTCTGGGGTACCAGGAAACTTTTTTCATGAGAGCCAGTGATGAATTCCCTCTGGAGATCCTTTTTAGTCTAGAATTAGGCTTATTCCTGGCCTATTAAATTGGCCTTATATCTTCAAACTCCGATTCTGTAGGTCAGTGCACCCGCAGAGTCATACAAGGGCCAAGCCACTCCTGTACCAATGCCTGCTTATCATAACACGCCCGTAAAGACAAACCCACCAAAGCAGCATGGCGTTCTCTGAAAGACGCTAAAAGGTAAAAAAGATAAAGATGGATTATAGCTGTACGTGACCATAAGAACGCGCTACCACACATCCTTCAGCGTCCCAGCAGTCCTGTCTTGTGTGCATGTCGGTAATTTGGCTATTTCTCACAGGTAAGCACTTTTAGACTGAATGGCCTTAAGTGCTATTTAAGGTTAATTTCTTCCGCTCCTCATTTTTATCCTTCATTACACAAACAAGTATCTCATGTGAGAAGCTGATAAATGGGCTCTTAATTGGCTACCTCAAAAAGAGAGTCAGAAACCCCCCATGGTTTCTTTTCAGCTCCGTCTAAGAACACGGAAATAAACAGTGCACTTAATTGACTGATTCAAATGTGAACATCATTTCCACATGAACGAGACATATTGCATCAAGAACCATTTTACACATTTGAATCAAGTTAGTTGAGCAATTACCAGCAATAGATTGTTTAATTGTTATCACAGTGCTGGCTTCCATGATACTGCTGCTGTAGAAAGCTTTAATATGCAAACAGGCCTCCAACCTATCGTAATATAGGTTGTGGGCCTTTTGATCAATCGCAGTTTCAGATGAGTGTCTTTTTGGGCATTTGGATAAATCTAGGGTTGCAACCAAACGTAGGAAAACATTCATTTAAATGGAAACTGTGGTGACAACTTGGGCAGACTTGGTGTTCCTTCAAAGAATTTCCAGAGCCTGAATAGATATATCATTGCTATTTAAAGAAATATATGTATCTCCATTTTTGCCAATATACATTTGATATTATTGAAACATGACAGCCGCTCCTTAAATCCTGTCAAATTTTCATGATGAATGGACCAATAGAATCGCTCCAAAATCACTTGCAATAAAACTTCACATAAACTTACTTTGAAAGTTAAGAATGTTTTTGGCCTCTACCATGAAGTTACTGTTTTGGAGACACTTGTTTTTCTTTCTAACATCTTCAACTGTTGTGTACACCAAGCTGTAGTGTCTGCATTTGTCAAGTACTTTATTAGAATGTATTGTGGGCCCTGCCTTTTCAACATGCCAGGGCTTATGTACACAATGCTGCTGATTAAGTAAAGCCTCATACACACCCGTCAATCCAGAGAAAACATATGTCAAAGCCAAAAATCACTGCGAAATGAAGCAGAACGTTTTTGAGGTTAAACACACCTTAAATATTCTAGTAATCTCATCAAAGCCACTTGCCTATCAATCTATTGTAAGGCAGTTCTTAACCATGTCGGATTATTAAGGCACATTGCAGGCGTGTTGCAATCACAACACAAAGCAATATGATTACAACACTCGGTTTTGTATATTTCTTGCAGCCCAACATCTGAGTGGGCCCATAAAGTTGACACCTTCCAAAAAAAAAAAGTAAGTAGCTCTAAGTAGCTAACTGTATAAGTCTGTCTAACAGTGAGCTCAGTCAAAGCGAGTCCTGTGTGGGAATGTGACAGAATGGAGTGACAGCTTCAGTCAACCTTCCACTGCGCAGTCGGAGAGATGGAGAGAAGCGGGTTATACAGTCATTTGCTGCAAAAAAAGAAAAGAAGACATTTAGGGAGAGAAAATGCACAATGAGATAAGGTTGGGAAAGGGAGGAAGCGAGAGAGAAAGAGGGAGGGAGGGAGGGAGGGAGAGGGAAGCAGATGGTGAGTAACATAGCTAAGCTCTCATTACTGTCTTCTCCTGCATTACTGTTTAAGAGAGAGATATTACGAAAGGCCATAATAGTGCTAAGCGGCCTTCCAGCTGATGTAATTCTGCCCGTCCTGCTGCTGCAAAGGCAAACATTAGCCAGCCTGACTAAAGACAGGCTCAGAGATAGCACAGCCATCACAGGCAGGGTTCACTGGTGATGCATGCAAATATTGGTGAGCTTAAAATAATATCTCAAGATATTATTTCAAAAAAATTTGAAAACTTGGCTTTTAAAGGAAACTGTTTTTACTGTTAAGGGGCGGTATGAGGTAATGATGAATGGCCGTTTTGGCAATAAAATGGGGGAAAAAAGTAAAAAACCATAAACCATACACTGTATTTTAACACAATTATTTAAACAAACACAAAATCATGACCTTTATATAATTTAAATTGGTTTTAATGGTGTCACTGTTAATATTATGGTAAAATACTGTTTGCCAGAATTACTGAACTAATGAACCTGTTGAATTACAGTAAACAGTACCAACATTAAGAAAAAACAACTTTTCCTTTTAATTAAAAGTTTTTCTTTATACTCTCGCTCTCTCCCCCGCCCGCATCTCCCTCTGTCTCATATGGAATAGTCCACCAACCAAGCCTATCCAGCCAACAGAGTCCTGTCGACAGCATCTTGTGACCATTAATGAAGGGCTAAAGGATGACCAACACAAACAGAGCAGCAACAGAGGGGCTGCTGTTTCTAACTTTACCTCTACATGAAGGACCAAGAAGGAGCACTGCTGTGTCTGATCAACTTCTCATCCTCTATATTTATTCAAATCAGAACTAACTTTGTTTTTCTTTTTCTCTTTCTTCCTGAGGTAATAACCACCCACCTGTCCTGCCGAATACTGTTAGAGGTCCGACCTTCAAGGCCTCCTCGTCACCTGGCACCAACCAGCTCTCCTCTTTTTGCTACACCTCAACAGCATTACTGTCCTCCAGATGTAGCACCTGTGCAGCTTCTCTCCTTTTAGTTCACTCTGTTTAGGATCAGATCTGCCAGAGTTGCCAGCTCCACTCTAAACGCTTCTCATCCTCTGTACTAACCCAAACCAGAACTAACTCAGTCTCTGTACTAACCCAAACCAGAACTAACTCAGTCTCTGTACTAACCCAAACCAGAACTAACTCCGTCTCTGTACTAACCCAAACCAGAACTAACTCTGTCTCTGTATTAACCCAAACCAGAACTAACTCAGTCTCTGTACTAACCCAGACCAGAACTAACTCTGTCTCTGTATTAATCCAAACCAAAACTAACTCTGTCTCTGTACTAACCTAAACCAGAACTAACTCCGTCTCTGTACTAACCCAAACCAGAACTAACTCTGTCTCGGTACTAACACATGCCAGAACTAACTCCGTCTCTGTACTAACCCAGACCAGAACTAACTCTGTCTCTGTATTAATCCAAACCAAAACTAACTCTGTCTCTGTACTAACCTAAACCAGAACTAACCGTCTCTGTACTAACCCAAACCGGAACTTACTCAGTCTCTATACTAAACCAGACCAGAACTAACTCTGTCTCTGTACTAACACATGCCAGAACTAACTCTGTCTCTGTATTAACCCAAACCAGAACTAACTCTGTCTCTGTACTAACCCAAACCAGAACTAACTCTGTCTCTGTATTAACCCAAACCAGAACTAACTCTGTCTCTGTACTAACACATGCCAGAACTAACTCCGTCTCTGTACTAACCCAAACCAGAACTAACTCTGTCTCTGTACTAACCCAAACCAAAACTAACTCTGTCTCTGTACTAACACATGCCATAACTAACTCCGTCTCTGTACTAACCCAAACCAGAACTAACTCTGTCTCTGTACTAACACATGCCAGAACTAACTCCGTCTCTGTACTAACCCAAACCAGAACTAACTCTGTCTCTGTACTAACCCAAACCAGAACTAACTCTGTCTCTGTATTAACCCAAACCAGAACTAACTCTGTCTCTGTACTAACCCAAACCAGAACTAACTCTGTCTCTGTATTAACCCAAACCAGAACTAACTCTGTCTCTGTACTAACCCAAACCAGAACTAACTCTGTCTCTGTACTAACCCAAACCAGAACTAACTCTGTCTCTGTACTATCCCAAACCAGAACTAACTCTGTCTCTGTACTAACCCAAACCAGAACTAACTCTGTCTCTGTACTATCCCAAACCAGAACTAACTCTGTCTTTGTACTAACCCAAACCAGAACTAACTCTGTCTCTGTACTAACCCAAACCAGAACTAACTCTGTCTCTTTTCTCTTTCCGAGGTAATATCCGCCCACCTGTCCTGCTGAATACTGTTAAAGGACTGACCACCAGGGCCCCCCGTCACCTAGCACCAACCAGTTCTCCTCTGCATTTGTTCCATTTTCTACATCCTTGACTACATCACTGTATCATCCACCTGATGTAGTAGTACCTGTGCAGCTTCTAAAGCTCTTACCTTCAGACTCAGCTTTAGTTTAATAACCTGTAAATACTGTTTGACCAGAGGAGAATGGGTCTCTGCTTGTGAGTCTGGTTCCTCCCAAGGTTTCTTCCTCCAGTTGAGGGAGTTGTTCTTGCCACCGTTGCTCACAGGGGATAAAGTGTTGTGATTTCATGTTTTCATGCTTTTAAACTCCTGTAAAGCTGTTTGTGACAACATCGCTATACAAATAAACTTGACTTGACTTGACTCAACATGTAGCAACACAACACACACTAATTTCCCACCGACAGGTCAGTGTCCCTGCAGAACTGAGAATGATCCACCACCCAGAAAATATCTTTTCTGTGGTGGTCCTGTGAGGGGTCCTGAGCAGATGGATACAGTCTGTATTTGTAGAACTACAATGTTTAACTTTATGATAGGCAGAGCTGATAAAATGGATGGTGAGTGCAGACACAAGGAGATGTACTTAATGAGATGGCTGGTTATGTACTTGTCAGTTTGTGCCTTTATCTCCAGCAGATTCATTACTTGCTGTTAAAAGAGATGACGATGCAACACAATGGGAAACTTCATCATGTCCTAATGTTTTTGTTGAAAATTTGTTACCTCAAATTAATAGAGTAATATATTTATTTACAGAAAATGGCATAATTCGTAGGGAATAGTCATGTTTACTGGTATAGTGCTTTTTACAACGATGTTGTCACAAAGCAGCTTTACAGGAGTTTAAAAGCATGAAAACATGAAGTCAAAACACTTTATCCCCTGTGAGCAAGCCAGAGGCGATGGTGGCGAGAACAACTCCCTCAACTGGAGGAAGAAAACTTGAGAGGAACCAGACTCACAAACAGAGACCCATCCTCCTCTGGTCAGACAGTAGTTACAGTTTAATAAACTAAAGTGAGTCTGAATGGAAAAAGCTTTAGAAGCTGTACAGGTGCTACATCTGGATGGTACAGCCATGCAGTCAAGGACATAGCACGAATGGAAAAAAACTGGTTGGTGACAGGGGGGCCCTGGTGGTCAGACCTTTAACAGTATTCGGCTGGACAGGTGGGAAATAAAAAGAAAAACAAAGTTTGTTATGGTTTGGATTAATATAGAGGATGAGAAGCATTTCCGAGTGTAGCTGGCGACTCTGGCAGATCTGATTACAGGTGTGTCTGTGCATGTATGTCACTGTGTGTGTGTGTGTGTGTGTGTGTGTGTGTGTGTGTGTGTGTGTGTGTGTGTGTGTGTGTAGATTGGATGTGCTACTTCTCTAATGTCAGTTATCGTGCACTGTGAGCTTCTGTTACCAAACACAAATTCCTTGTATGTGTGAGCATACTTGGCAAATAAAGTCCAATTCTGATTCTGATTCTGATTATAAACAGAGTGAACTAAAAGGTGAAACAGAATGTATTGATCACTGCTTTCTGATTTTATTGGTATGCCATTTTTAAGTTTTACAATTACAGACTGTATCCATCTGCTCACACCATCCCAACTTTATTTTGTAATAGGAGTTGTACCATAGAGGTGCACCTTGATGTTCTACAATTACAGACTGTAGTCCTTCTAATTTTCTGCATAATGTTTGCATCAGCTCCACTCGTACCAGCACAACACACACTAACCCACCATTATTATATCAGTGTCACTGCAGTGCTGAGAATGATCCACCACCCAAATAATATCTGTTCTGTGGTGGTCCTTTGGAGATCCTGATCACTGAAGAACAGGGTAACAAAGGTTACAAAGAAACAGATGGACTACAGTATGTAATTGTAGAACCACAAAGTGCCCCTATATGGATCTGATAAGATGGACAGTTAGATGTAGATATAAGGAGGTACATTGTGTAGCGGCTGATCTGTGTCTATACTGATCAGTGTATATGCAGGTTAGTTTATATTAAACACTAATAATTATAAAATGATCATCAGTGAGCAGTGCTTGTCATGGCTGTAGGATCTCTGAGCCTGTCTTTATCCAGGTCCAGATGTCTGTCTTGTATAAAACAAAGTGTAGAACGAAATGACAAGCTGTATTGTATTTCTCAGTGTATTGAACATCCACTCAGCTTTGACAGTAGTGAGCTGTAAAACGAACTCGCTGCCATTCATCCCTGAGTGCTTGGCAATCACCAAGGTGCTGTAGTGGTTAATTATGGGCTTCAAGTGTAATGCTTTATAGCAGGCAAGACACCGGCGACCTCCCTGTTCCCCAACACTCTACGTTTCTCATCCCTAGCCAACTTGCTTACACACTTTTTTTTTTTTTGTTCCAAGTGAGATAAAGAAGTATAAGTCTTTCATCAGCAGATTGCTACAAACAGTGCAGCGCTACAGGCCTAATTGGAATAATTTTAAATATTACTTTGAAGTGCAAAATCTGTGTAAATGTTAAGGTTCGTGAGAGGTCACTGGCATAGCTGACAACACAGAACGCCTACACACATTTTTTTTTTATTCTCCTCCCATCCTGCCTCTATGGCAACTACTTCACAGAGCTGTTTTTGCACAGTATTCACATTGGCACCTACAGCCACAGGGAGTGCAAGTTCAGATACATTAAGCCTTAACGTCAAATGATTTGCACGAGTGAAGTTAGTACGCACGAGCTACAACAAAGTGGTTCGAACTGTTTGAAAGTATTGACGTGGCAGACATGCATGTGATGAAAAGCTTATGGTATGCTTGGAGGTCGCTAAGATTGCGGAGGTGGAGATCCCTTATGCATTGTGGAGATGTCCTTGCGCTCTCCTTTATCCAGGGACAGGAAGCATTCATACAAATATGGAGGAGCAGGGTCTATTTTTCAAAGAGTCCTTGACTGAATCAAAACGAATTAGTCAGTGTTTCAGTAATCAAACACGGTCTGCCTCAGACATCCTTAGCTTCGCCCAGGGTAAAAAAAAAAATAAAAAAAAAACATCACTACTTCAAAGTATTATGTTTGCGGAGAGCTGTTGCAGTCCAAAAACACAAGATAAAGAAAATCTTTTACACGGTACAGCTCCTTCAGAGATTTGTAGGAACACTGTGAAAGGAACATGATGGATGTTAATGAATGGAACACTGTGCAGATATGACTTATATACTCTTATGGTCATTTGTAATGTTCATGTTTTTGGGGTTTACTTGAACACATTTACAGAAAATATTGTTCTCACACTGTACATCTGTATTCGCCCTCTGTATGCACTGCTGTTTGAGCTCCTGTGTCTTTTAAGCACCACCTCCTGGTAAGCCCAGTGTGCTCTGACCGGTCAACTCACACACTCTGTACTGAAAGGTCAACCACCAGCACAGCATCCTGCTATAAGTCCCACCACACAAACCACAAGTTCTGCTACATCAGTTTGAGCCAGAGTTCGAGTCCTGAGTCGGGTAGAACAAGTTGGAAGATCTGGTCCACCATCACAAGTTAGACTGAAGACGGATGTTTCAGAGTGGTCATTTTTAACCTTTTAGCTCTCTGCGCATTGTGCGACGATTGCCTGGGAGGTGGGCAGTAAGCAATGTGTTTCAAGATGATGTCACCTTGTAAAAGAGAAAAGGACTGGAGGCGTTTCAGGCAGCAGAGAAAAGTGGGAGAGAGTTTATCTCTCTGGCTTGTACTTTGGGCTTTATAACTTTACAGACCGTTTACATATCGTCACTGTCTAATAATAACATCCATCCATCCACTATCTGCCACTTTATCCCGCTAGTCGGGGTCACGGAAGGGCTGGAGCCAATCCCAGCGTCATTGGGTGAAGGCGGGGTACACCATGGACAGTCCGCCAGTCCATCACACGGCCAACACTCACTCACACACTCACACCTACAGACAGTTTAGAGTGACCAATTGACCTGACTGCATCTCTTTGGACATGTGGGAGGAATCGAGTACCCAGTGGAAACCCACTCAAGCACGAGGAGAACATGCAAACTCCACACAGAAACGCCCGGACTGGGAATCCAACCCAGATCATCTTGCTGTGAGGTGACAGTGCTAACCACTACACCACCGTGCCACCCCTTATAATATGTATCTCCATTTTTCTAGATTTTGAGTTTTCTACATCATTTGAACATGCCAATGGTCATATATATTGTGTGAATATTTCATGATGAATGGACCAATAGAAGTGCTCCAAAACAGCTTGGAAAACAGCTTGGAAAACATCTTGTTCCATTGACTTACACTGAATGTAAAGTAGGTTTTGGTTCTCTTCTGTAAAGTTGCAATATTTGTTTTTCACTGGACAGCAACAATATACAAAAAGCATATAAAACACTAAAGGAGAGGGAATAATGGGAAAAGCATAATTCGTCCCCTATAAATATGAGTGCCAAAAATGTTTCTTTGGTGTGACATCACAGGAGAACTAGTTTTGACTCTATAAAGAACCTTTCAATTGATAGTTCTTTCAGGAATTAGCTTTGTAAATGAGCTACAAGTGTGAAGAAAAGTTTTAAATCATAATTTTTTTAAACATTTAAAAAAATCTGGATCTTTCAATGCAAGTTGTAATGTGATGTGTCTCAATAAAATAGTTTTCTTAATTTATATCTTGTGTGGTTTGTCTCATTGTAGTAATGTTGCCTTATTTTGTTTTTGCCTATACAAGAAACATTTACTTTTAATATTAGCATCAGACTGCTCAGGGACTGCAGATGAAAATTAGCCATCTGGCTAAATCTGGCACATTCCCACTATGAAACACTGATGTTGTGAACTGTTCTCGTCAAATAAACAAATAAACCCAAAGAGAACGTTTTTTTTTCCCATTTAGATGTCACATATAACACCAAGCAGACATGTCGGATCAGGCACAGAAGATGTGGAGGCTCACTGGAGGTTCTGAATAATAAATAAAATGGCTATATTTGTGTTGCAGACATTGCAACCACTGGTTCTCCACCATTGTGAATAAATAAAGAAATAAAATCCTGTTATGCTGCCAAAGCAGACACATATGGAGAATGTCAACACACTTTCCACAATAGCTCTATAAAAGAACATCGTACAGTCTCTAGTCACACCGAATTTCTTAAGCTGTCATAAGAAGATAAGCCTTTGTTGAGTTTTCCCCAGTAAGACAGCAGTGTTACTTTTCCACTCATGAGATGAGCGGATGGCTGTGCCCAGAAACTTTAAGGTGTTGACCCTTTCCACCTCCTTAACTCTTACAGATGGTGGGTCCACCTTCCTTCTCCTGTAGCCAACCACCAAGTCTTCTGTTTGTTTGTTTTTTATATTTAGGCCTAAATTATTTACCCTGCTTCACTCCACTAAAGCTGTGACCATAACCCTGGATGTTGTTTCATTACTGTTAGATACCAAACCCACCGAAGATGTATCATCTGCAAGTTTGTACAATTCAGCAAACTCAAAATAAGATATACACTCAATGGTGTAGAGAAACTAAAACAGAGGAAAATTTGAGGAATGGAGAGCATTTTGCACATTTAAATTTGCTAATCTGTGCTTTCTATTACACAGATAATCTAGAATCCAATACTACAAGAACTGGTGAACACCAAGCATCTAAAGTTTACCAAACAGCCTTAAAGACAATAGTGTATTACAGTTTTTCTCAGTCGATTTGGTTTATTTCTCAGATCAGAATTAAATTTCTTTGTACTTTGGGCTTTATAACTTTACAGACCGTTTACATATCGTCACTGTCCAATAATAACATCCATCCATTCATTATCTGCCGCTTTATCCCGCTAGTCGGGGTCACGGAGGGGCTGGAGCCAATCCCAGCGTCATCGGGTGGGTACACCATGGACAGTCCGCCAGTCCATCACACGGCCAACACTCACTCACACACTCACACCTACAGACAGTTTAGAGTGACCAATTGACCTGACTGCATGTCTTTGGACATGTGGGAGGAAACGAGTACCCAGTGGAAACCCACTCAAGCACGGGGAGAACATGCAAACTGTTAGATACCAAACCCACCGAAGATGTATCATCTGCAAGTTTGTCCAATTCAGCAAACCCGAAATAAGATATACACTCCATGGTGTAGAGAAACTAAAACAGAGGAAAATTTGAGGAATGGAGAGCATTTTGCTCATTTAAATTTGCTCATCTGTGCTTTCTATTACACAGATAATCTAGAATCCAATACTACAAGAACTGGTGAACACCAAGCATCTAAAGTTTACCAAACAGCCTTAAAGACAATAGTGTATTACAGTTTTTCTCAGTCGATTTGGTTCATTTCTCAGATAAGAATTAAATTTCTTTGTACTTTGGGCTTTATAACTTTACAGACCGTTTACATATCGTCACTGTCAAATTTCTCAAAACTATTCATTCAATCTCCATATTTTCTTGTCACTTGTGCACATCATAATAGCAGTTCTTGTTGTGTTTCACATTTTCCAAACGCTTTTGTACATTCATGCAAATGGTAAAGTGCAATTGTCTGCTGTTTTTTGCATTATCAATTGCTTTTGTCACATTTATCAAAATGTGTTTTACTGATTGTCTTACCTTCCAAAACATTTAGGCTTCAGGTCATTGTCTAGGTCATTACATGCAAAAGTGCTGAACATGTTGTCATAATCTCTCAGGAAGAATTTGTACATTTCTATACACTTTTTTGGTACGTTTTGGGGGTTTATCCTCAATTGTTTACATTGGTCTCAGGTGAATCATGGCTTTCAGTTAAGAAGGGGAATGTGTAAAGGCTTAGATCAACCAATGGTCAAACAGCTCTCAACCATCAGACTAGACATTCTGATGGCACTGAATTGACATAAAATTTGCTTTTGAGGCAAAAACAAAGGATTCTGAGTGAGGTACGTGCTTTTGCAGGTATTTCATTCAGTTTTGCTGTTTGCACTACTGTTTTGAGAAATGCACTTGTTGTGATGCCAGTGTAAATTATGATGTAAAATGAACTAAATCGACTGAGATAAACTATAAAAACTATAAACTAGAAAACTATAAACTGCTATAATCTATAAAAGTTACAGTATAATCTATAAATAATATTTTTTGTGCAAAGGGTTCGAAAAAAGTGCCAACATCCCATTCACAGCCTTGATTCTTCCACATATGGGTCAAGACTCTCATGTAACAGTTCAGTGTCACGCCCTGGCCTGTTCTCATTGTTCTGTGTCCTTGTTTACGTCCTGTCAAGCCCATGTGCTTCTGCTTTGGTCATGAGGTCCTTGTCTCCGCCCCTCACCTGTTTCCCATCTCTGGCCCCGCCTATTGTCTGCAGCTGTCACTCGTTTCACTGCATTTATACATCCTGTTTTTCCCCCCTTCCCTTATGATTTTCTGTTTCTCGCTCCATGTTTCCCGTCTTGTTTATATTTAATGTTAGTTCATGTACCTTTTTCTTTTCTTTAATTTTGTTTGTTCATTAAAAGTATTTTGTTGTAAAGCTTGTGTTTGCATTCATCCTCCGTTCCGTCCTGCTTCTCAACTGCTCCATGCACCCCCTAGCCTGACATTTAGGATTTCAGAATCGGCTCATTTTACCTCCCCACCTTCCTTTTTTTCAAATTTGTATTTGAAGGAGGAGTCGAGAGTATTTGATGTTCATGGTATGTCAGTTCTATGTACTGGACTATTCTTATTCAGCTACGCCAAAATAAACACAGCTTTTCAATTACACCTTTAAAGAACGTCCACACAATGTAAAAGTTTCATAATAAGTGTGTCACCGCACAGGTGGAGTGGGGGAGGATTGATACACACTGACTGGGAAACCCAAAGAAAGCTTAGATAGCTCTTTTTGAGCAAACCAGTTCCTGAACTGGTTCTATTATTCAGACTTCTTAGAACCTTGGCACTATTCAGGGAACCAGCCTGTGCTTGCACCAGTTTTTATTGGGACCATGGAATGTCAAAGTATACGTCATCAACAGAGGTCATTGCACTGCAGTAGTAAACACTAGTGTTGGCAGAGCGCATAGTGAGCTTTTGTGCTGATGTCTGTGTTTATCCAATAAGCAAGAATGGACAGACTATTCGTGGTAAGAAGACACAGGAGTCTTCAGAAGACCACTCCAAGCTCTTGAAGGGTATCATCATTGTTGTCTTCTCCTTTTCTCAATATCTGACACGCCCACTTATGTGATCACGATTCGGTCTCAAGAAACAGGTCTGGCTAGAAACAAACCGTATTGGTTCCAAACGTATTTATTTTTGGTGGAAGAGGACCGAACAATTAAAAATTAGGTGTACAAACCAGAACAGAATCTGAAACACACACACACACAACAACACCAGCACGAGTCAGCCAATGTGCTTTATTTACATATTAAAGGTGAAATAAACCAACTCAATTTAAGCCCTATCACCAGTGGTACTTAACTCACTGGGTTTTATAGTCTTTTGTGCTCTCTATCTCCCCTAATTCTAATTCAGTGTCCTTCCCTCTCGCTCTCTCTTATGCCAGAGAGAGAGCAAGTCTATATGCTGCTGGTGCTCCTCCATAAATGAGCTCCGTGATCCAGGGAGGAGCTGCTACTCTGCCTCTCCTCCACCACACACTTCATGCTTTTCTTTCTTAGAACCATACATACAGCCTAAGAACCATTTAGGGGAAATTTATTTTTAAGAGAGTTGAGCATTGAAGTCTTCATACAACATTCTTGGCCTTCAGTAGTTCTATCCATTAGTCACCAGAGCATAATGCAGGCTTGCCAGCTCTTAGCGTGACTCATCCACAGGAAAAATGATTACATTAAGGAGAGCACAGTCACACTGAGTATTTAGTATTAGACTGCATCTTCTTCTGATTTTTGTTCTGTATCCTCTAAAGGCACCCATGCAATGGCATTCGTGCTGTATGCAGTCTAATCTCCATGCTGAAATGTTTGAGGAGGGAAATATGTTCTTTTTTGTCACTGACAGGTTGCGATGAAGCTCTGAAACAAGCAAAGCAACAAGCCTTAGGATTTTTTTTTCCATCTTCCTAAATATTCAAAGTCAAATCGTCTGACAAACATTGACACATTTCTGCACCATCAGCCATTTGATCCTCCTATATCACAGTTTTGATGAATATGTTGTACCTTTGCTGGTTTCTTTTCTTTTCTAAACCGCATCCACACATCCAAGCTGTCACTCAAACATTTACTCAGCAGTTAAACAGATTGCAGTGTTTGGAGGAGCAAAGCAGCTGATGCTGGAAGAGCTTCCAAGGTGGCACCAGGTAAACATTAGCCTGAAAGAAACTATACATAATAATATACTCTGTTTTTTTTTTCACCCAGCCAGTGGCGTGCAGCAAGAATTCACGCTTTCTGTGCTGCAATCACATTCACTTTCTATTAATTCTGCTTGCCAACGCAGCCCCGGCAATGTTATTAATCATGTTATGCGCCGACAAAGGCAGGCGAAACAGCTACAGGAAACATATTGTTACTTGTTTCGGTGCCGAATTAATTTCTCTCTCAAGCACAGTCTTGTTTCAGAATTACGGATGTGAGTCTCAGGTACGATAGACAGACAGATAGCCTCCCACAGTCCAAACACATGCATGTTAGGTTGATCGGTCACTCTAAATAGATAGATAGATTTTGTACATCATTTGAACATGCCATTGGTAGTTTACATTGTTTAAAAGTTTCATAATGAATGGACCAATAGAGTTCCTCCAAAGTAGCTTGAAAAAAATTCTAATTCCATTGAATAACATGGAAAGTAAAGAATGTTTTTGGTCTCTCCTGTAAAGTTGCAATTTTGGAGATACTTGTATGTATATGTGTGTGTAGATTAATGTCTGTCCATTACTGTCCCCGATTACACAGGGAACGGTTTCACCCAACTAGCAGGATAGAGCAGAAGATAATAGACAGATAGATAGATAGATAGATAGATAGAAAAAAAGACAGCCAATGTTTAAGACATCTTTGACAAGGAAGAATATTAAAGGAAAAGACACATGTATCATTTCTGACATCATTATGTTATATATATATCATTAATAACTAATATGTCCAAACCTTGGACTTATAAGGCCATTCTGAGGTAGTATGACCTTCTGGTTAATGAGTAACGCTTGACCACAGCTGTTCATTCACCCACAGGCCACCACGTTGGGTGTCATCCGCTGTGGTTGAAATGTCAACATTCTCTCGAGCCTAAGGACAAACACTAAACCGCCTTGCATTCATTTATTTCATTTAGTTATGAAGCTCCTCATGGAAAAACGAACAAAATTCACTCTACCGTCTCTCTCTCTCTCTCTCTCTCTCTCGCTCTCTCTCTCTCTCTCTCTGAAGCTTTTTGGCACACACCGTTCTCTGACGAAGGAAAGAAATTGGCATGTTATTTCACGTCTGCACTGCTTGAAGGCATTACACTTAATATATTCAGCACTTTTAGAAAAAGGCTCTGCAATATACTTCACTGAAAATTACCTGATGGGTTCAACCCTTAATTCATTATTTTCTGCTATCATTATCTTATGATCAGACGTGCTGTCTCCGATCGTTCTTCAGTTTCACCATCTCTAGCATGATATGCCTTGTGGAAATCTAGGGGGCCAAGCACCAGCAAAAAATCATATCTGGCAATGGCATTGCATATTCAGGTCAGTCTTCACTTCAGTCCTACCATAGACATCACATTAAACTGCCTGATGGGTTAAGTCTTCTATCTATTTTTTTCAGATAAGATTCTTTTATTATTAAATATGCTGGCTTACCAAATAAACAAGACTATGAATTACACAAAGAAAAAATAAATTTCCTTTTTTGCCTGCTGCAATATACCGAATACAAAATTAGTAGGTATACTGCTTTCCGTTTTCCCCTTTCCTTTAGTGTGTTATGCAGCCTTCTGTGCCTGTAAATGGTCTGCATAGTTATAAAGCCCAAAGTACATACCACAGGGAGAAACTCTCCCCATAGAAACCACTTATATATATTTATAACACAATATATATTTATAAAACAATCTTTATTGCCTGTCTACTGGTGAGCTTAGCATGTCCTTACACAAGACGTATAGCTAAAAATGTCTAACATTGATTGGAAGAGCATAACCAAGACTACACTTGGCCCCTAATTGCCCAGATTGGTCATATTCACTCTATGGATCCTTCCCCACATAACCTCTAGCACAGCAACTCGAGTATGTGTGTGTGTGTGTATGTGTGTATATATATATATATATATATATATATATATATATATATATATATGTATGTTGTGGATGGCTTTAATAAACACAGTAGTGTATGGCACTGCAAATTCTTCTTAGGAACATTTACCCAGGACATGGCTAGAGGATGAGCCCAAGGGGACAGGGTACACACAACATGACAGACTGCACTGAGTCCTGATGTAGGGCCAACTTCCTCAACACTATACAAAAGTCTTTAGTATTAGTTACAAAACAGAGCTTTTCAAAAGTGTTTTGAAAGCAGAACAAAAAATGATTGCTTCAGAGAGATAACAAAGTGGTATCAAATTGTAGAAGATGTGGTGAAAAAAAGACAGAACCAGAAAAAAGTGAGAGACTGAGAGCAGTGAGTTGCTTTTATAGCAAAGGGATTGTTGAGCTATATTGAATTAAGTGCATCTCGATTAGGGTGGATAATTGTTTTAGCTATAACTAGCTTATACTTAACAGAAGTTGACAAAAGTTGCACTAATATCAACTAACAATTTTAATTTTGTGCATTTGCCAACATATTTTTTAAACTAATATAACCTGTTTAGTTTGATTTTGTGGAAAACCAACAAAGAAAACTTTCCACTGAGATCTTACACAGCTAGCTGAGGTATTAGGTAAGACAGGCACATTGTAGCGCTAACTTATTAATAGTCATGTTAACTATTTGTTATCATGTATTTACATGCTTGGGAGACTTACATATATTTAGGAATAAACTGTTACAATTTAACATGGTGCACCATAGCTTTATTGGCAAGCTCACCCCTTGCTACAGAGCTGTTTTTGGAGCAAAAGTGCTGCAAACTTTATAGCTATTGTAAAGATATTGGGGCTGGAGGACTGTACTTTTAAGTCTATGCATGCATACCTGCATACTTACTAAAAGTTTAACTGCTATGATGCTATTACCATTCAATGGTATGCATATTAATGCTAATTTGGGGGGATAAAGAACATATACACTGCTTTCCCAAAATTAGTTTTAGCTTATTGTATACACTGTGTGTAAAGCGGCTCTTGGGGAACGGGAGCTCTAATATAGCCATATGTCATGTTCCTCTAAGTATTATTCTGCTCTCGTGGCAATTGAGCTGTACTCTATAAGCAAGCGCTTCCCAAGCCTGATCCTGAAGGCCCACTGCCCTGCACATTTTTGTGTATTTCATGCTTTAACACAAACACTTTGTAATTCAATAATGAGCTATTAATAAGTTGATTCTTTGGATCGGGTGTGATGGGAGTGAGGAAACCAATAAAAAAGTTCAGGGCCTCCAGGACCAGGGTTGTGAAGCACTGCTAAGTGTATTGATATTGCTTCTCTATAGCAATGTGCTGTACAGTGTAGTCCTGCTCTTCAGGCAGGAGAAGTCTACTATATAGTGTAGTGCTGCTTTTAAGGTAGAGAAAATATACTATATAGTGTATTGCTGTTCTTAAGGCCACAGAGATGTACATTAGAGTGTAGTGCCGCTCTTAAGGCATCAGAAATGTAATGTATTTTGTAGTGCTGCAGTTCACTATGTAGTGTAGTGCTGCTCTTAAGGCAGGAGAAATGTCTATATGGTACAGTCCTATTCTTAAGGCAGGAGAATTTCTCAAACCATAAGACATAGACTGGCATACATATGTCCTCCATCCCCGCTATTCCAGAGACTAGGCTTCGGATTCTAATGCCTGAAGCTTTGGCTTGGCGATGAGTCCTCTCTCCATGTACCAGGCTTTGTTCTCCTGTTTCTCAGGGGGTTCAGTCATCCATGACCCTCTTTCCTGTGTCAGAGTTCAGTTTTCCACACCGGGAGCTCCTCACATCACAGCAACAATCTCACGTTTAAAATCTGTAAATAATCAGCTTAGCCACAAGTGAGAAAAGTCCCCAAAATATGTACATCAGATAGATGTGGTGGAGGTGGCGGCTGACACTGGCTCATTATGATGCCGTTAATGATAGAAACACACTAAAGATAAAACATTTCAACAGCTGGTAATAGCTTTAGCATCTATATCTGTTTGAGATATCAAAGCAGCAAAAACTCAGCACAGCAATTTTTGGGGGGGTGGTCTCAGCAGAGCAGGGCCTTACCGAAAATGCCTCAAAGTTTTAGACTATACCAGCAATAAATCAGTGAAGCAAACACAGATCAATAATCTACTTCATTGATAGTGCAGTATAACACAAATATATTTACTTAAGATTGTTTGTCTGCACAAAAACCTTCTAGCACAAAAGACAGGCCTAACTGAAAGTGGCCTTGATGGCTGTAATCTAGCTAGAGTTAAAAAATATATGCTTTAAGGGAAAGATTTTTTTCTTTTCAAACCAGCAAATCAACGAGTAATTTTGTTGAGTCACCACAGGATCTGAAGTTAAACATAGTTTTTTCCCCCATGTAGGCCAACCAAAGCAGTAACATTTCAGCAACTTTCTTAATAAAAATACTGTTTTATAAAAGTTCACATCATTAGAGTCGTGCACACTCACGCTGAGGCATTGGCCTGTATGTGCAACGTTCCCCTGCACCAATGTTACACTGGCGTTGGGACTTGGATGCAGCTTTTCACACTATACCAGCAATAAATCAGTGAAGCCAACAAAAATCAGTTTACAGGCCATACTGCAGTATGACACAAATACATTTACATCGTTCATCAAGATGGTTTGTCTGTAACTGAAAATGGCCTGTAATCTACCTAGAGTTAAAAATATATGCTTTAGGAAATATATATATTTTTTAAACCAGCAGATCAGTAATAAGTAATTGTATTGAGTCACCACAGGATCTGAAGTTAAACACAATTCTTTTGCCCATGTTGATAAACCAAAGCAGTGAAATCTGAGCTCGCTCACTCTTCCTTAATGAAAATACTGTTTAGAGAAGAGTAATCATTAGAGTTTCGCCCACTCAGGCTGAGGTATCCTTGACGTCATCAGGCAGACCGGGCTGCTGCACTGTCTTTGTGTTCTGCTCGAACTGCAGCTTACGCTTGGAAGGTCATAACAAGGTAGCAGGAATAGGAGGAGGAGAAGGAAACAGCCTCTCTTACCGCTCCACTTACTACTCAGTCATAGCACAGCAGCCCTTAGGAAAGAGAATAGACTTCTATAATATAATAACTTATATTAATTATTATTATTTTTTTTATTATTATTATTTACTTTAACATAAATCGTATTGTTTCCATTTCTTTTTACTCTTTAAGACTTTATAACCCTGCTTCATATTTCTGTTTCTTCCTATCCTTTACTGACTCCTTAAATCATCACTTACTTTACTGACCACTCAAATCATTCCCTTCTTACGGCCTCCTTAAACCTTGAAATTTTTAATCTAATGTTTTAATCGTGTCTGAGGAGGCTTTTATTTGTCCACCCTCCTCATGTGACCCTGGGTTCTCTCCTATTTTGTGTTGGGGAATACTATCTCTAGAATTAGTTAGAAGCAATTGATAAAAAAGTAGAAATAAACAGTCTGCAGGATGCTGTGGGGAGTTGAGGGGTGTGGCCAAGCAACATGGCTCTTGGGCTGCACCACACTCCTGCTTAATTCTGTGCCGTTTGCTGAATTGTGTCCAAGTAAGGTGGGTTTGGTGTGTGTATATGTTTGACCACCCTCCTCCTGTGTTACAGCCTCCCTATGTTTCATGTTGAGGTAGTGCTGGGCTGGACAGTTCTTCATTCTTTGTTATGAATCTTTGTTGAAATGCCTGTATCAATAAATGAGCATTTGCCTGTACGTGCCATGTTCCTCAGCACCGATGTTACACTGGCGTTGGGACTTGGAAATTGAGCAACATGTCAACAAACTCAAAAGATGACAGCAATAAAACACACAGCCCCAAAGAAGGAAGACATAGCCCAGTTGCGAGGTTGCCACACAGATGTGGAGCTGTATGTGCATTGCTGTGACCAGTGTATAGCAAAGAAGAGAGCGCGGCTGCAGTTGCATGACCCTCATCAGTCTCTCCACTGTGGTGCACCAATGGAGAGGACGCCCATAGGGCCGGTGTTTAGCTGCCAGTCAGGGTCAGAAGTGAACAGTGCGCCCGTCTCCATGTTGTATATCAGCCTCTGGAAGACACACAGCTGGGAGCTGCTTTGAGTCAAGGACACTGCCCTGAAAGAGGACTGGGAGCACCCGTGAGCCTCAGAGGCTTTGTTCGGGCTGTGTTAGTGGTAACAGGCTGTGCATTGTTGTGAGGATCACTTGACTAAGAAGGACATTTGTTGTTAATGTTGCTGTTATTAGTGAATCTGTGCACTGAATCGTGTCTGAGGAGGCTTTTGTTTGTCCGCCCTCCTCATGTGTCGGGTCCTCTCGTGTTACCCCCTCCCTTTGTTTTGTGTTGGGGTATCCAGTGAAACTTAGTAGAGCAAAGTATATACATTATATATATATACACACATACAAAGTCGAGTCACATTATTTTGACCGCTTTCTACACCAGGGGTCACCAATAGGCTGGCCGCGGTCTGGATCCGGACCCAGACGTTGTCCAATGCGGACCCAAACCGATAATCTATTGAGAATGATTTTATTTTTGCTGTGTTTATTTTAAGCGGCGGAGCTCTTCTTGTCTTTACGGTATACAGACTTTACGGCAAATTAAACTCAGAGACCAATCACGTGCGCTGTAAGATCAGTGCACATTGGGGAATGCGGCTTGCGCACACAGGCAAAGAGAAGCAGCAGCCGGAGACTAAAGCGAGTCAGAAAGAATAACAGCTCTAAAAACAGAAAAGTTAACAGTGAAGACTGACTGTAAAACCAGGACCGGCTATAGAATGGACTCGTCTAGTTTTGGAGAATACCGTTCTGTAAAACCAACATGTCAATCTGTGAAGCTGAGTTAACAAAAAGATGCACGTTTTATTTACTTTCTCTATAAATAAACACTTTAAGATGCACTTTTTATTCATTCTGTTTTTTAAGGTAGCCCTTGTTTTTACTTGAAGTGAAGAAACAATATTTATTTGGTGCTTTCTAAGTAATTCATTCAGTTCAGTATTTATATGTATATATATATAAATATACTAAAATTAAACTGAATGGTATTTGTAATGTGTTTGTCTTTCAGTAGCTGATGGTATCAGATGCTGATACTAGGCTACTGCAGTTTACAGGATATGGCACTGAATCATAACACAAGTTAGAAATTATGATGGTCCGGACCTTCGCCTGAGGAAATCTCCTCTAACTGGACCTTACTGAACTCTAATTAAATACCCCTGTTCTACACTTTCTACTTTCTAGCGCGTAGGTGCCAGCGTTGTGGTCTGGGGAATGTTTTCGTGGCATTCTCTGAGGCCACCCAGTGGAAGGCACAACCGATTTGTCTATGCTTGCAGATCTCTTACACCCATACATGCTGATTGTCTTCCTTGGGGCGGATGGGATCTTCCAGCAGGACAATGCAATAAGTCTCACCACTAAAAATGTCTGACATTGGTTGAAATAGCATGACCAAGCCTTTCCATCACTACCTAACATTAACTAGTTAACACAATGATATTTTTACAAATAGCTGACTTAGCTAACTCTCTCAAAGGCAAGCACCTTACTTGCTGACTGCCTGCATAATCAAGTATATTATATTATATTAATTTTTTTTCTATAATTATATTCAAAGCTCTAGTTCAAATGCATAAACCCAGATAACCCAATAAAACAAATAAAAATGAATAATGCTGCCACTCGCAGTAGGGGAGGAGAAGAGGGAGTGAGGACTGGTGTCTTTAAAACACGCTCTGCCTTGGCAGATTAGCCTCCATAGACAACATGAGTAAGTAAAATGGGTCTGGAGTGCGCACAAAATGTGAATCGATGGCTAAGCAGCTGGTTACAAGATCACTATGCACATTGCAAAGTCGGTTGAAGTAGTGTAAAGCACACCACCACTGGACTCATGTGAAATCATGTTCTCTGGAGGGATGAATCATGCTTCAACAATGTTAATGGCTAGCCATGCAAAGTTAGCTAATGTTAATTGGTTAGCCATGCAGGTAAACAGGGCAGAATACTTTCAAGACGTTTGAGCATAACATACAGAACATATGTGACTAATTACGCTGTCAGGCTATAACCTGGAGTAAAGTCGTGGTGAAATGCCTTTCAAATGGTGGCGGGGAAATGAGGTGAAAATGAGGGGACGAGGGGTAAAATGAGTGAAACTACCATGCACCTGCCAAAACAGAAGCAAGCCAATTCTCTGGCCACTGAGTGACAGCTCAATCACAGCGCTGCAAGTACATCAGAATAGAAGGTCAAATCTGTTAGACGCGTCTGCATTGCTTCCATCATACTGTAAGTCCTGTCATCCTTACTTTCCCCAGCTCACTGTGACTTTCTGCGAACACAGGCATCAGCAAATTGTGGACTATTGACATGAATGTGACCCTCACTGGGTTAGTTCAGTCCACTCAAAGAACCCGGCTGCGTAAGTGACAGGGCACACAGGAGTCAACCATTCCAGCCAGTAATTTAGTCTGAAGTCCATGTGAGAACCACAGTGACCAGGTCATAGTGACAGTGACCAGGTCATGATGACTCCTGGATACTCCTGGATCAGATAAGTGCTTGAGCATGTACTGATTCTGTGAAAGTCAGTAACAAGAACATTTTGTCTGTGGGATGACTGCATAATGACAGTTTCTGCATCCAGCTGTTGTCTGGACAAGGCTAGAATGAGCGTAGGCTGTAGGCTGCATGAGTCTAAAATAGCCAAAATTGGTCTGGAGCTGAAAAAACAAGGGAAGTGTAAGCATCCAATCAGAGACTAGATAACATTCCCCCTTTAAAGGGTGCTAACAAAAGACTTATTAGGGGTGTGAGATATATATGGTCTATGATAATATCTTAATTACCTTGTTAGCAATGCGTAAACTGAAATTATCAAGTACACTACTGACTGGGAAAAAAACAACAATCAGAACACCTCGACTCCACACGTTCACTACTTCGTCCTTAAGTACCAGCTGCTGCGCGTGCGCATTGAGAGTGCCCATACTGTGTGCTAGCATAGGCTAAAGCTAGCATAGCTGCCTCAACAGCACACCTAAAGCTAAACTGAGTGAAAACACTGCGCCAGGGGAAGAAACTCAGACATAGCCAGCCTCACAGTCTACTGCCTTAGGTTTTACTCCTAGGCAAGGAACATCTTCACTCGCATGGAGCTGGTTTGGATTGAAAAGATGTAAAACTTTCAATTCTCAAAACATTGTATTTGCAAGTAGGAGAGGAGATTTATTATTTACATTTGATTCAAAAAAATAATAATTTTGCTATTTATTGGCATTAAAACCAACAGAAAAATGCACCCTCAAAGTTGTTAATACAGATTATGAATATAACATAATCAACTATGTAACCCCTTATGCAGATTTGGGGGGATTTAGAGACCTCCTTGGTGGAAATGTGTTATTGCACACAACATTCAAAGGACCATATCTTAACATCAGCTGTGATCTCGTGCTGGTAGCAGTATTCAAAGAGAACTCAGTCAAAACTGGAAGAAAGAAGAATGTCTTATGGGGATGTAGGTGAACTATCTATTGTCACGTCTTCATCAGTATAATGTTGATTTTGCATTTAAGTACCAAACATTAAACTGGACCTTCTTCTTCTGATGGTCCAAAAACCCTTATGAACTTGCAGCATGGACACCATATTATGTTTGTTCCTCCTGATTCAAAATGAGAAAATTGTTACATAATGTTTTATTAAAGCAAAACTGTACTTATCATCTAGGGGTTTAGGTACCATTCAAGGAATGTAACATGTTTAATAATAAACATGAAAAACATAATAAACATAAACATATTGTTACTGTTACAGGACTGGTGCAGAAAGCAGAGGGCACACCACCATGTTCAGATAATGTCACCCTGAGCTCCAGCATGTGGATACAACTGGTATCTTTTCAGATTAACATCACCTGAAACAGGTAGCGCTAATCTTGACCATCTGTGAGAGAGTTTGCTGCTCTTCTTATGTGGTGGTGGTCAACAGGCCTGCGTCCAAAAAATAAGAAAGAGGTTTTATTTCAATACGCAAAAAGAAATGTCACCTTCCAGTGTAAATAAACATCAACAAAGTTTTCTATGAATAGCACCTGAGAGATGATAACACTAGGAAAGAGCAACATGGCTCATGTTGTCCAAGCCTTTCCACCTCAAGAAGTTTAGAAGTTGAAAGTTCCTTTTGTTTTGCAAACCAATTAAAATTGAATTCTTACATGATTACATATTTAATTAAATACATATACAGTTGTACTTACATTCAGTTTGATTCCATTATGACTCTAAATGTTCGGACATTAAGAATATTTATTTCTTTAGACTGAAAAAATATTGTATGCAAAACAGTTAAATTTCAAGTTTGAATCACAGCAAGATATTTATTTTTTTATTTATAAATAGAAGTGAAAAATAAGACTATACTGTAACCTGACACCCCAGAATATATCAGCAGCTTAATATTGTAGGAGTCCACCATCAAACGAGCTGTGTGTTTTTTCCTGAACATGATGGCAGCAGTGAATGAGTTGATGCAGGTGTACCTCAGGGCTCAGTAATAAATTTTTCTCATTGTTCCTGAATATGTTTGGCAATGGAAAAAGCTCCTGACTGAACAAAAGAACAGAGGCAGGTCATGAATGATCTTTTGTGGTCTACAGCATCACACATTTGATTGCACCTTGTCTCCAGCTATCGAGCCGAAAACAACGCGCATACACACACACACACACACACACACACACACACACACACACACACACAGAGCCTCAGTTCTTCACAGATACTGTATCTTTACCTCCTCTGGTTAGAGAGCTATTGAAGTCAAAACTAGTTTTCTCTTTTTCATCATCTTCAAAGCAGTATTCAATGTTTTAGTGATCTGACTTACCAGAGCACCTTTGCTAGTGTCAGAAGTCCCCACCACACTCTTTATTCATGAGATGTTTTCCACATGAGCTGCTTGAGCTATTTGCGCATCTAACTGAAGCCTAAGGGCTAGTGATTGTAGATTGCTATGGATCTAGTACACAGTTTATGAAATAGGGTCATAGGAAGGCCTATGTATTCTCATCACACAGCATGAGCAAGCATAAAATAGAGTGAGTCTGATATATATGCGGTGTGCCTATAGCCTATGCTACCTGTATATTACCTATAGGTCTATATTACCACATTAAATATATACAATACTATACTGTACATATTATGTTCACACCTATGTTACCTATACGTAACATTTTGGTCAATGCTCAAACTGCAGCCCCACAATAAAAAGATGTTAATTAAGATGTTAATTATTGCAGTGTTAATCTATAATTCTACAAGAAATTAATTAAATATACAAAAATCGTCATTTATAGCATAGGTTTTAATGGGAGGTGCCCAATCCTGAACCCTACACCCTGAATTTGTGAAAAATATTTTTGATTTATTTTGAAGTGAAGTGGAAAAAGCTGTCTTGTGTTTTTATGCTACTATCGAAAGACAAACCAGTTTAATCCAGAAGCAGAGCTTTATTTTAGCCACAGCTCTGCAGAGCAGGAAGTGTCCCTGCATCCCTGTCAGAAATGGTCACATTGTGAACACTTAGATGACACAGTTTTAAAACAAATATGTCCCAAATTCTAAAAATCAGTTTGCAACTTTTGGTTACTGCTGTAAAAGTTTTTGTATTTTTATGAAAAGCATTTTGACTTGTGTGTGTATGTGTGTTTAACTGTTCAGAGCTGTGTTTGCTAGTCATGTACAAGCTAGCATTTTTAAATTATGCTCAAAAGAGTTGCTTAAATGATCACAACCAAACCAGTCACTATGAAAACATTTGCTAAAGTTTTAGAACAATATACAATATGACAAAAATGAATGTTCAATGTTCCAATAATGTAAACATAATTCATGTAGGGTTATGATCCATCATGGGTCCCACCTAAAAACAGAAACAGTTGTTCTGCCTAAGAAGCTCTACCTTCCCATTTCACATTGTGTTGTGTGTTTGGTGGTGCTGGGCCTTCTTTTTGTCTTACTTATGGTTTGTGTTGATTTGCCTGCTCAAACATTTTTTTTAAAAGTGCTTTATATCAATGAAAATAAATAAAAATCTTATTATGAAAAAAACATCACGGTCACCTTTGGTTGGCATGATGGCAACCGAGCTGAAGGAGCAGCTGTGCTCTAGTAAATAGGCCTTTTTTACGAATTCTACTTAATAAATAGTATTTTGTAGTATCTAGTATCTAGAACATTAACTTTGATGTAAATGTATTTGCTAAATACATTACCACACTAAATTCTTTGAGGGGCAGGACTTAATTAATGCTAGCTAATAATCCCTCCCCAATGTCAGTCTCGGTCCTGCACCCTTGATTGGTAGAACAGTGCATATATTATTATAGAGATACCCAGTTATCGCACTTTTCTTCAGTCTTTTCAGTGCAGCACCACCCCTTGGTCATGATTGTAGGACTATTATAAGAGAAATTTCATGAAGATTGGACCAATAAAAATGCTCCAAAAATACTTTGAATATAACACCTTTCCATTCAAAGTAAAAAAGTGTTTTAGTTGTTTCTTGTAAAGGTAGCATTTTGGAGATACTTTTTTCTTTGGACAGAAACAATAGTATATATCATTCTGATTAATTCTTTTGTTTTAAAGTTGTCCTTTACATTTTATGTAAATTCCATGATGATTGCTTTAAAATTAGATAGATAGATAGATAGATAGATAGATAGATAGATAGATAGATAGATAGATAGATAGATAGATAGATAGATAGTCTTTTTCTATACATTCATCTATTCTATCCATGTGGTGAAAATGATACAGCAGGCATTCTTTCAAAAAACTCTCTGTTTTCCACCTACAGACTATTGATACATCTCTTGTGTGTGCTTATGTACACATAGACCTAAACTATATTTACTTACATAAAAGATGCATGTTTATAAACATCGTGGTGCCTCTAATCAAGAAAGTGCAAGAATCTGTCCTCCCTAACGAACCACCATGACAATAACTGTAGCCCGCAGTTTGCAGATGGTCTGAATTTATTACTTAACTCACAGCCTTCTGACAATAAACAAGGCAAAAAATAGCCAGGCTACCAGTAACCGCTAAATGTAATTGATCGCCATTCTTTGGAAGTGCACCACACCTCTGAATCATCATGTGGTCAACGCTCCACAGTTGCAGCTGCAGCCCCATGTGAGTTTCACTCTGCATTTGAGCAAATATGGTTAGTTTCCTGTGAGCGGCTTTGCATGATTGGATGCTGGCGTGGGCCTCAGCGTGGACGGCTCTGTCCGGCTCGGCCCAGACTGTGAAGCAAACATTCTGATCAGCAGCGTGACCTCTTCCTATGCGGGCCTCGTCTGCTCCTGCCTAATTATGGAGCTCGTGGGTCGGGCGAAGGGACTCCGGCCAAAAACAACAGCAGAGAACGAGCCGCGGGATTTCCGCAGACCATCGCTCTGCTCTGCCCTCCTCTGCCCTGTCATTCCTCCGTCAGGGCAGTGATGTAGAACGCAGGCCTGGAGGTGCAGCCGCCCCACGCTAACCCATATATAAACACTGGAGGAGAGAGACAGGAAGCAGCCCACAGGGGGACCAAGCCAGGCTCTTTCGCAAGCGGCAAGTGTTACGTGACTGAAAGGAGGTTAGAGCCAGTGGTTAGAACGCCAATCCAGGTCCAAACCAGATCCACACTGCCCAATGATTTGACACTTCATACCTCTACCTCTTTCAGATCTGCTCTTCCGTTACCTTTATCAGTCTAGTAACTAAGGCACAATGTTCTATACGTTTTGCTAAAGATCAACTAGTCAACTATTTTCTGCATGATTTGGACACAGGCAGCTGCCCTTTACATCGTGTGAAACTTTCAGGAAGAATGGACTAATAGAAATGCTTCAAACAATTGTGACATTAAAAGTAAAGAACAAGGGAGTAGTTTGCTCTTGACATTGGTGGGAACCTATGAATCTACACTGCCAGCACATTGTTTTCTCTTTGCCTCCTGATAATAACTGACATACTACATATCCTATGTGCTTTTAATTAGAATAACTGGCTCATTTCAGCCAGTTTCAAACCAGTAAACAGTGAGTTTACATCTAAAGACTTATCAACATTACCTCAACCATAGTGCAACTGATATCTCTTACACATTAGCATTAATTAAGTAGGAACATTGCTTGTTATTCATAACTACAGACGATGTTAGCCAGCTGTATACTGTGCGCTAAAGCCAATCTTTGCCATTAACATTATTATGATGGCCTCATTTCATTAGCGAACTAGACTTTAAGTAACTTACACGTTTCTTTAAAAAATAGTTTTTTTGCTGCCATCCTCACTCACTTGAGTCTTGCACAGTGAGTGTCGCATATGACTGGAAAGTTTTCCTTCCAGTTTTGGCGCTGCTGACAACCTAACGTAGCTACAAAGTCTCACGTGACAGCAGAGAAAAGCCCAGCCAATCACACTGACCATATGTGTTATGGGGAGGTAGGACTTGAGTAGAGAACGTGATCTAACCCTCTCTGCACCTCTAGGTTAATGAGACGCTGACAGATCTTTTTTTTTTTTGAAGGGAATCAACTTATTGGTGGGGACAATTCAATAATCGTTGAATATTGGTGGGGACACGTCACTACAGTCCATGCTAATTCTATGCCCTTGGTAAAGAAGGTGTTTGTCCTCTCCCTTAAAGCTGACATTTTGATGCTACTTGTTTTTCTTTGCACAGGGCGAAGATATATAAGCTGTGTAGGCCATGGGACATGCCTGGGACCACCTATGACCAAATAGGAAACACCTAAATATGAAGCGAATGTGCAATTAGTTGCCTGACAGACTGATTCCTCAACTTGCATTCATCACAACTGGCCTCTTTCAAAGCAGGACAGATATTTTTGATGAGGCTGTAGAAGAAAATGAGCACGGATGGGTTGAGATTATGTAAAGTGAAGTTAAGGTTAAAGGGCTTTGTCCTTGGTTAATCTGGCCTAAAATTAAAATCGTCGCAGTCTGAAATTTCGCTGCCCGTGACCCTTGAATGTCACTGTGTCCAGTTCAGTAAAAAAGCATGCAGGCAGGAGATTACAGGCTGCGTTTGCAGTCTGTCCCCAGTGGAGAAGAGGAAATGCAACCCAGCGGTGGCCTTGCTCGTCCCCAGAACGATGTGACTGGAGGCAATAATCGCAGGGGTTCTGTTTTTAAACTTCCTGTGTCTCGTGTTTTTATTTTTTTATAACAGTCCTCTATGACCTGTCTTCACTCTTCCCAGCTAGTAAACTGGAAAGCAGTTTTCAATTTTTAACTCGCCACTGCGTGTTGAATAGGCGTGAAAAGAGTGCCGTCCATTAGATTTCAGTCAAAGAGCTTTTCACATGGGAAGCAATACAGCTCTTATGTGTTCTGACCAATGTTAGCAACCTGTCTGCAGAAACGCACTTGTGTAGGCTCTCTGCTGAGAACACAGTCTTTTGGTGCTCACCAGATGTCCTGGGGGAAATCTGAGAAAGGTTAAAGTGACAGGATTTGGCCCGGGCCAAGGGGATTTCTATGCTCTATATTCTTCATCCCAGGCTTCAGTAAAGACCACACAGAGCGCAGATATCCCTACTGTACAGCTTCTTACTGAATCAGCATACTCAATCCACAGCCAGCTGCTGTTTAACCCACTGCAGGCCGAGCCACTGTTTACACAAAGTTGGTAGTAACAGCTTAGCAACACCTTATTAACCACCTTGGATTCCCTAGCAATGGTCTTGCAATATCTTAGTAACCACCTGAGCCAATGAAAGCAACTTTACCCTTCTAGGTTAAAAAATCATTTTAATTTATAATATACACTCTTTCTGAGTTGAAACCAGAGCTGTATTCATGTTTGACTGGAATATTGTATTCATTATGAGAGAGTGGAATCAAGTCTTCTCCACCACATCACAAAGATAATCAATGAAGTTAAGGTCAGCACTCTGTGGTGGATGTTTCATGTGTGAAAATGATTCCACATCCTCCCTGAACCACTCTTTCACAACTTGAGCCTGATACATTTTTAACATTGTCAGCCTGGAATATGCCTGAGCCCTGGTAGGATATCCTGGTGCTGAAGCACTGTCACATCGTAACGCTGCCTCCAGAGGCTTGTACAGTGGACACTACGCATGATGGGTGAATCATAATAGGACAATTTATGCATTTCTCATAACACATGACCTTTTTCCATCGGCCCAGAGTCAAAGCTAGATGCTCCCTAGCAAACTGAAGCCGTGTTTTCCAGTTAGGCTTACTTATAAGTGTTTTTTTTATGGCCACAGCTGTTTAGTCCCGATCCTGTGAGTTCTCGTCTCACTGACTATGTAGAAAAGCTCTTAATTTCACTATTGACCATGAGTTCTGCTGTTCATTTCTTAAATAATATGACTTCATCAAGCCTTTACATTTTTTAACAATTCAAGATTTTGTTATGACTACATTTCTTTTGTGGAGCTGATGGCTTTCCACTCTGCTTCCAGGTTCTAAAACTAATTTCTAGTCATTTCAGCAAATCTTCCTAGTTTATTTTCTTTGCTTTTCCAGCAGGCCATTAAATTAACCCTTTTGAAACACAGAAAATCCTTTTTAAAATAGAATAAAATAGAATTAGAATTAGAAATAGAATTAGATATAGAATTAGAATTAGAACTCAATACTTAAGCAGCTTTTTGCTTTAAGTAACAATAGTTACAATATTTTTATAAGGGATGCATCTATACTGGTATCAGGTATTACCCCAATACTGTGTTTATTTACTTATACCTCATAAAAATGCAACATCTGACACCAGCTGATATCATGTGATGTTAGCCTAGTCTACACCCCCACGCTGATAAACAAATGACTCAAACTGGCAGTGAACGAGGGTCTGCTCGCACAGAGAAGTGTTACTCACCTCATGGAGGTCAAACTTATAACCTTTTGCCGTGGCAGATTCCCACTAGGCATACACTGTGCAAATTTAGCCCATTTTTAAACACATACATACAAAATCACAACCACTTTCCCGATCTATGTATCACCAAATGAGAATATTTCACATAGTCTGGCTTCAAGGTTCAACTACAGCTCAACCAGCTGACAAAAAAAGATTAAAAAAAAAATAATAAGCTGTAAAACTTGATAAGGATCAAAACTATGAAACATACTGTACAACAGAACTGCTTTACTGATGCCGAACAAGTAGCAGCACTACTCGATTCATAGCAACTAATCCAGCATTGCTAGCTAATGCACATCACTGAACATCAGCTGGATTTGAATGATCTGACTGTATACACTAACTACATAATTCTAAGTTGATAATTGATTATAGTAACCGACTCAGTATTGAACTCGTACTTGTGCTGGTATTGGGTCTGAAACCCTGGTATGGATGCTGGTATGGGTTTAGGAGACTCTACCCAACTCACTTTTTAACTGTGACGTTCTCAGAGGATGCTAATCATACACATTGGAATTTGCAACCATGTAATTATCATTTGATTTTATGTGGTGCTATATCATTAAAGCTGATATCCCCTTCCTTTTCCAAGAGAGGCAAGAAACACTTTACACATTTCATAGCAGTACAGCCTCTGCAACCCATCAATTTGTTTGTATCCCACTATTCCTTCAGCTGCCATCTCAAACATACGTTATTCCACTGACACGTCAGTCCGCGGGACCGGTTCTGATAGCATCTGCCCCGACTCCTCCCCTTCTAATCCCAGCTACATCCACCCCATCTCTGCACCCTCTGATCTACACGCACTTATCTCCTGCACTGCTGTCTGCCCATCGCCTGATATTCACCCAGAACAAATCTTCCCCTGTCAGAAAGTCCCTGTTAAGACCTCCTGACAAAATCTGCTCCCGACACTTGCCGCGCCCGGATCTCTGTCTGACGTCAACTGGCCGCGGCACCGTGGCGGGTTAATTGTGTGGGGGGCCGGGGGGTAATACAACAGGAGAGCCCACAGGACAAATGTGTTTGCTCTGTAATCACACACGATGACACTTCAGAAGCGGCGACGTTGAGAGGTGGCAGCCGGCGCAAGGTGCCTTTGATTAGTCTGAGTCGTGCTGGGTTAGCCATTCCAAAGATCCTTCTGGCCAGGGCCACCGTGAGTCCCTAAGCAACAATCGACTTCTGCCCACACATCATGTTGTTTCCTGTTCAGGAATTAGATTCATTTTAATCATGAAATTATATTAATGTTATCCATTTATCCTGCACTGTATTTTCCCCTTGAGGTCCACAATTATGAGGGTTTATGTGCAGTGATATCAGAATCATATCCGTAATGACAGATACAAAAAAAAGTAAATTAATGTTACATTTGTAATCCAGGAGAGACTAGTTACAATTTCTACGTTGCATAGGCACAAAATATCAACATTTGCATAATTAGTATTTACATAATCATTTTTTTCTTTATGCACACTGTTTATGACGGGACCAGCCTATGGCAAAGACCCTGATTCTGATTGTCTACGCTGTATAGGTTTTAGTGTTTTATGCTAAACATGGCATATACATAGAAATACATAGAAATCTCTCTCTCTCTCTGTCTCTCTCTCTCCCTCTCTCTCTCTCTCTCTCTCTCTCTCTCTCTCTCTCTCTCTATATATATATATATATATATATATATATATATATATTGTTACATTTCAATTAATGTTACATTTCTAATCCAGAAGAGCATCATTGCAATTTCTATGTTGCATAGGCACAAAATATCAACATTTGCATAATTTGTATTTACATAATCATTTTTTTTCTTTATGGACACTTTTTATGAAAAGGACCAGCCTATGGAAAATACATAGAAATACATAGAAATCTCTCTCTCTTTCTCTCTCTCTCTCTCTTTCTCTCTCTATCTCTCTC